>OV656849.1:8875000-9500000 GCA_927399475.2 Acleris emargana
GTAAGTGACATGCCATTCAAACAGTTAAAGTCATTATTACTGAGTGTTTCAAATTAAACTGATTTTCTAAAATAGCAATAGTCAGTAATACTACTAAACTATCACATGTAAGTGAATATGAATGTTTGGGCCTTCATGTCTTCTCAAGCCTACCTCGGAATACAGTCAGACGTTCGGTTAATGTCGGTTATTCTCGTAAGACAAACACGCGAAACAACTATAACACCTATCATTTCCGTCAAGGGTTGAAATAAGTTCTTACTACTACGCTTTGTTTTTTTTTGCAACATTTAAAATAAATACTTTTTAACTGCCGTGATTTCCCTAGTTTTCATTTGGAGATTTTGTCATTTTGACTTTATCTTGTTGGACACTTGACACTAAGGTAAAAAACAAAATTATTCTTTATTGAAATTTACTGCAAAGAGACAGTTATGACATCGTTTATGATCATTTTCTTTTGACTAATTAAATATTCAGTTGAAAATTACAATTTGTTATAATCCGTTTTATCAGGGGCGTCATGCTTGAACATGTTTTGAAATGTTAATTTTGATCACTTACTTTTGACGTTGACTGTACCTACACATTAAAAACTTTTGCCCTCCTACGAACAAGAATAGAAGGAGGGCCTCCTTATATTCTTCCTAGAAACAAAGTCTATGCCGTTATTCTAATTAGGGCCTAACTTATCCATATCGCAGTTTTAATCTATTTCACTTTTATTATTAGGAATAGGATAGGCTACCTACTACTTGGTAAAACGATATTTTTTTTGACTTTTTATCATTGTTTTTACTCTGCCGCCACGTACTGTCAAGTAAATAATGTATTACCCTATATTTACTTGCTGCAGTTATCGGGCTGAGTGACTACTACCATACGTTTTCATTACACTATCTTTATTTAGACTGGCTAATTTCTCTTGTACACGATTATTTAATGACACATTATTTTGGCACTCCCCAGCGAATGTACGGATATTAATAGCGATATGAATGTACGATGTTTTAATAAAGTCACTGGCACTAAACTGGCAGAGGCGGAGGCAGGAGCTGGGATTACCAGCAAATCCGAGCATGGGTTAGCATGCAAGGAGGGACCTTGGGCCATGGGGCAAGTCACAAGCTTTTAGCCATCGTTAACACCAAACGTATTATCCGCCGCCGACTGTGAGCATGCTCATTGTTTGTTGTAATAGAGTATTGTCGGTTTGGTGTGAACGAGAAGTTAAATAATATGTATGTCGGTGGCGGACAATACGTTTAGTGTGAACGATGCCTTACGGCGTTTTCAGTTACAAGTTACAACTATGAGTCGAGACCAACACTTTTCTTGGCACTACGGTGAACGGTTTGGTATTTCAGAATATTTTTTTCTTGCATATAATTCTGTTAAATATCGTTATTTAATTAAATGCATTGAGATAACCCAGTACTTATATTAGTGTCATCATCAAACATTTATTATAATTATAGCCCTCACAGCCACAGTCGCCGGCGGACAATACGTTTATTGTGAACGATGCCTTCGGCGTTTTAAGTTAGATACACCAACGAGTCGAGACCAACAACGTTGTTGGCACTACGGTGAACAATTGTTAGGTATTTCCCAATATAATATTTTAAATATCGTTATTTAATTATAAGTACCCAAAGGGTGGCAAACACAACCCTATTACTACGACTTCGTTGTCGTTTCGTCAGTACGTCCGCCCTTACATTAAAAAACTTTACCTTTCTTTTATGGCGGATTTTCTAACAAATAATAAAAAATAAACGGTTTTTTTCAGGGTTTTTGTTTTTGTTTATCGTCAAATCGGTAACATGTCCAAGTGTGAGTGTGGGCTGTACGGAACACTTGGTGTGCAACTCCGACTCGCAAATGGTTTTTGTATGGACTAGGTATAAACTTGGCCGTGTGGCCGTGTTGTTGCCGGCTTAGAATTGTGCCACTCCATGTCTTCCCGTGGAAGTCGTAAGAGGCGACTAAGGGAATAAAGGCTTGTAGTACTGTTAGGCGATGGGCTTGCTACCTGTCACTAATATATACTGTTAAACATCTTAGCCTAATTGTGCAAATTGTGGTTACAGAGTTATCGACATGTTTTTGGAGTTGTTGGTAATTCTGCAGCTCTGCCTACCCCACTCTGGGAATGAAGGCGTGAAGGTATGTATGTATGTAGGTATAAACTTTTATACCTTAGGTGGTTGAATTTCATACGGACGTACATTGATTATTGCAAAACAAATAAACAACCGTTATCTTCTGTAAAATAAGAATCAAGTGTCCATCATTGGTCCTAGCCTAGGCCATTACTGGTTCCGTCACCACATCATGAACGAATCGGTTATCCCACAAATCCGTTATTTCTGCTTTTTTCATTCGTCTACGTTCCTATAAGTATTTTCAAACCGGGAAAAGTGTCTTACTAGTTAATTTAACGTAGGCTGCACTCTTTGGTACCTTGTCGCTTTAACACCTTTGACAGAATAGTGCATCAGTTCAAACACAACGTTAAAGTGAGCAAGCACTAAAGTGTGCAGCTACTTACAAGGCCGAATGTACATTTACGTGAACCAGCAACGTCAAATTAAGTGGTGGGTCAAATAATCGTACGATTTAGATTATATTTGAAATGGTGCAAACTTTTTTTTTTCAAGGGGACCTAAAGTGTAAGTAGCCTAGCCTAATAAGTAGAATAGGTATTTTCGTTACCCGCTTGTTGCTCAGTGCATCTCTTTCGTTAGAGACTAAATAGGTAAAGAGCGACAAACAAATCGCGAACATTTTTGTCGCCCAAGGTTTAAAAAAGAATCGCTCCTCTCCTGTTACTTGCGCTAATCCTTACAGCATAGGGGAGCCTTCAACACAACAATCAAAATGCATTGGCGGTTTTAATATTGTCGACGATTTATAAGGATAAGTCCGTGAGAGTAAATATTAAATTAGCTAGCGATACTCCGAGATTAAGTGGGAGGGACTGGTCTTATTGGCCTCGAGGGGGAATCGAATATGTCACTCGGAACCAATTCGATTTAAAAAGCAAACAGTTTGAGAAGATTACCTATAATATCTAAAGTAAGCAAATAAACATTGTATATACTTAATCACAAGTAAAATGCAGACTTAGACACGAAAATTAGGTACTTGAAAGGTAAACACCGTAAGTACCTGCGATGGCTACGAAAATAAATAAAATCGATGTCAGCAAAACAGCCATATTGTTACGATTATTTCCTAAGCCTTTTTAATTCCAGTAAAAACTCTTGCATATAATTGTATCATGCCTGTAAGTACAAGTAGATAATTCGAGATGAAATGTTTTAAATACTTTTTTTCTTATTCCATTGAAATAAGGTGCAACAATGTAGAAATATCTTCTTAGATAAATCAAAAGTCAGGGGAATCTCAACCTTTTTTGTTTTTTTTTATAGCTTAGGGAGGTAAACTAGCACTCAGGCCCCTGATGGTAAGTGGAAACTGTGACCCATAGACATTCGCATTCACAAGACTGTAAATGCACTGCCAACCCTGAGGACTAAGATGGAATGCCTCTATGCTAGTCATTTTACCGGCTGTCTTATCCCCAAACCGGAACACAACAAAGCAAACACTGCTGCTTGGCGGTAGGTTAATGGATAAGATGGTGGTACCAACCCGGACGGACCCTGCACAAGGTCCTCCCACAAGTAAAACCATTTAGCTAATGTATAGTATAGTATTGTTTTAAGCATTTATCTAGTGTGGCATCCAAGACATAAATTAGATTGAACAAGCAGGTAACCTGCTGAAGGTCTAATGATGGGGCCGGGTTGTATCGACGGCTATTTATCACGCGCCAGGAGCCAGTGAGAGCACAACTTACCCGTACCACGAGAATAGGGACTTACACTAGTGCTAGTAGTAACTAGCCATTTTCGGAATTGAAAGTTGTTTCTCTAAAAAAAACCGATGCTCAGTTTATTTGTATTATTTAACACATTCGCTGCCACTTGGCGCATAGCGCTACGCTATCGAAAGTCGTAACCGATTCTAGCGTTCTTCCACTTTGTAGCGAAAACTGCCTACGAACTTAGCGAACCCGCCCCGAGCGGGTTGTTTGCACTGAAAGTGTTAAACGCCGCATCTACAGTCCGCGCGCGAGCTTCAAGGAATCTCAAGAAAATCTGACGACAGGAATTATTGCAGTGATTTAGTCAATAGTACGTTAGTGAGCCAACTGAGGCAATAAGGCCAAGTCTCGTATGCGTAAAAGTCTTCTTCCCAATCCTCGATTCCTTGAAGCTCGAGCACGGACAAAGGTAACCCATCGATTTTAAAGTCGCATAGATAGATTTTTAAGTTACCGGATTTACTTACAACTTTGTATAGTGTACTCTCGATGACAATGCTGTGGTACCATTGAGCTGGTATGATGATGGGAATAGAAGGTGGCCATTGGAACTCTTCAATGGCTAATGGTGTGACCACCGAGTTTAAAGTTTTAAACTCCTTTTAAATGTAATTTCAATGTAGGAAAGTGAATAATAGTGGAAACTAAAACATTTTTCTTTACTGAAATTCTAACATTTTAACATTCAGTTGTCACAACTTTAGCGGCAATGCATCTTGATTTGATGACTGATAAACATAAATATACAAATAAGCAGGCAAATCTTATTGGTATACTTCGTTGGCACATGATCGTAACTTACGAAAATCATTAACAACCCTTACAATAATGTCCGACATTTGCGATGTCCTTTTCCCTGGTTATTATTTTGCTTGCTCTAACTCAGGGATCCCCAACGTGGTCTATATCGACCCCCAGGGGTCGACTACGACCTAGAAGGGGTCCAGGTGAGAGGAAAAAAAATGGGGATCCCATTTAAACAGGTAGTGACTTTAATTTTGGCATTCCATTAATGAAATAATCCATATTCATACACAGATAGGTAGTTGGCATCTACTGACTTACGTAATACTTTCTTATAAATATACACATATCTATCTATCTATAAGAATAAGAATAAGAATAAGAATAATTTATTGTTAAAAACTGTGTAGGTACAAAGATGATAAGTACATGTTGAGGCAGTATCAACAGTTTTACCCTTTTCGGGCATACAATATTTAAATCTTAACCTACGTATACCAATACAAGTTTAGATCATAATTTATAACTATAAAATTCATTTAAGTCATAGAAGACCTTATCTATCAGAAAGTTTTTTAAGGATCTTTTAAAAGCATTTCCTTCTAGACTTTTTAATTCCATAGGAAGCTTATTAAAAATATTTATACCCGATATGAATGCACTCTTTTTATACATATAGGTGCTAGCTTTCGGAAGTATCATGTTATATTTGTATTGGGATCGGACATTACGTTTGCATGATTGCTTCGAAAAATATTCGGGATGATTTTTTACAAATAGGCATAATTCTAGAATATAAACGCCCGTCAGTGTCAAGAAACGCTTCTCACGGAAGACGTTTCGCAGCGATTCTTCTATAAACATTCGATAAATTGTCCGTAAACATCTTTTTTGTAATATAAAAGTTTTATGTACATCAACAGAATTTCCCCAATAGATTACACCGTACGTAAGCAATGGGTAGATTGTACCATAATATGAACTTATAGCTATGTTTTCAGAACAAGTTTCTGATAGGATTGACAACGCATAGCACCTGCTAGAAATATTCTTGTTTATCGCATTGACGTGCGCTTTCCAATTTAAATGTGAGTCTATTTCGACTCCAAGAAAATTTACATGGTCTACCTCATCTATTGAAGTATTTGCATTTGACACAACAAAAGACTTTGGAACACTTTTATAGTTTCTAAATTGGACGAGCTTCGTTTTATTGAGGTTTACCTTAAGGTTCAGACTATCAAGCCAATTTGTAATTTTTTTCAGTACACAATTTATATGTTCCTGCATATTATCATCGGTATTTTCCTTTGAGAACAGTAGAGTGACATCATCTGCATACAAAACACATGGTACATCAACTACATCGGGAAGTTCATTCAGATATATCAAAAATAGAAGCGGCCCAAGAATGCTGCCTTGGGGAACTCCTAGCAGAACCTTCTCAAATGAAGACTGTACATGTTCTACTGTTTTATTATGAGCATTGTAGTTTAAAATTTCTACCGCTTGCTCTCTATTGGTTAAGTAATTGGAAAATAACTTCAGAGCGATTCCCCTTATACCAATGTATTCCAGCTGTTTTAGGATTATATCATAACATACGCAATCGAAAGCCTTCGACATATCGATCAGAAGAGAGGCACAAAGATTTTTTTTGTTGACACTTTCCCAAACAAGCTTTAACATTTTAAATATAGCTGTAGTAGTAGATTTCCCTTTCTGGAAGCCAAATTGGCAAGAATTTAGAATATTGTTTCGACTTAAAAAAAATGTTAATCTAATGAGTATGGCCTTTTCGAAAATTTTAGAAAAACCAGGTAATAAAGCTATCGGCCTAAAGTTACTCATGATGGTTGTTGACCCTTTTTTCAAAAGAGGCTTTATTAGAGCTTTTTTAAGGTCATTTGGAAATATTCCAGTTTCAAGCGTTAAGTTAATAATGTACACAAGGGGTTTTGCTATGTGATCTATACATGATTTGATTACTTGCATAGGAATGTTATCGTGCCCTGACGATTTTTTATTTTTCAAGGAAGTCACAATCTTTTTTATTTCATGACAATCGACTGGAGCTAGGAAAATACTATGTGCAATACTTGTTGATTTGTATTTATATTTTTGCGGGTTAAATTTATCGACTATGTTTTTGGAGATATAAAATTTGTTAAATGCTTCGGCTATGTCACGAGGGTTCTGAATCGCTGTCCCATCTTCATATATTTTAGTAATAGAGTTTGGAATTGAATTTGTGGAGCTAGTGTTAAGTTTTATCAAGCCCCATGTAGCTTTTTGCTTATTTGTACTATTATTAATGAATTTATCGTTTGATATGATTTTTGATTTCCTAATGACATTTTTTAATATTCTGCAGTATTTTTTGTACTTACTCAGAGCATGACTGTTATTTTTTGTTTTTTGATTGGTTACATGCATCTTCCGTTTATTTTTACTAGAATTTAAAATACCCTTGGATTTCCAGTTCGGTTTTCTTATATAGGTTACTTTTGTTTTTTCCAAAGGAATGCAAAGATTAAATAATAAGGAAAACGTTTCAACAAAAGATCTATATGCTGTGTTGACATCAGTTTCCTTGTAAACGTCCTCGAAGTTAATTTGTGAAATATACTTTTTGAAAATGTCTAGATGATAGTCAATCCTCCGCCTTTCTACAAACCAGTACTTTTGATTACAACTATAGCTTGTAGGTAATTCTTGTATATAAATTATGATTTAATTTTCTCAGCGTGTAAGTAAGTATTTTGTAAACAATATATTTACATACCTCGACTCTACGCTAACGTTATCCGTGCAAAAATCCCCAAGATTTCTTGCTTAGTTTTTTCGTGACAACGTAAGTAGGTAGGTATAAGGTAGGCCGGGGGTCTACCCAAAACCGAATAAATTACCAAGTGGTCTACGTGGCAAAAAAGTTTGAGGACCTCTACTTCTACTTTAAAATGCCTAAAGTTTATTATAAATAGCCTAATGTAAAGCAAGCCCGTGTTCGTAGTAAGAGCCGGAGATGGGATAATTGCGCAATATCCAGCGCCATCCATTCTCATTAGCGGACCGCCCGTCGCCGAGACGGCTAGCTGCAGCGTGACGTCGCTGCCCTTTCAATCCACAATTATATTAGAACAGCGATTTAGGTGCTAATTACGGAAGGGGCCGTTAACATGGGTAACATGGGTAGGTAAATAAGAGATGAGTCATACGAAGGTTGCTAGGTCAAACCCTATAAATCGATGTACTTAATTGATTATTCAAATTTGAATTGTCTTGATGTATTCATTAATGTTCTTTTTACAACAAGTTATATCGACTTATCGGGATTGACCACGCAACCCTCGGCCGAATTGATCGAGGTCCCGTATATTGATTATTCCGAACGATTTTGATTGAAGACTTTTTTATATTGCTCATAGTTCTTACCTATGGCAACGCATGAAATATAAAATAGCTCTAGCATAACACAGCTTTCGAAAAAAGTATTTGGTTGTAAAGATAATCGTAATTTTAAGGTGTCTTAACATATAACTTAAAAAAGTGGTACAGTACATAATTCCGATTTTACTCTTTATTGTACTTGGTTATACTCATATAGTTTTTACGAGTAGATGCGTAGGTATGTGTCTTCGTTAAAATAATTCAAAACGTGTTAGTTCAAATTAAAGCGACATTTGTACAGTCAGCGTCAGATAGATCGAACCGGACAGCGTGCCCATAAAAATGGGATGCATTGGATTTTCAAAAAAAACGAACCCGATAAAATTTCAGAAAAATGTGATGTGACGGGATGTTTTAAGTATCGGCTTGGATAAAATGTCAAGATGATGTAACTGTATAGATTACCTAAAAGATTGAAATGGTCAAAATTTCAGCCGTATCGAAGCATCTAAAATTCCAACAAGATGGGATGGGATAGAATGCCTAAAAGGTGTAACCATTTGAGAAAAATGAACTTAGTCCCAAGAAGTTAAGATTCCTAATGGTTTGCCACTTCAAACGCAATGAACAGCACAATATTTGCCAGGTATGACTCTTAAACCTTGGTAATAAGGGTTAATGTGAAACTACAGATAATGTAACGCGCGACTGAGAGGCCGTTCAGCAGCATGTTGTCCTGCTCTTCGCCGTCAGTCATTCTGAATAAAAATGTCTTATCTGTTGTCTGTTGAGTAAACGTATTAACCAGACATATCCAATGTATTATGTAAATACTATGCATTCCGATATCGAACGCTTAAAAATATTTATAGCTCAACTGTGTATTCCTAAATTAAAAGGACGACAGTACGGCAGCCAGTACACTAACGGAAATATTTAGAATTTGATGTTCATGCAAAAACCTATCGCGGCAGATTCAGCCATATTGAGAGGGCGTTTGTCATTTTCACCAGTAACTGATGGAGCTGATACTATATATAATATATATAATTGTTACTTTGGATTTAGGTGGAACATTGTAATATTAAGCGGTTTGTATTTTATTGTCGCTATATGCTTTGACTTTTTAAATACGAAGTTTAACAAGCTGAACTGAATTAATATAATTTTTGTAATAAATTATAAATGTCAAATAAGTATTGCTAACTCAAGGTCTTCATTAAAAATATGTAATTTCATAAAATTTGTACCAGACTCAACTGTTGAGTCATACTAATATTTACAATTGAATTGAACACCTTCGTTAAAGAACTTAGGGTACCTATAGAAGACTGCATGCCTGCATGTTTAAAAAAATATATACTTATCCAGGATAATTTCTAATCGTGTTATCTCTTTCACATGCTTCTTAAAGGTTTTCAGTATCGCTCTCTAATCAAGCTATCTCTTTCACTCTTATAGGAAAATTGCCATATACAGCATGAGTGGAGCTCCGTCGACTCTGTTAAATTTTGATATTCAATTAGAAATTATGGGTAGAGTAGTAGCGAATATTGAAAAAGGACAGTGCATGCTGGTTGAAGGAGGAATCTATTCGATTGTATTTCATTCCACGGGGCTGATAGTTCAGTGCAACCATTTTCTTAATAGGTATCGGCAATCTTCGTTTTTCTATCACACAAACTATGGTGTGATAAATAACGACTGTAATTTACGAGTGCAAGAGTGATGGCGATAGCCAGCCGACAGATATTAAAAAACTGGGAATACTGTATATGCCAATTCTGGGACTCGTAATTCGTAATAAAAAAGGTCATATACATGAACGAATTATACTATACTTAAACCCTTTTTCACTTGAGCTTCAGAAGTCTTATACTATTTTTCACTAGAACCCCAGAATTTTCGTCTAAGAGTGAAAGAGATAGCTTGAATAGGGAGCGATACTGATAACCTTTAACCCTTTGAACGCCAGGAACCACTAAAGTGGTCGTGTACTGTCGTGCCTACGACGCCATCGACCCATATATTGGTCACAGATACAGTGCAAAATAGCCCCGAGTATTTGTGACGTAAGATTGACATTAGCTGTGGTTTTCAGCTGTCATTAGCGTGTGAGGACAACGTTTGTATCAAGTCAGGGGCGTTCAAAAGGTTAACACGTTCCCTGTCTGGGTGCCCTGAATGTGTGGTCATGAAGCTTTTTTCAGGAGTCCGTGCTTCCACTATGGGTTCATCCCCATACTAAATGCAAGTTAGACTTGTGACATTGTCAGATCGTTTTGTATGAGGACAGTGAACGTGTAAAGAAGCATGTGAAAAAGATAACACGATTAGAAACAATTCTCGATATTTAAATAAATAGTTAAATTTTGTATTGAAAAAGTCAAAGCCTATAGCGACAATAAATACAAACTGCTTAATATTACAATGTTCCACCTACATCCAAAGTATCCACTGTAAGTTATTTTAGCTCATATCCAAAATACGAAGAAGCGAAGGATATTTGTCAGGATCGTAGCAAGTGGAAAGAAGTGGTATCTGCCTACCCCTCTGGGAAACAGGTATGATTTAATGTATGTATGTATGTATGAAAATACCGGATAACACTTTATACCAGATTGGGAATCACCAGCTTAGAAATTTTAGGTAAGTACAATAAATTAATTCTTATTTTGAATCTGGTGTTTTGGAATTCTGGTATAAAGTGTAATCTGGTATTTTCAAATTATGGTATTTTGGGAATGAGCGGTTATTTTCGATATGTTAGTAACAACCCCATCAGTTACTGATAAAAATGACATAAATGCCCTCTCAATATGGCTGAATCTGCTGCGATATAGAATATTTAGAATTCGATATCGGAATGCATAGTATTTACATAATAGGTTGGATATGTCTGGTTCATACGTTTACTCAACAGACAACAGATAAGACATTTTTATTCAGAATGACTGACGGCGAAGAGCAGGACAACATGCTGCTGAACGGCCTCTCAGTCGCGCGTTACATTATCTGTAGTTTCACATTAACCCTTATTACCAAGGTTTAAG
The DNA here is from genome assembly GCA_927399475.2 of Acleris emargana. Lineage (NCBI taxonomy): Eukaryota > Metazoa > Arthropoda > Insecta > Lepidoptera > Tortricidae > Acleris > Acleris emargana. The sequence goes on from OV656849.1 coordinate 8,886,083, forward strand.
AGTCATACCTGGCAAATATTGTGCTGTTCATTGCGTTTGAAGTGGCAAACCATTAGGAATCTTAACTTCTTGGGACTAAGTTCATTTTTCTCAAATGGTTACACCTTTTAGGCATTCTATCCCATCCCATCTTGTTGGAATTTTAGATGCTTCGATACGGCTGAAATTTTGACCATTTCAATCTTTTAGGTAATCTATACAGTTACATCATCTTGACATTTTATCCAAGCCGATACTTAAAACATCCCGTCACATCACATTTTTCTGAAATTTTATCGGGTTCGTTTTTTTTGAAAATCCAATGCATCCCATTTTTATGGGCACGCTGTCCGGTTCGATCTATCTGACGCTGACTGTACTTATATTTATTTATTCCTATAAGGCCGCATTTCACCAAACTTAATCTAGGTATAAGACCTTATTCCAGTTTGGTCGAATACAACCTAACAAAGAAACGTTCGACTAATCAGATATCTATGTTAGTCTGTGATGTGATGTTAGTTTAGTATACATACCTAGTGTTCTCTGAAATGGCAGTACGAATTTAGATCCACTGTCAACTATAAAATTTTATAGCGCATATGACTTAGTAAGTAATAAAATAATACGACATAATACTGACAAAGTATTTTCTAGAAAGACGCGACGCGATTCTAAAAGGAAAACCAACGGAGACAAAGTTACTTAAGAATTCATAATAAAATTATACTAAAGTAGTAAAGCTGTACACAAATTTACCAACCACTAATTAACCGTTTGGAGTCATAAATGATAATTGTCGTGTCGTCCTGTGACCATTAACCTTTAGCCTCAAGGAACTAACAGTATACATGACGCATCACATTGCATATTCTATTGAAATTGTCATACTTAGTATTCTCTCTGTAGAATAAAACACGAGTTACAACTTCAACCATTCTGAAAAGCAAATAACATTCGATTAAAGCTTTTCAGTCGTTGTTTTAATATCGATCGCACACAAACAAAGCACATAAATTGTGTAACAATGGAAATAAAGCTGCGTCGTGAGACTTCCTCGTAAGTACGCTCGGTATAAGGCGGACACACATAAATCTCCACATATTGCCTGCCGCCGTAAGAGAAACAGCCAACCCTTGGATGCCTCGTTATTGAGCTCTCACTCCCGTATCTCCTATCCTACTCGCACTAGCGGGTTACAAACGAGGCCCCGGTGCGTGCCATCTCGCTCCAGTTTCAATTTACTCGAGACGGATTTTCAGGCCTTCATAAGATCGCTTAAGGTAGTACATGCGAAAAAAGAAGAGTATACTTTTTCAGTTGTTACTGAAAATCTTTTTGATTCAAATGAGACTGAGTATTGTTACAGTGTCGAATCTCCCTCGGTCCAGGGGCTCTTCTCTAGGCGGTTAAAACCATTATGGTCTTTGACCTTTTATCGTATTTTCAACGTTTTGATAGCTCTTATTTACTTGACTGTACGTAATGGCGGCCCAGATAGAAACAATACCAGGTCCAAGACGATATGGTTTTTATCACCTATAATAGTGGCCCAGGACTCTAACTTTAATTTACAATAGCAGTTAGGACTACTTGTAGAAAATCGATAAATCAAGCTTTAGTTCTACTTAAGTACGGTATAGCTGTGTCAAATTGTATACATAAATCTGTCAGGTCAGACTTAAACAAGATCCAAACGCATAATTAGCATTTAAGTAGATGCTGCAAATGACCGATAGACTTCAAATATTTAGGTACCTACATTGTTTTCTCTTACTATCAAGCAAATACTACGCCCCCAGATCCGTTAGGTAATAGCGACGACAGCCTTTTGTTCTTGTTAGATTGTGAGTGCGCAGGCTGTCTCGCTCGCACACAATGGCGGCGCGTTTATCAACTGCTTTACTGAAGCCTTTTGCTGAAAATGTAACTCTATATTTTTGCTTCTGTATTTTAGCCGAAAGGTCGTTAATGTAAAAAACTTAAGTAACGGTCCTCTTGCCTGCAGTTGTGTTCAAAACTAAATATGGAATTTACTTCAAATTTCAAATTATAGAATGTCGAACGGTCTATAGATTCAGATGTGCTACAACTACCTTTTCTTAATACATTGATTTAAAAAAACCAATTGACTCTATTTTCTTACTCAAAATTGATAAAAAAACGGTATTTTAACTTAATTTTCTATAACTTTAATCCATGACCAAGTCGGTCAGTCAATTGGAAGGTTTAAGGTATTTGAAAAAAAAACTAGTTTTTATCTTTCTCAGCTCAAGACGTTTTAACCTACATATTTATTACATACGCCTAATTATACGTATTTACGTTACTAACGAGTTCTTTGGACGACCTATCGCCAGTAAGTTTTATCGCTGTTTTAAGAAGAAAAACGAATGCTCGATCTCTATAAGTATTGATATCGCATTATTTTTGCCACAGACCAGTGTCGAGTCAAATCTTTCCGCACTGTCTGAATATTGAGAACGGGCATTAAGTAAATTAAATTCAAATAAAATCGAATACCTACTGGTTTAGGTTGTCGCGGGCAAAGTGCGCGTCACTATTTGTAAGAATGCAAGGAATAGAGAATACCTACTATTATAAATTGTAAAATTAATATTCTTAACTCGGAGACGGCAAAAGAAATACACAGAGATAAGAGCAGATGGCATGACTTAGGCGTGAGCCATAAAGATGAAATAGTTTTTTTTTATCGAAGCTTCTCCGGTGCAGGAGGCGGAGCAGCCATCGTTTAGGAGTGGGTGTGAGCAGCGGTGTCGTGAAGACAGCCCTTAGTTCGAGATGACAAATTATTCCTTAGATATTTTATTTGAGAAGTGATGGGCAATTGCATATGTTCGATGTAGGAAATATTTCAATCGGATAGTTTTCCTACATTTTAAATATTATCTGTGACTGCCGGTAAATTATTTTATAAATTATTGTAGCCGCATCCGTTTCTTATTTTGTTTGTTTAGAGACGGGACAACGTATAACTAGATTTGTAAACACTTAAACAACTTTGCCTTATAGGTACACAGATTAAAAAAGTCTACCTAAGGATTTTTTTTTTTATATTTTGCAATGTACTGCGTTGCGATGCATTAAGTATGTGTCATTCCAAATCTTCTGTTACTTTTAACGACTCTTGTTGACTTTGTTTTTTATATGGTTTGTAAAATAGGATATAATCTAAAGATTTTTAATAAATTAAAAAAAATCTATGATATCGTGATTTTTTTACTAGTTTTCAAGGAATACTGGTTTAGAAGTAAGATTTTTACATACATAAAAATGCCAGGACTGACACAGGAATAGGTCTGGGCCATACAAAAGTTATAAAACATGTCGCAAGACGGAAATTAAATGATTAACTACCCTTATCAAAATTTATAATATCATATCGTGCCACTTTATATTCAAGTGTCTATTTTATCGTAATTGTATTTCCTTTATCTTAACGTACTTAGTTCTGATTTGATATTTTGTTTATTGCTTGTAGATGATAAAAAAAACAGTTGGTATAGACACGAGTAGGTACCTACATAGGCAATTAATGCAACAAAATAATGTATTAGGATCACGAAAAATCATCATCATAAATTCAATAATTAATTTTATGTTTTGTTTCATAAGTTTTTCAGTGGTATCTTACATAATTAGAATCATTACGTATAAAAGAAGTTTTTAAACCTATTTTCCCGCTGTTTTTTAATATTTTTAAGTAATCACATAAAGTTGTTTTTTCCATACAAAGTGAAAAGCAAACCCCGGGACGCCTAGTATGAAGAAACAAACTGATTGTTCATGACATGGACGTAACGGAAAATTAGAAAAATTCAGATTAAAATTATCAATATCTCCGAAACTATTAAAAATCTCTGAACATACTAGGCGGGTTGACGTCCGTTAAAGGGAGACCACGTACATAAAATAAAAACCGGCCAAGTGCGAGTCGGACTCGCGCACGAAGGGTTCCGTACCATTATCTATAAAAAAACATGTTTGTTGTATGGGAGCCCCTTTAAATATTTATTTTATTTTGTTTTTAGTATTTTTTTGTTGTAGCGGCAACAGAAATACATCATCTGTGAAAGTTTCAACTGTCTAGCTATCAAGGTTCGTGAGATACAGCCTGATGACGGACAGGCGGACAGGCGGTCAGACGGACAGACGGACAGCGGAGTCTTAGTAAGGGTCCCGTATTTACGTTTGGGTACGGAACCCTAAAAATGAAGGCAGATAACTGATAAATTCATAGTCTAATTCTATATAGTGTCTACTTGTGTAGAAAATATCAAAGCTTTGACTGCCGTAAGTAGTAGTACTTAAGAAATATCTTTGATGAAAATCCATGCACATTCTAGTCAATTTCAAGTACTGCGAAATTTGGAAGAGTCAGTGTCAATTCAATATTATAGTGCTTAAGAGCTGATCTGATGATAGACTCTGAAGGTATCATCAGGATCTCCGTTGCACTTTATGTAGACTTAATGGCTTAACTAGATCAATTAGTAAAAAATATTATTAGTGATAATCGGCGGACGACTTGAAAAGTGTAACAGTTAAAAAAAATGGCTCTAGCATTATTCTATAAACAAATGTTATCTTACTTACTTCATCATTATGCACTCTCCCAAAAACTAAGTTTAGGTACCTACTAAGACTTTTATCTGCCTGGAACAAGAAAAAAAGATGGACTAAAGTAAAAAAGTTTTAAGTGTGTCATACGTTAGACACACTTCCTCCCCAGACAATTTCAAGAAGTACAATTTGTCGTGATCTCGGCTACAAGCAGTCATTGCAATAATTTACAAGCGCACTCGGACTGCGCCCGCTCCGAGTGTGCGGTCCATTCACGATCATCCCTCATTGTCCCTTTGTCCGTCTGTCACTAGCGGCCCAAACACGCATTCTCTCTGGTAGCGAGAAAAAATCAATGTTTACCTTTATACTCGAACGCATATTTTTATACAAAGTGTGGTTTCATAATGAGGAGCGTTTACAGAATAACGCCTGTTCACAATGCCTTGTGTGGGCTGGAATTAAAAGTGCCGTGATAAATGGACTCCACCGCACCGTAGGGATCTAACATTGCACAGACATAAGAAAGTACCTCTCATAAACGATTTGAATTTTCTTAATATTTTTACAGGACAGTATTTGTGGTAAGTTTAATATGACGACGCGTTAGCCTAGAATCTAACGAATGTGTGTATATGTATACATTTATGTATATATATGTATGCGTGTGGTTCTTGAATGATTTCTATGTATTTAAGTATTTCCATAGTACCTACAAGCCTAGACCTTAGTTTGGGACTAGGTCAATTTGTGTGACATTGTCCTCGAATATTTATAATTTAAGTTATGAGGCCCTTGCGCACTAATAAGCGATTAAAAAATGAAACAAATAACACCATCCATTAGGTATAAACGAGAATTTTATACAATTTCATTCAATTGAGAACGAATTAAGACGTAATATTAGAAACTTAAACTAAAACTATAAAACTTATACTATAATAATAAGGAAACTACGTAAAAAAATACAAATTATACAGATAAATAATTTTGAACGGTTTACATAGTCAGAGAGAGATTTTTCTCGCGTCATCAAAATTCTAGCGCATAATATCGGTAAGCTCAGTGAAGATTAAAAATAAATTATTTGACCGTCAAAAAACGAGAACAGTGTTTATTGTCAGGGAGGAAGAAATGTTGGCACGCTCCACTGCCTCAGACACGGAACACGTAACTTACTGAAAATGTCTTTCTGTCATTGAAATAATCAATTAAAATATAGTTGTCAGCTTGCCAGATCCCTGTTATCGCCAGTAAATGATAATGACATTGTATTTGCGGTCTATAAATAGGTACTTGTAGCTTGATTTTTAGCCGAGCAAAAAACAGTTAATTACAGTAAGCTGAAACCTGATAACGTAAAATACTTACATTATACGTTGAGCCCGTTAAGAATGCAAAGCATTTTTAGGTGGTTGAATCGATTAAAAACAAAACGCCTCTTTACACGTTTTTGATTTAAAAAAATGAAGAATGTGAAAACCGAACTAATGCCGAAGAAAATACCATTTTCCGCCTTGCTTTTGATGAGTTAACCCAGTATTTTAAAAGTTTACGATATTTTCTGACCCAAACTGACAGGATTCAAATCGCTAATTATCTACCTAAACTAAAATATTTTTGCCATAGATACTTAATTAAATCACTATAAAAGAGTTTTTATCAGACGTTCATACGTACTTGTTAACAAAACGTTAAGACGCATCTTTCGTTAGTAGCCCGTACTTCCCTCTGCCATACAAATGTGGTGATGGCTACCAGCCTCTCTGGGTGGCCACACGTCCGTCATTGTGCGCGCACGCAGCCTCTCGGACACTTCCGAACGGATGTCGGAACAACAGTCGCACCGCTATTGCAAATAACTAGAATAGCTCTAATATTTATGAGTCAGTTTTTTTGTAGTGAAATAAAATTGGTCAAATATTGTATGCAAAATTGTTGTAGATGATTATTATTTTGCCCAAAGTGAACTCATGGGTTAGTTGAATAAGCGGAAGACAGATTTAGCAACCTCGGGGAGCTTTACAACATAACTCAGATCAAGCAGATAATTTCCATTACGAACTTCCAGGGTGCTTCAATCAGTATAAAAACCATTTAAAAAAAAACAATTAACTAACGTAACGTAACGTAAAGCATAATTAACGTTTAGCATAAAAACCAATTGTATATTTTTCCTGGCATACGATCGAATAACTTAACACTCATTATGAATAACTATCATTTTCTTGTTATTATGCATTTTAAGTCAATTTCTTCTAAGTAGGTTAGGTTAGAACTGTGACCACATTAATAGTGATAAAAGCCGTTAGAAATATATATTTTTTAATTGATAAACATTATAGTTTATCGAAATTATGCAAATCGTGTTATGTAAAATTATCATTAGACCATTTGTTTTTATGCTAAACATTACACACGCGAACTTCCATGCTAGCGATACACATTAGACATATTATTGCGTAGTTAAGTACAAATGTGTTAAATCCCAGAACTTGAAATGCCTTCCTTCTTGTCCTACAGAGACAGATTACCAATTAATTCGTTTAGAATTATTTGAGGAATTAGACGATGTACGTGTACGACAAAACAGCTTACAGATAAAACAAAGCGTCACACCTATTAGTGATTTTCACCAAGATTATCCGCTACTAAACTTTATCAGTATCTGTTTCTGACACAACCAACGCGTTTTAACAAGTTCTTCTTCCAGATGTTGGCCAAGTTACCTCATTCCTACATGTGGCGCTTTGTCCTCCACAAACAAATGAATTCCAAATCCAAACAAAAAGCAGAATAAACAAGTGAAGTCGACACTTAATAGACTAACTGTCGGTCCAGCGTGGGAACCTTAGGTCCGCTGTATTCGCATCCGGATCGGTACCTGACTTTGACTGTGTTTTTTTCTTTGTAAAACACTCGTTACTCTAAATGGGTGTCCATTGAAACTCTTGTATTTGGAGTGTCCGCCTCGCAACATGGATGGGCTAGAGTTTGGGGAATTACTCATCGGCCCCCGCTGAGCTCTTGTTCCAATCGCTTATTGGGTAAGACCATCAGGAGTGGGTTTGAAGATTCAGACAAAGGGAACATTGTAAATGTCAGTTTGAACATTTTATTTCATTAGGTTTATAATTGGTTCGTATCATTTTAAACCAATATAAATTTGCATGTTCTGTATTATGACATTTATGACATGTTGATCCAAAGAGTCTCCCGATGTGCATGAGGTTAAAAGCCAAAAAAATAATTCTGTAATCTGGAAAATGAAAGAGGTTAACAGAAAGCGACACGTCGTAAGGTAAATTACAATCTTCTAAAATGTAAGTAGATGACATTCATTTAAACATACTGAAACAGTTAGCAACACCTAAGAAGTGTCTCTAAGCAATAGAAAAATATAGATTCATTAATAAAGTTAATCATTACAACCAATGATACGTTTTACGAAAAGTCATCACAGGTAATTTGACAGGAAAGAGAGTGGAATTGTGATTCATTCATAAATTTCGCCTACCTGCGCATACGACGCTCGTAGTAGTAATCCGTATGAATGAGCTTCGTTATGAATGGAGGTGTCCAGGGATATTCTTCCGCTTGTCAATGGTTTTTCGGTCCAATTTCACGCATCCACGCCGTTGCATAAAACTGTATTCGGTTTTCGAACACAAACTTCGTAAAATCAGACTGTGCGTGGATTTCTTTAAATTCCCTCGCGATTTGGTAGGAATAACAAATTATATGATTGAACGCCTCCCGTGAATGGAATCAATGCGAAACATGGGTTCGATTGAGTCTATTTACACGATGAACTGCCATTTTAGGGGAGATTGTACGAGGTTTGTGGTAATGCGCCTGTTATTATTATTAAATCTACAATTTTACATGCAACAATGCTTCTAAAAGTCCATGCCAGTTGATACTGGTATAAGAATTATACCATTACTAGGGTAACATATTAAATATTTTGTTTTTATAAACGACGATATTACATTATTAGTATCATTACCAGGGATCGGAAATTCGGATCGATATTTACCTAAAGTTGGCAAAATCCCGGAAAAAGATAGGCAAACATGGCGTCGGCTTCTTAAAAATATTATTTTAATAATTTAAGTTCTGGGATTCTGGGATTCTACAAAACGTTAATATAATAATTACTTTGCATGTAGGATAAAACATCCTGTTTTGCTTATATAAATTCGTTAGGTTAATAAGTTGCAGGTAAATTAAATAACATTTGGTTAAACATATACATGGAAAATAACTTGAAACAGTTAATATAAATTAATAATTATGAATTAATGCCAGTGTAATTTATTTATTTTGTAATCCCGGAAGTTTTGTTATGAATTATATGATTGAGTCCACCTCCATACAACTGAACAACAAAGGCGGCGCGAAAGTATAGGTAAATATCGATCCGAATTTCCGATCCCTGATCATTACATATTACTTTATATTGTAGTTATATCTTAAAGGCAGGGTACAGACTAACAGAGTCGCGGCATGAGGCATGAGATTTAAAACGGGGGAATTATACTTGTTACTTATAATAAATACTGATAAAATGATAATCGTTATCGAACAATACATATAGATAGACATTAAATCATTGTAATCAATATTGCTTATTATCTTTAAATATTGTAAAAGTACTCAACAATAATATAGATAAAATCAGTATTTCTTATCAAAACAATACCTAAGCACTTACTTACGCGACTTCACGTGAAGGTTTCTTATTAGTTATACCTACCACTTGCCTACCGTGTACGTACGAATGCTAGTAATTTAGGACAGAACTAAAGTTTATATTTTCAATTAAGCAGGGAACAATAATATGCTTCGCCTTGTATTCTCTTCCGAGAAGCAGTGGTCACGTGAGTTGACACGTACTACGTCATATCCGGCAACGAAAGATTTCAAACGTTAAAATCAGGATAATTTTGAAATATTTGTTCGTATAAGTATATTAACGTAAGACTACCATTGTATATGTATAGGTATTTACGTTTTGACTATTTACTATTCTCTATAAAAAAATAACGTCAATACGTGTTGCTGCATTCTGACGTAGGTACGGGAATAATTTCTACGAGCAAAGTGCCGTGACCACTGGCATTTAAACGTTGAACGTTTAATGGTAAAAATAAGTATATACCTACTCATAACAAAATAAAGAGTAAGATCTAAATATTAGTGCTATGGATTATGAGAACTGGAATGATGATAAGCGCATCTAACCATTCTAAATTTTCCAAAAAAATTACTTCTACAACTTTTACCGCGATCATTAGCGTAATGAACAGGGATCGGAAATTCGGATCGATATTTACCTAAAGTTGGCAAAATCCCGGAAAAAGATAGGCAAACATGGCGTCGGCTGCTTAAAAATATTATTTTAATAATATAAGTTCCGGGATTCTGGGATTCCACAAAATGTTAATATAATAATTACTTTACATGTAGGATAAAACATTCATTTTTGTTCCTATAAATTCGTTAGGTTAATGAGTTACAGGTAAAATTAAATAACATTTGGTAAATCTATACATGAAAAATAACTTCAAACAGTTAATATAAATAATTGATTATGAATTAATGCCGGTGCAATTTATTTATTTTGAAATCCCAGAAATTTTAGTAATGAATTCTATGATTGAGTCCGCCTCCATACAACTGAACAACAAAGCCGGTGCGAAAGTATAGGTAAATATCGATCCGAATTTCCGATCCCTGGTAATGAATGATACCGAGCGAGAGCGGATCAGCGGAATATGATATTCCCATAGATTTGAATAGTATGACGACAAACATCAAATTGACAGATTTGTAGCCGGCCAGTTTGATCTGGTGAATTCCATTAAAAATTGTAATGTAGCCTTTATGTTTAAAAAAACCCTGTTAGTTATTTTCATGCTTCAATGCAATTTACAATGTTAAAATAATAACAATTAAAGTAAATATGTAAATCATGCTTGTGACTTATATTATATTATTTGTGATATATGTATATGATTTTTTAAATAAAATCGTGCACTAATTTGAAATCAAATTTGTCCATATTTTTGGGTAGTGGTTAATAAGTGGCAACTTTGTGGTGACGTAGAAAGTGTCTCTTTAAACTTTAAATAATATGTTGACCAAACATTAAAAATGTTTCCAAAAACAAACGCTAACTACGGACATAAAACATTCTTCAATTAAACGTTTCAGACCTCCAACGATCGCCAAAAAAAAGTAAGCTCGTCTATGGTTATATAAAGCTGGCGACACACTGTCTGCGCCGAATGGCTATACAGCCAGTTACATTCACGGTTAATTTTTGCTACTACTAATGCCTTTAGGCGCGTCGCCTGACGTGGGTCCTTTCCGGTGGCCCTACAAAAGACAACCAATTATAAGAATTACGCGTCGCTGTCCTTTAAAAGGCTCTCCACTTCGGCTTCCGAGTTTCAAAGAAACGCGTAGGATTAAATTAATATAGTTAATACATAAAAATGTCGCATAGCGTGACGATGAGTAATAAATGTTATAATGCGATATTTTAGGCGATAAATTGAATCTGCCTTTGACTAATTAAGTTTTTTACAAACTATCAAAGAAAATCAGGTTTTTTTGCGTTGACGACCGCCCGGCGGTTCCCCGCTGTGATCCGCCTTCAATTTCGTTTCGCCTCTCATTTTATGTCTCTACAGCCAGTACAAAACAAAATGATTATTTTTTAATAAATAATATCAATAAAAGATTCCTTAAAAAACTAAATACGGTAGCCATGCATTAGAAAACATTGTTGATGGCTTTGATGGCTGGTTTAATATTCAAATGAAATTCTATAGAAAGTCATTAGCGCCCTTTGGGTGTCGAAATAGACCTATTCAGAAACGAATTGATTAAATGATTTGAGTGAATATACGTTAAGTGATGGTTTGAGATTAATGAGCTTCATAAATAGCAAAGGGTACAAATATCAACTTTAAGTAACCTCATAGATAAATTAATGAAATACCTACTACAGCAAAAATATCCAAATGAGGTAACGTATCCCACATGACCAAATGTTAAGTGACGTGGCTTATTATTGCGACAGGGTTCTAAATTGGCACAAAATTGGGAAACATCTTAGCCTACTTGTGCAAAATGGGGTTACAGAATTATCAAGAAGTTTTAAGACTTGTTGGTAATTCTTTAGCTCTGCCTACCCCACTCTGGGAATGAAGGCGTGAGTTTATGTATGTATGTATGTATCATTTTTCTGACGGTACATGGCCATCATGGTACATGGTATCGTGTATCATTAATTACGCATATCTCGCCATATTAGTTTTATTTTGCAGTCGCAAGATCCATTAACCTACCGCCAAACAGCAGTGTTCGCATTGTTGTGTTCCGGTTTGGGGATAAGACAGCCGGTGAAATGACTAGCATAGAGGCATTCCATCTTAGTCCTCAGGGTTGGCAACGCATTTGCAGTCTTAGGATTGCATTGCAGTCTTGTGAATGCGAATGTCTATGGGTCACAGTTTCCACTTACCATCAGGTGGCCTGTGTGCTCGTTTGTCTTCTAAAAAAAAATCCTAAAAACATGTTGGTGAGCAGAAAATAGCGTTTCATGAAATAAAATTCGATGAAATGCTACAATCGAAGTCAAATTCGATAAAATTATGGATTATAAGCATATTATGGGAACATAAGCAGATTTAAGTACCAAAATATAACCACACCCACACTTAAGAACCTAACCCTTTTGATATACACCTACCTGTGTTAAATCTGGGTGCTGCTCTCATCATAGAGCCATCAGCCCGAGTTTCCTGATAAGGGTAATTAATCATCCACCAACCGCTGACCATTAGCCGGCTGCTGACTCACGCTGGCCACAGCACTATTAAGTCTCAATGGTCTATCGGTTAAATAGTTTATACATTAATTCCAAAATACGAGGCTTACAAAAATAAGCAGGAAATAATTTATACGAATGACCACCTAAGGCGACCAAGTGACCATGGTTCAGCTGTCGATACAGCCACGTGTGCTCGAGTAGTCTATGGTTAGTAAATTATCTGTGGTAATTGTCAAATGCAATAAATCGCGACAATACTGGTGGCGTGAATAAGACGTCACTCATTAGTCGACGGGTGTGACGTCTCTTTCAAAACAACCAGCGGGGCGCTATTACTGCCGACCGGAATTCGCTCTATATTGCTCCAATCAATTCCCGACTTCCGGCGGATTTGTGGTGTGGGCGCGTGGTATGACGACGCAGATTAGAAAAGAAGAGTAGCTACTGACCTCGAAAAATAATCCAGTTTCGAGGACAATACTGCACATAATTTTTAGACAGGCCTTACAGTTGTTACGTTACTAAGTAAAAAAGGTAAAAGTTAAAAGTGTTCAAACGATTTTTCGGTATTACGTTAGGTGCCGTATAGCAAAATGGTAAGTGGGCATGTGAGCAACACAAAAATAACGTTAAATATCAAGACCCGCAGTTTTATCTTCGTATATAAGACTATCAAAATAAATGAACTACTATAATGCTTTTACTTAATGCCGATATAGTGTGATTGGTTTCGATACAATCCTTTTAGGACGGCATAAGTAGACCTCATTTGTAGCATGGAAGAATTATTCTTAGATACCCTGTTTGAAAATCTGTAGTAACTTAAATAGGTTCATTATTATTCATTAGGTTATTCATATATTTTTTTTTACGTGTTAACATATAAGTATGATTAATTGAACTTGATTTTCTTGGAATAAGGTATGACATTTAGAGTACATAGTGCTCAAAAAAAAACCTTAGGTTAACTTAACATGATAAATATTAAAATTATGAAACAGTAATCCTAATGTTTCCAAAAACGCTTGGTGTTTTTTAATTATTTTCCTCAAATATGACCTTTTTTTTGGAAATTAACTGTACCAACCCTTAAAAGGAATATATCGAATGATATAATGAATCACCTTTTAATTAACGCCTTCAAATCCAAAGTACATCTCAAAACCCCTATTCAAAACAAAACTATTAAGGTCTGTACACACAATTTAAAAGTTGTAATAGTGACACGTCCAACTTTTTAAGTGACCGGGCGGCTGCGGCGAGCGTATCGATTTTCTGATTTACCTCCCCCTGCAGATAACGGGGACAGGTACCGGTGCCGGTACGTCTTACCATTACATTTTATACCCCAATGTGAACAAAACATGTACCTACAACATTTACAAAAATAGGATGAACGGGAAACATTAAGTTTTAAAAATGGAACTTTGTTATAGGTATAAGAAACCTTGATCTTATTAAATTAGAATTTGGCTTCTATTCTAGTGGGCAAAACCATATTGCCTTTGACGTGTTATTGTATTGTTTTTATGTCTAATAAATAAGAGTTATGGTGTCGTTTACAAAACGAAAAACATGTCAAATGCAATATGGACTTAAGCAGTAGAATAGAGACCCTGAGAGAATTCCAGACGAAAATAAACAGATCACTCTATCTTCAACCTCTTAACGATTTCTTTCAACATCTATTCTAATAAATATAATAACAACAATACAACCGATAAAAAACTTAATAAAATAAAGTGTAGCATTAATACAAAAGACCGGCCCGTACGGTTTCCTTAGATTGGGCGGCGATTTATCGTGCGGAAGCGCCGTTACTAGGTAATATTTCCGCCCCGCACTATTCATTTTCCCTTTTTTACGAAAAAAAGGGCGCGAGACGTCTTAATCGAACTGACTGTCCAAACTCAAATACCCAACTTTAATTCAAACATCACGCTAAACGAAATTCTCTGCCGAACACAGCTGCAATTCGCAGATTATAAAAATATCTATTGGAATTTTCTTATACTGTAATATACGGTAACATAGTGTGGACACGGGAGGGATAACCGTCGTCGCCGCGGGAGATTGTCAGGGGTGTTTTACTAACTTTAGCCTCAGTTGCTTGTCTTTTAGATTTATTTAGATAAATTGTTTGGATTCCCGATCGGCTTGGGCAAAAAGGTTTTAATCATAAAAAGTGCCTTCTAATTAATTATTTTAATTTTAACCGTTGTTTTATCTCATGTTTACATTACGGTGAGTCTATTCAGGACAAAGCTTTGAAGAAAATGATATAAAATACTATTGGTTTCCTTTAATGAAATGAAATGAAAACAATTAACATTACTTACAATCTCACAGCGGATCTATAGCTGAAGTATAAGTATGCCAAATTAAATAAAAATATATTAAACACTACAGCGGTAGCCAATTAAAAGCTTCGCACATTTCAATTAATTCGATGTCTAATTTAATAAAGTATCGTGTAACGTAACAAAATGACAATAGACGGCGAACGGATAGAAGACGACCCCACGGAATCGCGACGTAACCCCAAAATGGTCGCATCCGCCGCCGATGATATATGCGGGGGCATTTCCTGACACCGGCCAGTAGCTACTTGATTTAGCGGAAAGTCAGATAAAACCTAATGCGCACAACAAAAAATATATCACAATACCCGCCATAAATATGACGGCCTGTCGTAAACCTTTATGTCTGTGCGTTGTCGCTGGCACGTGAAAAATGGGACTCGCGCAAATAGAAAAACTAGACGTTTGCGTTCGCGGGTCGCGCGTTTCGCGATTGATCACTTGCTCCGTCGAATAACAAACAGATTCGAATTTAATTAGGTTATCTTGCGCGACGGTTATTTTGTCACTTGAAGTGAGCGAAGCAGCCGCAGTTGACCTTTACTTCGAATCAAACAAATTATAAACAAGATAGTTTAAATAATTGCAAATTTGCACCAATCTTGACAAAAAATCGTAAGTCAAACAAAATGAATGAAATTATGTTTAACTTAAAAAAATTGTATTTAGTGGCAATTTATTTTAATAGCTTTGATTTACTTTGCTATGCGTTTGAAGGCATGATGGCAAAACAATAAAGTAAGGAAACTTATCATGCCTATGGAGATATTGCAGAATAAAACCTTTTAAAAATCCCACCAACCATCTTTCCTGGGACCTAAACAGTTCCCAGCGGGAGTCGCAAATTTATTCAAAAAGTAATCCTAGTAAGACCTTAACGACTCGACGACAGCAAATGAAAACGTTTGTTCGCAGAGTTATTAATATTCGTTTGGTAACGTGTTTATTAGAGATATAAATCCAGCGCGGTGTTATTCTCGAAATCGCTCGTTCGAATTGGTTCAATTGGCCCCTAGGTTGCGATTCTACATCCGCTTGTGTAGGACGTTGGTACAGAGGTTAAATTAAATGAGTTCAATATAGCGAATTCGCCTTGGCCGTGTATGAGAATAGCACCCCAGGAAAGGGCGCGGGCGCGGCAAGGATGCCGCAAAATGGCTGACGCGTGTCGGTTGAGCCCTAACGATGTTCTTCAGATCCTAGTCAATTATTTGATGACTTTGATTTACTTATCGGATTAGCGAGCATACGTTTGGTTGAATATGGTTTAGGAGTTATACTTAATTAAGTTACAACTTCACAAGTTGTAAACGTTGTCTTTGTAAATATAATGACTTACCTACATATCTAAGTTTGAGCTTATATTTGACATTGCCTACAAATATCATAACTGAAAAGTTTGG
The DNA here is from genome assembly GCA_927399475.2 of Acleris emargana. NCBI lineage: Eukaryota > Metazoa > Arthropoda > Insecta > Lepidoptera > Tortricidae > Acleris > Acleris emargana. Next base: position 8,902,255 of record OV656849.1, read on the forward strand.
TCTTCATTTTGATTTGTTAAACATGGAACCAGATGATCGGTTACGCTCGCGCATAAACCAGAATCATAAAAGTTTTTTGATTTACACCTATCTAAAGCTGATGGGCTACCATTTAAAACCTATTTCAGGTGTTACCCAAAGCGCTTTTCTCCAAATCGGCGCGTTATCGCGGTTTCGAGTCGACTGCGCGCTGACCGCCGATACGCGGCCGTCCATCATACCGATATTACGCTTACATCAACAATATTGTGTTTCATATGCTCGCTACCGACACCGCCCCACAACACACCCAAACGCCAGGGAAAAGAGTCGTTATTTGAAAACAGCTACTTACCGCAAAAATCGATACACCCCGCAATCACAATTCTGACTTCGAACAAACTATCAACTTCCTCGCCCTACCTCGCGCCGAGGGAAACTAAACTTTGTACTTTTGTTCCTCGGTTGATAATCGTTTGTTTAAGTGTACCCTGGTATCTTCGTTTTGCTAATGGTATTTCATGTCCAGGTTACGGCTATAAAGAGCTACGTCATAACCACTTATTAATAGAGACATGCGCCATTACTCGTACTGTACCGATAAAGATAAGTAGTGGAATCTTCGGATCGACCATTAATGGAAGTGCGAAAATATTCATTAGGTTTATTTCATTTATTGATTTGATGTTTGTTGCATACATATACTAGTCAGGACCTATGGATCTTACAGCTAACTGATATATGGGTATTTAGAATTGCACATGAAATTATTTTTGAATAATTGAGGCTAGTTTATGATTATATTATTATTATTCAATATATCCATTTATGCACACATTAATTAAACTATTCTTATCTACTTAATACATCTCCAATATTTAAATTACTAACTTGCATGAACTTAAATGCTAAGTTTGTACAAAAAACTATTGCTATTTAGAAATTGGCTTAGAACTAATTTCATTAAGACAACGCGTAAAACTTTTTTGTATAAGGACATTAAAGACCGACACCTTTGCTCAGTGTTCACTTAAATAGCCATGTATTACACACAAGCAATAAGCGGGCACTTACAAAAACAAACTATCCCACGTGTGTCAACGGCAGCTCCCGAAAGGCTGTATATTTGTGTTCGCGCTAATCGGCTTAACCCCCGATTCTTTTCGACTATCGCCATACACCCATACACCGCACAATCGAAGGCGTTTCGAGAATTTATCGAAATTATTTCAAAGTTTGTTTGGCCATTGTGACTACCGACGACTCGAGTCTTTGTCACTGTTATTATTTATTTAATAACGTCGACATCGCTTTGTTGGGATTTCAATCGCGCGGAGGCGTTAGATTAGCTCTTTGTGCGGCATTTGTCGGTATGCTCCCGACGAAATACTCGGTAGACAAACGAACTTCGCTAAACTGGGATAGTTTTGATACATAAGTAGGTACAATAGAACTTTTTTGGGGCCTTTACTCGTGTTTAACTGATAAAGGCGTCTATTTCAAATGTGACTCATGTAAGTACCTATGAAAAACATGTAAGAACACAGTAATCATTGAAAGACGTAGATACAGGTGATGACTCATCATAAACAGTAAGTAACTTAGATTAGCTTCTCGGTATATGATTTTCTCTGAAATTAGCCGTGCAATATACCGATACACATTGGTAGGGACCGTAGTTTAAACTATCATGAATGCGCAATGACTGTTAAAAAATTATTGGATTATTTTAGGTTTTACTGGAACCGTGAAAGTTTTTAGGGCATCATAAGGCAAGGTTACCTAAGTTAATTTTCTAAGTAGGTACCGATATAAAAAAATGTGCTTGTGTGGCATTTGCTATTATATTACCTACTCGGCATTTCAGGATTCAGGATGCATCAATAAGTGGGTTTGTATTAATCCACCTTAAGTCGTACGATACAAGGCTGATAATGTCTTAACTCGGCATTATTGGATGGACTTTACACGTGGTCACATGCATATAGAGAATTGAGAAAAACAAAAGCTAAGGGTTGCTCAGTGGAGGCACGGAGGGAAAGTACTTTAAATATTGTAGATAGGAAAATTTGCTTCATGCAGATATAATTTTTTTTTTAAAGTAATTAATACTGCATAAAAGGTAGGTATTATTTTTATTGAACTCGTATTAAAAAAAAATCTTAATTTAATGTTTGTCTCTTTACAATTAAATTGTTAATTTGTATAATGGTTCTTTAATTTAAGATATTATGGAACTTAAAAGCATTTACTTACAAAACACTTTTTGCAAACCGGACAAAAACATTAGGTACAAAGAAACAGTACAAATAATAATAATTAAAATGAAAATATTTTTCTTCCATGACATTTAAAGCACACCTAGACACAAAACGGCAACTAGCACTTGTATTAACTAATGGAAACCAAGCTTTAAAAAAGCCGACTGCATTTTTGATATTGACGTCAACATAATGTAATTTTTGTAATGTCATTATAGGTACTTTGATTCAAATATTATAGTCTATATCACCCCACAAACCAAGAAGATTCTAACGACCTCTTACTTTTCAAAATCGTTCGAGCCGTTTAGACTACAGGAGTGCACAATGGAACAGACACACACACACATAGACTTGCATACAATGCGCGAAAACCATTACCCCTCCTTCTGGGTCAGTCGGATAAAAATAACACATCAAACCACAGGCGGTCTTATCGGTGATTAGCGATCTCTTCCAGACGGTTTACCCTGGTTTTGTATAGACACTCATTTCATAGAACGTATCACTTCGCTGTATTTTTGTTTCATAGAAAGCTATTTTCTGCTGAACCCGTGATGATTTCAGGTTATCTTGTGATGGTTACAAGTCTTACTAGTTAGCTAGTTAGTTAGTTAGGTAAGCCTACGTGAATCATATTTAAGGTAACCTGAAATCATCACGGGTTCAGCAGAAAATAGCTTTCTATGAAACAAAAATGCTGCGAAGTGATACTTTCTATAAAATTAGTGTCGGTGAAACGAAGGGGCACCCTTCCAAAGTTCCAAACAACCTGGGGGGAACAACGTAGAGAGATAGTTATTATTTTATTTTAATGTTTATTGACCTTACATTTGTAATACTGTTATTTTTGCTCGTTTTAACCTAGTAAGGCCCACGTCAAATTTCGTTAGTTCGAAAATGATATATAACAAATGTTTGTACGTATCGTAGTTTAAAAAAATGAAGTATTTAATAAACCGTTGTCGACGCGTTCATACTAAATTTACGAGATGTATGAAACACAATATCAGCAATAGATTTTTAAATATCACTTGAGAACGGCGGGACGGATTTGGTGAATTATTTTTTAAATGTCACTATTAAAGGCGTGAGTTTATGTATGTATGTATGTATGTCACTATTAGTCCGATTATGGTTTTTAGGAAGTTTAGTAACGTTGGAAAATAAATATTAGGGACAATGTTACACAATTTGACCAAGCCTCAAAATTAAGACCTAGGACTGGAACAATATGTACTAAACAAATATAAACATACTTTGTAGAGAAATATATATAACACATTTAAGATTTAGGAACAAATCTCGCGCTTATCTCACCAAGATTTCCCCTTAACCGGAAATCGAACCTAGCCACAGATTCAATAATAGTTAGATACTTGGTGCCCTAGCTGGATGGCAGGGCCACTTACAACCAACCTAAACGGTATCCGGAATATTGGTTGATTGACATCATTAATCATCATCATTTCAGCCGAAAGACGTCCTGCGACTGTCACTGCTGGACATAGCCCCCCCCCCCCCCCCCCCCAAGGTTTGCCACAAGGAGCGATCCTGCGCCGGCGCTGCTTGTATCCATTGGTTTCCCGCAACCTTTGCCGCTGAACCACTTAGATTGACATAAATGTTTATAATCCTGTAGGTACGTTATTCCGTTACACATACACGTAGTTTGCACCGCCGCTATTGTTTACCAGTTAAACATTTACTTCTCGTTATCTAATCGAGCTGCCGTGATAGCTTGCGACCCGATTACGGTGCCTATAGGCGATAAGTCCTCTCCTCACCTGTTCTATTTAACACGAAGACGCTTATCTATTGGCTATACAGGTTACCTAGCATAGAACGTTTGATATTTATTGCTATTTCTATTCATTAGTAACGGCATCAATCAGAGTCAGATTAAGTAGTTTTTAGCTAGAGACGATTTTTCATACACAATTTTGAAAAAGGAACGAGTTAATTGTCTCTAATTTCTGAGAACAGCTGGCTTTGATTGTAGGTAAGATTTGCATGGAAATCAATAAAATTAGTAAATTTTTATTTTATTTCTGTTGTCTAGTTCTGACATTTATTTTAGTTTACAGGCAAAATACCTGGTTTACCCTTTTTTCGCCGAAAATTATTTAGTAAATTCTTAACTCGCCAAACTACGTATCCCATATTTTTATTTGGTCAAATTTTTATTTCCCAACTCAACGTTTCGCACTGATATCAATTCCCAACTAATGATTTGATAAATTATTGTTAGACAAATTATTACGTGGGATTTTTTTAAGATGTCAATTATGTTTTCGTCAAATGTATTGATTGGCATACTTTGATTTAGCAACATTGAATGGCATTATGAAATCTAACCTAGTTTGTTAGAATGCAATGTTCAATTTGCAGTATGATTTTATTGCATTAAGCGGGTAGGGTAATGCACCGTTCAGCTAAATTAAGAGGGTACTTTTGTTTACATACTTTATGGCTCAAAATAGCAATTCATTCTTGAGTTATCGTTGATAGTTAATGTATTGAGTATTGAGTATTGAGTATTGAGTATCTCTGGGAGCAGTTTCGTTTTACGGGTCATAAAAAAAATAACCTTAACCTACCTATCTCTGGGAGCAGTTTCGGTTTTAGAGTCATAAAAAAAATAACCCTAACCTACCTATCTCTGGGAGCAGTTTCGTTTTTAATCCAATTTATATTTGTTTCAGACAAGTTCAAGCTCAAGGTAACGCAAAAAAGTACGCAGCTGATATGACTTTCAATAAACAAGTAAAATGCTTACTAGCACTCAGTTATTTGCCAGAGGCTGACATAATTATTTGACAATATGTTATTTGCCTTAGCAAATCATTTGCTACACAATTATTTACCATATAAAATTTGACAATATGTTATTTGCCTAAGCAAATCATTTTGCTACACAATTATTTATCACATAAAAATTTGACCTAATAAAATTTTGCAATATAAAAATGTAGCGAAATAAAAAAATTACGAAGTAAAATAATGCCAAGGATTGATTTGCCAAATAAAACTTCGGCGAAAAGTTGATTGCCAAATGAAATTTGACGAAACATAATTCGGCAAAAAGGCAGTACACCAAAATACCTAAATAGTTCCAAAACATGTCAATTTATAGTTGATTTTTTTATATTGATGCCTTCTCAAATAATTACAAATTGTCTTTTTACTACATAGAACTTAATATCAACCTACTTACAGTGCGTCAACAACGTAAAGGACATTAATGTGGGTTAAAGTTGTAAATGATTTTCCGATATGGCATGGCACCGTCGGTTAGTCCATTACTATGCAGCATTGCTCATCTACAATATTTAGAACGCAGATAGGTAGCGGTAACGCGGTGGATGCAAAAAGCGCAAGACCGCGACCGATCTGAGTGGAGAGCCTTGGGGGAGGCCTATGTCCAGCAGTGGACGTCTTGCGGCTGACATGATGATGATAATGAGATAGGTCTAGGGGCCTAGACAAGATACGACAAGACGTGAAATTAGTTCATGTTTAATAAAAATATATTTAGATAGTTCCATAGTTCCGCAGCTCGCGTAAAGTCTGCACCACCTACTGTATGCTATACAATATATCCTATTGACACCCTATCCCTACAAAGGTTCAAAATTCAAAATTCGAAATATTTTTTCAGTAAATTGGCCACATGCGGGCTCTTTTACACGTCGGTAATGTACAGTGAATCTACCAGCGCTTCGGACAAGACCATCATTGCGGAGAAGAAGCGCCGCAAGAAACTCCAGCATAAGGTAATTTTTTCAATCATAAAAACATACCTAATTATACTTAAAAGTAAGTTACATTAAGTAATAATAAGGTAATAAAGTAATAAACAATAAATTCTTAGCGCGGAGCTTCCAATGCAAAGACACTCGCACGAAGCGTAGAGCTTCCAATGCAAAAATACTCATACGAAGCCATACATAAACTCACGCCTTCATTCCCAGAGTGGGGTAGGCAGAGCTACAGAATTACCAAGCACTCTTAAATAAGTTGTTGATAATTCTGTAACCACGTTTTGCACAATCAGGCTATGATGTTTACCAGTGTATTAGTGACAGATTGCAAGCCCATCGCCTTAGAGTACTAGAAGCCTTTATTATTCCCTTAGTCGCCTCTGACGACATCCACGAGAAGACATGGAGTGGCACTATTCTAACCCGGTGACCACACAGATATTCATAAATCTATTCATTAAATGCAATACTGCTATACCCTCAAGCGCTGCAGTTGAACGTCTGTTTTCCACGGGTAAAGACATTTTAACAAGAAAACGAGCCTCGCTTTCAGACGAGAACTTCAACATGTTAATGTTCATGAAGGGGAATATGCACCTTATACCCGTCGATTAAATTACACATTTGAATTATACAAGTATTTTGTTTTGTTCCTATCCTGTTAACTTCCAGAACCTAAACCAACAGGTTTTATAAGTTCACTAACGCAACGATATAAAAATGCATTTTTTATTACACATATTAACGGATTAACGATTAACGTTAACTTGCGTTAATTCTTCCGAAATGTAACGCTTTAACGTTTAACGAAGCTAACTTTTTTTGTAGCGGATTAACGATTAACGATGTTAACTATTTGATTAACGGTGCCCAGCTATGCTTATTACCTACATTGTCTGCTAACTTCTCTTATCAATTGATGAAATGAGCAATTTGAGGCTGAATCACTATTGTTATGCAAAATAATATGAGGCCTTTCGATTTGATTTTAAGGCCTACTTAAGTGAGTTTATGCCATTTGAACCCAGTTCTTTCCAGCTTAGGTCTTATGATACGTAACTATTAAGACTAGTTTGACGCGAATGAGACGACGTCGAGTTTCCTTTCTTCTGTCTAAAAACGGTCTGAAAACTTTTTTTCTAGAAGTGAAATCACAAATAACTAGCTAAAATTGGAAATGGTAAATATTTAAGGATAGGCTAATTATCTTTATTCTAGAAATCTTGTGTTATAGAGATCTATTTCGGGTGCAACATGACTATGAATATTTAATCTATGTACGTAAAGTAAAGTCTTGCTTGGGGTTTGGATTGTGAAAAAAAAAATCCTTTTTAAATCAATTATTTTATTTTTATGATAATAATTTATTATTGATCTAACACAAACTCCATCTGGATTACCAGCTTAGTTATAATTTACACCAGGTCTCATGGTTACATTATTATATTCTCCTGTAGATGCATGCGCTGGTTGATAAGTCGGCACGTCGGCACACAGCAGAGCGTGTACCGAGATAAGATATGGAGCGATGATGAGACTGCCGATAGTCACCGCCGGTATGTATTTGCGTAACCGGACACATCTTCAGCTATATACAAACTATATACATTTTATATCTATATAAATCCTAAACTACACCAAAATCCATGTAGTTACGTAAGTTTATAAGTAATTTATTTTGAATATAAATAACTATTTGCTATACACGACTATAATAATACTGAATCTTACATCTAAATATTGCATTCTGATAAAATCTGGTCATTTCTCATAATATTAATATTCTAATACTCCTCAAAGTCTTTATACATAAATATACACACTTCTAATAAGATGGAATGTACTCGATCACTATAGTTAAGGCCTACTGCAAAAGCTATTTGACGTTCGCCAATAACAATTTATTTGATACACAGAATCGTCCAAATTCTTTCAATATTATAATTTAGAATCTACTAAGACTTTAGAATGCCTAAATACAGATAAATAGGAACTCCAACCTTAATCCTGATTTATTATAAAAGCAGGTTATTATAATTTACTATTCGAGTTTCGAACAGAACATTTCGAACGGATAATTTAGACGTTAGAAACTGTTAATTTAACCATCGCGCAAGGTACGGGTCGTAGCGCAGGAGCGAGGGGTCGACTAGTTCACACTGGGGCTGGTGGGGGCGCTCTCACCACCAACAGGGCGTGGGCTGGCCGGGGTGGCCGGCGCCCGGCCCGTGCAGCGGCGCGTACGGCGGCAGGGCCATGCCCAGCGGCGGCAGGCCATCCGGCTTCCCCAGGCACGGCCTCCCATCCTTCACCAGCACCGGCACCGCCACGCGCCGCGGCGAGCTCAGCCCCCCGACGTTCAACTCATGCGCCCCCTTCTCCTGCACAGCCCTCTTCGTCTTGTACCTGTGATTCTGGAACCATATCTTGACCTGCGTCGGCGTCAAGCGGATCAAACTAGCCAAGTGCTCCCGCTCCGGCGCAGACAAATACCGCTGCTGCCGGAACCGCCTCTCCAACTCGTAGGTCTGTGCTTTCGAGAACAACACGCGTCGTTTGCGCTTCTTGTGCACCATGCTGGGGTCGTTGTTGTTGTTGAGCTGGTCGTGGTCGTGGTCGTCGTCGTCGTGCTCCTCGTGGTCGTCCTGGTCGTCGGCGTCGAGGCGCGCGTTGGCGGCCAGCGGGGACGCAGCCGACGCACCCACATACGACAGCTCCGAGGCTCGGGATGTGCTGTCAGGGCTAGCTTGCTGGCCAAGGATACCTAAGGACAAACAGATAATTTTAAAATTGCTGTGCTATTTGCGTGTTTACTATCTATTTGCCTTTTAAATCGCTTTAAATTTAAACAAATAAAACTTCTGGTGACCATGATTATGAAGCTTATTGCGTTTGTCGTCATAATAAGACATAACCAGAATGTAGATATTGGTAGTTAACAGCCGTACAGCTATTTTAGTGACCTATACTATAAAGTACTTTTTAGGAATTAGGTTTAGGTTAGCAGTCCTTTAGTTGTTTTACCGCCATACTCAGAGACATTTTGAGAGTTGAGTCAGTAATTAAGTTAAGGAACGACTTAATCATCATTCATTACTCATTACATTAGACATCTATAGGTACCCTTATAATCTGTGTTCAATAGATAACTGACTCCGAGTGCGGCCGTCAGTGTCAAATATTGTCATTTTATTTTAATTCGATTGGAGTGACTGTTTTAATTTAATAGAACGATTACAAAAACGAATAATAACACCACTACAGTTTTGTAACGCATACAAAATCTCCACTTAATCTAAGGGTTACGCTCTATTTAATTCCAACTAGGTGCCGCCGTACAAATAAAGAGATGTGAGAAATCAGGGCCAATATTACATTGTTCCGTCACCCCTCTAGCCGTTTCACACGGGGGCTGGGCGTGTACGGGAGGGGTGAGGGCCACTCCCACCCCGGCAGCTGCCACTTTGTTCAATGATCATCCTGCCTCATGAGGACATATTGGAATTTCATAATGGCGTCGCTACCTTCATACGTTAACATCCCTATGATGCCCTGAGCTGATATCAGAAATCGTGTTTGTCGGTTTGTTGGTACTCCTTTCACGCAGCAACGGAGCAAGGGATCCATGTGATTCTTTGCAAAGAAGGCCGGAGTTACATAGCACTTTTTATTTTGAAAAAAAATACAGTTCCTGTCGAAATAACCACAAATTATTTCTACGTGGAAGGGCTCACGGGCAGAAGCTATTAAAACTATTTTTTCCTGTCAAAGTGTCAAATAAGTAAGTGCCTATTTCTTACGGCTTGTAGATATTCCGTCAAAATAGTTAGGTAGTCGTATCTTATCTGACTTCTCTTCTTTATGTTCGAGAGCCTTATCTACCGTGCTAAAACTAAGCCATTCTAAGGAAAATAAGTACCTACGGTCATTATAAACGGGGAATTACAGTCGGTCCCAGACAATAAAATATATAACTGTCATTGAATAAAGAACAAATATCGTCCCTAACAGCCGCAAACATCGGTAATTGATAGCCGACAGCTGCCCCGCGGATAGGTGACACGTTCACGCCGCGACGCACCCTCCCGCAGGGCGTGAACGTACAACCCTTGGCCGTGATTCCCATTTAGCGACGTGAGATTGATCGCCGTAATCTCTAATTGTTTTCAATATCGAATTTGATTACGTTTAAAAACAACTATTTATGGTTAAAATGTGGAAGTAAAAATTAATAACACGATAAGATTGCAAATTACAACCAATGCTGATTTAAAAAACGAAAGTCACCATTTTGTATGGCAAGCAATCGAAACAAGCGAGTGCCAAAAGTGTTTGATAGCGATAAAAATAATTAATGACAACACAGATTAGTGTGAAGGCACTCCAATGGAGGAGTATTTGAAAAAATAATCTCTGCCTCTCGAGCGCTACTACCGAATACTATTTTCGAGTGCGGGAACAAACGATAATTCGATTACATACTTATGAGTGTCAAATTTAAAGATAATATGCATAATATGCGATTTCGCATTTGGGCCAGTTTATCTTTTGTTTTTATTTTGACTGGTTATTAAAAAGCTTGATACTGCCAAGATTCGTCAGAGTAACATCGCATAAATATGTGTCTGGGAAATGGAGAATTAAAGCCAAGTGGAACATAACCGACTAAAGCTATATAATATTAAAACATATTTTAACCCTAATATTCATTATTATATTTGGGATGTCAATTTAACGTCAAATCGTCGGTGATACTGCTAAACCTCGTAACTAAGAAATTTATGATCAAGCAAAATAAACCTTACTGTCTAAGGTGCATTTTACTCCTTCGTTTAAAATGTTACTTACGCGTCTTTGCAGTTTCACCGTCGATATGTCGTTGTTTATTCGCAATGAATATCTGAAAGTAGGTAATATACCTAGTCCAGGAAGTATGAATTGGCCGTCTTTAATTGTCACTGAGATATTTTTGTTAATATTAAACAAAAGGTAATTAATCGTACAACTGCCCTCGTTCTTCAAACACTACAGTGGGTTGAGAGGTTAAGGTTAGGTCTGGTAAGTCATAACGCAGAAAGAAATATCGCAAAGTAGGTAGTAGGTAGTAGAGTAAACAGACGGCCAAACCGTTTTTCCTGAACTATACCTAATATTCGTATGTATGTATGTATGTAAACACTTTATTGCACAAAAGAACAAACAGAACAATACAATTAATATAAAAATATGTACAAAGGCGAACTTATCCCTTTAAGGGATCTCTTCCAGCTAACCCTTGATTCGTTGAAGTGACGTCCATGTAATTAGATACTTTACGTAAACCAAGTCTTGCTAATAAAGCATTTGTTATCGGCTGTAATAAGTCTGTAATAGTGAAGAGCTTCGGAGTGCCGGGAGCAAGTTTATGGGCGCTGTTGACCGAGTGAGTGGCGGTACTGGATCCCTCTCAGCCGGAGTGTTGCTCAAACAACTCGCTAAGTAGCCGTCGAGTACACTTTACTCATCGGTGATGAACTTTTTATGACTACTTAGTATTTTATCAGCCCTAATTAACATAATACGTCGTTTAGATACTAAGTAGGCTAAAAACTTTGGCAATTAAATTCATACATACGTAAACTCACGCCTTCATTCCCGGAGTGGGGTAGGCAGAGCTAAAGAATTACCAACAAATTTTAAAACTTGTTGATAATTCTGTAACCACACTTTGCACAATTAGGCTAAGGTGTTTACCAGCGTATTAGTGACAGGTTGCAAGCCCATCGCCTAACAGTAAGCCTTTATTCCCTAAGTCGCCTCTTACGACATCCACGGGAAGAAATGGAGTGGTACTATTCTAACCCACGAATTAAAATTAATTAATGGGAATCAAATTGATCCCTAAAAATATAGGAAGCTGGACTAGGTAGGTACAAAAATTATTGTAAGTATAATACGATACCCACCCTACCTATTAAACTTATTGTAACTAAATTAACTCCTCTCCTCCTCTCTCATCTCTCCTCTCTTTCAACTGCCTCTTTGCTATTTTGCGAGCCCTAACGACTGCCTACTAAAAGCATTGAATTTGTTTAAGATAGTCGTAAGCTAAGCGCGTTCTCCTATGTCATTCCATAAAATTTCGACAGACTCCTACAGTCGCTAGTTAAAAATTATAAAATCCAACTTTGTTAGGCCCCCTGAACAGCTTTACATCTGTTTGTCGCTCAATGCGTCTCTATCCCTACAGACTAACGCAGTACTCGTCCACGCCACGCCATGGGCCCGCAGTATACAATAAGCTCCGGGTAGCATCACCACGGCCCCTAGCTCATGGTTTTAAAAATCGCCTGAAACGCTGCATTATTTATTGAGTAGTTGTTCTATGACTTTGACGAGTTTAGATATCGCACTTAAGTAATCAATCACGGTAGGCTAGGTTAGGAAAATGTATGACTTTTAAATTATATTCTTTTAGTTATTTAAAATTTGGTTATGTTGATATTTCAGATTTGCGCAATTCTTGTATGATAACATAATGGAATTAGCCATGTACCTATGTCTTTTTAACGAGTAAATTGGCTTTACTAATAAATTACTTATGACTTACTAACACTTAATGACTTACGTTATGACGGAGACATTTTAGAGAAAATTGACTCGTTCCTTTTTCCAACATGTGTATGAAAAATCGTCACTAAGGAACGACTTAATTATTATCAACTGCGACTGATCGTGCGGCCGTAAGAAAAGAACATCCAAGCGACAAACAAGTCGTGGACCACTTGTGGATATGGTTTGCAAAATAATGAACACTCACCACTATGATCGTGGTGGTCCAAGTTCAGCCAAGGCTGGTGGTGCCTCAGCAGCTCGTGGGGGTAGTGGTGGGGGTGCGTGTAGGGCAGCTCGGAGCACCCAGGGCCCGGCGGGGGCTCCAGCTTGCCCTCGTTCAGCCCCAGGATGTCCGAGATCTGGAACCCTGGACGCTGCCCCGGTAACTTCATGCTGTCCAGAAGCCTGGCGATAAAAGTGGCTTAGTTAAAAAACAGCAAAAAAATTGTTCTATTTAAAACTCGGAGAAAGAAAATATTATAAGTTTGATTAAAAAAACTGTGCAGTCCGTGTCCGAGTTAAAATTGCTGTTAAGTTTAAAATCAATTTGGATATGTTTAAAGCGAATAATAGGTATATATCAGATAAATAACTATTCAGGTTTTATGTAAACGAGATTCTCTTCTACTTTTCCTACTATCGGTTTGACGATGAAAGTAAAAAAAAAAAAGACCGAAACCACTCTTGTTATAAAAAGTTACTAATTAAGCTTTTTTTAACTAAAACATGAAAGCACAAATATATTTAAATTGTCCTTCTTTAAAATATATAAATGCGCTTGACCTCTATGTGCTTTATTTAGTACAACACTAAAATTCTTTATAAAGTCAAAACGAAGTGTAAAATCTTACTAATCAAACACGCGGATGCTTGTCACTTCAATAGTCCTACTTATAAATGAAAGGACATCTCGACCATGTCCGACTCTAACAACCTTTTCGAGAGCGTACACGGCTGATTGAAAGAAAACATAAGTACGACATTCCATCAATTGAAATGTTTTTGTAAACTAAGCACCTCTCGACGGAACGTGACCTTAATAAAGGACAGAGTCCACAGTGCCGTGCCGACATGAAGCACGATGGTTTTACCACTTCTCAATACTGTTTATTTATTTGAATACTTACTTGAGTTTTTTTAGTTCCTAAGACTTGCCGTACAATTAAGTCTGCAAATGACGTTTAAACTTTACCGTGGCTGTTTTTTATTAAACAACCTACCTATTTGTTTTATGAATTACCTTTAACTAACTTAAGAAAACATGCACAACACGCGGTGTTATGATTTTAACTGTCGACCAACATAAAACAAAAACCTTTTTTCTCCTATTTTGATGTCATAAAAGCGGGCGGGCGATTTTAAAATATTGTATACGGTCTTCCCACTCTATAACAATTTCCACCGTGAGTCGGTTGACTTTATAACACCCTGTACATAACCTTCGTTCGCTACAACCATCATAACCTCTCAAGCCAAGCCATTATCTCGCTTGAGCGAATGGATGAGACACAAAAAGCCCTGCTCCAACATGCCGGAGGATGTAATCTGTACGTGACTGGATGAAAGCCCGCCGCGGGCCGGGCAGGTTGTGTTGTAAACAGGCTGAGGTGCAAACTGTCACACGCTTTGTGCTTCATGAGTGCCGAAGCACACTTCATTGGTTCTAATCGACTTCTCACACGAAACAACTTAGATGTATTTTAGGTAGTCCTTAATAACTTGAGATGATTAGGTTATTTTTGTAATATTTACACAAGTGGAACAAGTTAAGTTAAAACTCTATTGTTGATCTGAACGCGCGAATGTTACAATGAAATGAAATGAAATGAAATAGTTTTATTCCGGAAAACAGGTTCCATAAAGAGCACAAAAGAAAAGAAAAGAAAAATACAATAATGTCATAATTAAACTAAAGAAAGTGCTTGCAGTGTGGGCGGCGCCACGGGTCACCCGGATCCCGCGATGACAGGCTTATGGTAGCCCCTCCAACGCTCGTGAAGCAAAAGCAAATAAGTGAAATAAGCAGTCTTTAGTAGGTAAGTATCTACCTGGTCAGCCGAAGGTCAAAGTGAGGAGTAAAACATGTTTAATTCAATAAAATGGTTTATCCAACAAGAAAATGAACTCCGTATTTTCTTTAAGTACCTACGTAACCGGATGATCAAAAACATACATTCTCTTGCAGTCAGGTAAAAAAACAAGTAGGTAATGTTCGGTACCAGATGTCATTAAAATTTACCACTATTAAAACCTTTGTTGAAATCCCTAACAGATGACACCTAACCGACGTCGAGACTCAAAACACCCATAGAAATTCACACTCAAAACCACTTGCAAAACTCGTCCAAATTGTCTTCGCTCACCCTGGAAACGCGGATCGAAAGGCTGCCGGGTAGAGCGCCGGCAGGAAGGCCGGGCCCCACGGCGGCAGCAGGATAGGGCTCCAGGCCAGCAGGGAAGCCGGGGGCAGCAGCGGCGGCGGCGATCGCGCGCCCTCCTCGCCCTTCATGTCCCGTCCGGGGGAGCTCGCCTTCGGGATAATGGTGACGGCTGCACTACACTGCTCACTGTGACACGTGCTGCGCCCTGCGACGCCGCGCCTGCACTGAACAACCCTCGAGTGGCCCTCGGGGTGAACAACACCCCGCGCCGCCCTCGTGCCTCGACAGCCTACTCAGCCTCGAGGGTGCTCTACTGACCCCGACCAATCGCGGCGCGCGCCCCGGTAGGCGGAGCCGGCACCGGCCAATCGCAGCGCACGACTAAAGCCTTCCCAACAAAAAAAACCTGGAGTATACTCTGTGAAAAGAGCTTTCGACGTAGCGTTATGTTATGTCGCTTTTTGTAATGAGTGCGCGCGTTAAGCCCATTGTTGAGGCCGGGTTCGTTATGGACGCCGCTATAAATGCCCGAATAACGATTTTCATTTAGAGTGTTTTTATTAAGTCCATGTAAGCCCATGTTTTTAGAGATTTCGCCGTACATCTCTTTCGTTGTTAATGCCCGCGGGCTATTGTAGAGTCTACTTACGTTCGACACGTAGCGTTGTGGGTACCTATTGTTGGCTATGTTACATTGTAATCGCACACCTACTTTTTACTATTTTGTATTTTTTATAAAACCGGCACAGCTGAAGTTCGATTTTAAAGACCATAGCTTCACTTGGGAACGGCAACTCGTCCTCAATTTATTAGTAGAGTCGACTACAAAGAGATGTATCCACATTGTAGCCCTTATTACAATGCAATACTTAGAAAAAGTGGATACTTCTCTATGTAGTCGACTGTATACACTCAGTAAACAATATGATAATAATATACTTATTAAAAGTTTGAGAGATGTTTTATGCACTGCAAGCTTATTTGAAGAACAGTTTACTTAGGGCTGTTAAATCTTCAAATAATCGGCATTTTACCGCGCAATACCCAAGCCTAATAAAACTATGGACCCAAACCGAAACATCTGTCAAAGTTCCCATTATGTTTTCTAATCACACTTTTTTTATTGGTACTGTCCGCATTCAAATCGTGCGCACATGTGCAAGTACTTAGCTGAGACAATCGGTTTTGGACTCTCGGACAATACACTCGGTTCCCCGAACAGGTAGAAAAAAGAATTAGCACTTTATGACTTGCACGTGTGCAAGCGAAGCGAAGAAGAGAGCTCTTGAAGTAAAAAGTCACCTGAGTAGTTAATTTTCTTAACAGCACTATCTACAGGGTGTCCCGTAAGTACCACGTCAAACTTAAGGGGGAGGTAGGTGAGCAAGCCACCTACCTAACATGGAAAAATCGCCTTA
Organism: Acleris emargana; assembly: GCA_927399475.2. Taxonomy (NCBI): domain Eukaryota; kingdom Metazoa; phylum Arthropoda; class Insecta; order Lepidoptera; family Tortricidae; genus Acleris; species Acleris emargana. The sequence continues at coordinate 8,918,652 of OV656849.1, forward strand.
GTAAAAGTCGCACGGTTTTCGAGATATTTGAATTTTTCTGATTTTTAGAAAAATGTACACCCGCACTGAGTTTTTGATCTGTGGTATTCGGAATTTATTATTTTTTAATTTTTATTTTATTGCAAGACAATCTTGAATAGTTGTGTTATCAAATGGTAAAAACCATTGAAAAGTAACTATTGTAGTTTTTTTTATTTTTTAAATTAAATTTAAAATTTGTCTCTTCCGTTTTATTTTGGTAAAACTTTAGCCCCTCCTGGTGAAAAAAAAATACATGACCACTGGTTAGCCAATTAGATTAAAAACATGCTCGTTTAATGGGCATTTAAAAATGATAAATACTTTATCATCAAAACACTAATAAATTTTTTTTTTAAAGAAAAGCGTAAAATACACCGCAATTCACGTTAAGCCAGTACTGCCACCCAAGCTTACTTGCGACGCGAGCTGTATCAGAATTCCATTCTAGTTTCATTCAGCAGCAATGCAAAACTAATCGAACAAATTAAAATCTTTCAATTTCGCTTAATTTATAAAAAAAAAGTTATAAAAAAAAGTTATAAAACTTTTAATCTGCGATATTCCAAGTAGATAATTATTCGATTTGGGCTTACAACCTGCATAATGCCAAACTCTTTATTTTAAAAAAAAACTGTCCTAAAACTCTTCGAACTTCGTTCGAAATTTAAAAATAATTTTGTTCCTCATTTATTTGTTTATTGTCACATTTGAACCCAATCTTACTGTTTATTCGGTGTGTGGTTAAATCTAATTACTTACTTTTGTGATTTGTCGTTTATGTTTGATGTTTTTCGGACTAACTGTTTTTGCTCGTATTTCGGACTCTGATTTGCTTAACGATTTGGCCTTTGTGACAATTGTGACTGTGGATTAAATCACAAAAGTAAGTAATTAAATTTAACCACACACCAGTCGAACGAAGTTACCGAAATTTAAAGATTTTAAGCTCAAATTAATTAATTAAGTTCGACTGGTGTGTGGTTAAATTTAATTACTTACTTTTGTGATTTAATCCACAGTCACAATTGTCACAAAGGCCAAATCGTTAAGCAAATCAGAGTCCGAAATACGAGCAAAAACAGTTAGTCCGAAAAACATCAAACATAAACGACAAATCACAAAAGTAAGTAATTAGATTTAACCACACACCGAATAAACAGTAAGATTGGGTTCAAATGTGACAATAAACAAATAAATGAGGAACAAAATTATTTTTAAATTTCGAACGAAGTTCGAAGAGTTTTAGGACAGTTTTTTTTTAAATAAAGAGTTTGGCATTATGCAGGTTGTAAGCCCAAATCGAATAATTATCTACTTGGAATATCGCAGATTAAAAGTTTTATAACTTTTTTTTTATAACTTTTATTTTATAAAATAAGCGAAATTGAAAGATTTTAATTTGTTCGATTAGTTTTGCATTGCTGCTGAATGAAACTAGAATGGAATTCTGATACAGCTCGCGTCGCAAGTAAGCTTGGGTGGCAGTACTGGCTTAACGTGAATTGCGGTGTATTTTACGCTTTTCTTAAAAAAAAATATTTATTAGTGTTTTGATGATAAAGTATTTATCATTTTTAAATGCCCATTAAACGATCATGTTTTTAATCTAATTGGCTAACCAGTGGTCATGTATTTTTTTTTCACCAGGAGGGGCTAAAGTTTTACCAAAATAAAACGGAAGAGACAAATTTTAAATTTAATTTAAAAAATAAAAAAAACTACAATAGTTACTTTTCAATGGTTTTTACCATTTGATAACACAACTATTCAAGATTGTTTTGCAATAAAATTAAAATTAAAAAATAATAAATTCCGAATACCACAGATCAAAAACTCAGTGCGGGTGTACATTTTTCTAAAAATCAGAAAAATTCAAATATCTCAAATACCGTGCGACTTTTACTAAGGCGATTTTTCCATGTTAGGTAGATGGCTTGCTCACCTACCTCCCCCTCAAGTTTGACGTGGTACTTACGGGACACCCTGTATATCTTAGGTATGGAACAATTAAACTTGGGTAGAATGAGATAGCTAGGAATATTTAAAGAGCTGGCGTCCCTAGCTAACCCAAAGTTAAAGTTAGGTACCGTCAAGGAAATTGATTCCTAGATCATTTTGGACTATGTCAAAGTGACACTATAAATAAACGTATAAGAAGTCCCTTACGTTTTGATTGATTACGTTACTATGACATAGTCCCAAATGGTCTAATAATCAATTTCCTCCACTGTACGAGATATAATACGTACCTAGATATATGAAGTTACTATGACATTGAGGATGAATCTTGCAATCGATAGGTCTTGATAAATGAGAATGAAAACGCGTACCGACTCACAAGCAACTAGGTACAGTAAAATGTGCCTACTTTGCTCCCCCATGGGTAACTATGCTCCATAGTGACTTTTTTGTATGTTACTTATAAGACAAGGCCGATGCACTAGAATGATTTACAATACAGAATACCTCAATATAACGATGGAGCAAGATTACCCGTGGGGGAGCAAAGTAGGCACATTTTACAGTACCTATCATTAAACTGCTTGAGAAATAAACAAAATGTATTCTTTATTCTATCTTTTTAGCATTGAGTCACATTTGATCTTCATTTACTCTTAACTCCGAGACTGCTTTTAAATTCACTAACCATGAATATTAAAAATGTATTAACGGCTAAATAACATACAGGTTGATATTTTTTTGCTGTTTATCAAATTGTTTTGAGAAATCAGCCTTAAATGTTTAATGCCACCATTAAATGATAAGTTTATTAGAGATGAATTAACCATTATCACTGACTGTACTACTAGATACTACTTCATGTTATATTAGACACAAATTAGACGTTTTTATTTTAAATACCTACTAATGTTAAACGCAAAGATACTAAACAGTAAAATCTACGCACAAAACGTACCGTGAAAGGGCGCCGACAACAAAGGGCAATTATTTATATTGGAACGGTGTAAGTGGCGTGCAGGCGGATTGTTTAATTGACTTATTGTGAATGAGTTTTTAAAATATCTATCGCAGCCATCGTTGCGTGCTCATCGCTTTTATTTATAGTATATGCAAAAAAACCAGAATAAATAAATACTTCAGTAAAAGGTTATTATTTTAAGACCAGTTTTTCAGTCATATTGGGTGATGTCTTCATTCTATTGCATTCTTGTAATTAAGTAGGTCATCAATGTCAGCCGAAAGACATCCACTGCTGGACATAGGCCTCCCCCAAGGCTCTCCACTCAGACCGCTGTTGTGCTTTTCGCATCCACCGCGTTCCCGCGATCCTTACAAGGCCGTCACTCCAATTTTATTTTAATTAAGTAAGTAATAGACGTGAATAATATTAACTGGAGATTGTGACACTACCTAACAATATTTTAAATGATAAAGCTGGCGTTTTATAAAGTTACGTATAAGGGTCTCCCCAGACCTATCGAGTGCGAATCGGCTTGAGCCGGTAAGAAAAAGTTGTATGTCCATGTAATAAGAGCGAAGACGACGTCGCTCGGCTCGGCTCGGCTCGATTCGGCGTTGTGAACGGAACGACGTCGTTTTCGCTCTTATTACATGGACATAAAACTTTTTCTTACCGGCTCAAGCCGATTCGGCGTCGATAGGTCTGGGGAGACCCTAAGTTAGCTATAAACTGGGTACAAAGACTAAGAGTATTTCTACCGTTATAAATACCGTAGTTTAACAGATTCACAATTTAAAACACTTTTATTACCTTCAATATAAATGTTAAGAGCAATGTCCTAATCTTGTTTGTATTTATAAGTAGCTCATCAGGTAATTAGGATAAGTGCATTCAAAGGTTTACTGCAGGTAACTATTGCACAGCTGCGCGCGAGTTGATTTGAGAGGCGCCTAGGCATCCCAATTTTATCTTAACCTATTGTTATACTTTATCCCTACAATTCCGTCGCTTTGTCTTTGTTTTAAACGTTGCAGGTGTGCTAATCCCAAACAGCTGCGTTTGGCCTTGGTTTAAAAAAAACTCCTTCTGGGTATTTTGGTAGGAACGATCTTTAACCGTACAAGAATGTATTTGAAATAAGTAACACGCATTTGAATTAATGTTTTATTATGGTAGATTCTTGGACGTATAAAAGTGCCGCTGCAAAAAACTCTTTTCGATTAGTTTGTTACGTATGTCTTGAACGCATTGAACTAATTATATAAGTTTTTTACATAATTACTGATTTCATAACACCTACCTATTAAAATCCATCATAACTATGCAGGTACAAATAACTAAATACTATAATGAAGGACCTCGCCAAATTTGTCTAAACTTATTTTGTTTAATGTGAACTCTGCGTATACTGTGAGGTAAAGCTGCGAGGGCCAGATTTGGGCCGAGGCAGGTGCGCGCACCCCCGCCACGGCTCAGTAGGCACTCCCACTCGGCGCATCGGATCACCCTGTATGCTAATCCTAACAAGCGTGTAAACATGTTTGGGAACGTTTTAATGTGTTACATACGGTTTCCTAAAAAAAAAAAAGACATCTCAAATGGCATATTTTTATAAGATTACACGTAATAAGCTAACGTGTCAATTCCATTTTTTTTACATTTCAACAATTTTCAATGTCTTTGAATTGCAACGGACTACAGACCTACAGATGCCTGTCCGTCCGCAGAAAAGATTTCGCAGTTTTTATTATTGGTTTCATCTTTTTAAATTAAACATTTAGAAATTTCCAACCTGTCATTTCAAGTCATCGGTCATTCATTTTCGACAATGCAACCAACTAAGGGTGTTAAGATAAGGATACTCCTACGAAAGATGTTACGAGTTCTTATTGTGGTGTACGTATCTGCAATTATTCAATAGTAATTTATTAAACAACGCGATGGATTCACTTGTTCAAACAAAGTAGTAATTTGTATTAAAAGTAAAAAAAATGGTGAGCAATTTAGTACTCTGCTTGACCTTAACTCATGATGGCAAGTATAAATCATAAGTTAATTGCAGCATTATTGCACCTAATCAAAACTGAAGGTAATGGATTACCAAAGCTCACCTGACCGTCGGGATTCGAGCCCCCCTATCTTGGCGAGCAAACAATATAGAATCAGACGCTAAATGCCGGCTGTACTCGACACAGGGAGGTCCAGGTGCCGAGGGCAAGCTTACTACTTTAATGAACACCCTGTTAACTCGATAGATTATAAATCATCATTATCATGAAATTTTAACGGCAGTTTGTTAAAACAACCAGAGGATCATTTTCATACACTTCAAGAATATAGGTATAATCAACGGTTACATACATACCTTCACGCCTGTAATTCCAGAGTGGGGTAGGCAGAGCTACAGAATTACCTACAACTTTAAAAACTTGGTGATAATTCTGTAACCACATTTTTCACAAATAGGCTAAGATGTTTACCAGCGTATTAGTGACAGGTTGCAAGCCCATCGCCTAACAGTACTACAAGCCTTTATTCCCTTAGTCGCCTCTTACGACATCCACGGGAAGATATGGAGTGGCACTATTCTAACCCGGCAACCACACGGGAACAATCAACGGTTAAATCTATCTTATTCACGTTATATTATATTAAGCAACATTGTGACAGTTCATGTTTTGTCACTTTTTTGGTGTTCTTTTTTAGCAAAGGAGGATATGAAAAAAATTATATAGCTGATGAATGATGATATTTTTTTACCGATCAGATGCATCAACTTTCAAGTAAGTAAAAAAAGGTTATACTTAATATAATCAGATCGATCGAATTCAAAGAAAGTAAAAGTTCTAAAGCTTATTGCGCATGATTGAGCTATTTAATTTGTATTAACGGAAGGCGGCATCAGGCACTGGATTTACAAAGATGATCATTTCGTATTCGCAATGGCTAATGATAAAATAATGGGGGTTGATAGCGGGCACGATAGGAAAGTAATTTGTGTGGAAGTTGAATACCGCGCCATTCGTACCACGCGCCGCGATCGCCCAAAAAAACACCCTATGACCAAACTAACTATGCCATTACCTGCACCAGTACCCATGAGTTACGCTAAACTTTACATAATCTACCTAATTTTGAGAAACTTCGTAGCTTGAATTTCCCATACACCCTTTAAATTGCTGGCTGAAACTTCAGCACCCCTATACGTGACCTAAAAATTCGCCGAAAAAACAAACAACAATCATACACACATCGTCTATGGTACTTAAAGCGAATTTATGGCCGTAGATTTCGTAATTTTGTGACTTTGCGAAAGGCTCGATGGCTTTTGGGAAATTTTGTTATGGCAATCTGGTTAGGCGCACGCTCTAAATGGGTGGTAGCACGCTAACTCGGAGAGGGCTTCGGAACCAATTAAGGGAGCCCTGGGAGCGCCGCCAGCTGGCCGCGGGCTCGATGGTGCTCATGCAGCGCTTCACCGCGAGACGGTAAGTGCACACGCAACGCGACCGACTGTCTGCTTACACGCGACCCGTAAACATACATTCTACGATCTATTTCTTGTCAAAAAATATACAAAATCGTTAAAAAATTACCGATTTTTACTGTAATTTTTTAGCCCTTATTAAATGCAAACAGAGGTTCGATTCCAATCTGCTTTAGCCTTGCTCTCTCCACGCTATAGAGCCCTTTAGTGTCTAGTGTATAAAAGCTAACATAGCGTCAACAATATGATAACTATATAGAAGAAGAATAAGCTTAAACACACTGGAATATAGGCCCGGAATATGGTATCAATGTTAGAACTAGCAAAATACAATTCAAATGTAACTATTTGATGAATATGCGCCACTTTATTGGGTCGGTTAAATAAGAATAACACTTAATTTTACGGATAGGCAATTAGGCACACATATCAATCATAAATCATAATAATATTTTTTCGGGTAAGGGATGATTCATAGCAAAAATAGAAGCACATTTGTAAAACCCTCGTACGCCTGAGGAACCCTTACAAGAATAGCTACGCCTGTATTTTAAATACCAAATATTATTTGCTTGTGTCTTTCACTATTTTTTGTTTGTGCGTTTTCCTAAAGGAACATTTGAGGAAAGGTTCGATCATTCATAGTTCATAGTGCTATGTTAATGAAATAAGTCACGCTAAAGTAAAGGCCTTAGCGTAAAATAAAATATAATTTATTCCGTAAGATCCTACTTAAGAATGAAGGCTTTCTGAAGAAAGACTATGTTTAAGGGGATAGAAACGATACCGCATTTTGTTAACAAATTTTCCAAACCGTACAATTAGTCTTCGTAAAAAAAAACAAAGGAACGGACACTTACAATAACTCTTTAATTTACATTCTTCGTCTTCGACGCAAACATGTCAGCAAGCATTTCAATAAAAATAAAGTTAGATGGCATCCATTGAAATAGTTTACTGTAATGGCTCGCCGTCGGTACTCGGCTGCACTTCGCTCAATCGAGCCATTTCTAGCGACATGTCGAGTTCGCGTGCAACAACTTTGTACATTTGCAAGTTTAGCCTTTATGTCACAGACAGAGTTAACGGCATATCAATAAAACGTCTGAAACGTTTTGTAAAAAATATATTGTAATGAAACGGAAGTTGATAAAATAATTTTTTGTACTCGTCGATTAAAATGTTTGTATTACGATTTCATAGATAATACTGTAACGGCACTCTTTTCATCGTTGAATAGTCTATGTTACTTCCGAAACAACCGAAATAACTATTTCGATACGCTCTAGACAACCGAAAAAAAATTGAAAATAGAACTTCGTATTTAAATAATATGTGCCCTTGTTTAAGGAGACTCGATGCGGTACAAAATTTGCCAATATTGTATGGCGTTTTGGAACGTAGCAGCATCGCGTCATCTGTCAAAAATCTACTTAAACTTGCTGCTGTATCCAGGACATTAAAAAAAACCGGTGGTGTGATAACTTTTCTTTTAAAAGCCAAGAAGTTTACGTTTTCTCTGTGGAAATAAAAATCATCATTCATAAAGATTTCATAGAGAATACTGCAACGTCACTCTTTTCATCGTTGTTACTTCAGAAACAACCGAAATAACTATTTCGATACGCTCTAGACAACCGAAAAAATTTTGAAAATAGATCTTCGGATTTCCACTCGTATTAATGACTTACATTATTAATTTTAATGAACTCGTACAAAAAGTATTGTTCACAATAGTGTCACAATTAAGCTTTTTAATCTCGTACCTTACTTAGGCCACTCAGCAAGCTTCGTGGCCTAAACACGGTACTCGACTAAAAAGCTCTCTATTATAACACGATTACGAAAAATACTATTGTGAGTAAATACGACATTTTATACAGAATGTTTGTATTTTATTCCTTAACATTAAAAATTATATTTTAAAACTTGTCTGGTTGTTTGTTTATCTTCTTCGTGATTTGAACTAACTTCCTGACTTGAATGAAACTGATCATATAGCTCATTACTGGATGACAATGCAACATGGTACTATATTTAACAATTATTGTCTTTTGTACAACAACGTAAGTAAAAACTCCTAACTACAATTGTGTTAAAAGGAATTTTATTTTTTAATGACCACCGTCATAAAAGAGTTGGTTAAAAATGTAGCATTCATTATACACACAACATCACACCTAACTAATCATTAAATACAGAGCAGAGAGAAAAATAAAGAGATGTATATATGTGTATTATGTCAACTTCTATGCATTCTAGTGCGACTCTCTTTCATGCAATATTTCAGATTTCTGAAGTGTATAGCTAGATGTGTTGCTGTGTGTACATATACCCAAAAAAACTGAAAGGGACTCGGGAAATTCAACCCCAGAATTAACTAATAATCCTAAGCCACAATATGACAGAGACCGCGCAATTATATGAAACTACAAATAACAAACTAAACTGGCAACTAGCAACATTCGGCGTCTTTTACATGGTATATCCTATCAGTACCTATTGCCACTTTAGGGTAGTCAGCTAACTAATAAAAATATTAAACGGATTGAAGATTACTTACGCATAGGAGTTGTAGCGATAATCCTCTTCAGGTTGCGGCTGCCTGAACTGGTAGCTCGGGTCGTAGTACTCCGGCGGCGCCCACCCCTCATAATTGCAGTATTCTCCATAACCCATATCGCCTTCTCCCATCATTTTCATCATACACCGCACTCCAGAACCTACACTTTAATGTTCACGTTATCGAGTTAAAAAACACACATGTAAGCCCGACTTGTCCGCTAGCCTGGCTTAGTAGGCGCCGTGCAACGGGACTGTGGGGGATCGGACCGACTGATCGATGCTTCGGCCCTTATCAATAGTATCCTTATCATATCTAGCAGCTTTCCCCCGCGATATCAACTTTTATAAACGTCGTTCGCACCGCCAATATTGCAGATAGCTTTATCTGTGTCAGATGTAACGTTGCCACTGTCAGCCGTCGTGATGTTATGAAATCTAGGAATGACAGGTGGGTTTGCCGAAATGATAAAGTTTAGTCGAAAATCATTAAATTTGAACAGATAGAAGGGGTTAATATTATACAAATTGTCCAAGTCCCAAGCTAAGCTCTTAAAAACATACTAGCATTGAGGCATTTCATCTTAGTACTCAAGGAGGCTTGTCTAACGCACTCGCGATCGCAACCGGCTTCAAAGTGGAGCAATTGTTTTCATTTTGTACGCGGCAAACCTTCGATTTTCAAAATGAAAACGATTGCGATTGCGAGAGCGTTAGACAGGAAGCCCTCAGGATTGGCAATCCATTTGCAATCTTAGGATTGCAGTCTTAAGATTGTAGACTTGAGAATGCGAATGTCAATGGGTCACAGATCCCACTTACCATCGGGTGGCCTGCGTGCTCGTTCGCCTTCTACATGCCGTTTAAAAATGTTGGTGATACGGCTGCCATAGCTCAACAATGGTGGAGGTACCTACCTCATATTTACTTAAATTAGAGCATATAAAACATTCAAGATTAAGAAACAAATATTCCTGCACGGAAAGTTTGCTCTTACCGGTAGAAATTGAACCCAGAACAGCTAGATTAGGGGCTTTACTACTACGCTACCCGCGTCACATGCAAACTGAAGTTTAATTGTCATGCTCGTGATAGAACCATTTTGCAGAAAATAATAGGTTCATTTTGCGTTATTTAATTGTTTTGATTTGATATAACTTTTTAAGATTTGATGTGACAAGGTTCTATACAAGCTCAACATGTTCGTAATGACTAAATATTAAAATCTTCAAGACAAAAAAAAAGATTAGAAAAAGTCGCGCTGTTCCTAATTTGGAGGCAAATTTGGAAAAGTTGTCGAGACTCGTGATATTAAGCACCTTGTAAATTTTATCTTTTTATATTTTTTTTATTTAACTTGCTTCGTTCGGATGTCTTTAATTACGTTTCAAATCTTGCAAAGTCAGTATTGAAACACATCCCGGTATCGTAATGGGCTAAAATTTGAAATATATTAGTAATCGGTTAAAAAATAGACAATGCAATATTATCGTACCCTATGAGCAAGATTTTGATGATGGTAGCGACAGGATCTCCGCTGTACATAACGTACGAGCCGTAACTTGACGTATAACGTAACGTAACGTGACGTACGTAACGTAACGTGTTTCGTAAATTTGGGCTTTATGACTGTGCAAAAAACTACAGTCAACTACAAAAGTGTAACGATATTTTTTTATCTGAAGTGAATTAGTATTTTTACTTGCTTTGTAGCTGGAAGTAATTGAGTTGGGGAGCGAGTAATATTTGGCAGTTTCATATCAATTTAATTGATATTGAAAGGGACATTACCCTATAATAATCTATTTAGAACCTAATCAACACTTAGAGAAAACAACATACTTACATAAGTAATCCACCTTATACTCGTATTGTGATATGAGATGATTGAATGTGTTCGTCACATGTAAACAATAATTGAATAAATAAAAATATAATTTCAGGCAGTTTCTGTAGGCTACAGAGATTACTAAGCTTCAACTAAGCTCTAGACTCTTGAAAACATTCCGACCTTATAATTTTATAAAATCGATCCTTGTTATTTCTCTGTTGTTACCTTAAGGATAATATAACGACGCTTGAAATTGCTTAAAAATGGAAGGCATTTTATTTGGCGTTTTGTTTAGAGGTTCTGTTAATTAATTTGAGTAGATTTAGGTAATAATACAAATAATAGTTATATGCGAATCATGTTGGTCTGAAACGATTTATGTGCAATTGGGTTTAATTAACTTTAGAATTATTTTTATAAAAAATATTTAAATATCGTAAAATAAATTGATGAAATTTAAAAATCTAGTAAAAATTAAAAAATACTTACCACCAAATCTTTTTTACATCGACGACATAATTTCCTTTATGAGCCTCATTAGATTCTAATTCCATAGCATATCTTTCTACGCACGTGTTACAAAAAAGCCAAACGGTTTTTACCTCTGGTGGGACTCGAACCCACAATCCTCGGCTTAGGAGGCCGATGCCTTATCCATTGGGCCACAGAGGCGAACAGCGGTGCGGCGCGTACAGCGGCTCTCGTTCGAGCGCCGTTGCGTCACCGGCGCGTCACCGGCCGGGTGCGTTCACACCGACAATTAATACGAAACCGATAATTACATATCAGCGGTAATGTTCCACTTCAATGGCTCCAATCACCCGCTCGGAACGGTGTCATAGCGGCACTTCCATCTCCTACGCATCAGCCGGCAGCTGCTTCAGCTATACCCGTAAAATCCAGGCTTTAATTTTTTCAACAGGATAAAGCTTAATACTTACCATACATTTATTATTAGAGTTACAATGTAACAACATTATAACCTTGATATGTACTGATAGCACGGCGACAGCATACATGTACCTACAAGTCAAACTAAACATGAGGTCAGTGGCCTATCGTATCACCTTATTTTAATAATGCGATTGCCACATAACGTAGGGCCTCGCTGCGGAGAAACGGCGATGAATTAACCATAAGAAAACATTTGAAAAACTGTTCCTACTTGACAACCGACTTGTATTTGTGAAGCAAATTAATCGTGTGCTTCCTATAATGGCTACCAATTTCGTCGGTTGCGGGCATTTTGTCTGCTTCCATATTTCGGGAATAAGACAGACGTACAGACGTGGCACGCTATTATAGGAACCACTAATTTAAAATGGTAGCGACGAATTTAGATTGTGGATTTTGAGCGAGGGCGTGCCAAGTATTTTTATTGTTTTTCATTTGTTACATAAAGGCTAATTAGACAAATAAGTGGTAAGACAAATTATATTTTGTTCGTATGAAATGATAGCAGACTGAAATAAACTAATATTTTGACTTATTGACGACAAATAAATAAATATATGCTTAAAAGAAAACCACGGACAAGAAGCACAATCCCAATAAGAATATAGTTTATTATCTGTTCGGTGTAACTGCGAAATCTGCGCATGGATCAAGCTATTCCTTATTTGATCATGTTTTGTTCCAGTCAGTATACGAGGGTGGATTGAAAAGTTTTGAGCCTGGTAAAAAAAGTAACGGGCTCACTTTTTATAACAATTTTATTTTTCGACATATTCTCCATGAAGATCAATGCACTTAGTCCACCTCGCCTCCAACTTCATTATCCCATCAAAAAAAAAAGAATCGCTGAGGTCGTTAAAATATGAGTCTAATGCTTCTTGTACCTCCATATATTTTCGAAAATATTTGTCCTCCTTTGTGTTTTTTGAGGTTTGGGAAGAGATGATAATCGGAAGGAGCTAGACCCGGCAAGTAAGGGGGATGCGGCAGCACTACAAATCCACAATCATATATTTGTGCCATTGATTTCGCCGAAGTGTGAACGCGAGCGTTGTCTTGGTGAAACAGTACTTTTTTCGACAGCATTCCAGGTCTCTTTATTTTAATTTCCTCACGCAGACGACGTAAAAGAGCACAATAGTAGTCCGAATTTATTGTTTTGCCCTTTTCGAGATAGTCTATCATGATATTCATGATAACCCCCCTGCAATCCCAGAAAACTGAGGCCATTACCTTATTAGCTGACAAAATGACCTTGGCTTTTTTGGGTGGTGGTGAACCTGGTCTTTTCCATTGCCTGGATTGTTCTTTCGATTCTGGTGTACTGTGGTGGACCCATGTCTCGTCCATAGTTATAAAACGATTGAAAAAATGGTCGGAGTCACGTTGAAACATACATAAACAATCTTGGGAAATTGTAACACGTGCTCGTTTGTTCTCGACTGAAAGCAGTCTAGGCACCCACCTGGTTGACACCTTAGAAAATTCAAGAACATCGGTGATGATGTTCTGTGCCCGCTCATAAGAAATACCCATTGCTTCCGCTATCTCCACAATCTTCAATCGCCTATCCTTCATTATCGCATCTAATATATTATTGACATTTTCGTCCGTAGTAGCCGTCAACGGCCGCCCACTCCTAGGCTCGTCTTGAACAGTCTCCCGGCCACGTTTAAAACCAGCTACCCATCGTTTTATGGTAGCATACGATGGAGCAGATTGCCCTTATGTTTGATTCATATCTTCAAATATTTGTTTTGGTGTTAACCCCTTCTTTTGCAAATATTTTACGACAGAACGGTGCTCAATTTTATCCATTACTTGAAAAATCAGTGACCTTATGTAGCAGTTCCAGCATAAAATGCAAAATTGTGACAGGAAAAAAACAAAAGATAGTGCATAATGGCGACTAAATATGGCAATTTGACCTGCCAGTATTTATTTGTTTTTTTTTTATTATATTCAACCTTAGGCTCAGAACTTTTCAATGCACCCTCGTACATACACTCGCAAGTTTTAGACCTTGCCAGTAAAATCTTATTGGTAATGCCTCTTACATCTATCTCTCTCTCATTTTAGACCTTGCCCGTAAAATCTTATTGGTAATGCCTCTTACATCTATCTCTCTCTCATTTTAGACCTTGCCCGTAAAATCTTATTGGTAATGCCTCTTACATCTATCTCTCTCTCATTTTAGACCTTGCCCGTAAAATCTTATTGGTAGTGCCTCTTACAAGACAAATACGTTCTACGTCTTGGGTGCATTGGCATGATCGTTAGGTAGGTATTCATATGGGGACGCTTGTATTAAATACACACATCAAAAATATCTAGGCATCTAGATTATGCTTACCTACACTATTTTGATATTTGGCGCTGTAATACATTATAAAATATCAAAGTTAGGGTCTTCTTGATGTGTAAAATCTATCACAAATCGATAAAGCTTATGGTCACTTCTCGTTTATAGAAGATATTTAGAGTTGGAACCATATTGCATTTTTGACATGTTAACTGTGCAATGTGTACTTATTGTTTTTAACTCGGTTGCCATTACTGTCTAGTAAATAAAACCTATCGCAACGTAGACAATACGACAACATGCCAAAAACAATATGGTTTTATCTAGTACAATAGAGCTCCTGGACTTATTCATAGAACATTGGGGATTTCCAAGCATATTGGAACTCAGGAAAAAAGATCACCAAGCTTAAATTTTAGGCAAATATGGTTTGTTACATGTTGACACATTGTCAAAGTTGTTGGACTGGATTTTTGGGCGGCGGCAAGCGAGGATAGGTATCTCAACCGCAACGCAAGGACAGCCTTCGAACCTTATCTATTTATTTATGTATTATGTGAAAAACGGCACTATGGTCGCAAACCAAAAACAAGTAGCTATGCTGGTAAGAATTAAATTATGTTTAGCGTCAATTTTGGTATGTGCAAATCTATTTTTCCGAATTTAAATGTAAGTAGGTACAGTAACGGTTATGCGACAGAGTGCAGTTTTTGGTAGATACCCTTTTAATGCTACTACTTAATGTCACGTTGGGATATTTCCATGCAGGTACTAGAAGGAATCTACAAGTTTAGTGTAATGTAGTGCACGTTCCTTCACTTTCATGAAATATGTGTAAGTACCTACCTAGTTTAATGCCATTTCACATCAACGCTATTTAAAAAAAAATGAACGCTTTTTAATAAAAAAAAATTGGCATCAAATCCTATGGTTTTTTTTTTTAATTAAATCTGTAAGTATGTTACTTGTAGTTTTTTTTCATCCAATATATAAAATTCTTGTGTTTGTAACAAAACTCCTACGAAACAGCTTGACCGATTCTTATGAAATTTTGTGTGTATATTCAGTAAGTCTGAGAATAGGACGTAATACACATACATACATACATACCTTCACGCCTTCTTTCCCAGAGTGGGGTAGACAGAGCTACAGAATTACCAACAACTCTAAAAACTTGTTGATAACTCTGTAACCACAATTTTCACAGTAATTAGGCTAAGATTTTTAACAGTGTATATTAGTGACAGGTTGCAAGCCCATCGCCTAACAGTACTACAAGCCTTTATTCCCTTACTCGCCTCTTACGACTTCCACGGGGAGACATGGAGTGGCACTATTCTAAGCCGGCAACCACACGGCAGGACGTAATAGTTTTCTTTTGTACAACAACGTAAGTAAAAACTCCTAACTACAATTGTGTTAAAAGGAATTTTATTTTTTAATGACCACCGTCATAAAAGAGTTGGTTCAAAATGTAGCATTCATTATACACACAACATCACACCTAACTAACCATTAAAGACAGAGCAGAGAGAAAAAGAAAGAGATGTATATATGTGTATTATGTCAATATAATTACTTGAAAAATCAGTGACCTTATGTAGCAGTTCCAGCATAAAATGCAAAATTGTGACAGGAAAAAAACAAAAGATAGTGCATAATGGCGACTAAATATGGCAATTTGACCTGCCAGTATTTATTTGTTTTTTTTTTATTATATTCAACCTTAGGCTCAGAACTTTTCAATGCACCCTCGTACATACACTCGCAAGTTTTAGACCTTGCCAGTAAAATCTTATTGGTAATGCCTCTTACATCTATCTCTCTCTCATTTTAGACCTTGCCCGTAAAATCTTATTGGTAATGCCTCTTACATCTATCTCTCTCTCATTTTAGACCTTGCCCGTAAAATCTTATTGGTAATGCCTCTTACATCTATCTCTCTCTCATTTTAGACCTTGCCCGTAAAATCTTATTGGTAGTGCCTCTTACAAGACAAATACGTTCTACGTCTTGGGTGCATTGGCATGATCGTTAGGTAGGTATTCATATGGGGACGCTTGTATTAAATACACACATCAAAAATATCTAGGCATCTAGATTATGCTTACCTACACTATTTTGATATTTGGCGCTGTAATACATTATAAAATATCAAAGTTAGGGTCTTCTTGATGTGTAAAATCTATCACAAATCGATAAAGCTTATGGTCACTTCTTGTTTATAGAAGATATTTAGAGTTGGAACCATATTGCATTTTTGACATGTTAACTGTGCAATGTGTACTTATTGTTTTTAACTCGGTTGCCATTACTGTCTAGTAAATAAAACCTATCGCAACGTAGACAATACGACAACATGCCAAAAACAATATGGTTTTATCTAGTACAATAGAGCTCCTGGACTTATTCATAGAACATTGGGGATTTCCAAGCATATTGGAACTCAGGAAAAAAGATCACCAAGCTTAAATTTTAGGCAAATATGGTTTGTTACATGTTGACACATTGTCAAAGTTGTTGGACTGGATTTTTGGGCGGCGGCAAGCGAGGATAGGTATCTCAACCGCAACGCAAGGACAGCCTTCGAACCTTATCTATTTATTTATGTATTATGTGAAAAACGGCACTATGGTCGCAAACCAAAAACAAGTAGCTATGCTGGTAAGAATTAAATTATGTTTAGCGTCAATTTTGGTATGTGCAAATCTATTTTTCCGAATTTAAATGTAAGTAGGTACAGTAACGGTTATGCGACAGAGTGCAGTTTTTGGTAGATACCCTTTTAATGCTACTACTTAATGTCACGTTGGGATATTTCCATGCAGGTACTAGAAGGAATCTACAAGTTTAGTGTAATGTAGTGCACGTTCCTTCACTTTCATGAAATATGTGTAAGTACCTACCTAGTTTAATGCCATTTCACATCAACGCTATTTAAAAAAAAATGAACGCTTTTTAATAAAAAAAAATTGGCATCAAATCCTATGGTTTTTTTTTTTAATTAAATCTGTAAGTATGTTACTTGTAGTTTTTTTTCATCCAATATATAAAATTCTTGTGTTTGTAACAAAACTCCTACGAAACAGCTTGACCGATTCTTATGAAATTTTGTGTGTATATTCAGTAAGTCTGAGAATAGGACGTAATACACATACATACATACATACCTTCACGCCTTCTTTCCCAGAGTGGGGTAGACAGAGCTACAGAATTACCAACAACTCTAAAAACTTGTTGATAACTCTGTAACCACAATTTTCACAGTAATTAGGCTAAGATTTTTAACAGTGTATATTAGTGACAGGTTGCAAGCCCATCGCCTAACAGTACTACAAGCCTTTATTCCCTTACTCGCCTCTTACGACTTCCACGGGGAGACATGGAGTGGCACTATTCTAAGCCGGCAACCACACGGCAGGACGTAATAGTTTTTATGTAACCGGTGCATAATGAAGCTTCTTAAGGTACGAGAGCGCGAGGCTCGCGAGCCTTAAGAGCTAATTATGTAGCGTTGCATACATAACTTTTTCTACAAAATTTAAATTATAATGACAAAAATAAATAATCGCTAACATTTATTTCTTGTATACTTTCTTCAATTTTTCAGCTAGCAAATTATTTGTCAGTAGTTTGTTAATCGTTTTTGAATTTTATTTTTAAATGTTAACAAATTTCATGCAAATTTTAATGATTAGGTACTAAAACAGTTCTGACAATTTATCCCAAAAGTTGGAATGCCAAACGAAATGCTATTTTGTTGATATCCATATTAAACGTAACCATGGTAACCAAATAACAAATTGATGGCTATAAACCATCTATTTTTAATAATTTAATAAAAATGTAATTTTAAACACATAATTAGTCTCAAAATTATGTACGTAATATTAATTATTAATAAAATAATTTACTTAACTGTTTATTATACAAGTTAGGACACTAAGTGGTCGCTAAACGCCAAGACTGGTATCCGGAATGACCGTAAACAGGTAATAACAATGCTATAATAATAATTATAGATCTGTTATAACCATGGCAACGTTCATTATAGAATTGATTTCCTGCTTCGGTTACGCTATAGGTTGTATTCTGATACCATTAACGATATCAATATTAGCGGTTTATAGTACGCGAGCAGAAAAATAAAATTTCATAAGGTTTGTATGAAAAAAAAATACTCCCGAGCGGCGCCGAGTGCGGACAGCTAGTATTTTTATAAATTTCGCTTCTTGCAGTATTTACGGTATTGTGAGTTACATTACATAGACGGTAAAGGTTCTACTGTGGTCGACGGAGCTCGCAGTATTATTATAAAGGTGCAGTTACATAAACAACTCTGTTGTCATATTTACGTGGTAACACTAACAGACTTGTTTATGGTCGCGTTTACGCTGTAGATAAATGTAGATAAAACCTCGACCACTTTCCTTCAAGTATGTTGGTGTGAGAGGTATGCCACAAGAAGCTTATAACCAAAGAGCGGAATTCTTCATAGCAAAACTCAAACTGTCAGAGGGATTGACCTAACTGTTTTATCGACTTATCGATAAATATTTGTCACTTAACGAAACAAAGTAGAAGTAATGAAATCAGGCTTTTGGATATACATACAAACAAATTAACGGTGTCCCTAATTAGCTGACCGCCACTGTATTTTAGTATAATAGTAAAGAATAAAACAGAAAATACTTTTTTTTTAATTTTCTATATGAAACTTATCATTAAAAATTAAAAACAAATATTGCTAAGAGTAGGTAACTAATCTTCATTCAAAATAACAAAGTCGAAATCTAAATCTGTACTAAATATGTTTTCTTCATCTCCCCTGTAGTAAAAGAAAATAGTCATTATTTTTTCAACATTGTCACCTTTCAAATTACTCCATTTTTCATTGTAGATCCATTTATAAGATGAAAACGAGCGTTCTACCTCAGTTGAAGTAACAGGAGCATATTTGTAGTACTCGATAACGGTGTTTTGGCTGTAATCACTTTTTTCTATAAAATCAGCATATCAGGTCAAATGTTACAGAGTAATCTTTTAAGTTGATTATTGATACCTAATGCGATATTATTCCTTAACATCGATAAGTCGATAAAACAGTTAGGTCAATCCCTCTGACAGTTTGATTTTTGCTATGAAGAATTCCGCTCTTTGCTTATAACCTGCGGAGAGAGCATAGCTAACAAACAATCGAAGCAAACATTTCGTTGAATTACGTCAAGTGTCTTTTACATCTATTTCTTCAGGAAGGAAGAAAACAAAAAAGAATATCTTGCATCTCCTTTCTTCATTCCTTAGAAAAGAACGTAATTATCAAGGTTATGTATTTCTAGCTTCAAAGCAAAGTTTGGTCTGCATTCTCCATAACATATTAATATTTTTGGTATGCTATAATAGACCTGCTAGAGATCGATTTTAGGCTATAAATTCCCGGGTAGAGTTGCTTGTACCCCTCGTATGCGTAGTAGCAGATCTGATCCATATACGCAAACTGCTAGGGAGCAGATCTGCAAAAAATCTTTGCGTGCCTTCCCGAATTTAATTCGAACCTTACTGTAAAGCTAAATAGGGTTTAAAGTTTATTGTAGGTTAGCCAATATTATTAAATTTGACAAGTAGAGTACACATTTGTAATATACCAATACCCCCCCCCCCCCCTTGCAAAGAAAAGGGACACTTCCGATTTTTCCAATTAGTTTCAATAATTATGCAGTAACTAAATGAGATTTTAGGTTAGTTAGGGTTATTCTAACAGGTGAAGTAAACGAGACAAGTCTTCGGTATCGTATTTACTATTTTATTTATATAAGGCATAACTTACATTATATACATGAAAAATAAAATAAAGTTAATAAAATTACAGCCAAGTCTATGTATATCACTTTGTCTAACAAACATGTGACTACAAATCATAACTATAGTCGCGCCGTTCTAAGAGGTCAGATTTGACAGCTGTCAACTCGGTACAACATATGTGTTTGAGGTATATTTGAGGTTATTTTCACCGGCTGCTACAAACAAAAAGTTGAATGGAATTGAGGTTATTATGAACCGCATTGACAGCTATCAAATCAATACAAAATGTGAGTTTGATATACAGGGTGTAAGGGACGGCTCACCGAAAACAGAAACCATAGCTTCAGACCATTGTACTGAACTGAAATCCAGTGGAAATTTTCCCGGGAAAACGAAAATTTGCTCGTTTTTTTTCCATGTTTTTGCATATAAACCGATCTAGGACAACATATTATGACATACTGAAGCTCATTATTTAAAAAAAACTGTGAAAACGGCATTTTCACGTAAAAAACGAGAAAATTTTCGTTTTCCCGGGAAAATTTCCACTGGATTTCAGTTCATTACAATGGTCTGAAGCTATGGTTTCAGTTTTCGGTGAGCCGTCCCTTACACCCTGTATATTTGAGATAATTTTGATTTTGTTGCCATACCAAAAAAAAAAATAGAATAGAGGTTATTTTGAACCGCATTGATAGCTGTCAAATCGGTGCTCTTGGAACGACGCCACGTTTAATACAGGCACTACATGATACATGCTTACACAATTTACAAGCAATTATACACTTACTTCCTTATTCATACAAAAGTAGTAGGCGCCCAGTAAAGCGCGTAGGTTAAAGAAAAACATTAATGTAAATATATGGGCCTGAAGAAATAACCTATGATTAAGATGCTTATCAAGAGGCTTCTTACGGAGGTGAGCTGAAAATATCACAATTTTCGTTACTATGGTTCCATACATAAATTTTTAGTGCTCCGTCTCTTTATTATTAAAATTATAGTTTTAAATTTTATTCGATAATAACCGTACCACGAATATACCCAACTTAGGAGAATCAAGAAAAACGAAAATATGCGATGTTGCCAGCCTATTTATACAAGGCTTCTTAAAGGGAAATTAAATAGAGAACAACGAATGCAACCAATCCCACCAATGCACAGCATAGACAGTCGAGCCTTTAATAATAATAGGATATTTTTATTAAATGTCTAGTTATTTTATTTCATGAACATTCATTGTTCGAGCAGGCCACGCGCACCTCGCGCCTAAGGCCACGAATTTGGAACGGTGGAGCGTGCAGCGGACCGTTCCAGCATCAATAGGGAATATGCGTGGACTTTTTAAATCGGATTTCTCAACAAAGTATGAAAACATCGTAAATAAGATCACCAAAAGTGAAATCAAAATTAAAATCGGCCAAGAAATACGGATGATACAAGCTTTTTAAACTGCTCATTAGACAGTAATTAAACAGAGAGAGAGATCCGATATGCATTATGACGTCATGAAGCAGGTCGGCCATATAAACTCCATGGGTTAACCTTTTGAACGCCAAAGACGGCAAATCACGTAATCGAAAAATCGTGCCACTGACGCCAACGACGTCAATTGCCGCCCAAACTTCATCGAACAAAGACTCCGTAATAAATAAACCTACTTTTATATTTTTATGTTTGTATTATTGCTTTGTCCATCTTCCTTCTATTTTGCCTAATGTAATTCAAATATAACTAGCCACATCTCGAAAAATCCACATTTTGTCCGCGTTTTGCAATCACTAGTTTTTAAGAGCTCTACACTCTGTTTTATTGCTGTGGCGTCAGTAGCACGCCGGATTACTTCGCCGCTTGGCGTTCAAAAGGATTCTGTTTTGTTAGAAAGAGATAGGAACAAATCTTTGTTGTTTATTTGTATAGCTAGCTATTCAAAAAATGATTTTTCTCATCTGTTTGTGATATAAATCAGCTTCTATTGAAACTGTGAAAACAATTCATGAACATTCCCTATTCTCGGTAGCGTACATGCCAGAGTTTCCACTAAATTCTGACCGCTGCCGATCTGAATTTGCGGCATTATGCGCAAAGCTACAAGTAAATCCACCTTCATCTCTGGGTGTGGACTTATATAAGCTAGGTGCGTGCAAATGAATACAAATTAAGCGAGGTATAGGAAACTAGAGTAGTAGAGTTGTGCTAATACGAGCGCCTTCTGTACTTTTAGTATTAGAATAATTCACTTTCATTACAGCAGGTACGAAAGCGATACCATAATAGTTCTTAACTAAAGGTTCGAGTCGTCTTCATTTTGAGGATACTTTTAATTATTACACCCATACCCATGCTTCAAATAAGACGCCCAAATAATTATAATCTTTTTTCAATACTAATAGAGGTGGGTTCACAAAGAGAATTTCTCGCGATAAAAATCGGAAGTGATTAACTAAAAATTGGCAAATAAGTGCAATTAAACCTGCTTTGAGTTTACATTTTTTTCAAAACAAAAAGGCTGAGTACTTTTGCTATATTATTTATAACTGGGGATTACCTGTACCAGAAAAAACATATTATAATAGTCGCTGATTCTGATTGGCCGAGACGGTTATGGACGCGATATGTAGCAAATATTTTATCGCATGTAATTTCCTTTATTGTGAATCCACCTTGAGGAACATTTCGACCCTTCTAAAAGTGCACTTACACAGGCAATTTTTTGAGTAATAACTGCCCATTAACAGTACCGACGTCTCATTCTATTCCACCAAATTAATTAGAGTCAGACAGCTATAGTTGACGGGCAATTATCGCTCATAAATCCACGTTAAGTCCACCATACACGGTCATATCGTCATCGATACTATCCAACCTAGTGTTATATATGAACCATCTCTCTCGTATTACACAGCGAATCGACAAGAACATTTGCACCGTATATGGGGACTTATACCGACCATAATCGACGGAATTCTAGCAACTCTGGATATTACATTGCCAAAAATGCATCTCCAAAAATCTCTAAATAACAATATTTAAGATTGAGATATGAATGAATCTGACAAATTTCAGACAAATTTCATACAGTGCGATAGCTCTTAGGTGTTTCGGGTTTATACTTGTTTCTCACTCGCTCTTATACCCTCTTATTAAGAGCGAGTGAGAGAAAAGTACAAACCGGAAACAACTAAGTGCTCATAGACTGTGAATTGTTGTGTAGAAAAACTATTATCTGCATAAACTATTTATAACATCATTACAGTATTGCAGTCTTGAAATCGCTAACTAGGGCTTTTGACTAGCTCTGACCATCAGGTGGTATGTCGTGCTCATTCCTTCTCGATAATCTCCATATAATAAAAATTCCAAATTATTGTGGCAACATAATATCCAAGTCCTAGAACCTCTAAAAGCATCCTTTTCACGCCACTTGTGTACAAAAGGGACAGTTATACGGACTATTTTTTGTGCCGACCGCACCTAAACTTGGAAACCTAATTAGATTCCAATATACGTCAAAAAAACTACCAAAGATGGCGAAATGTCACAGTTACACGTGTCATCAATCATTGTGACGTTTCAGGAAAAACCAACCTTTTGGTACAATAATTATGTTAAAATGAAACAATATAAGCAGGGAGCGTACTTTTGGTGCCGATGACGGGCCGGTGACGTCAAACTACATATAGCATGATTTTATATTAGTATTGAATGAGTATTGACTACCTACTTATCAACCTCTTCGGTTTACTGATATTGACACTTAGGACATATATTAAAAACATAATTAAGTGACACATGACATTTTTATTAGAAGAAGATGGTTAGAGCCAATAATTAATTAATTAATTCGTAACAATCATTATTGCATTGCTATTGAATTACCTAAATCGCAATAGAATCTGTAAATGCATATTGTCAGGAGTTTCCTTGTCTGGTAGTAAATAGTAAACAAGTTTATTGCTCCTGCTGTGAGAAAAATTTAACATCAAAAGTAAGTAACATTGAAAAGCATTTGAAAACAAAGACACAATATGTTTTTAACATGGATTTAACTAATTTTATGATAGCTTCAAATATTCCTTGGAAACAACTAGAAAATAAGAACTTTGTCGATTTCCTTAAAAAATGCATTGGTGGGAATTATGCAAATACGGTGAATATACCGTCAGAATCAAACCTAAGATTACGGTATTTACCAAAAAAGTATGACGAAACTTTCACTTCCATACGGCAAGATATTGGTAATTCCTATATTTACGTAAGTGTAGATGAAACAAAAGACCAAACACAACGAAATGTTGCTAATGTTATCGTTGGAGCACTTAAGGGGACCAATTCAAGCAGACCTCATATAATCGCTTGTCAAGTTCTTGAAAGAACGAATAATGAAACTATTAAGGATTTGATAGTTAACTCATTAAAAAATCTCTTTCAAAATTACAATTATCACGAAAGAGTGGCGTTATTGCTTACTGATGGAGCTGCTTATATGATAAAGGCAGGCCGGACACTAAACAGCCTTTTCCCGAACATGACACACGTAACTTGTGTAGCCCATGGTCTCAACCGTGTCGCGGAGACAGTGCGAGGCTTATTCGACGATGTGAATGAATTAATATCAAGTATAAAATCGGTATTTTTAAAATCCCCCTCAAGAGTGAGAGTATTAAAACAGCTTTACCCTGACATGCCAAAACCACCACGACCGATTATAACAAGATGGAATACGTGGATTGAGGCCTGCATGTACTACAGAAAATATTTGGAGGAGATCACTAATGTTATTAATGCTCTAAACGAAAGAACAGCGGTTAAAGTAAGGCGTGCAAAATTAGCAATTAAGAAACCAAATCTAAGACAGAATATATTTTTCATAACGGAAAATTGCACCGTTTTGGTTGAATCCACTCAACATATGCAGAACTCTAACCTTTTGCTGACAGAGTCATTGGATGTGATTAAAACTGTAACAGCAAAGCTGTCCAAGATTTGTTTACATGAAAAAGGAAAAGACATATATAGAAAACATATATTAGTATTAATGAAAAACAAGGGACTACGAACTATGGAAAAAATTGCCGCCTTAAATGATAACAAGGAAATCTGTCTGAATGAAACCACAGAAAAAATGGATCTTTGGCCTTTTTTAAAGTATGCTCCAATTACATCGGTTGAAGTTGAAAGGTCATTTTCAATTTTAAAATGGATTTTTTCCAGCACGCGGTGTAATTTGACTCCGAGAAATATAGAACAGATTCTAATTATTAATTAAGAATCGAAGTTTAATAATGTCCGTAATAACTAACTGTATATAAACTGTATAAAATATCATATCCGTAAATTACTAGCTGTATAGAACTGTACACATTTATAATTACAAATGGTAAGCAAAAATTAGTTAGTCTTCAAAAATATATCGTTTTACATATAATTAACCTTTTTTCATTATTTAAGTTGTACCTAACTGGCACATAAGAAAAAAACCTTTATTAAAAATAAAAATAAAACAATAACAAAACGTGTATAATGAATATAGAATTACCTACCTATTTCTAAGAACCAAGATGTGTCGATCTGTGTTATTTTATTTATTTAAGCGGGAAATTGGAACCGTTATCCAGATGTGCGACTTAATAAAGAAAGGCCAGCAAAGATATTTATATGAATCTTATATCTCAAATGACAGTGAAGATACAGAGTTCTGTCTGAATTTTAAACGTGCTGCAATGGTGTGCTTCGAAATGCGTCGGAATTGCATGTTTTGTTTTATCATTGACCTTTTATGGGTAGATTAAACTGTGTGCATTTTACACTATTAAATATGTTTTGTGTATCGTGTTGTAAGTTATTTAAACGTTTACATTAGCTATCACGTTAATTTAAATCATTATTTGACTTAGTGCTTCACCAAACGTTAAACGGACGATTAGAGCTTTGACGGATGACAAAATGCCGAATGGTAAGGGTCAGCTAAGAAAACAGTCAGTTAAATTAGTTGGTGAACAACGATATTTATACATAACGTAAATTTCAAGCATCCTATATCTGAAATTGCGTCATCGGCCTGTCATCGGCACCAAAAGTACGCTCCCTGGATTTTATTTCCACAATATGATAAAGGTCAAAATAATAACGAAATGAAACAACAAAAACTTAACGGAAAACAAAAACTTAACAATGGATGGTGATTACCACGGAGCGAATAGGTACAGAAAACATTCGAGCTATCCAAACGTCAGATGTCGAATGAAGTGACAATAGATGTTATGGCCGCCACAGAAGCACCATGCCCACCATAAAGGTTACCACACATGATCAACTGATAATTCTTTGAAGACTTGATGATTTTTTGAAGATTTCGGTCAAGTTTTGAAGACGTACGTAAAAATATGATTGATTTTTTTTTCCTAAAAATGTAATCGCACATAATGAGAATAATAATTGGTACCAAATGTTATTAAACCCTGAGTTATTGCCATTGTTATTTAAACTTTTCTCCTATAAAACAATTTAATTAAATATCTTTTTTTTGCGACGAGTATTTAAATAAGATTGTTTATTTAAGAAGGATAATTAAATGTTGCCTTTAATATTATAAATAAAATAAACAGCTACCTATAACATTTACAGAAGTGAACATTTACTGATCCACCACATAAAATGGGTGACTAAGGGAATAAGAAACTCAAGTAAAATGAAGCGTTTCCTCATAACCCACGGAGCTTCTGTTTCTGTTTCGATGGCAAGCTACAGAAGAAAGTATGTTGGTATATTTAAACGTGTAATTAGAAACGCAAAAAATTTGGCGTGCAGTCACAAATAGAAAAAGCAAAGGACTCCTCGAAGGCAATATGGAAGGTAGTACAAAAACACCGCAACAAGGTTATTGAAAGATCAAAGGAAAATGGGACCACAAAAAGAGTTAATAATCCCAAAGACGTATGTGATGTTTTTATAAAAAAGTTCACTGAAAACAACAGCGCCGACGATGTTTTACATAAAGCTCTCCAACTATTGCAGTCTCATACCACAAGAATGCAAAATGACATGTTGTATGAGCCGGTAACTTCAGTCGAAATTAGGTTCATAGTGAAGGACTTAAAACCCAAAACCTCAAGTGGGTACGATGAGTTACCTATTGCTGTCATTAAAGAAAATATTGACATACTTTCAGAACCACTGGCTTGTTTATTCAATGAATGCATTGACACAAGTACCTTTCCAGATCAGTTTAAGGTGGCAAAAGTTCTACCAATACATAAAAAGGGGTCCAAATTGGATCCAATAAATTATAGACCTATTTCTCTCCTGCCATCACTGTCTAAAATACTTGAGAGAATCATGAAGGATAGATTAATGAAACACCTTTACAAATATAAGGTATTAAGCGAGAGACAGTACGGTTATCAAAAGAGTAGGGGAACAAATGAGGCAATTACTGCTCTTATTGAGGACATAGTTCATCAACTGAATAACAAAAAAAAGGTTGCAGGCTTGTTTCTAGATCTGAGTTCGGCTTTTGACACAGTGGATCATAAGATCTTGCTCGAAAAACTGGAATACTATGGGATTAGGGGAAAAATGTTGGCACTTTTTCGTTCTTATCTAACAACCAGAAAACAATTTGTGGAAATAAAATGGATACAGGATAACAACGAATCAGTGCATAACTCGAAAATTGCCAGTTTGGCAAGAGGTGTTCCCCAGGGTTCAATATTAGGTCCTATCTTGTTTATAATTTTTTCAAACGACCTGTTAAGTTATATGGAAGGATCTCTTCAGGATACTAAACTCGTTGTGTTTGCTGACGACACAAATGCCATCATATCTGCAGAAAGTATTTCGGAATTAAATGAGAAGGTAAACAACGCTCTGAAAGCCTTTCACATCTGGTTCGAAAATAACAATCTTAGACTGAACTGCAGTAAAACCAATGCTTTGCTTTTTAAAACCACTGCGAGAAACAAGGATGTACAGATCCATTTAAATGATGCTCCTATCCACCAAGTGAATTCAGTCAAATTCCTCGGTGTTCTTATCGACTCCAGCTTAAACTGGAAAACCGAATTGTCAGCGATCGCAAATTCCGTTAGTTCAGCCTGCTACGCACTAAGAAGCCTAAGAGAGGAGGTAAACATGTCCCAAATCAAAATGGTATACTATGCACTGGTAGAATCGAGATTGCGATACAGTATTAAGTTCTGGGGACATAGCTTTAAGTATAATGTTAACACGGCTTTTGTTGCCCAAAAGAGGGCTATCAGGATTATGGCGAGAATACCTCAGAGTACATCTTGTAGGAAAATTTCTTGGATTTTGAAATTCTCACTGTTCCTTGCCTATACATCCATATAGTTCTCTCTGACCTTATAAAGAATATAACAAATATAGAATCACCCCAAGAGCGAAAAAAGCGACTTGCGACACGGAGGAAAAATCTCCCACAGTCCACCAAAACTAGGCTTAAAGTATTAAAGCACTCGGCGAGTTACCAGGCAATTGTTCTTTTTAGTAAGTTGCCTGTGGAAATGAAGTTGCTTTCAAATATAAATATGTTTAAAAATAAGCTAAAAGTTTTTTTGCTGGGGAAGTGTTTTTATTCAGTTGAGGATTTCTGTGACTCGTGTACCTAATTGATTAATTTTGATACGTATATAATATTGTTAAATGTATGTTCAAATATTATGTATTCTTTTATGGACTAATGATGTGTCTTAAATTAATTTGTGTGTCTTAAATTAATATTTCAAATGCAATGTTTATTGTTACTGAATAAATGACTATGACTATGACTATGACCTAATATGTCATTATAATGGCAACGCTTTTTTGACGTATGTTGGAATCTAATTAGGTTTTTTAGTATAATATGGGACGAGGGCGGTGAGATGGTGAATGGTCTATTTGTCTAGCCTACAGGAGTAATGCACGATGTCACCGTTCGGGTAGCGCACGAAGGCGCTCTGGTGGCCGAAGCGCTTCTTGCACACCGGGCACAGCATGATGTCTGTAATGACCACGCTCTTGGATTCGTGGAACTGCTTCAACTCCTGGACCTGCACAGAAAATGTATAAAGGTTGAGCAATCCGAATGTGACACCATGGTGAATGATGTCATGCACACTTATATTGTATTTTTTCATGAAATAATTATACTAAATTTAACTGTGACTCAAGGTAATCTAAATCGAAAAATACTTCGTTCGATTCCTCAGTTTTAATCTTTTTCAATTATGATCAATAGATTTTGAGTTTTTAAATTTCACATAATAATATGTTTAATGTCAGTATGTTTAGTTCAAATCTTGCTGGTAAATTTTGAAACAGTTATTGGAATATGCTACAATTTACTCAGGAACATTTTGCTACTGAGCAAAAGCATTTATAAAAAATTATCGCCAGTGCCTACAAAAGCATTTATGTAGGCACTGGCGATTATTTCGCTTTATGTGTTACCAATTATCATACTCGAGTAAATAGCTCTCGCAGAAGCATAACATTGACGTACCTGCATATGTTCAGCATACAGCAAGCCTTTCAGAACTTGAGTTTTCCTCTTGAGAGTGAGCTGGTTGTCCAGCGCGCTCTCCAGGAAATATTTCAACCTGCTCAGAGGAACTGAGTCTGGCAACACTGACAATGCCTGCAAAATTAAAATATTTCTAAAAGCTTTTAACTTTTCACGCGTCCCAGTATACCACTTTGGATACTAGGAATATTTGAATTGGGAACTCAGAGTGGTTCGGAATAACATTGATATTGTAAAACGTTCCACGGGTTAA
This sequence comes from Acleris emargana, assembly GCA_927399475.2. Lineage (NCBI taxonomy): Eukaryota > Metazoa > Arthropoda > Insecta > Lepidoptera > Tortricidae > Acleris > Acleris emargana. The sequence goes on from OV656849.1 coordinate 8,948,313, forward strand.
CTTGCTTTATTCGTATGATTACCATTAATAAGCGTCCTCACTGAAAGCATTCGGCGCAAACATCGAGTGGTGTGTAAGCTTTGTAACGCTCGGCTCAACGTCCACACCACTCGAATATTCAGTGATGACGCTCCTTAAGGTTTAAATCTTAAACATACATTTGGAATACATAAGTAAATCCGTGGCGAATACAATAATGTGGTATCTAGGAGCTGATCTGATGATAGAGTAGGAAGCCGGCGACAGGATCTCTGCTGTAAACGTAGACCCACCGAATTTTAGCTTGGTCTCGATAAGCAGATGAACTTTACATAAAAAAGTACAACCGACAGCAAAAGATTGTCTCAAATATTTAATTTTTGACTGAAACTTATGATATGATTTATCAAATAAAATAAGTAGTGTAGAGTAGTGTGTGGGTGTTGAATAATGGACCGTAATCACCGCTACTTAAGAACCACAGCTACAGTTGCACCGTCAAAAGAATCGCGAAGGCGGCGTTGACGTTGAATAGTGAAAATGGAGAGAAATAGGAATTCACCTTTAGCTTATCTCAATTACATTCTAACATCGCTGTTACCTCAAGAAATTAAGCTGTTTTATATTCTTACCTTTACTGGTGATATTTTATCAGCATGCTTCTCCAAAATGTTCAGAGCCGTCTCTAGATCGGGCTCGGAAGTTTTCGGGTGTCTCGGTACGTTGGCCAGGGGCCCTGTAAGGGCGCTGCTCTGCTGAGGGTTCATTAATATCCTCAGCAGTATTATGTAGATGTCTCGACTCTTATCGTTCGAACTGTCACAGGTTTTCTCGCAGTACTGAATGGCTCTGTCGACGTCTCCTGAAGATATTAAGGTGGTTAATATCAGAGAATCGAACACTAAGTCGTTTAAGAATTCATCAAATAATTTAAATACGTACCTAGAATCTGAACATAAATAGCTAGCGCCTGCTCATGCCTTCCAAGCTTCTCCAAAATAACCGCCCTTTCCTTAAACAAACTGTCACTCGGAAAATGCAGTATCACTCTTTCTGGAGTATAATGCGAAGATTTCTCTAGGAACGCCAGAAGTTTTGATTTTGTGTGCTCTAATTCCTCTTCAGTTATATCACCATTCTTATCAGTTATTTTTTCCCTGTACATACTAATTAAGGCATCATGGAATATAGAATTAGTGTCATTCCATTTGTGTATTACATGTTCAAGGTATGGTACCACTAAAGATTTGTGCTCCCTTAGCAGAAAGTCTAGTACTTTCGGACGGGGCAAATTTTCCACTTCGATTTTGTCTTCGGTAAATATTTTTAGGCCTTCTTCGGGGTGATCCTTTATGATCCAGTCCGAAAACTTGAATATAAGGTTTACGTGTTCCGCACCTGGCGAATAATCAAGTAAGTTGTAAACTTGAACAGAATCATACTTAATATTTTGCATCGAGGTTCTTTAACATTTCAATACCAATTCATTGCAATGACAATCACAAAAGACTTCCTATATGTACAAATCATATTTATATTTTGCAAAACAAATCATTAAATTAAACCATTTATAATATTTAGAAAATGCCCGTAATCATTCGTTATTAAGACTTCAACGGCAATAATTACAAAAGCTTCTGAATCAATTTCAACTTTCTCCATAAAGCAAAGTCTTACCAAGTTGCTGCAAATACTTCTTCGTCATGGTATACCCCTTGAGGCTGGAGTCCGGCTGTTTAGCCTGCTCCTTCAGCAGCTGCAGCGCTTTCAAGTGCTGTCCCTTCGTCTGGTACAAGATCACCAGCTCGCTGTGCTTCCCATGGGCGACCAGAATCTTCTCCGCTTCTTCTAGACGGCAGTTGTTTAGGCGCAACAGGGGCGCAATAAGGGCGTCGTTCAACTATTAATTTATAACACATAACAAATTATTGATAGGAATTGATCTATAACTTTCATTAGAAAATTGTACAGCAATGCCAAAGGTTCACAAAATTTGTATAATTTATTTCACAAAATTAAGTACGAGTACATCTAGCGGATCATGTCTACTGGCATTCTCTATCCGTCGAATGAAATAATTGAGCTTCAGTCTTTTCAATTTAATATCAAAGTCGTCCCACACGTGCCATTGCCAACGAAAGAAAAATGCAAATTTTTATTTTAGAAGTACGTATGGTCACGAACGTTAATTTGTGACCCATTTCAATAAAAGTATGCTTGAAGTCGATAATATCGCCAAGTCATTTGCAACTGATAGGAAACTCAACCTTATTGCTGTAGAATGTTATATTGATTTAGTCACAAAATTAAGTCTTTGACTGTATGTAGTTTAACAACCATGAGGGATGAATTGATCACGCCGTGCGGATAACCGTTACTGGCGTATAAATGTTCAAACAAAGAATATCAAACCTGCAAATAACACTTCAGCAGCGTAATATCAATCAGTTCCAACTGCTGCGTCACGTTTCTCTGGCCTGGGTCCTCCTGGCTCCCGACCGCCTCGGTTGCGGCGCTCTTCCTCGACCTAAGCTCCAACAGATACTTCACCAGCGCATTCAGGGCGTTCTCCAGGTCCTCGCCCTTCAGTTTCCCGTTCTTAACCGAGTACCCCGGCCTATTGTCCAACTCAGGGAACAGTTTTATTACGTCAGCAGGATCGGTATTGAGCTTACCGAACTCGTTCATAGCTTGAGCATACTTTTTATCGTCAAACAGTTCGAGGGCTAAGAGCTTTTGAATGGAATGTATCTTCTGTTTCTTATCTTCGATCGGACAGTCAGTTAAATTCTGTAAATTTAAACATATAACAAGAAGTTTGTTAATTGGATCATCCATAACGTAACCTACCAAAAAAACGTATCTCAATGTCTGTAATGTTTGGACTTTAACAGTTGCATTAGGGATCGAGTGGGACAAAGCATTCTCAAACTTGCCCGCAAAGTGCAATTTGATACCCTATTTCAAAGTTTTCGGTGGAACAAATCAAGGGCGTAAGTTAATTAATTATGTAAAGCCTTTATAAGCTTTACTAGACTAGTATTGCATATTTTACACACTCTACGAATACTACGGATGTGGGCCGAGTTTTTTTTATGCAAGCGATCGCAGCGCAGGCGGCGGTGACCGCATTTCATCACTAGGCCACATGCTTGGTTAGATTAGCTGAAGCTGAATAACAAAAGTTTGCTTCCATTAATATGAAGATAAATGGCCTTTCTCTTAAAACACCATCTTTGATCGTAAGAAGTACCGCAAATATAAAATACATATAAATAAAACACATTTTAAGTAAAACGCTGCTTTGGCCCTAGGATGTTGTCTTACTAAATAAGATAGGATGGTTCAATCGATTTCAGAAGTCAATTTCACTCGTACGTGACAATACATGTAAACTTCGTAAGGGAAAACCAGTGCCGGTATTCTAGGCGGTAACAACGATATCATAGTTAGTTAATCTGTAATGGTATTGTTATGACGTCAGTCGCCATTACTATCAAGTATATAAGAGCTATCACGGTGTCAATTCGATAACAGCTCAAACACGATATGGTTTTTACCGTGTTGAATAGAGGCGCAGGGCTAATAAGCGTATGTAACAGGTTCTTAAGAGGAAACAAGGAGAAAACAGTAATCGACGCGCGTTTTACACTTATAGGTAAGGTTACAGTAGTTATATTTGCCAGGTCTTAGCTACTTATCCTCTAGGAAAATGTATGGAAATTTATACATACGGTCAATTCTAACATCTAAAAAATATACACCAAATTTCAACTGCATATACACATACAACCTAATTCAAATAAAATATATAGGTATAGAACTCTTTTTATGACATGGAAAATCAATTCGTCGATTACCTAAGCTGAGTCGTAAACAATTGTAATGAATTAAACTAAGTAATCAAAATACTTACGCTCATTAATAGGGCAATAGTTCCTTCGCGATTACGAATATCAATGGCCATTTTGATATCGATTATTAAATAATTAAATTACGAATATAATACAATTCAGGCAAACCGAGTAACACACTACTACCTAGGTTGATAACTAACAGTGCTATAAGTGACATAATTTTGTAATTAATTACCTGTAAAATACTTCATTAGTCATTACCAATAGGTACCTATGTCATTATCATATTTGATACGATTACTATACCTAAATTTACATTTACCTCAATCAGTTAAAAAAATTAAACAAACTAAATATCACTTACATGCATAAGTTTTATAATTTCGGCTTGTCGCTTTTTATTAACTTTACTAAGAAACATTTTTATTTTTACACGTGACAACTTAATTAAAATAAGGAAAATGCGTTAACCTGCAGCAAATTCTACAAAACTAATAAACAAAACTATAGTTTTAAAATGGCATTAAAAGTACAAAGGGGTTTTCTCGTTTATAACAAATAATTAGTAGTGATATCAGACTACATCTCTACACATACACATATAGGAATAACACATTTAGTATCGCTCTATCTAATCTCGGTGTTAACGGCACGTTTTTCAGTTAATTTCTAACTAAGTTACAGTTTAAAATAATGTATTACAAAAACAAAACAACAAAACAAGTACAGTCAACGTCAAAAGTAACTGATCAAAAATAACATTTCAAAACATGTTCTATCAAGACGCTCCAGATATAACAGATAATACCAAAATGCCATTTTCAACTGAACACCTAAATAGTCAAAAGAAAATGATCATAATAACACAGAAATAACAATACACGGTGTCATAACTATCTTTTGACAACTTCAATAGAGAATGATGTTTTTTTTTTACTTCGTTGTCAAGTGTCAGACAAGAGAAAGACAAAATTCCAAAATCTTAAAATAAAAACTATACCGATTTACTAAATTTAAATTTCACGGAAGTTAAAAAGGATTTATTTTAAATGTTGCGTAAACAATTATCATGTAGTAATAGGTGTACTTAAAAGTCGTTTTGATTGTTTGTCTAACGAATATAACCGACACTAACCGAACGTCTGACTTGTATTTCCGAGGTGATCTTGAGAGGTCATGGAGTCCCAAATATCCGTATTCACGTTATTTAAAATAATCAGTTTAATTTGAAACCCTCGCTAATGACTTTAACTGTTAGAACGGCATGCCACTTAGTTTTCTAATATCGAAATGAATGTGATCACTAACGTATCATACATAAGAAGTTAATTAACCTGTGCTAAACTAAAATACTGTAGTCAGTGACATCTGACTCAATCTATTGTATATATTATTTTGAGACCGTATTTCATCAGTTCCTTTTCCTGTTGACTGTCCTTGAAATAATTTTTGTTCCGTTAAGAATTTCAGGTTCCAGAGGGAAATGATAAACAAACTCTACGCAGATGGAGTTACGCGTGAAACTCTATTCTTCGATTCGGTTGTTAATATTCACTTTCGAGACAAGACCTTAAACTTCAATCCGACTGGCCAAAGAAAAATGAAAATGACTGGCCTCGTTTATAAGAAGTTGGAAAAACCACATTTAATGTTTCTCTAAACAAACCAACAAAATAGTTTAACATTGAAACTGAATAAAAAACCTTATGAAGCCTTTTATTAATAAATACATAACATAAGTGAGGAGAAGCACTTTCAGTCAACCGTTTTGCCTTTTATAATATCACTACACTTTCAACCTTACAGCACAGTAATAGAACCAACAACTCCTCACACCAGTAACACTGATTTTGAAAATCCGTAATTATTAGCCGGTTTTTTTAAAACATATTGTAAACAACCACTTATGCTGAACGTAAGTGCTTAATACATACATAATAAATTAAATATGGCGATCTAATATTGAACAACAGGAAAACTAATTCATAACCCGCATATCACAGCGGGAATATGTTATTATTATATATAAAACTAGCGGCCCGCCAGCGGCTTCGCCCCGCTGCAAATTTCTGACTTTGAATTCATTTGTTACAATAAATGTGATAAATGAAGAACCGCTCGACCGATTTTGTGCAAACTTCACATAAACCATCTACTAAATAGTCCGAAAAAAGACTAAACATTTGGTTTGGATAGGTGAGTCCGTTCTTGAGTTATAAAATTACAACGAAAAATGGCATTGATTTTTATATACATATATAGATATAGATATAGATATAGATATAGATTATATTAACGGGCATTTCCTAATTCGTGGAAATCGTTTTGCTCTGTTTCCCCAATATATTTTTTTAGCGTTTCATTTTTAAATTATAGCCCATTAAGAAAGAATTTCATTTCAATTATTTCAAGTTAGTTTAATTTTTTCAAGTTAAATAATATGTTTTATGCGATATCCATTCTAAAAGGAAGCTTATGATGTTTCAGAAGTTTCGTTTAACTTTTTTTTATAATTGCCAATTGCACCAACATTGTTAAAATTCCTGCCTTACTCAATTGCCGGAAAAAAGCAATGTGTAAAAAACGTAGACTAGTGTGGTCCTAAAGTAGGCCAGGCGAGGCGCACCTTGCCACTTTTTTTGCTAGGATTGTTTTTAAACTTTTGGCGTACAAAATATCTCATGTTACCGAATGAATCTAATCTCGCTGTTATCGCGGGAAGTTCCAAATCTACCATGCGGCATGGCCCATGCAAAACTATTTAGAACGGGAACTTGAACGACTAACAAGTAGCGAAACAATTGCGTCAGGCAGCGCCTAGACATCCCAACATAAATATAAATATTTTTTGGTAGGTAGGTACTTACAGTTAAATTGATAGCTATTTGGAACTGTTTGTCTCTGAGGAGCTGTTGGATTTGCTTGTTGACGTCCACGGAGCTGAGGCACCACACCTGACCCACTGACGCCGCGAACACCAAACCTCTATTGCACCTACAATAAATAAACGAAATAATAATAACAAAAAGCAAACATACATACATAAACTCACGCCTTCATTCCCAGAGTGGGGTAGGCTGAGCTAGAGAATTACCAACAAGTCTTAAAACTTCTTGATAATTCTGTAACCACATTTTGCACAAGTAGGCTAAGATGTTTACAGTGTATTAGTGACAGGTGGCAAGCCCATCGCCTAACGACACGACATCCACGGGAAGACATGGGGTGGCACTATTCTAACCCGGCAACCACACGGCAAAATAATAACATAAAGCAAGCTATAAAAACCCGACTGTTGCTGATAAATTGTGTTACAGAAAACTCACTTGAACCGAAACGAAGAGAGGGCGGGTCGCTATTAATAAAACCTTCCTCAGTCTATCTATTGACGAGAACCGCACAAAATCCGTTGCGTAGTAGTTTAAAAGATTTAAGCGCACATACAAGGGACAGGCGGCGGGAAGCGACTTTGTTTTATACTATATATACATACTCAAATACATAGAGAACATTCAAGACCCAGAGCAAATACTCCCGCCAATCACCTTGACAGGTCTAAAAGGTCGTCACCCAAAACTTAGGTTCGAATACTCAAATAATAACAAATACCTGTACAAAAGTCTTGCTTTGTTGAGCTCCGGCAACGTTTGCACGAACAACGCAGGTTCCACCGTCTGCACTACCACATTGTCGTCCTGCATTAGCCCGAGGAGGTAAGGTTCATCCCAAACTAAACGGAAAAAATAAATACGGCATAATATAGTAGGCACATCTGCGTGTAGGTACTATTTACCTAATTTCTACAAATGAAATGTTATGGAAACTTGTGACAAAATGATTAGACCACAACACATGCAAGTTCGAGCCACAAGTTGCATGATGCAACTTGTTGCTTTTCGAGGTGAGAACATGGATAAAGAATCCCCATTTAATTATTAGGTAACAATAAACCGTGAAAAAAAAAAAAAAAACGCGATAACGTAAACGATGCGTCACAAGCCGAACGCTTAGGCCGATCGTGCCACTCTATAGCTTGTTCCGCGCTCTCGCTTGCACGCTTGGCTCAAGCGGAACGTGACATTGATTCACGCTTTTTCGTGCGTGCAGACGGCGTTCATCGATTTGTAAGACGTTATCACGTCAAAAAGGATGGGGGAGAGTGCCAGAGGCCGTGATTTATTTTCTTCCCTCTTAATTGACTCCTCCCTTTTTTGCCCTAGTAGAGGTAAAAAAATAATCACTAATAACTTCCTACCAAGACTAATGGGCGCCGCTTGCCACTTTACAGTGTTTCTTATCTCGATTTCTTTGGCTTCTTCTACCAGCACCGAGGTGAGATCGCGACCTAGCATGAAGCAGGTCTCGGAATACTTCGCTACAGTCGGCTCTAAGGACCTAGAGCTGCTTGTAGGAAACAGTTCCTTTGGGTTCCCAGATGAGAGCTGAAAATAATGAATATTTACATTTAACAGCTATTGTTTTCTCGGACAACTAAACATCGTAAAATGTTTAAATTACATGATTCAAAACGTAACCTACTACAGATGTAGTGCATAATGCTTTTCCATCGTATTTTCTCGGAAACGTTTGTATTTGTCATGCTATTTCAGTCAACCTCGGTACTTTTTGTACTGTGACCGTGTGAAATAGCAAGATACGTTCGTATGTTTTCGTGAAAATACGATGGAATACAATTATGCACTACATCTGTAGTACGGGTGATTCGCATGATACCTTGGATTCGCATAATTCAAGGTTCTAGGCGGTAGTTACGTTATGATCCTCCAATGTATGCCATGCACAAAAGGCAGGTAATACCACATTATTGGCCTCCAAAATACCATTTATTGTCACCTAGTGATTGTTGAATAGATTGCCTCTATTAACTCGAGATAACCTTGCTAAACTGGCACGGTTTTAACACATACAAAAACTATAAAACGGTACTTATTTACTTTTTGATGCACCAACAGTGTTTACACAGATACGTGGTACTTAATCGCGTAATAAAATAAACATTTACCGGTGATCACGAGAAAAGGTCGAAGAGAGGTCGTCGAGGTAAATGTTTTATTTTAATATTCGATTAAGTCCCGATTAATAATTTTCAGTGCAGTGTTCACTAAGAATTAAACGGACGGCTTGCGGTTTAACGGCTGTCAAATGTATTGACTAACAACTGAATAAGACTTAACCGTCTGTTAAATTGGTTTGTGGACTCGGCCCTTAGTGCAGTGTTCACCAACAATTAAACGGATGGTTAGCGGTTTAACGGTTGTCAAGTGTATTGACTAACAGCTGATTAAGACTTAACCTTCTGTTAAATTGGTTGGTGAACTCGGCCCTTAGTATGTGATTGGTAGGGTGTCAACAATATGGCAATTTCCTGGATTTTTTTAAACGTTGAATACTTACATCATACAAAGTGTACTCAGCTTTGAAACCAACACAGATATACTGTGTGCCCCAAGCCAAAACCTTTGGTACATCAGGAATGTTGAAATCAAATAAGTGTTGCTTGAACTCTCCATTCTTGCCATAATACAGTTGTAGCTTTCGTCGCACGGCCACGCAAAGACGGACCACTGAGTTTGATTCGCCGGTCATTGATGTGTGTGACTAAAAACATAGATGTGTGTGACTATTTTGATTTGAAGTCATTGCAGCAATTTACTACCGTCCGAAACACAACAAAAGAGTATCGTTAATACATTGAAATATTAATGGATTATAAACCCTATCACCTTAGCCAGAATACTTCGAATTTGATACCGACCATGTTGTGAACGCCATTTCTGATTTAGCGCATTTGTAATCTACTGTTTATGGTGTTAGAGTCGACAATGTTTTGATATATTAAATGCAAGAGGTAAAACCAGAAGACCTCACTTCTCTATGCGTTATTTTACAGTTAACAATCTTAGACTAAAATTATCTGACGGGGCTTTATTTCACTTTGTTTATCACGCTTCTACGAGTAACTATATTGACATTATATTGTTGATGTGGGAGCTACGAGGGGACAGGGGAGGTATAAAAATTCGCGGAATGAAATAAACCCTCTTTGAATGGTTGTATTGTGAACTCTTTAGATATAGTATGTCAAATTTCAAACCCAGGTTGTCATTTGTTTTTGAGATATTGCCTTCATATAAATTGATTCGTCACAAAACTGCGACTATGGAGCAAATTGAATATCGTGCTGTTATTAAGTTTATTTTTAAGCAAGGAAAATCTTCGCAATTGATTATTTCTTAAATGGAAGCTGTTTACGGGCATCATTGCCCTGGTAATTTCAGAGAATGAATTAGCGGTGACCCCCGCCCAGGAAGGATGATAGAGGACACAGCGTCAGAAAAAGTCGAAAAACTTGTACAAGAAGATGCTCGTCTTAAAAAGAAACAGTTATCTGCATTAATTGGCGTATCAGATACTTCTATTTTGAGGATCCTACACGATAATGATATGACGAAAGTCAGTGCAAGGTGATTCCTGAGAATGCTTAAACCGCTGCAGATGCACCGGTACACAAGAGCAATATCGCCACCGCTGCTATTCACAGGAAAGGTTTCGAATAGTTAGTCTACCCGCCCTACAGCCCAGACCTGGCTCCAAGGGAGTATTATTTGTTCCTATATTAAAAAAGTACTAAGGAAAAAAAAATCTAGGCCATGAAGAAGTGAAGGAGGCAATTTCGATAAATTTTGAGGGATAAGAAGATTTTTAGTAGTAGTAGTATCGAACTTAAAGATAGACTTTATATAAAAAAATAATACTTAGATAAACATTTCATTCCGCGATTTTTTGGACCTCGTCTTGTACTTATTTTTATTTACTGGACAAGAAGAGCCACTATATTAAATAGAGGTCCAGTTATGTTAATATGCCATGTTCAGTGATCATGATCATCTTATACACAATATAGCTATGATTTAGCATAGCATAATATCACTTCAGTCTTGCGTTTGCATATACAAAAAAAGGTTATCGCACATCAACTCGGTGCCGGATCGGCTTAGCCTCAATTCGAGCTGGTCAGTATTTTTGTATAAAACTCTCTGCTGCAACGCACACTAGTCAGCACTGTAACGGCATCACATCGCGACAAACTCGCGAATCGCAAGCGGTGGACGGTCAACTCGTAGTCCCCGAGTTTACATCGGGTCGTCACCGAGTGGTCGCCCCATTCGCCCCTTTCGCTTACACTCACTATTGGAAGTACACGATCGTCAACTTTTTAAGTGGTCCCTGAGGTGACGCTATGAGACTAATTCATAGCAAATAATCATAGCGCCTCGTGCGCTCCGTCCGTCCGTGACGAAACATAGCAAGCTTTCGATCCTCCGCCGCGAAAGGGGCACTCGTGAGCAAGTTTGAACAGAATTCTAGAGGTATTTGCCGAAACATAGTTAGCAAGCGGATCGGGCGCGCGTATTTTCCGCTCCACTCTTATTAGCGTTTGATACGCAGCGCCCGGAACGCCTCGGGCGCTTGCTATGGATAGTCCCTTAGCCGTCAACCAGGCGTCGCCCAATCGTAAACGCGGTGTCGCCCTGCTGTAACCGTGCCGCTTCGGTAGCGTGCCTGAAATGAGATGACGCCTCGTTGACGGTGAGTCGTTGAGGTGAGGCGGAGCAGATCGAATGCCGAGTTGATGTGTGCGCGACCACCTTAAATGGCAAGCACTGTTCTAAATAATTGCTGTCTGTAACCACTGCACCAGAATACTGATTGACTATAAAAGATAACACTTTTGGCTTTTGAACTTAAAGTAGAGAAAAAAAACCTATATAGAAGTATATTTTGAAATACTACCTTATTGTCTATGGCAAATAGTGATGCCCCTTTTGTTTGGGAAAACGTTTTCAGTAGCGGAAAGTTCACTCCTTTTATGTCATGGGTTGTTAGAATGTTGTCTGTGAGGCACAAAATCAGGTTGTCTTCTGAAATATAATATTACAACCCTATTGCCATTACCATGAATGATAGAGCACAGTATTTTCTTACGATAAAAAGATAATATTGTTTTGTTTGAATGTAGGAATTATAACATATTATTTCCCAAAATACCAGAAAATTAAGTGATTTTCTACAAAAGGTATTACAACAGCAAAAAACGGCCTCTAAAATAGCAAAAAATAACTTATTTTTTAATGGTAGGTTGTCCGTTGGTTAAATATGTTGTGGGATGCCAACTTCAGTTCGACTGACCTACCATACCTTGTTTGATGGTGGTTTTTATTTATTTAAATAATTGCATCACATGGGTATATCAAGTGCACAACACAAATTTAATACATATGTACCTTGTCAGGCATCACAACTTAGAAGGGAGGTAGATAAATTGGTATACAATAAAATAAATGTGTTAATTATGATATTTCTAAGTTATCTTTTAAATATTCATTGACAGCATAATATGTATTCTTTATAAGAAAATGTTTTAGACATGAACATTTTAGAATGTTTTGAAAATGTTTGCTCTTGCTCTCTTTCTTCTTTTTTTTTTTTTTTTTATTTATTTTATTTCATACTTTTCAGTGATCAAAAACTCTTTGTAGTTTATAAATGCTTGAATTGAAATTACCTGGTATAACTTCAATCTGCTGAATAGGCTTTTTGCTAAAGGTCTTACAATACTGTAATAACTGAATCTCATATTTCTGATTGCCATTGTTGGATGACAGTGAATACATCATAAGGTGACCTTGTCTAGTGCCCAAAATAAGATGGCCATCTAAAAATAAAATGTAAGATAAATTAAAAATCAAGCATAAATTAATTTACACATTTTACAAGAAGAAATTATACAACAAATGCCCTGCTAGAAGTTCAAACTATTTCAAATCATGGTGGTGTTATAATTTGATTGTTTTATCCACAAAGATGTTGATTAATCAACAACTACAGTTACCCTTTCTATTTAGTAAGATTATGTAAAACGCATGCAATGCTTAATAGAGCCGCATAAACACTAGTGAGATAGAAGTGGCCCTAGAACAACTTATTTTGCAACAAACCCCTAATCTTACCAAAACAAATGGATAAAATATAACCAATTAAGACAGTCAATGCTGCACCATCACGCTTTAAAGTTTTAAATTAAATGATGTTGGCTCAAATATGTTCTGTGAAGCATGGTTTTATTTATACAAAGCTGCAGAATAACTTTTTCATGTTACTGGAACAGGACAACAACAGAGTGGTCCTTGGGATTTTACTTAAAAGCTGCTATTTTGTACACGTAAAGCAATCATGCCTGCTAACTCATGAAATTAATGTCGATATTTGACGAGTTGTGACACTATGTAAGCTTAACCCTATGTTTATGCCAATTAAGTAAAAAAACGTACCATATGCTGCAATTGCTTCTATTTGAACTGTAAGATTAAGGAGATGGGATACCTCGTAAGCCTCGTGCATTATTGTGAGTAAGGAGTATCTAAAAAGCGAATGCAATACGCCTCCGGAAACATACGCTTAATATAAATATAAAACGCTAATTCATTTGAATTGTAAAAATATTTAATATGATTAAATGCGATTACTTAAACAGGGAACATAAAAACACATTTTCGGTAGTTGGTATTTGTAACAAAATTTATTTTACTATCTTATTGTTTTTATTTTGCAATATTTTGTGAATCATTTGATTTGACGTTTTATTTGACAGTATGCTGTATGACAGTTCTTTTATTCTCATTTTGTTGGCACAGGCTTTGACTTGTAACCATACTGCCGTTGTATTTAGCTGTCTTTATGAGGGCTTACTTGATTTATATGCTTGATGATGAGGATGACGCAGTGAGTTAAGTGACACACCGTTTCATCTCAGATGATTCCTGTGATAGCTCATATAAACACGTATTACACTTGTTTCTTTAACTTTAAATAAATACCACATACACACCTAGCGACGCCGTTCAGGAATTTAAATAATTAATCGCCTATTTTTAAATACTTCACATGTGAGTTACATATTAAGTTATTGAAATTACCAAATACGGCTGCCGCAGGAATTATCCTAGATGAAATAGATTTATAGGGAAGCGACATATGCGATGCGAAATATCATACGTGAGTCGCATCGCGTCGCTTAGTGTTCTCGCACTAATCACGTCAGACACTGGGTTAGATTTTTAGCCGTGAGTGAAAGGCATTTTTTCTAAAATCTATTTGGACTGAATACTGTGCTAAACGGTAAGCCTCTATTTCTGTTTTTTTTTTGCTTGATAGAGTATGCTCCCGGTATGGCCCCATTGTAACCAAATCGGTGTACGATGAGGGGATTCGTGAATAATCGAGGGAACTGCTCAAATATTATAGTCATATACATAGCGATTTTGGTATTTTCAGTAAGTATTCCAGCATTTGCATTTAGAAAGTATTATTTGATGAAGTGGTACTCATGATGAAGACCGCAGATGGCCCCGGAACTTCTCAATAGTACCAACCTATTTCAAGGGGCGACTGTGACAAAGCACATTTACATGGTTTAAATAATATGACTTTTCCTCGGTGTTGCTTGCGGTGAGCTTGAAATGTCCTATAATTTCTTATTAATTGACAAGTGAGAACATACTAATACTATAATCATTAAAAAATATTGACAAAAAAACTAACCGCCTTCAATAACGCTAAATAAATATCTTTAATAAATGTTTTTTTTTTTAAATGGCAACCTGATGTCAACGACCAAAAATATTTTAAATCTATAACAAGTCTGACAGACCTTTTACCATTTTACTTTTATCATAATCAATATCGTTCATTTCGTTATGCTAAACTTAGTAGGTATTGACAGTTTTGAGCCGGTCGCTAGCGACCTGTAACTGTTGCACGTAAAAACATGTGTCCGCGGCTTGCGAGCCTGTACTCCACTAGAGGGGAAGCTCTTTCTTTACTACGTTATAACTCTCTAATGAGTACCCGGCTTAATACGACTAAGGGCGGATTATAAGGACGCTGTTACGCAAAAATGTGTCATCCCACAATTATTTAGCAATAAAATGTCAACCCATAGCGATAGTACTGAGGGTTGATACTTTATTGCTAAATACTTGTGGATGGACACATTATTGCGTAACAGCGTCCTATTTAAGGTCTTATACCTAAATTAAACGCCGATTTTTTATGACTAACCTCGGAGTAAGTCTTATTCCATTTTAATAAAATCGATCGTAAAATTGTAAGTAATTCTGAATCAATTCAAAAATACTTAAAATAAATAAATAACGATCAAATGAACACCTTCAATAGCACGATATAAATAAATTATATGGACGGTTTTGATTCCGTTTCTACATTAATTCTGCTAAACGAAAGGATGGAAAATTTATCTAAATAACAATCAACTGGCTATACTTGGCTATAAATCCCTGTGATGCGCGACTTACGCAAGAATTTCTGCGATTTACGTACGTTTTGGTTAAATAAGTTTATTACTGGGGCTCAGGATAAGAATTGGAGAATTATTCTAAAATAAAAAATCATGTATACTATTCATTTAATATTTACTTTTATAATTATGTTATTTTCATTCATAACTAACAACGATATGGGAGTTACGATGTATTCAATTTCAGTTAAACAAATTTAAAACAAATACAAATTTCACTCACTATTAAATTTAATATTACAATAATAGTAATAATAAAAAGTCCTTTTACTTTAAATAATTTATAAGTCATAACCCCATTTCGAACTATGTGTTTTACTATACGGAAAAATTCTCATTATAGGTAGTAAACGTGCACGCAAAACGTGAGAGTGAGAATTCAGTGGGATAAAGTTCAATAAACATCATTTTCATACATTCAGGTCACTAGTATGTCTTAATCTTTTTACAATTGGGTTTAAGCGATGTCGATTACAAAATCCATATTAGATAGACTTAATAAAAATATGCGTATCTAAACTAGTTCCCCGGGAGCCCGCAGCGGCGCTGGCCGCCGGCGCGCCCGGCCTGCCCCGGGCGCCCCGATACCCGGTCATCGGCACTCAGAGTCATACCACAAAGATAATTATAATATATTTACACGACATAATAATAAAGGTGTCAGCAAATCAATAGCCTTATTGACAACAACTAAGCTCCACTAGGTGTGATTTCAAATCGATGCGCCGAGCGCTCACCGAATGGCGACGATACAACCCTTAAAATACTAACATTTTACAGCTAATTAAAAGTCATTGTGTTTTAGAGTTCAAAGGTAAAATGGGTAATTTTCGAAGTTTACGGTTACGCAAGCTAAAACAACAATAAATAATTATGTTTCTAGCATATAGAAATTCATTAGGTATAGTGAAAGAAAATAGCTCCACAATCGAATTTTTGCCTTTTATAAGGCGAACGAATACACTAGAATCGTGTAGAATCGTAACCATCAAGTACATTAAGGCGCTGTGTAAATTATACGGGTTGCAATTGATGTTAAAAAATTAGCTAGTTGCAAAATGGATCAATTAAGAATATTTTATAACCTTAACAAATTTCGAGTTAAGATTGTTTAAACTTTTTATGAGACTTACCGCCTGTTTCACAATCGACCAGTAAAGCATATTTGACGGATACATTTAGCCCTTTCTCTGTCTTACACTTGAAAATAGACAATGAGAGAGCCAAGTTTAAATGACAGATAATTTTACTTGTCGATTGAGAAACAGGCCCTTTAGTTTTTAAATAACTTTTCAAAGTACAGTCTGCGCATATCATCTCGAGCCGCCAGAAGATCGGAGTGCACGTAACACGAATGGTAAGTTGCAACTTCGCATTGCAGGCGCACCTGCAAGATGTTTTGTGCCGACTGTTAATTGTATTTAAAGAAGTTTTCGAGTAAGATATTAGGCCAGTCAATAGACGACATCAAACATCGCAAACGCGCATATTACTAAAATTGTTTATATGTGGTTAGGTCACTTGAGAGTAGTTAACACCAAAATTTGCAACCCTCAATAGCCAGTGCTAACCACATGGTGCTCGAAAAACAACGAAATGTTGGCACTTGATTCAACTTTTTCGAAAAAAGTACCCTAAGGAAGCGTTTTACAAGTATCTGTGTTCCGTACTTTAATAAAGATTACTAAATTTGCTACAATTTGAGCACACTTTGTTCATTAGTTGCGGAGATACAGCAAGTCAAAGATGGGCAATGTTCTCAGACCCTGCTTAAAATGGTGGCTTGCAAATGCAAAAAGAGGGTGCTTAGGGTTGTGCACTTGCAGAAAGGCTGGGCTCAAGTGCTCTATCCTATGTTCCTATTGCCACGGGCGAAATTGCAACAACCCCATCCCTATCGCCCTGGACGAGCAGGACGAGGATGTGGACCCAACACCATGTGCCGTGCCGCCTCCACCTCCAGAAAACATTCTCCCTACTCCCCCAATCCTCCCCTCTGATCTTAGACTAGATGAGATCGAGATGAGTCCTTCCAAAAGGGCGAAAGTCCGAACTGTTTTTGCTTGACCGTGTAAATAGTATTATTTAATAGTTTAAATTGTTATTTTTTATGTTTACGTTTATTTATTTTGAAACCATATGTTCCATCTAAAATGGTAAATTTACATTTCTGCACGTTTTTATAAAGATACCAACATTATTCAGTACAATGTTTTTATTATTTAGCCAAAATCCGATAGTTTACTATTTTCTTTATTTAGGATGAAACTATGAGGTCTAGAGGCACCACTTTGGTATTGAATATATTTGTTCGAGCACCATGCGTTGGCACAGGGTTCTCAGGGTTGCAAACTTGGGTGTTAACTACTCTCAAGGTACCTAACAACATGTAAAAAAAATCGTAGTTACATGCTCGTTTGCGATTTTTGCCTTTGTGTTGATATAGACTGGCCTTCCTTTTCGCAAGTGGCTATACCTAGCTCGCAACGAACTAGGCGTCGTACAGTCTCCAACAGCATACAAGGTGCTCAAAATAATCAGAACATGCTCTGACGCCATTAACAATAGAGCGGAATTAGGATATTTTTGGACACCTTGTATCTTTTCAACTGTACACCCACACGGCAAAATAACAAAGCGCCTTATTATTTACAATTGCGGTGTTGATTCACGGCCGTCCTTCGGACTGCGTTGCGGTAGTCGGAGGAAAGACTGATAGATTCGAGCTGCCCATATCGTCCGAAAATAAAAGGAATATATTAATTTATACAAAGCAGGACTAAAAATGTAAAATAGAAAAAAAGAGCTTCAATTGTGACCGGCGCCACGAAGCAAGCCTTATATAGGCGGCAAGTGCCCCAACCGAGAAACTCTATAATTTGTTAACCTACCGCGCTATGCTCTTATGCTCTACAGAAGACCCGACGCACGCAAGCCACTCCGGGTGAGCCTACCCTATACCACGAATAAAAGATTCCGTTAGTCTACGATCGAAGGCTTAATACCTTCTCCTAATTTGTTTGTATGCCAAATTGAGGTGCAAAATGAATTTACTTGCATACGTACTTAAAAACTATGACAATGAAAATAGCTTTATTTTTACACCGTTTCATAGAAGACTACTAATAACCATAGTGTTTTCAATGACAAATTTTATATAATAGAAATATCATTTATTGAATATAGAATACAATATTATCGAAAAACTATGTCGTTACATTAGGACACCGACAGTGCTATTAAATAGATTACATTTATCCAGCATTGGATAAGACAATAAGGTACACCGCAATAAAAAAAAGTTTGTTACATACAGTTGCCCGAAAAAAAATCTATAATGTAGTAAATCTAAAAAAATTATATACTCTGAATTGTTTATACAAATACAATATTCTGAGTTATCATTAAACATTATACATCATCTCGAGAGATCAGTTTATGCTAGTTATAAAAATTTACAAGTATGATCCCTATGAATGCGAAAAATGTACCATCTGCTAAGTTTCATCGTTGAAATAACACTAGGCATACGCTTCGTAAGTTTTATGAGTTAGTGATACGTTCCAACAATAAATACACTAATGCACTACAGAATATGTCTGCCCTACTGATTACACGGCTCAAGCAAGGTTACGCTTCAGTAAAGGACGCCGTCTCGGGCCGGCCGCGCGGCCGCCCGCGCCGGCGAGCGGCGCGCCCGGCGGGCCGGCGTTACAAGTGGAAATAAAACAAAACAATTTATCCAGATGATAATCTGTCGTTTACCAGGTAAAGTTACTCTCAACTCAGTATTTAAGGTATTTACATAAAGAGACAATTTGAGCTTACAAAAGTACAAAGTAATCACATCGCGACGGTTTAGAATCTACAGCGGATTTACCCTTCTCACCGACTACGACAGCTCAAGCTTTATCGACAATCACGCTACAGTATCACACGATAACTCGCCGAGAACACCTATTATGCATAAAATTTTCCCCGATGGCCAATAAAAAGGACTATCTCTAATTAGCAAACGAAGACTCAACCTAGATTTCGGAACGGGTCTGTTCGCGCGTCGAAGCTCGACGGCGCGGCGTCCGGGCGCGGCGCGGCTCGGGCGGCAGTAAATGCGACGGCGGCCCGCGGCGGAGTCTACGACGCGCCCGGCGACCCGCTCGGCCCGCTCGCCGCCGCCTCGCCTGCAACACGCAGCGTCACTCTCCGGGGGCTGGCCGGGCCGGAGGCCGGGGCCGGAGGCCGGGGCCGGAGGCCGGAGGGAGATTACAGCCTAGTGATTCTATTCTATTATTGCATCGTTTTATATGTTACAAGCGTTTCATGACTCAAATCGAAAACGGAACGATTCGTTTTGATATTTTTTTAACAATTCTTGATTCACAATTGTATCTAAATGTATCATCTCGTTCCATCACGACGAACCTGGATTCCAGAAGCTAAAAAACATGAATCGAATGAATTTAAATATGATGGAGGACAGAACACTAAACAATGAATAGTCAAACTAGGTCTGGGATGACTTTACATGAACGTTAAACGTGCAAAATAGCAAATCGAGGGACTCGGCCCGGCGAGGGGGAGGCTAGAGAGTGGTATAGAATTTGGATACGAGATCTCCGACCCGGGCCTCGTCGTCGGTGAGCAGTCAGCAGAGGGCCGGGGCGGGCGCGGGCTGACCTGGGGCGTCCCGCGGCGGCGCGTCGGGCGCGGCGGCGGGCCCGGGCGCGGGCTCGGGCGCGGCGCGCGGCTTGAGGAAGTCGTTGAGGCTGGGCTGGATGGCCAGCTCGTACTCCGTGAAGTTGAACAGCGGCGGCAGCGCGCGCCCGTTGGGCAGGCGCGCCGCCGGCTCGCGCAGCTCGTCGAAGAAGCTGTGCGCGCACGCCTGCAGCGGGGACAGCCGCGCGCCCGGCGTGTACTCCAGCAGGCGCGACACCAGCGAGATGGCGTCCGGGGGCGTGCACGCGCGGAACACCTGCGCACAGACACGGCTCAGCGGGCGGACTTGCGACGAGAGGGCGTCCGACTCGCTCATTTACGTTCAAGTGACACGGGACGGGGGGCATATATGTATAGTAGCTAGACCCCGTATCCTACCTAACATTAGTGATGTGATACAAACTATCCGAGTGTCGACGTTGGAGCTATGTATGTTTTTTTTTGAGAGAAATGCTCAATTTCATTAGCTGAGTCGCCAAGCTAAGTTTTAATGTTAATTAGCCCCCAAACTGCTCGCTTGATAACGGGGTTTAATAATAGCTAAGTCGAGATAAAAAAACCTCTACATAAATTGGACGGGTGCGATAAATAACGATCAATAATGGTTGACCAAGTATTTAATTGCAGATGTTAACATTTTGATAGGAAAACTATTAATAAAATAATCCTGACCATTTTTTAAATCGAGTTTATTATTACTAGTTTTAGTTGAATACCACACTAAAACATGTTAGCTGACGCAAAACTTGGAAATAAAAGACGATATAGGTATTTGTTAATAATTAAGAAAAACCGATATTAATATCATGTCTTATTGAAAATCCAAGGAAAAGTAAAGCTGTCTTACTCAGGGCTATTAGATAAAAAACCCAATAAAACCTTGAAATTAAATTATCACTTTAAAAAAATTGATCTTTAAACCACAAATGTATTGATGTATTGACACCAGAAAAAGCAGCCGATAATAGCAACATGCACGTTGAATTTTTTCATAGGAAAGCGTCGCTCGGGTTAGAAACAAGTTTTCCCGGAGTTTCAACTTGACAGAACAATTTTTCAGCCCCGTAAATCGCTATATTGCAACTTTATCGTCGTAATCGATAAGTCATCGTCATCGTAAGGTCGTTACATGAGTAAAAAAAACAGTATTACGAACTGTATGACTTTATTTAGGTAGGGACCTTGCGACTTTGTTTGTACCTGGATTAGGGTTGTAAAAAAAACGGTTTTTTTTCTGACTTGAAAAAAAAACATGAAAAAAAACCGTTTTTTTTTCTGGAGTACGTTTTTTTTCAAAAGTATGATAACTCAAAATTTGCAAGGCAGTTAATACTTTTATACGGTTGTTTTACTTGTTTTAGACTTTATGTTAACCATTAAACCAATTTAATTTAACAACTTTGATTAATAACAACATAAATGAAATCTGTAGTGGGACTTATCGCAATTTACTGTTGGCAACAGTCAACACCAACGCCTCTCGTCGCCGCATCGGGGAATTCAGGGATTCCCCAAAAATTAGTTAGTGCTGCTGATAGTGCTGATAGTTCTAGTGAATAGGTTTAAAGTTCTTTTTGCATTTACTAAAAATAGTTTAGTTAAATAAATCACGAAAAACCGTTATTGTGGCATATTTTTGTTCATCTGAAAAAAAAACCTAATTTAGAAAAAAAAACCATGGTGCCAGGTTTTTTTTCATGTTTTTTTTCATAAATTTGAAAAAAAACATGTTTTTTTTCTATTTGCAACCCTAGCCTGGATTAAGATACAATAGCATCCTGGGTTTAAAGATCAACGGCGATAAGCAAACAATGCACTCGTAACGAATGCACACTGAACACCAACCAACACAATTGCAATAGACAGCTTCATCCGATTAGAGTAGTGACTTCTAGGTCTTCAATTCATGCCAAAGGCCATAAATAGCAACCGACACTAAATGCCTTCATTTGCATACAATGTAACATCGTCGTCGTTTGGAAAAAACACTAATCAACAACTTGATAACAATGCGATAGTATACAGCAGTATTTTAATTAAGCAAATTGGCAACGTGTGTGTTCCCCAATTAATTAAAAAATATGAGCTGTAGTTTATTTTGCTGTATATTATTTATAACTATTATAAGTAATTTATTACTTAATTCAGCAGACATTTTAATTTAGATACAGCAACTGAGTAAACCTGTATAAATAATTCAATGTAAAGCGAATTTAACCCAAGAAGAGGTCCGATACCAAACAGTAACATCTAAATTTAGACGTATAAATTTTTTA
This sequence comes from Acleris emargana, assembly GCA_927399475.2. Taxonomy (NCBI): domain Eukaryota; kingdom Metazoa; phylum Arthropoda; class Insecta; order Lepidoptera; family Tortricidae; genus Acleris; species Acleris emargana. The sequence goes on from OV656849.1 coordinate 8,970,539, forward strand.
CATTTACAAACGTCAAACTTTAGACAAGAATCGAGTTAGGCGTTTTTTCAAAGTAATTTTTGACATATCTAGATTAAGGACTACTTGCCGGAAAAAGATAAATCTATTTTTGTGGAACTGTCAGTCTTATAATACTGGTTGTATGACGTAAACTACATTTATCTTTTTCGTGCAATCATTGTAAAATTCGATTCAACAATTGCCTTTTTGCGACATTATTATCAAGGAACCACTGTATAGCGCAATGATGGCACTTAGCAGCGAGCAGTGTCTTACTCTTAGTCGCTGGTGATCAGTGAGTGTCTTGGAAGTGGTCATTCGCTCCAACATAAACTGCAATGACGGCGCAACGATATACATAAATAAATACTAAGCTAGCACGTGCATCTACTTACGTCAAAACTGTAAACTATGCTATGCGTCAAAGACATCTTAATGGCTTTACCACTGTTCCCAATATTCAATGTAACTCGCGTTTCATTTATAAACTGATAAAAAAGCTTAATTTTTTATTTTGATAAACTATAAACTGGTCAAAACGCATTAAAAAGATAACTGCGCAGTGCGATAGCTCTTAGAATGTGCTTCGGATTTATACTTGCGTCTCACTCGCTCTGATACGCTATTATTAAGAACGAGTGAGAGAGAAGTACAGACACAAAGCACCTTCAAAATGCTCACAGAATGTAGTTAATTTCTGACGACCAAAGAAAGAAACAACTACTCGTATTGATTGAACATAGGGAACGGTTGAAATAATTAATTTCTAAATGAACTTATGAAAATACCACAACAGTTAAGGCTACATTTAAGTAGTATAATGGATTTCGAATGGTCTCACCTTTGCCCATGGATGGCTCTTGATTTGTGGGAATTTGAACTCCGTGTAATTGGGATTCATCTCTCGGATCTGTTCTCGTGTTGGAGTGCCTAGGACCTGGAAGAAATGAACATGAACGTTTCAATGTATAGAGCGACGAGAATTCTTTGCTTTGCATGTGGTATCTATGTTTTAAGTGTGGGACAGACATGGAACTGTTGACGTTATCCAGCACATTCAGTTTTTTTAAACTGCTGCTACTACTGCTGAATTTGGGCTGAATAGGTATATTAAATTATATTTAAAACACTATAATATTACACACTTTTCTGTACTAATAAGTGTCTTAAATATGAGTATTCGCGTGTAACTTCAGCAAATCTTCAAGCGGTTCAAGCGCGAACAAAAAAATTTAAAGTGATCGTTGTAAGTAATTATATTGCGTGCATGCCAAATATATGCACATTTTCCGCTTCATAAAGTTTTCGAGGGAATGGAGATAAACGACCTATACGCGGACGAGGTCGCGGGCAAAAGAGTCACAATAAGGAACAACGATATACTTCGTCGTCGCACGAAAACCCCTGACAAAGAAGCAGCTACAAAAATCATTTATTACCTTGATGATCTCCACAAGTTGGTCGACACCCGAGTCGCCCGGGAAGATAGGCTGCCCCAGCAACAACTCGGCCACTACGCACCCCGCGCTCCAAACATCTGAAATTATTCATCGAGTCCGTCAATCATACGCTAAGCATTTTTAAAATATCGGACGCTCGAAAATTAAATACAATAAAGTTATTTTTTCTGACACGGAGAAGGCGCACAGCTGTCTGATAGGCTTTAAATGGCTTTATAATGGTTTTATTGGCAAAAATATTAGCAATTTTATGACAGCCGATCCATTACTACAATAATACTACAATCTCCAAATGCATTGCCAACTTCTGAGTACTATGAATACTATGATGGAAAAGAAAGTTATACTTTACTTGCACCTTGTCACAACATAAATCGATAACTCATAGAAATTTTTTTGGTCTCTTTCAGGTACATTGTATCGTGATAGCATAGCCATTAAGGATCAAAAAATCGAAGCTCGATACTATTGTTAATGGCGTTGGAGCGTTTCCAGATATTTTAAACTACTTGTCTGCTCCGATATGTTTCGTTGCAACTCGACGCATCATGCAAGCGACCAGAAACAATCAACTATCAAACAATCCGGCAAAAAGAACAGTGACCTTTCCTTTATCAAAGGAAAACTCAACATTATTTAATTAAATAAACAGATATACCGTGAGTTATACATAAGTCGTACTCACCGATTTTAGTGGTATAATCTATGGCGCCAAAAATAAGTTCCGGCGCGCGGTAGTAGCGCGAGCAAATATAGGATACGTTAGGCTCGCCACGAACGAGATGCTTCGCCGAGCCGAAGTCGCATAGCTTGAGAACCCCAGTCTTCGGGTCCAAGAGGAGGTTCTGCGGCTTGATGTCCCGGTGGCAGATACCCAGTGAGTGTATATACGCCAGGCTTCTGAACAACTGGTACATGTACAACTAGAACAGAACACCGTATCGATCACCGCTATAAATAACGTAGGCTCAGCTTTTCGATGGTATTTTTAAAAGGCTTAATGCTTTGTACTATCAACAGCAATAAAACTGGTTTACCTTTATAAAACTAATGGGTATGGTTTGTTCATCTTTGGAGTAATGACGTGCCACTTTATAAACAGTTTCGGGAATATACTCCAGCACCAGATTCAGGTACACTTCGTCCTTCTGCAAGACGAAACACAGTTTTAAACCTTGTTAGCAAAACTTCCCAAAAACTAATCATATGTAATATTTGCATTTACAAATCGAATCCAGGGTATAAACCTCAACCCGTATTACATTACTTTTTTCTTAATATTGCAAAATTTTGAAAACATTACCAAATCCACGAGTTGAAGAGACATGTTAGGCGAGTGATAACTCATTAAAATCACAAAAACAATATAAAAGGAAACCTTTAATGTTAGTTGCATGATCGTGAACACAGACAGAATGATTTGTGAATAGCGTACTACGTTATTTTCTTTATTTTATATGACGATAGGAGAGGACAATACTTCCTTAATAGGATCAAACACTTGGACTTATTCCAAAGGTTCTTGGCTCTAGCTTTTACATATCTAAGAGATAAGAAACGTTAGTTTACTCTGATCTTGAGCTACAATGAATACTCAAAATATTATTTGAGACAGATGCATAATATGGCAATGAGGAGTTCAAAGCTGTCACAGGAAAACCAAAAATAACAAGCAAGCGTAGGACAGATGGCGAAGATTATTCGGAGTGTCGAAATGTATTTAACTCGGCCATGGTAATGATAACACAACTGCTATTTCATGAAGCTTCATCCGGACCAAACGTAAAGCTATGGTTGAAAATGGTTTATGACAGGATCTTATTTCTGCAAAACTCGAGTGGCTTTATTGGTTACCGAGCAATATTTTAGCATCTATACACCGAGTAAGGAGACGAATGTTTCGTTAATGAATACGCGATTATTTCTCGGTAACCATTGCCAAGAATCTTTTAGAGCTAATTGTGCGTGAGCACACTAGCGCGACAATCTGATTGGTTTAGAGACATACTGTGACTTCAATAGACTGCATTGCGTTTAGCAACGAACTGACTGCCGCGGGCACTGCCGCCTTCCCCCAAATAAAACACACAAATAACACAAGCTTAAACATCGACAAGCTTCAAATACAGTAAACAACCGGCCGAGAGCGAGGCAGACTCGCGCGCTGAGGGTTCCGTACCATCGCTACATTATGCTTTAGAATAATGATCGAAGCAAACATGTTACATTTGTTAAACATAAGGGGTAACTGGAGAAATACTAGAAAAAAATATTCTAAGACGATAAAAGTCATAAAAAACATTAAAACACGGTTTGCGAAACCTTTTAATGCCACAACTTTACAATCCTGAACGGGTTAGAGAGCTTGAGAATAGGGGAGTCTGACAAATATATATAATATATATTATTTTGTAGTTAAGTTGGAGATACGGAACCCTGAAACATCACAATTTGACCAGAAATAAATGAGCCTTGTACAGTAAATTTTCTCCATATTACAAAACAACTACTTATGCTCTTCTATTTCTCGTCAGATTACTTTTTATTGTAATAAATGTACTTTTGTATAAATAAGTTATATTGTTAAGATATACAAGACTATTTGATATTAATAATAAATTATCTACATGTTTCTAAGATATTTCATGTTCGATCAATAGTTTAACTCACCTTTTCTCCACTAGAGTAGAAGAAGTATTTCAATTTGACAATATTACAGTGTTCCAGTCGTCGCATTATTTGAAGCTCTCGATTCTGTAAAAGGAAAACATGCCTTCGTTTATTACAAAAGTCGAATACTCAACAATACAGTAACAGTAGGTAATACAATAAGTGCAAGGCGACTACCGGAGTTTATAAAAACAGTTCAAGGCGATCGGATAAACCGATTGTTTTTTGTACTTAGCTATTCGTATACGCACCTAAAGTCGTAAACAGCGACGCAAAAGTAGAGTGGAAAAAATAATTTCATAGAATACACTAGGAAACTCTTAATGGAAACTCCTTGGTTTCAGTTTTATGGAAAGTTTTTTCATATACATTCAATTAGAGGAAGTTAACACGTCCTGGTTCTGCTGCAATTAAGTTAGCTAAGCAAACATTTGGGGGCGGCTAAGATATAAATTTACCTCAACGGTCCTGTCATTTCACCCCCTCCCTGGACACATTTACGCTTACCGCAGCGCAAAATCAATACGGCTGTGTAAACCTTGTTTGGTCATACCTTCTAAATCAGGCTAACATGTAATCAAATAAGGTTTTTTTTTTATTACATGCATGCCGGTGCCGCACATCCAGTCGGTATATTATAAAGTAGTAGAGCTACGCTATAACGAGTAATTTCAGTACTGGTTCAATGTGTATTGTACCACTGCATCACAGAACAGAACACATCATCGGTATCAAGTAGCAATAACATCACTAGTAGACGATTCGATCGATCACTTTGCTGAGTTTTCTAACATTCAAATGAAAACGACTAGCAGTAGAAATACTTTAAACTCTATGGCCTGGTACCTTGCCTCGATATAGGTATTACATATTGTCCCATCCAAGATAACGAAGTCGTAGTTGTACTAACCTTAAACCTTTTGTCTTGCAGCACCTTTTTTATGGCAATGAGCTCGCCGGTGTCGCATAGTTTGGCCTGGTAGACGACGCCGAAGCTGCCGTTACCGATCAGCTTCATGTCGGCATAGCTCACTTCCTGTGGCCGGTCGGGGCCTTGCCCCGGCGTCGCTACCACGGTCGTCACCTTTGAGCCGTCCTTGCCTGGAAACAATAAACAGGAACATTAAGTTGGCGTAAGGACCCCAAGTGTACGGTGCGTGCGAGAGTAGTTACTTTTAGAAGATATGGTCCCTCAACCAAAAGTATCTGAATATCTCGCTGAAGTGCTCGCTTTTATAAAAGTCTGACCATTATTTTATTACAGAAACCTGAAGAGCATTTTATAATCTCAGAGCGTAGCGTTAAATAAAATAAGCGACGTGGGAATAAGACAGCCTTCTTTAGCAATTAACCCGCACACGTACCATTATATGAGTTGATTGTGATGATTGCATTATCTTGGTGATGATTAATAGTTAAAGATAAAGTTCTTAGTAGGGCTAGATTAAGTAGTTAATAGTCTAAACAATATTACCACAATTTTCTACCAATATTTTCTCGACGAAATAAATAACTAATAACTTCTCTCACTAATATACCAGAACATAATATCTATCTTATAAAAATAAACAAATCTTATATATTACGTATAAACTGTGACACATGGTGAGTTGAATTTTAGTAAAAACTTGCTACATTTAATCTTGTGTTTACTGCGGATTTGCTTACACAACGGTTTGAATGGCCTCTCTAATGCAATTGAGTGGGTGACGCAAATGAATCTGTTTCACAGTAACGCGTGCCTCGAGCTTGTCCTAGTAAACTGTGTTAAAACCACCGACACAGGTAACCTTTAGTTCTCTATAATTTAGTACCAACTCACCCTCGGAATCCACGGTTGTGGCTAAATTATGGAAGTTGAGAAGATTCCATCCTGGAAGGTTCATTTTTACACACGGACTAACCGTTTTTTTATTATTTTGTACAAAAATTAAAATATAAATACCAACGTCCCAAAAACTGAACCATCGAGACTTAATGTCACTTTTCCGCTCCGTTTTCACTTTATTTGTAAGGATAAACAATACCTCTAACCCTGTTTGCATATTTATTATTATTACACGTCAAAAATATTTACTAATTATATTTTTTATGACGAAGAAGGCAAATGTCATGATAAGTTCGTAGTGAATGAGACCCATGGATAAATGCAATCACAAGATTTCAAATACGTTGCCAACCGTACCCAAACGTTGCCAACTGAGATGTCATGCCTCAATGCAAGTAATTACACCAGAACACGACAATACGAACAGTTTTATGGCGACATAAACTACTTACATAAACTCTTAACATCTCTTATAATCTCTTTACATAATCTCCTTCATCACTAAGATTTTTGAACATCGTAAGATTCGCAAGCCTGTGAGAAGATCACTGTGATTCTTTCAAATTGATTTCAACAACGCAGTGCACAACGCAGGGTATAAACAACACGTCATTGAACCACCCACCCAACCGATCATGCATATTGATACCATCGATTACCACTTACATATGTCGATCGGTAGGAAAGCAGATGATATCGTATTGTTCCGTACGTGGGGTAGGTCTTTAGGTAACTGATAGAAATGCACGAATACACCGATAATCAAAAATAGACTTTAATAACGCACTCATTTTAACCGTTACAAACAGTAATCGCAGATGAGGCTCGGGTCGCTCTTGTTCGCACAGTTCGCTTTGCAAGTTGTGGACAAGAGCGACCCGCGCGATCATCGAAGTCTTCGAAGTTTATTATTCGATAACATTTCACAGGTGTGATTTATCTAATCTACCCACTGACAGACCACGCACAGCCTTAACCGCTTAACCTAAGGACTAGAAATCTGACTGAAATATTTCTTGAGTGTCCTAAGGGGAACCACAAAAGGATTTTTCTAAAATCGGCCCCAATGGGAAGACTAATTCTATATACGCGTACGAAGTCGCGAGCATCCTCAAGGTATGTAGGTATGTTAGTATGTAAGGATATTTGTAATAGGCCTCGTTGCCCGATACGTACAGGTTTTCTATTCTAATATTCTGTTCAAGGTGCGAAATAAATGTTGTTGCACGTTAGTTCCTAAATAAGAGTATGCGCAGAGCATTCACGGTCGACTAGGCGGCTTCAGTCGGAGCAGAGAAGGGTAGGCAATCAACGCATCACGGCTTGTTACGTAAAGATGCAACGCTCAAACACGCAATATCTTCCACCACAAAGGAGCTCTATCTACTCCGATAACTCCTGACGAACCACTTCCTAGAAACTAATTTCGTGTTCCGAGATACATATTAACATTGTTTGAGAGTGCGTTGTACTAATTGGAGCCGTTCTCGTATATTTATGTGCTCGGCCTCCAAAACAAATATCTTTGTACGTAGTAATTTTATAAACAATAATTTTGTAGCCAAATTAAGAAATGGTTTGGTATTTCCGCATATCCTTTCGCACTTTTGTTCGCGTCATGAGATTTAATCGCCATTTCGCCATACCCGAAGATTGTTATCGAAACTAATCATAATTATTCTGAATAACAATAACAATGATTCGTTTTTTTAGTTCATACTAATTAATAATTTTCATTATAGATCCGTGCTAATACAATAATTGACTAGGCAACGTTTTTATAGTTTTAAGATATTTTAATTTTTAGGCATAAATAAATATTTTTTTATGTAAGACATTAAAATTCCGTTTTAATATGCATCATATGAATCATACATTGTATTTAGATATGATGCATATTGCCGCTTACAAATGAAGTTATCGGCTAAACTTATTTACCAATATAATAAATGAAGAGAAAAGCAGCTGTATAGACAAAACAAAGTTATTAAATTAAAGTTATGAAAAAGATCTTAGTAATATTAATAAGTCCAAATACGGTGCAAAACCTAAACATTTAAGTGTACCATACCATAGTCATATTTCTTCATCGAGTGGAATGTGACAAATTAATCACAAGCAGAGATGGGCAAATTTTAATCGACTAACGATTAACGATTAAGATTAACCTATTTAATCGCGACTAACGATTAAAAATGACGATTGATCAATCTTAATCGTAAGAGTTTCGACTAATTTAGTCGCGACTAAATTAATCGTCGATTAAATGGCAACGACTAAATTTTTAATCGATTGATTAATTAGATTAATTTTCTTTCGATTGATATCAGTAATAAATAAGTTATTTTTAAGTCTATGTTTCGTGTTACGTTGATAGATTGCTACACCTTAAGGAATGTAAAACAATACTTAGGAATGTTGGGAAGCATAGGTACCAACTAGAATGAGTTCCAAGAAAGTAAAAGACATTGAACAACGAGACTTAACTATTTTTTCAACGTGCTGTGCTGTCTTCTAATATTTAGTCGAAAATTAATCGTGACATTTAGTCGATTAACATGACGATTGATCAATCGTCAATCGTATCATGCGACGATTAATTTAATCTTGATTAAATTAATCGCGATTAATTTTGTGACGATTGGTTTTTTAATCGATTGATTAGTTGACTAAAAAGTTAATCGATTAATGCCCATCTCTGATCACAAGTAATGCATTAACGTAGAACACTAAGATTCGCAATAAGAGCGAATAAGACGTCAATCGGCTCGGCCGACGCGAAACGACTTCTTTCGACGGGAAAACGGCGTTTTGCTGTAAAGCTGTTCGCATCTGTACGACGCTGTTAGCAGCCTACCGCACACGTTCGCATTCATAAATCTCCGAGTACCGCCGTTCGGTGCCGGCAAGAGTTGAACAGTTCCGATCACGGCCGAGTACCCACGATAAGGACCGGTCAGAGCTGGCGGAAGCCGTTCAGCGTCTTCGACGGCCGAACAGAGCCGATGACGGCCAAAGTAGCTACTGATGCGTTTGTATTTAATTTATAATTAATTAATTATATGAAGTCTATTGTATTTAATTATATGAAGGAAAATAATCTAACACGTCTGTCAGATTCCCAATCCCAACTCACGTTATTACCAGGGAATGCAAACCGCTAAACCGGTATACCGGTTTACCGGTAAACCGACCCTTTTTATAGCCGGTAAAATACCGGTAATTTATATCTATTACCGGTAATTTACCAAACCGTGAAAAAGTAAAAATAAACGTGAAATAATATGATTTTAAGTGCAATTTACATTCAGCCAATCCTTAAAAATGTATTTGATTGAAATTGGCTTTCAAATTACGAACAAAACTGATAATTATTTGTAAACTTATATTACTATTACTAAGTAAGCAAGTAAAGTAACGCTACGCTACGTATTCCAGGGTCAGCCGAAGATGTGCCTTATTTATTAGGTAAGGTACTATTTGTTTACTGTTTCTTTATCTTACTATTCCTTCCCTTTCAACCTAAGGGTACATCTTGCATCTTTAGTTTGCTACCTGCTAACCTGCTACCTGCTAAGCTAATCCCGTCTTACTAGGGGAATATTCTTATCAGTCGTGCCGATGACGAGTTGACGAGTGCCGGTTTAGTTAAGTTAAACGTTAAAAGCAATTTGACAATAAATAAAACAACACATGCTTGAGTGACTTTGAGTGCATATTAAATTGAACAATGTGATTAGTGATCGATTACAAGTGCTTATTTTATTGTGTTAAGTGAATCATTTCTTTATACTTTTACGTTGATTTTTGTACTTATTTACTCTCTAATTGAGAACAGATTTTTAATCTTTAATTTAAACTCAGATTTGTGTTATGCTTTCGTTGTCAACTATTTAAATAAATATATTATCATATGTATGTGCAATGACGTGTAAATTGTGTGTGATAAATGACTATTAATCATTAAAATGATTTCTTTAATTTTAAGACTGATTGATATTTATTCTTATATCGAAGTTTAAAATTATTACTTCAAGTTGTCATTATTTTTAAATTACTTGTTAAAGTAAAATATATGATTTTCAAACATTTTTATTGCTTTTATTTGAGAAACACAGAAACCGGTAATTTACCGGTTAACCGGTTTTGCCGGACCGAAGTCGGTAATTTACCGGTTTTCAAATTAGGCCGGTAATTGCATTCCCTATACTAACAACCAGTCTCCAAAAATGAGATTTACGATTGCCGATCACCCGCTGTTGCCTACATCTGTTCATCCGACTCGACGGCTGTACGTACGCGTGCTGTCTGACGTCTCGACGGCAGTACGGAGCACGGGAGAGCCGACAGTCGCTTTACAACTGTTGCGATAGCAAATCGCAGGCGATCGGGCGTCTCTACGGCCGCAAGTAGGATGAGACTGCTGAACGCAGGTGTCCAACCGCGGAGACGGCCGATCGGCTAAATGCGAATAGTGTGGTGTAAAACACTCGGCGAAAGCCGACTCCGCGTCGACTGGTTTGGGGAGACCCTTAGAGTATATAATTGACTGGTTTTTACAAACCCTAACGATGCGATGAAAAGCTATCCCATACGATACAATGAATTCGACTAAGCGCTTATCAGTTCCTTAAAACCCTCGTTAAGCTTTCCCTTTGAAGTATTTATTGAACGGCTTCAAGCTAATTTAATCTCTACATGCAGTCCATACAAAATATTTTTGCACTCCTCAGCAATTGATTGACTATCCACACACATAGGCTTGAAACCAACCAATCACACGAATCTGCGAAACAGAGTCAAGGGAGACGGAGAACGGATGCTAAGTGCTTAAATACGAAACCCTTACGAAACTGGTAACCTCAATGGTTATAATTAACTGGTTCAAAGCAGTTTCCATATCATTAGGGTAAGCCTATCGATAGGGATACGCTAACGTTTGGGAGAGCATATTATGATGTAGTTACCCGATCGACAGACTTAATCAAATAAAGGGGTTTTCCGGTTCCTGGTTAAAAACATTACGATAAAATGTCGGATTCAAATAACCTTCGGGGAGGGACGATTTTTTATTGAAAAATGTCCGACTCTTACTTTTGATTTATTATACGGATTTACTGATTAGACCCTCACTCACTTGACATTGGCGAAATCACTGCGGAACCACGGTGGACTGCCATTAATAAAAAAGAAGACACGAAGATAACATGTCAAAAGCAAAATGGTTCTAACAAGTAGGTACTGGGCCCCAAGTACAGGCTCTGCAGGCTCACCCTAGTTTGGGGTCCACTGGATATTTTCTTGTATGTTTTGTGCTTAGTTAATCAATAAACCTTATCTTTATCTTTTTATTTAAGAACAATAGAGCCTCAGTTTACCCTCACTCCTTTCGTTTTGTCCGTACCCGGTGAACATCCAACACGAGGAAGGAAAATGTTTGCCAAAGAACTATTTATGTATGAAATAAAAAGCACTTTAAACAACAATCTTTAGTAAGATCACCAATGAAAAAATGCTGACTTCTGACGTACAAGTTAATGCATTGCCGAATTACTGTGTGCATTACACACCATAACAACAAAAGGGTGGCAGTAAAATTAATATTTGCGACAGACGTTTCAACACTATAGAAACATAATATAAATTTAAAGACAACCGATGAAATAAGAATGTCCGCTCATTAACATATACATACTGGAAGTCTATTCATTTGCTTAACAAAGGAATGTTGACATAAAAATAGAACAGTTAGTTCTTTAACCTAACTTAATGTTTAGGCAAACGCATGACTCTCATGATACCGGCAAACAAAATCATGCATATGTAATTTACATCATCTTATATGAAGCTATGCAATGGCTTACATAAGACTTACTTAACACTAAGTTACAGATAGGAGGACCAAGTTCACAACACTAACTACCTATGCTGTGAAAACAAAACTATCTGAAAGCTAAGTAATTCTTACACGCGAACGACAACGCTGTGATGATTAGAATTTCTTAAAAATCGTTCAAAGCTAATTAAATGTGGTAATTAGCAACTTATTTATTTTGAGCCACGATTGGGTAATTAAGATAAAGGAAAAAATAAATAAATATTTCAACAAGTTGCAACACTTAGGTTAAGGAACAGTGCCTTTATTCCAATCCAACTATATCTCATCTTGTTTCTGTATCGTTACGTACGCACGGTTTCGGAAGTGGAACGGTGCACGTCACGTGGTATAAAAACATATTAGGTACTACTTTTAGCGGTTCTTACCACCTCCATGTCACGTCCTCTTGTGAACTTTATGTAAATTCGATCAAAAGAGCACGTGTTTGTCAGAGCAGCTGTTTAGATATCTGGCTTGAATAAAATGCGATACGTATTATTCAAGTAGGTACCACTATCGAAAAACAAATCGATTTTTAATTGAATTATTTACTTATCAATCAAATAGTAGTTATTTTTTTAAATCCAATCCCAGCTTTTTCTCAGCTAATTGATTTATCAAAGTTGCCTACTGATTTTTAGAAATTCCTGCCAAAATATTACGAAATAAATATATAAATGTAAGCAGAAGCAGTGTTAAAGTGTGACAAACGTTCGGAAGTAAAGACAGAGGTAACGACACAGGCACGACTCAAGGACGCTTCCGCCTTGTCTCCGCCGTTGTTAATAGGAAATGTTGCAAACTTAAAGAAACTTAGAAAAAAAAAATCATAAAAAAGAAGACTACAATGTGTCCGCACAAAATAAAGAAATAGTTTATTTAGGTACTAAACATACAATAACGATTTGGTATGATTATTGAATAATTGAATGAACAAAGTGTTACACAGCTCAGATTTATCCTGGACTGAAGAGAGAGAGAACTAGAACCTGTTTACCCAGCAGCAAGTTAAGAGAAAAAAATATATCAATCAAGACAAAACTTTTACTTAACATCTAAAATTCATTAGATCATAGGTACATGACACAACACTAAAATTAATTTGGCAGTTATGAGGAAATAGACATTACAAAAGTATTTAGTCAAATTGTTTTTATTGAAAAAAAAATTGAATGACATTTAGCGAAATTTTGCTTAACGGCGCCGAGTTCATTACGACTCCAAGGCTTGTATTAAATAACTTACCGACAGCAATAAGAGAAGATTATTTTTAATGGAAAGGATTCACACAACACACAATTGACCCATGACGTACATGATGCGTCCTAACTGTAAACAAATGACGATATAAATAAGATACGAACTTATGTAAGCAGCCGATTTCTGCTATCATGCAAAATTAACATAATTAAAATAGAATATTTCATGGAAAACTGTTTGACTTATTGTAACGAAATCAGCAAGACAATTATCGGTCATTAATGTTAAAAAACCGAGCAAGAGCATGTCTGACCATGTTCAGTGTAGGGTTCCGAAGCCGTTACTTCACAAAAACTACGTAAAAAAACAAGTATACACTGATTCTCTATTTAAAGTTATTTGGTGCTGCATTAGGTGATTTTAGTAGGAAAGTACGTATAAATGCTTTAGTCGCCTGTATCTCAAGAATCAATCAAGTCTTCTTAGTCGTGATAGTTATTCTTTTAAATTCGTTATTATGCGCTTTCATTGAAAATATTTTTCTGATTTTTAGTATTTGTATTTTTGGCTGGGGACGGGGGGACGACCCTTGACTGTAACAAAAAATAAATTGCGCTTTAAAGCCAGGGACTATAATTGACTCGTTTTTACAAACCCAAAAGATTCGATAAGCATATCTTTGACTTACTCTAATGAAAAGTTATCCCATACGATACAATTAATTCGACTGGATTTGGAACTGTGCACTTTTTGAGCAACTGCACATTTCTGTAAAGTGAGCTTTACAAGCCCAACCCGCATAGGCTAACACTGACGTAATGCTTAGTGCTTAAATCGGACGGACTTGAGTCTAGTTTGACTACGGAATCCTAAAAATTAAGCTTTGATTCGAACTTGTTGTAATGATTTATAGTAAAAAAAATACTTATGCTTACGCACGGAAAATCTTAAAACGGTTGCGTTGACGCATCAATAAAAAATAATGTTACTATCTTTTATTCTTAACTAGCTGACTCCGTACACGCAGAAAAATAAAACATAGCCTTTTTTACTCCAGGATAATGTATCAGTCCGGGATAATGATAAAATAATTTTATACTTCGGTCTAGTAACTTTTGAGTTTATTCGTTACAAACATAAAAAAAAAAAACGAATATATCAAAATTTAACAGATAAAAAAAAACAAATGACACTGTCTTCTAATCAACCTTTTTCCCGTCGCAAATGTAGTACGATAAGGATAAGGTTCGTGTAATCAAATTTCTTCGCGAGTTTCCTTCGTGTGTAGCCTGTGTACCGTCCCCATAAAACAGTTTATATATGAGTAGGTATATGTACGGTTTACCCGTACCAAGTTCAGAAGCGAGGCGCGGCCCAGGCTAACACCGTTAAATAAATTACGATCGACCAATAAATTGTGAAGTTACCTTGCGGACTAATCGATTGAGAAATGGCGTCTTCGGCATAGCCGACCCCAAAATCTGCGTTGAGCTTTAAGAATTGAAAAAAATAGACTTTACAAATGATCGACAATACAACATTTTCAGTATCAGTACTATTTTTTCTGTAAATTAAGTGAAGATAAACACGTGTATGACGTCGAGGAATGGGCGAAATCAATCATTCGCTCCCTGAAATACCTCAAGGCACTGATGACCACACCCTTAGCACACCCTTACTGACGCGAACTTAAACGATACACTCCACCCTTCCCTTGTTTACCACTACACTATTGTTAATCTATGAAAATCTTATTGATATAGGTTAAAGTTATCTCAGCTGTGTATGGTCAAGGTACAATGCGGAACTAAAATGTGCATGTTTCATAGTTTTTTTTTTTTCCTAGCCTGTATGAGTATCCCGCTGCCGGGACGCCATTTCTTATTCGATTAGTCCGCAAGGTAACTTCTCAATTTATTTAAAAACTATATTGATAAAATGTAATCGTATTTTAATATAGCTAGCTAGCGCTAATATAGCTTAGACCTAGATACAGTCGTAGTTTAACTACCACCCGAAAGAAATATTAAAATTAGGACTTAATTAAAATATTTTAATGGTTAATACATAGGGTATAGTAATAATTTAAATGTCTCTTTAACATTGTACTTTGTAACGATTTACGATTCTTCCTTATGCTTGTGTTTATATACCGGATAATCGGTAATGTAATCCGGTGTGTATGGTTGGCGTGCAATAAACCGCCGAGATCACGTGTTAGTAATGGTCGGATAGAAAGTGAAGACAAAGCTTCGGTACATTGCACTTTCAAAGTGGACTGTTTCAAGCGACCGGCGGCGTTGCTAGCGGGAAGTAATAAGGAAAATGTCAAGTGTGGTGCATAGTCCTCCATTCCACGACTGGCCTTTGCCTATATCAAGCTTGCTGGGTTGATAATTCCATAAATAACTTGGCTCTCACCCCTCCAGGCAAATCACGCTCAATCCTTGACGGTAAACTGTTATTGCAACGTTGACAATAAACAATACAAACAAACATTATGAATATGTTGTATATACGGTCTATTACAGAATCCCTTGGAGAAATCAGAGGTTACATCGCGGTTTAAGGCTAATCAAAATCAGTAGGTTTAAAACCACACATATTTACTACATATATTCGCTGATCGCCGTAGC
Organism: Acleris emargana; assembly: GCA_927399475.2. Lineage (NCBI taxonomy): Eukaryota > Metazoa > Arthropoda > Insecta > Lepidoptera > Tortricidae > Acleris > Acleris emargana. The sequence continues at coordinate 8,986,211 of OV656849.1, forward strand.
TCGCATGGACTTAAATTATTGAATTCGATATGGCTTAGATGGCTCACAATATCCCGTGCCAATTGGTTTCTCGGAAACGGCCCGAACGATTTTTATGAAAATAACGAACTAGGGATTTTTTGGGTGCAGAAATCGATCTGTCAACTTGTCATGTTCAGGAAAAATCGTTTTCACCCTTCAATGCCTCCATGTAACTATTAGTAGATTTAAGTCAGTTTATGAATTATGAAAGAACATTGAAAATCAAACGTAAGAAGCCAAACACACACACACTACACAAAACACAAAAAGAGGAAGAGAAAACCTTTTGTGTTTACAAATTGTAAGATCCTTCTTGCTTGGCTTTACCTCTTTATCCCAAATTCGTAAAAAAACTTTGATAAGTTGCGTTACAGAAAAATATGGCATGTTAAGCACCGCCTGATATTATTTGCGGTTAGATCATGTTATTGGTAATTTAATGCTTGCCTTAGCTTTAATGTAAGGAATATTGTGAGACTCAGATTGCGTGTAAAGATAGAGGAATGTTTACGGTAGTGATATAACTACTCGTATGTTCTAATTGTATTTAGGCAGAGCTGGTACAGTATTGCGTATTAGAATTTAACCGCGACTAAGTGAGGTGTAATACGCACTGCTAGATCAAAACAGTATCAACTCAAAATCATTGTTAGTTTCGTTTCAAGCTCATAGACGTTGTATTAAAGTTGATTTTAAAATACAGTTGTATTTTGAGTTAGTACTGTTTTGATCTAGCAGTGCGATATGTGCGGAATATAGAATTGGATTCTGATGAATCGGATGCCGATGCTGGAATATGTAGGCTCAGACTCTGCTTGATAGTAAAGTTAACTAAATCAACGTATGATTCAGATATAACTAAGTTATAGTATAAAACAATGAAGGAATGTATGACGGGTATTTGATTTATGTTAATCATAACGAACACATGACACCGTAAAAAAATGCATCAGCTACTAATAATACTAACTCATCACTCATCAGTCTAATAACAACAGTCTTTAATATGTAAACTACCACATCTATAGATCACAATATTTAGTAAATTTTAAAATGTAAACTACCACATCTATAGACCAGAATATTCAACACAAGCACAACACATCAAAATTTAAAACTAATGAATGAAAGTGACAGTAATCAGGCAGTTTGCGAAGACCCTCACACTGGACATCTCTTTGCAAATTGAATGAGTTTAGATAGCATAGAGTGTCCGAGCGGAGGATTGCCGCATTGCCAGTGCACGATTACGAAGACAAGATAGTGAATAAGGTCGTGAGGAGAAACGGCGACACTACAGCCGAGCTAATAATGAAGTGCGGCACATCTAGCACTTACGGTGCGACGCAGCGGCCTTCTTTTCCGAAGCCAGCTCGGCCTTTTTAGTAGGAGTTTCCACGTCGCCTGCGTGTCGCAGCAAAACAAAAGCAACATTAGAACATTGAAATGAGCATACATGTATGATACAACAGGGAACAGTCTGATCATAGTGCCACTTTACACTGGAAATAGGTAACAGATATAGATATTGGGTATTTATCAATTTCACTGGCGTCTTGATGCAGGATTGATGACGGACACTCACTGATGGTACGGCGAAGTTTCTTACAAAAGGAGGTGAGACGATCACAAGCGCGGCTTATTTGTCCGGATTTGTCATTGTCAAGTAAGCGGAGTAGGGAGGGTTCGGAGCGCGCGGCGACTTCTCCGACGGGGCGGAGGGCCACGGGGCCTGGCCCGTCGGAGACTGCCAGGTTGTCCACGCATACCGGGCCTGCGGACCGCTCCAGCTTGGCAAAGGATCGCACGCGAGCGCGCCTCGTGCTAGACTGCCGGGCGCAGCACCGCGCGGCGACACTGCCCCGCCCGTAAGGCCGACCAGCTACATATTACATTTAGATGCTAAGAGCATGTAGTGCTAATTCAAACAAAGCGACTATGTACCTGTTGTCAATAACACTTTCATGCCATTACTGCGGCATGATACCTAAGAATGTTTTCCTGAAAGAAACAAAGCTCGAAGCGATTCTAGTTTACATTATGTTTGCGTTGTTATAATACCGAGACAGCATGTTTGTGAGATTTATTAATACATTGGTATTTAGATGCAATTCTCTAAATAAGCTGGAAGTCTCTAAGAAAATGCGAAACTATGCACATACATTTTGTGTATAAACATGTAGCTAAACGTAACTCCGATTAAGAGTTCTCACGAGTCGACAGTTTAACAATAGTGCTGACGCGGACTCTAAGTGGCATAATGCAATATGTCTACAATCCCTGTGCTGGGGTAAGTACAACAGTTTATTAGCATCTTAACTGGCTCTATATAAAGATAAAATTTGAAGTATTTATTTATCATAATGTTTATAAAGCTATGAAAATCTATCTGGCGTCATGTTGCTGTTAAGGGCAATAATAAACGTTACTCATAGAGCAGCGGCGTCATCGTAAACCCTGTTGTCATCTGTTGGCTGCAAGATATCACAGGACGTTCGGCTGATGGTTAAACGAAGCTAATTGTGAAGCTAGGATCCCAAAGGTTCCAAAACGGAACCCTATTGTTGTGCCCAAATTATCTTCGACAAGCCATTGTAACTGTAATGGTACTAATGGTTTATGTTTAATGTCTTCTGAAAATACTTTTGATTAACTGTAAACGAGTTATTAAATGTATTATTTGAATGAAGTATAGCTATAGTCAACTGTACAAATATTGCTCCTGATTAGTAGGAGAGATTCAACCATGCAATTATACCAGAGTGCATGTATTCTGTATTTCTTAATTAAAAAAAAACGCTATCTCAATAACTTTACAGCTTCACAGATCACTAGCATGATCGGTTCAATATCACGTCGCAAGTGCGCGTGTCCGGCTTTTTATACAACTGGTGATAATCAAGAGTGACGTCACTCACTTTAAAACGTTAAAAGACTGTGTACACAGAATGACCACAACAAACGTGTGCAATTTGCGAATTTTATTGTTTAGAAAAGCATGCCTATTTGAAGGCGTATTTTTAGTCATTATTTTTTATCCAATATAACGAACTCTTATAAATTTACCTGAGTTAATTACGTGGCCATGGCTAATAATGACGCTTAATACAATTATGGCTGTCATAGTGAAGACAATTGGATTAAAAGTTTCGGCGGCGTTGGTTGGGTTCGCAACACGCAACGCCACAAAAAATGCACCTGTCATTTTAAAATTCAACTCCGTATCTAAAAAACCGAATACACTTCTCTACGCGCACTTGACAAAAATATATATATTTGGTGTAATTTTCTTACGCGAACTCTAAAGGTGGGTCCACACTATAGGGCTCCATCGGATCAGACTGCGTGGCAAATCTACAGGACTTGTTACGCTAAATGCGGACAGTGTAAATCATGCGGTCAGCATGGGTCACGTCGCGAAAGTACGTCGTAATATGAAAAATACCGTCCACATAACAGGTACTGACACAGTCACGAAACCATGTTGCGATGAAATGTCACAATTGTGGACCCACCTTAACAAGCTCCACAGATTGACAACTGCACGCGCTATAGAATTGCGCGGCGCTTCTTGTCTACCACGTCGTTTCTGCGTGGCATCAAAAAACCATCGTCTGGGACACGAGTCTTCACGCGAGCAAGCAATGCAAGTCCCACCGAAGCAAACTTGCCTATGAAAACAACACAACACAACTGAAATATCTATGCGATTGACATGAACCTATTTGAGCAATGACCTTGGGTATAGCACGCTCATTATTATGTAAGATTTAACGAGTTTCGGAATCCGGTTAGAATTGCAAATAGAGATAATCAGTGATCGGATCTCGGATGCAATTTCCCGGGATTTAAGTCCGTTATCTAAACATGGATATGACTTACAATCCCGCGAGTCTCTTTGATACCTACATTTATAAAAAGGTGAATAACTTTTAATTGTAAGTAGTTTACTCTATAAAAGTAATAAAATAATATGTAGTTAATAAGTTAATAACAACATTTTTACAGTACTGCTAGAAGAACTGAACGTAACGTGTACGTCTTATCTTAATAGTCTTTTCATAAACAATTACCACTTATCAACCTCTTTTATTAAATGATATGGCTACTTGAAATAAGCACTCGATCTGAATGACAATGTCTGGACTGACATCACTGGATCTGGATATCACATTCTCATTAACGACAAATAATAATAATTTCAGGTATAAATAACCATTACTAATAGACAATTCTAGTGTTCGTTAAGTGCACACGACAGTGACGTATTTTTAATTTGACGACTTTTTGGATTGTGGTGGTTTCTTAGAAAAAACGTACCTAGACAAGTAGAAATTAAAATATGGCGTGGCAACCTAAGGAAGAAACTATTCTAAGTTGGATTAAATCGTATCCTGACTTAATGTTCGAATCAACTAAGCGTAGTATATATTGTACAAAATGTGAAATTTATATTGGGTGTCGAAAGAGTACGATTCAGAAACACGTCGAAGGTGCTATACACAGAGGAAGGTGTTCAAAGAAAAATGAAATTGAAGACTTTTACTTTGATCTTATAGAGTTTCTGATACTATGCAATATTCCATGGCTGCAAATTGACAATCCAGCATTTTTATCTTTTTACGAAAAGTATTCACACTGTGCTTGTGGTAATCGGCCGTTCCATCGCTTACCTAGTGAGTCAACAATTAGAAAAAACTACTTGGATAAATTTTATCAAAACCGGATTGCTGCCATACACGGTAAATTGGCAAATAAAAAAATATGGATATCGCTGGATGAAACAACAGATTTTCTAGGTAAATATGTAGTTCATTTCTTGGTGAAGCCTTTGAATTCGACTGTTTCCGAAAAAACTTATCTAGTAGCGTGTAAAGTCTTGGAAGTAGTTAATGGGGAGACCATATCAAATTTTGTTATTGATTGTTTAGAAAAAATATGGGGTGAATCTTACGAAGACAAAGTTGACAATGTTCTTATGTTGTGTACAGATAGTGTTGCGTATATGTTAAAGGCTGGACGAATTTTAAAAAGTGTTTTACCAAAGATGATTCATGTTACGTGCTTAGCTCATGCTTTGCATCGAGTAGCTGAAAACATTCGATCTCAATACCCTGATGTAGACACTATGATCGCAAACTTGAAAAAAATATTCTTGAAATCTCCCAGTCGTGTGAAACTGTTAAAAGAAAAATACCCGAATTTGCCTTTACCTCCTCAGCCAGTGATAACTAGGTGGGGTACTTGGCTCTCTGCCGTTTCTTACTACGTAAAATACTTTAATGAAATCAGTTCGGTTTTACCTATCATGTTTAAGAGCTTCAGATTCAGTGGCGATTAGAAAAGCTAAGCAAGTGTTACAGAAACCCGACCTTAAAAAAGATTTAGACTTCATAGACGAAAACTTTAAAATCATCGAGGTAGTTTTAATTCGCCTACAAGAACGCAACACATCAATCGTTGATGCATTGGTAGAATTTGAACAAGTGAGGATAGTTGTTAATTGGTGTTCTAGTTTACCTATCATAAACCAATTAGAAGCAGTTATTAATCGAAATCCTGACCTTGACACTGTGCGGGAATACGCAGATCAGATGTCAAATGAATCTACAAGTGACGAAAATTCTATTTATAAATTCGCTTCGCTTACATCAGTAGAAGTCGAAAGGTCTTTTTCCACTTACAAATGGATCTTTGATGTTAAAAGAAATCGATTAACGCCTGAAAATATTGAAAAAATAATAGTATGTTACTTTAATTATATAAACACGACTAAAACATAGTAGTTTTAATTTCATTTTATTTTTAGGTTAAGTTTTTGTCATGTTACTATTTCTTTTGTCTAGGTATTATTGCAAGGGATATAATTAGTATGCTATTGTGTTGCATGTTATTAAGATGTTTATTTTTAAACTTTGTTTCAAAAAGTAGAGTTATTTTATATCTAAAATATGTTTTAAAAGCATGTGTCAAATAAATGACCTATTATAGATAGATAGCGAACATTTTAATTTTGTTTATTTAGTTTAACCCTCGACAAAAGTTATTAATTATTAATAATAAAATAACCCATTTCCCAAAATCCCGGGAAATCCCGTGTCACATCCATGTTAAGCATAACGTTTGAGGTCGTTCACCCCAAATTGCATCCGAGATCCGATCACTGGAGATAATACAAGTATACGTAGGTACCTATTGTAGTTTCTGCTCATTTCCGAAATACCAGATTCTAAATACACTGGAATTCCAAAACCACAAAACGAACAAATTCACAAAACGATTAAGGGTTCATGTTCCACACAGTAATTTGTAGGTACGACAGCCAGCAGTCCTAAATACAAAAAGTGTACAAATCAAATCAAATACTGTTTTTAAAATAATTTAACTAAGCTCAAGGCATAAACATATATACATACATACATACACCATTGTGATGATTTGTGGATCGGTATACAAATATGCAGTGTTCTTATTCTTATATCCTTTATAGTTTCAGTTGTATTATACTGTAACATAAAACATTTAAAATAAGTGGAGGTGTAGATTATGACTACGTGAAATCCAATGGTAGATAGATACGATACATAACGTGAGTATGGGTAATTTTTGAACCGGTTCGGACATTAAAAGCTGTCCAACTTATTGGTGACTGAATATTTAGTACTTACTTCGAACATTCGAAAACTGTTTTTGGAGATCATAAATAAAATATTGACCAATTATACATATAATATTCAATTGCTAAATTAATTACCTTGCTTACTTTTTCCGTAAATACTCGTAATGAACAATTTTTTTCTTTTCTTTGGATGGATGGATGTCCTCCAACTTTCTGGACATATATATATTTATTTCTTTTTTTGCTGAATCGCTTAAATTAATCAAGTTTCCAATAAATTACCAAAATTATATTATACTTAAAATTCAAAACATCGCTATTTTCCGTTTTTTTTTTTAAAGATGTCGCAAAAATTGTCTCCGTTGTGATACTGGTTGTGCGGCAAATAATTTCTAAGCCTACAACGCAAAATGGCAAGATTTTATTTTGTTGCCATGGCATCTTTGGCGTCTAGCTGGCAATCAAAACGTGGATAGGACCGCTATTTTGCTGTTGCTTGTCCAAATTGCATCGTAACGAAAGGTAAATAGAAACTATTATAGTATATTAAAAGTTAAACTTATCTAGAAATAGCCTGTCAAAGTGCTTATAGTACCTATAGTTAGTAAATAGTCGTAAGAACATCCTATATTATCCATCCATCACAACATCCTATCCTTGTGGTTATACCTATTTAGTGAACAATTTTCGTTCCTTTGTGCGACGAATGACACGAAGTTGTGCGACGTGTTACAACGGAAATATACATGTAAAGTCATGTACACATAATATTTTTTACCGACTTCCAAAAGATTTTCAATTCAGCTGCATTTTTGTATGTGTATATTGCAGGATATCTTCGCTGTTCGTGAACAGATCTTATGATTTACCTGAAGACGGCTGGACCGATTGGGAAATATATTTTTTTGTTTGAAAGGGTTATATGCCATACGGGTACCCTCTGCAACTGTGGTTACTTTTTTAGAAACATTCTACTGAGGTGGAGTCTGTCAGACGTCATTTTTGATAAAATATAGAAAAATACTAATGGTTCAATGATAAGTATTGTTTATTTAGTGCATGGCATGATTATTTAATTTTAATGCGGAATTAATAATAAACATGTATATGAAGCTTTTAAATAAAAACATATGTAATTTACTTGAATAAGGTAAAAAAAACTGGTATTTTTCACAACGATTAACTTACAATCCCGAGAGACGTCAGAAGAAGGTGCTGAGCGATACAGTGCTATAACACGGTACGTCCGTCCGTACGGTCACGTCAGTCGAAGAGGTTTAATATAATACGCATAAACTACATAAGTTTATGTATTCATCTATAAATATAACTTGGTATAAGATTATTTTTCAGCCGAAATATGACGAAAATACAGAAAAAAAAAACAAGAAAATCAAGAAAAAATCTTGAAATCGTTTTTTTTTGTTTTTGTTTTAGTTTTATCAGATTTCAAAATTTGTTTTGAGGTTTTGTTTTGTCAGGCTTGATATTAAAAAAATAACGTGACATCTTCACAATTTCACCTTTACATTCCAGTGTGATTTCCGTTGTGCAACGATGACAAAAAATTTGGCCCTTACCCGAGTTTCTTTATCAGACAATAGTGTTGATACAGAATTGTTGTGTTAAGGAACTCTTTAAAACCGGCCGGTGCGGGTCGAGTACGCTTTTATTTGGGGTTCGACTTGAAGATATTGCATGAAATCTGCACCAAAAAAATATTTCTCTGTCTTTATACATTTCTAAACGTTGGATGATAGATGATTGATATCTCTAAAACTTGTTCATTATTTTGTCTAATTTTCACTTTAAGTATCTACTAGTAGTACTAGTTGATTGTTTTCTGGATTTTAAAAACGACTTGTTTAAACCGGTGTCCCCTTATTTTACAGACTGAAATTTCTCAGAATATTATTTCATAGAAAATGTTTCATATACTATTTGGTTCTTGTATTTTTGCTTCGAATTTTTTTTTTCTAAAACTGTTTACTTGAATGAAACATATTCCACAGAAAATCAATTCAATGAATTTTATAATTGATTTTTTTCATTTATCATACTTATCAAATAATATAGTTATTTTTTAAAGAATATTGCTTGGACAAAGTATTTTTTTTTCAATAAAAGTAGTATAAAAACACGTGGGAAACTATATGTTCAGTTATTATTTTTTGTGAAACAAACCGAAATTACTGTCTGCATAATAAGGGTAGGTACACCAATAATAACAAAAGCAATACAATATAATACATTATTATCTTTTAGTATAAGGGTAATATGATAAATAATATGGTATTATTTGTCCGTTCGACCGACGTTGTTGAGAGAATCATTACCCTGAACCGACTCGAATAGGTTAGGTTAGAAGGCTATGGCGGGAGCGAAGCGAAGCAAGCTGCGAAGCAAGCTCCCGCCTTAGCCTTCGAGGTTATTTTTTTTACATCCGTTGAATAAACTTTTATAGGTAGTTTACCTACTGTATAACATGATTTTATTGTTATTAAGTCATATATGAACTAAATAACATGAGAACTAATAATATTTAATTTGCTATTCTATGATGTGAAAAAAGAAACATTGAATTTTATTTGAAATAAAAAACGATGATTTAAATGTCTTCAAAGTAATTATTCTACATATTGATTATTCTATGAAATGATAATACGAGAAAAAATTTCTATGAAATGAGATTCTAAACAACTTCAGTCTGTAAAATAACGTACAACCGTTTAAACCACATGTTTAAATTTAAAATGAACATTAATAACATTATATAAATAGCTTTTAACATGTGGTATAAGTTTAATGAGTGTGTGTGTTTTTTTAAGAATCAATATAATAATCAAAGGCCTTCTTTTTACATATTATTGTTCCTTTCAGCATTTTTTGTGTGGCTACAAGATGCTTTACAAATTACAAATGTCTTTTATGGACGCAGTTCTGAACCAGTTCAGGGAAGTAACCTAACTTTTTTAAAGGAATTTCCAAAGAAATCTGTACATGCCAGCCCCAGGTTTACGAAGTTTGAAAACGGATGCATAGATGACATGAGAAAGTTATTATTTTTAGATGTTAATATACCCATCGTCTTTCAGATAATTAAATTTCCAGGGAACGGAATAGCTATTCACGCAAATCAATACACATACTGTTCACATAAAACGATTCGACAATCAATAGCTCCAAACATAATTATTTGATACCCAATACGGTTTAAGTGGTAATATTGCGAGTGGGTGGACTTCATTAAAGAGAACTGAGACTGGAATTGATGGATGCGTAGGTTGATAAGTTCATTCAGATAGTTCGCTAGCTTGCCCTAGTTTTTATTATATATGTAAATGCAAACGAGCAACATTAGGAGGTAAATATGACAGCGTATTAAGTGTTTGCATAGTAACAATAGGCACAATGCATTTCCTCGCTAATCCCTGGCAACACCATTGTTCTTGAAAGACGACACCACGTTTTGTCCCGCGGCAAGCAGCCGGGGAGCGCTGGGTTTAATAGACAAGAGAGAAGCGGGGACGGATATCATGTAGTATATTAATAATATTATATGCCTAATACTATATTAATAGACGCTTTCCAAACCAATCATCATAAGCGTTTACAAGTCCATTGCTGGATAGGTCTCTCCCATCCTACACCACCGAGCTAAAGGAAGTAAAATTTGATTACTTATTTTATTATACATCTATAAGCCTATTTAAATTTAACCGTACAAAAAGAACAAGTTTAAATCAACTGGCAAATATTTATCCGGGGATTACTATCAGTTATTTTACAGAATTATCAACAAGGTTTTATAGTTGCTGGTAATTCCGTAGCTCTGCCTACCCCACTTTGGGAATGAAGGCGTGAGTTTATGTATGTATGTATGTATGTATTTTACTCATCAGATTTGACATTGTCCATGGTGTCACCACACTGTTGATTTATTGTCAGAAACCGCTACAGTTTTTAAATCCCGCCATCGCCCAACTGTCACGAGAGACTAACTGCAGATAATAGAGAGAACCGGTCGCGCCAGAGCTATGACGCACCTCTCACCTCGGAAAATGCTTCGTATTAACGCTCTCTCGCACCTAACCCGTGCTGGACGTCACTCAGCCCACACGAAACCTGGATAAATATGGATAGATGTGCAAATTTTATATCTTTTTTTTTTAAGATATCGCAACAGGTGACGTTTTGAAATTAGTCACTGCATCAATATTGAATAGTCAATCAGGGTCAGTCGATAACGAGTCGTAGTCGAGTCGAGTAGTCGTTTTTAGTGACATTATATCATAAACAAGTTTGAAAAAGGGAGGTTTAATTTTCTCTAAAATGCCTCTGAGTACCGCGGTTATTGGCTATACCCGTGCGTCGTCATCACAAATTTTCCATGGTTAGCTTGAAGAGATCTCTTACAAGTATAAGTTCACCATTGTACACATAAAACCATTTTTTTATGTAATAAAGTTAACATACTTGTCTCGATATTTTTAAAATGATTGGTTACGACAACAATGACTTAGGTAGATAACGCTTGTATGAATAACAATATACCTCACGCGTTATGTTATTAATATAGAAATGCGTGGTATGAATATAATTTGTGTTATTTTTCAGTTCAATTTAGGTAGGTAAAACTTTTACGACTATGCAAGTTGGTTTACAATATAATTAAACCAATAATTTTAGCTTTTAGTCAATAAACGAGCAACACTACATGAAATTGTTCATACATATGCAAATAAGAAGCTGGTCACAAGTACTTACAGGGCCGTGCGTCTCACACGGACAACGAAGCAATAGAGACCGAGCAACTTGTATTGTTGTCTGCTACACGACACAAAAACGACAAAAACTCAGAATAATACGTGATAATACCTTTGTGTACAACATTTATGGCCGTCGGGACTTTAAAACATGTATTTTTTAATTATAAGACGTGAATATGATTAACGTACTCGGACATTTGTGTTAAAATAATTCTGGGCGTATATCCAAAGGAGGCCAGGCTTGTGACGTAAGTCGCATATTTACGAGTCGCAAGAGGTCACAAACACGACGCACATTATTCTTAACGAGAGCAAAAGCGTGTATTTTTATCGGGGTTACCAGATACTAAACAATCGGGTAGTTAATTATTGAATACCTACCTATTGGGAGGTACCTGTAACCAGCTGCCAGCTATTTTTGGTTCAGAGCGCGGATTGTAGGGACAGATAGACGGTTTGAATCTTTTAGGCTATTTAAATAATTCCTGTTAAATCTATTGCTGTACCGGAGATCTTTGGAAGTGACGATAATCTGATGTAGTTACCTATTATATTGACATGCCGTGTAAATTATACTGTAACATTATATACAGTAATAAAATCTGATTCTGAATCTGATAACCAAAGTGCCAAAACAAGAAACACCGATAATATGAACCAAGTTTCATAGAAGGAAGATCCTAATGGAGGAAGTTTTCCGTAGTTATTTATTTCTAATCAATCAACAGTAGCAATAAACGGGGCTTGGCGACAGCATAAATTACCTACAAAGCATTGAATAATAAAGATAGATCACGTGTTTGTTATGCATTCAGCTGATGTAACGGTGGCGGCGATAGAATTTTAATGCAGGTATGGTTGATCAATAACTTTAATGTCTGATAAACGAGCTCGAGTAATTACTGCGTCTGCATTCAAGGTGTCGTCGACAACACTTACATATTACTTGTTTAACTTTCAACCTTATGGATACCGTCAGTAAAACATTGCTGCTATTTTACCAACCGCATTTCTTTGGATACTATGGTATCCCTGGATTGTAAAGTGCCTAAAATAAGGAAGTATAACTGGATATCTACAACTTAGAAAGTGAGTTTGATTAACAAATTTTCCCCGTCTCGTATCAAAGTTTAAGCAATAATTTTAGTATAATAATATGGAGGTTAACACAGCCTAGGCTATCATTATATTTCGGTTTTTATAAACCATCGAATCCACGAATAGTTTTGTTGCAACTCTATTCAGAGTTGGACGTTCCTAGTGCATTTTTAATGTCCTAATCGATAAGGGTTGGGAAATGTAAAAGGTATCTTATCAAAACTTGTTAAAGATTGTACGTAGTTTCTTATTGCCGCAATAAAGTTTGTGTTCGATAGTTATCGATAAAGTATTATAGTGTAAGCTTAGTAATTGTTACATAGCACGTACCTGCCTACGTATTCATTACGTACCTACAGTAATAAACGATATTTAAATATATAGTTATTTGGCTTAAAACGTCAGCTGATAAAGGTTTTATATTGCCTCATGACATGCATGACACATTCAGCATTATAAAAAAAATGGAAGTCTGTGCTCAAAAAAAAGTACTTTTAATTTTCAGATACCAGGTCGGATTAAAATGAAATGGCCAATTTGAAAATAACAACCAAAGCTGTGAAATTGATTTCGGAAAAGAAAATTAAAATAGGAAAATATTACAGGCCATTTCAAGTTTTTTTACACACAGCTCAAAATTGCGTATATTTTTTGTATAATCGTTATGGGTCGAAACAATGTTTGGCATCTATAATTGACATTATTTTACCGCTTTTCGTTCTCCGTATTATCTAAAGATAAAGATAAAAGATGTTTATTCTGTAAGTAGGCCGCACGGGCACTTTTACACGTCAAACCTAACATAGCATACCTAATTTAGCATAAAGTACTATTCTTTGATATAATACTCGAAAAAACACGCCATGACCAGGCCCCCTACTGTACTGGCACTTAGGACAATTACAAGAGGAATTTCTCAATTCTAACATTTAATGGCGACTTGCTAACTATGTTACGTCCACGATTATATTTATAGTCTATGAAGTAAATTCTACAACACTTTTTGACACATTCCCTTATGAGTTGACAGCAAAGTGAGATTCCCATTTATAACGTGCTTTATATCCGCAAATTTCGTTTCGTATGAAGATCATTTACAAAGCAAGCGATTAAAAACATTTTCTATTTATTTCGCAGAAGGCTGTAATACTTGCCTAGTTCTTGTGCCTCAAGAGATGGAGGATGGTGACTGGGGGATGATGGGGGATGGATGGGTATGAGATACAGTTGACATACTATCCCAAAGTATATCATACTTAATTTTGGACGAGAATTGAGGCCCCGGACTATGTATTATCTGGTTGTCTTCCCCCACACCTATGGTGGTCAACCAGCATAATGTTAAACTACTAATATACGTAGGTATTACATGGATAGTTCTGTCTTAATTCACGCATTCACTACAGTTTTGGGTTTGACATCATTTAATTAGTGGATTACAGAGGGGTTTGGGTAAAAGTGTTGTCATTTGTAATACAATAAATTGAATATATTTACAAGCTGAGCGGCCATTTGTAAAATTAGTAAATTATGAATTTATGAATTACGATAGAATTAATCAAAATAAACATATTTTTTTATGTAATGTCTGTTTAGATGCATCGGAGCCGAGATATTTAAATATTCATATACCTGGGCGTACTTTTAGTATCAAAACTGAAAACTTAAAATCTTTAATATCTCCGTTCCGATATTATTGAACACCATAAATTATATATATCTAGGTGTATTTAGAGGTCCTCTAAATAAATTTATAAAAACGACCAGTGGCCGCAGATAAAAAAAAGAAATTTTCTTCATGTACATATCATCTGGTGTCGTTCGAGGAAACTTGGGACTACCTATTATTGCAAGAGAGGAACATAGTAACAGTGTGTTTACCGATTGGTAGGTACTAGGTATTTCATAGGAAAACCGTAATCATACCGTGATGTAATCAATCATACTGTAAACTTAATTAAGTAGTACTTAATCTAATTTATTTATTTATTTATTTATTGAAGTAATCGAGATATGATTAATCAGTAATCATAAATTATAATTCATTTCTACCAACACTAATAGGTTATTGCCATTCCTTTTAAAATCATAACAAAGGTAAGACAATGGGTTGGAGAAAATCAATCTTTTTGGTCAATTGCATACATTCATACATTAAATCATGCCTGTTTCCCAGAGGGGTGGGCAGATACCACTTCTTTCCACTTGCTACGATCTTAACAAATTTCTTTCGCTTCTTCCACAATTGCAGGCTTGTAATTTATAAGCCGGAGAAAAACAAATACACATCTCACCAAATGAACTACGTAACAAGTCAGCTGATTGTCGATAAAAACCGTTATGCGCTGCCCACTTGACTTAACTCAGTCATGCAGCGCGGATAACCGAAACAACTGAAGGACGTTAACAAAACATTAGAACGTTTCATACCATATTGTTTTACCAATACAGGTAACGAGGTCTTCGGTCGTTCCTCAGGATTAGAATTGACAGTGTAAGTGCCTCGGCGTCGCAGCATTGTTACTATACAAACGAAGTTTATAGGTACAAGGCACGCACAGCACTAAGAGCATTCGCTCCTTCACTCCTACACAAACAAAGTTCCACATCACACTCTTTTAAATCACACAAAAACTTTTAACACATCACATCGCACTGACTTAGTAAAATTTCGCGACCAGGTAACTGACGAAACGGCAGATTGTTTTCAAACCACTCGAGTGCCGGATGCGAGCGGCAGCGGCGCAGAACTGGCAGAATCGAGGAAGTGGGTTAACGAACCAATCGACAATTTTGCAACATGCACTGGCTGCGGCCACCACGTCTCTCGACTGTGACCGGTGGTAAGCGAAAGGCGCCTCGAAAACCGAGAGTGCGTTAGCGCGGTTCTTCCGCGAATGGAAGGATGGCGCGGTCACGCCGCCGAGATAGCGAGATCGACATACCCGCTGATAACGCGCGATAACGCACAGACCACAAGTGTTCTACGTTAGAACACACTAACAGAAACATTCATTTCATAACTAAGTACTTCCATTCCACTCCAAGTAAACCTTACATCGATATTTTAAAAACAACATCTAAAAATTATTATCATGAAATTGACTTCAAAAACACACACGGCTCTGAAGATGAGTAAACAATAACTACCAAACATGATTTTGTAGTAGCTTTTTGTTAGAGTCAAAGTTCAAAGCCGAAACAAATATTGCGAACAATATGGAGGTAGTCATACATAAATAAACACGTTCCTAAGACGTCAAAAATATCTACACGTCCCTACGCAACTGATTATAAGGTCAATAGTATTTGAATGTATACATGTATTTAGCGCGATGGCCGAATAGATATTAGTGCTTTTGACTGTACGTAACGGCGTATGTTTGTATTTGTGGTTGTCTCATGGTCCAAACGTGTCCAAAGTCGTCTCATCTCATGAGTAATTCCATAACGCTTTCACATAAAACTTCGGTAAAAAACTAACATCATTAGCATAATCGAACGCGTCCCGCTTAAGTGTAACAATGATCTCGTTAGTCAACCGCGAATACGCGAGCCAAGGTTGAGTGGCCGTGTTATTAAAAATGCAAAACTCGCGCCCGGCTAGGTGTCTAACCGTGAAGAGTACGCCTGGTGAATTTTTTACACGCCTCCCGTCCGCAATGCAACACGGCGTTTAGACCGTCCGCGAATCTCCTGACACACATTCTCGAAGAACTGGGTCACAAACTTAAAAACATGTTTTTTGTTAGAAACTGAGGAAGTTAAAAATGGTGTGATAATACGATTGAATTCGAATATAATATGAGCATCAGCAAAAAAGCGATACAGATACGCATTATTATAATTGTGGACATCAATGATTCAATACGTTTATACATTTCACATATCTCTATTGTTTTTTCTGTGAAAACGAGTTATCAATGGCATGATGAGTAATAGCAGCAGATTTATGTAAACATACACGGTGATCGCTACAATACACGGCCGGGCTAAATTAGACAACTACCTACCACGAACTCGCAAAGACAATTTTCGCCGGCTCACTCTCTAATGTTCATCCTTAACGCTCGTAGCCCACTAGCAACGAAACCAGGAACCAGACCGAACTCCAATATTTTAATCAAAATTGAACTTTATCACAATGCATTTCGGTTTCGGACTGGTTTTGTTTCGCTTTCGTGGCAATGTGCTTCACGCGTAAGATATGTCAAAAACACACGCACAGTATGTAACGGCTTGTGCTGCTCACGTGAGTATGGGTTAGGTAGTGGAAGAAAGAACATGTGTGTCAATACCTTTTCAATGCTAAGTATCCTTCCTCAACCAAAATAAACAAAAAAAAAGAATAAGACATAAGTAAACTTTTAAGTACCGTAGAAGGGCTTCAGGAGATCACGCACAATCACAATAACTAAGTAACGGAGGTTTCAGTTTCGATTTTTCTCACAATTGATTCATATGGTTTTTAAACGGGTTCATATATTCAATGCAAAGGATAGCAATGGCGTGACGACGGGCCGTCCGTTCACGCACGAGCCAATGCTGGCGCGAATCGTGAAACGGTTCGTCACGTCACGACGTGGTGCGATGGGCTGAGACGTCATCGGAAATCCATGGTTAGAATAACCGGTATAATTCTGCCCGTCTACTCATCTACTGTTTATTACAGCGTTCATTGAATTACCGCCAATCTAACTCATAAGAATTTCAGAAAAGGTCGACCTACACTGCTAATAAGTTTGAAAACTCACCAGAAGAAAACTTCGTTGCATAATTTGTGTCGCTTCGGGGTTGAGAACCTTATAGCGAAGGAACTGTACGGTAAAACAGATTGAAATATGTGTGGCGAAGAGCAGGAACCAATGAAACAGATGTGTAAATGTAACACTCTTGCCAAACTAAGAAACTTTAAATCGATACTGATCATCAGCTTCTTAAGAATGGTGGAAAGTAATAAGAAGCGGGCACAAAAGATCCTACAGAACCTAAGCGTATTGGACAGTACTCTATCTCGGTAAGATGAGATAAGGGCCTATCTTCGCTACGTTTTGAACGCGCATACGTCGTGTCGCAAATAGTTGCTAAAAATCAGGTGCAGCAACCATTCATCGAATCGCATGAGTTAATTAAATATTTAAAGTAAACTGTGCAAAGACTTCGAAACAGAAATAAAATCATAATAGAAAAATATAAATTTTACATCTAACGCACCTACTCCGAAACAAATATTTGACATGACCGGGAATCGAGCCAGGGTCTGCTAGCTTCGTAGTCTCGTAGACCAGCTACGCTAACATGGTCTTCAATTTATTCATCTCCGCTGGTTTACCACGGCAAATAAAGTCGCTACGGGGGTCACCAGTTAATTATAGTTTTCCCGATAGAAGCAAAGCATGCTCCAGATTTTATCGCTTAGTATGATTTTTACCATAGGTATTAGAGCCGGTGGTAAATTCGGTAGGTAAAACATGAAAATATATTTGTTTCGTACAAAAAAAAACCATTGCCCTTCACTATGCTTTCGGTCAAAGGTCGATTATCCAAAAATACTTTCTTAAGTAGAAAGAAAAAAAAGATGACCTCTACAACGCTATATTTAAAAAGGCGGCTCGCTAGGCTCTGTTCCCCCGACCCTTCAGGCAAATATATAAATAGCGGGTAAGTATATCAACCGAGATATACCTACGATGGATCGCGATTGCCGTTTATCTGGAAAACCATTTTTTGCGTACCTACAATATAATATTAAACTATCACAAAGGCCACCTGATGGTCAGTGGACGCCTGCTACTGCTGGTTACCGTTGCCGTCTGCGGTCGACTGCAGAATGACACCTAGCCCATAGACTTTTTCAATATCAAAATTGCAGTCTTACGCCAACCCTGTGGACTTAGATGGAATGCCTCCATGCTAGTAATTTCATCGGCTGCCTTGGACACTGGCAGCGGAACACAACAATACACTGCTGTTTGGCGGCAGGTAGAAGAGTTGTAGCAGTTAAGATAGTGGTAGCGTTCCGGACTAGTCATACACAATTACAACATTAATCTATCAGTTAGTACCTAGTACCTACCTACCTACCTACCTACCAACCTCACTTCCCATAACATACCAATTCAGACAAGGTGAATATCTTAACTAAAACAATACTGTGTTAACATTTTATTGTTTTTTTTCCTAAGAACATGTAACCTATTTATATACCTCACCAGGGCACCAAATGCAAACACTGCAATAACTTAAACAAGAGAGGCACTTGATTTTGAACAAGTCATGGGCCTAATATTGTGACTTTCAAGTATATTTGGACAAGCTTTCCTTTGTTATTCATATTATAGCGATCCATTGAAACAAATACATTGTTTGGTCTGTCGCTAGTAAATATTTTTGACCAAGAAGTTGGTTCACCATTTAATTAATAGGAATTAAAGAACATTCTCATACAAAATGACATAATCCCAAATAAGCTCTTGGCTTGTACTATACGTACTAAGACAATGATAAACATACCTACTTAACATTAAGCTTAAAGACAAATCTGGGATGGCCGCTGATTGTATTTTATTAATTACAACTTTACAGTTTATCCCAAGGGATGAAACCACTTTTTTTCTGACTAGCATACAGAGGGTTAGTATAGAGAAATAGGGAAAACCTTGGCTATTTGGTGATAGTTAGGATGATTGACATTATAATATTATGTATACATCAAATTATTTTGCAATTAATATTAAGTTAAAGAGAGTGAATTTACCTACCTACCGTTGTTTAAATAGTTATTTTATGTAAAACATACTGTATGAATTTACTAAGTATTTATTTTGGCGTGTGAAAAAGTATGTAATTCGGCGATATTCAGTTTAGTATGTGACATGAATTTGATTATTTGGTGATACAGTCATGTTAAGCTGTAGTGTATTTTAAAACTATAAATAAAAGACAGGAAATTAAAAAAAAACAATTATAATATTATCTATTATGGCACAGGAGTGCAACCTCTATTTCTGCAGACAGGACATTAGGCGTTCCACGTTTGGACAGAGTTGTGGCATAAGGATCATAATGGTGGCGAAAGGTATGGGCTTTCAAAGGTGTCCAAAGAAAGGAAAACTTTTTTGCAGCTTTATAAATACATGCAAAACATTGAAAAACAATAAGAAATCCACCGCTGAAACTAAGGATTTAGCAAACGAAAATGTAAAGTTGACTTTGCTTTAAAAATATAAATACGTTAGCAAACTCTTTACCTTAACGGGTCTCTCTTTTGTTTTCGCCGTTACTTTTATTTGTTTTCCGTAATACAACTTTAATTTACACCTCGCATCAACTTATCTAAGAATGTAGTTCAGGTCAAATAATTAGCAATTTAATTTTCGTTTTGAAATTTTTGTGAGTTCGTTTGGATTCTCGCCCTACGTTATCATAATGAATGCAAGTCGCGCTATCTATTGAAAAATAGTACCATCTATAAAAAGATTAGATAACTCCGCTATGAGACGATAACAAACCTAACGGAATAATTGCAAATCACCAAATAACTGCATATCACTGGATAGCTAAGATTTGTCCTACACACTTACAATATGCATCAAAAACGTCCAGGACTTTGGAACAAATACATCAAATTTATTACTTGGTAGTAAGTTTTTGTAATTTACTATCTATTAGAGCTTAATTCATCTTTATACAAACTAACAAAATAGATGACAATTTCTGAATAAATTGAATTGATTATTAGCTACCTAGTTTGTTACACTAAGTCATTAACTAAATTGAACTAACCTGGTTATTCAATTGAGTTTATCTAATTGGGCTGCTGATTTCATATTTGTGGGATTTTTAAACAAAGAATTAAACTACATTGCCTTGTTGCATAAACTTACCTATGTAAAATTGAGCTATGACCTATTTAACATGCTAATCATTATTCCATTTTGTTATTAACCTCCTGGCCTGACCCATAAAAGAGAAGCATTATGTGTGATGTGAAAAAGGTGGGTTTTATCGCTTTTTTTTCTGTCCATGGGTTAATGCTTATCTGCTTAACAGATGGAGCTGTTTGGCATCTTATCTTATCCTACAGATGGGCCTTTTTAGGATTACTTTGACGCCAAGGATCTTTTGTACAATTACCCTCTTACACACTCAGCCGTTTGAATGTGCAGGTTTCCTTACAATGTTTATTCTTCATAGTAACAGCATCATGTTATGTACTTAAGTTAAAAAAACTCATGGTGACCGCGGGGGTTTAATGCATTCAGTATGATAGAGGACAACAAGATAGATGCATTTTTAAGGAAATCAGAGGAATTCATTACAGATTTTAGGGTGAATGGATCTCAGCAATAGTATTGTTATACAAACTGCCAAGCTTAAATCAGCTCACGTGACATGTAAATCAGAATACATAATTAGATTACAGTCACACATACAGGTATCGTCACAAGAATTTCTCTCAGTAAAAAAGCATAGGTTACTGAAGTACTTAGGTAACATAATTAGAGAGATCTCACTGCACTGGTGTATTTTTTAACCTAGGTATAACCAAGTAGAGCGGTCACAAGTCACAGTTCAGTTTTTACCTTACTTACATGAAATTGGGTACTATTGAATATATTTCATGTGGGAAATATGTCTCCCTTAGATTGGGAAGGGGTTAATCGTACGTAAACTATCATCATAATTTGTGAGAGATTGTCCTGTTTCTTTATTTACTTATGCATTTATAAACAAAATCTTAAATTATAATTGTAAGTAGGCTAGAACTTTACATGCTTTCTACCAGCTGTTTTCGAAATTTACATAATGCTGTTAAAATAGGTATATATGCTGAAGTGTATTTCATAATTCATGAGATGATAAAATGAAATTTCAACACTGGTTAAAGATTAAATCCATATCTTTTTAAATTTTAAACTGAAATCTTTTAGTTTTTTAATAAATATTATTTAAAAAAAAAGGTTTTAATCAGATAGTGTAAACCTAAATCCAAAAGGTCCATGAATAATATTATAACAAAGAGATTTATTATGACTGATACTAAGGGTTCTTAATATTTTGAAAAACACCCTTAATATCTTTGAAAAACACTTCCTGAATAGGAAACAGCTTTAATGTAATGTTTAATTAACCTTTTGTCCCTTACACAACAAAAGCTAAGAAATAGCATTAATTTAAATCTACTTTCTTTCTAAATACATTAGACAACACCAGCATTACTCCTGACATATTCAAGTACATTCAATTCCTAGTTATAATGGCAGTTAGAGAAGGGAAAGTACCTACCTAAATTAAATACATCCATTCTAAAAACAAAACTAATTGATTGCTTGTCCCCATTTTTGATATTTTCCCCTGTTATGTATTGTCTGTACCTATATTTTTTACTGTCTTGTTATGTCTGAATGTCTTGTGTCCGTTCATTTCAAGGGTCACATCAAAACCCTTTTTGGACCCATTTTTATAACTGATCAACCTCGCCATACACTGTCCTGTTTTCAGGAGTCATTGGCAGTAATGATTGCTAACCTAAAATTTACACAGTTGCCATAAAAAAAATGTTGAAGTTGATGTGACTGATGACTACTTTGACGTAGGCAAAATACATCTCGCTTTAAATTAGCATTTGAGAAAAATATATCTAAAAGAATTAAATAGTAGACTGATGACTTTCATGTAATTAAAATATGATATTTGAATAAAGCAGGAATGTGGAACAACATGCTAAAGACTAACTATAGGATAGTGAAGGGGTTGTACCATTATTTATTAAAAAAACTAAGTATATTATGAAATCTCTCTAAGGATACCTCATAAAGAATGAATAGAAGTTGGTTTTGTTGGAAGTTAGTTTTCTAGATAACAGATTGATAAACGAAATCCTGACGAATTTTGAAATGAAAGTCTTAGCAAAGATAATAATTGAAGATTTTCTTTCACAACCTCGGAAACCTAAAGCAAGATAGATCTATGTTTAAGTATTAAACTCTATCCATTATTCATTAACAGGCTACATGGCATCATTAATTCAAAGTATAATTGAACCTACTTTAATTTTGATTTGATAATTGGAAGATTATGGAGAGCCTACTAAAATTATTTCTCTAATTGCAAAAGTAAAGGACACAAGATAGTTTAAGCATAAAATATATAAAAGACGCCGTTTAAATGTTAGTTATATATACTGTAGTAGACACAGTAGGTCTGTAGTATTTTTTTAAAATTAATAATAACTAATTTAATTACGTCATGAAGTAACCTCAAAGAGATAAGTATAAGAAATACCATTAATAATTAACTAGAATTTTACTTAGCAACTGCACAAAATGGACTCGAAGTCCGCCAGGTAAGTCGAAGATGCTGAGACGGAAATATAACTTTTTACATTTCAGGGATATTGTTAAATACTACGCACTTTTATTTAACATAGGTATTTTGACGTGCTAACTGTCACACGCCGAGGCATATGTGGCAGGATCGAAGCAAAGGCTGTGGCCATTTTTGATATGCTTCGGACTTAAAACGCTGCCGATATTGATTATTTCTAATTATTGTAAGAACCGAACTTAATTTTAGGACGAATTGTGGCAGTTTGCAGCCATATTTGAAATTGTCAGTATTGAGATACGTCACAGGCGTAGGAAATCACGATGGCCGACAAAAGAATGGTTAGGTAGTGGATACTTACTGCTGATTTTAACCCCTCCCAGTGGTTTAGGCGGTTGATTATCGAATGTCTTTCGAACGGATTTGCTGCCCTCGGCGAATGACGTGGTCCTAGGGCGTCCGCTCATTATTATAGGTATAAAATAAAAGGCTTTAGAATCCTGAACTTCATAGATACTTCACATTTCTCGTTACCACCCTTGCACTCGCACTGAACTCTCTCACTTAGCCGACGAAATACAGAGTTATGGGTGTTATAGTCAAAACAATATCACTAAGATACAATTAAAATCAAAACAAGATTGTCTTATTCAGCTTTTACATTATCATTTTGTTGAATTTTCAAAATTTACATCACTGAGGTGAACGACAGATTTTTAGTTTCTTGATTTCTTCAGACTTGTACCAGATCGGCTAGTTTCGGCGTTGCTCGGACGTTCGATCACAGAACGAAGGTGACGTCACATGAAAGCTAGCGACTCCCAGAGCCATCTAGCGCAAATGTATGAACTAAGATTTGCTCCTATGATAAAGCAGTAAAAGTCTACTGTTTCTGGTTTGTTAGGCCGGCATCAAATAATCAACTATTTTTTTAAATTAAATTATTTTGGTTCAGGGCAAAAATATTAAGTCGTAAATGTACAACACTGTTAACTTTTTATCGACTTAATATTTTTTATACAATAAAGTAAGTAGGTAGACTATATTTTCATTTAAATTTATTGTGAGCCTAGAAAAGTAATAAAACATCATTACGTCAGCCAAGAGCTAGAAATATCCTTCAAGGACCAACAAAGGGACACCAGCTTTACTAACTGACGATTTACTAAAAATATGTATAAAATTTATACCTACCTTATAATTTATAATTATACCTACCTATTACAATAAATAAGTAAGCCATTGTGGGCTATAAAGGAAAAGTTATAATTATAATTCGTGTAGAAAATTGGTAATTAGGTACTCCACTGACAAGAGCCTAGCTCTTAAGTTAAATGATGAGGTCATCATCAGCTAGGCTCTTGTCAGTGGAGTAATTGCCAATTTTCTTTGAACTCTCTCATTTAGCCGGCGAAATACAGAGTTATGGGTGTTATAGTCAAAACAATATCACCAAATCTGGCAGAGACCAAAGAAAAGTGGCAATTCGTGTAGGTACCTAACCGATAATCAACGAATATCATAAGTTTGACAAGTTTTTTCTGAATTGCGTAGGTACTTACTTAACTATAATCATAAGGAAAAAAAAGAAATAAAGAAAGATAAAGCTTTTATTCGTGACAAACCCATCGCAAGAAAATACTGACTATCAACTAGGGAGGTAAGTGCGATTCGTAAGAGAGATTCTCGCTTGTAATGAAATAAAGAACTGATGAGCAATCCCTTCGGAAGTGGATTAATTTTACTAACGCTAAATAAAACTATGTATGTCGAAATCTTGAAATAGGAGTATGTACCTATATAGATAAGAGTAAGTTACAATATAAGAAGGTAACTAGATTTTAAGAAAAGCAATTCTATTTTTAAGTACCTACAAATAGTTCGCTCTTAAAATTGACCTCCAAACACTAAACGCAAAAGGCTCACATGGTCACACGTCTAAGGCTATCTTCAATTAGGTAATCAACGCAATCAATCCATCTGGGCGCGGAGGGGCTCGGAGCGGCTCGGAGCGCTGGGCGCGACAGTTGCGCGCGCGCCGCGAAAACACGCGCGCGGTACCTCGTAGCTCGCAGTCACTATAATGTGAGTCAAGCGTTCAGTGCATAACAAATAATTCCATTAAAACTGCCGGTAAAAATGGAGTGCTACACGTCAGATAGTTGTGACAGCGATAGTAGGGAACAAAAAACCCTAGACCTATCCAACCAGTTGTTGGACACGAACGGGCTCTCGCTAGAACTGCGAGGCATCGTCGACGAGAAGGATTGCGCGGAAAATTACGAGATAGTCTTCCTCTACAGCAACAGAATAAGCGCACTGCCTGACTCAATAAACAGGTTTTGCAACTTGAAGATGCTGGATGTTAGCCACAACAGGCTCAAGACTCTCCCTGACATCCTCAAGTACTGCCCGTTGTCGTCGCTCATTGCCAAACACAATTTGCTCTCCAATGAATCCTTACCCAAATGCTTTTGCTCCACCAAAAACACATTAAAAGAACTTAATTTAAGCGGCAACCAACTTAGCTCATTTCCCGAACAAGTAATGGAACTAACGTCGCTAAGATATCTCTATATGGGTGGAAATAATATAGGCAATATACCAAAGGATATATCAAAATTAAACAGGTAAGTGGGGTTTTGTTCATAAACATCGAATAAGTATCTACTTACCTTGATGTGAATCAAAGTTCTCCTTACCACACACACTACTTAATTCCTCAAATTACTACCATTTGGTAGTACCTCTGACAACTCATTAAACGCTCAGCTCTTATCACTAAGTAGATAAGAATTCCGTATTGGTTGTTTGTGTTTAAATACCTACCTACTTAGGTTTTTGGCAAAGTAAATCGGAGCCCTAACGCTTACCCGTCTGCTTGATGTTAGGAGACGAACTTACCTATGTTAATCTAATCAAAATGACAATAGATATCGAATGTATAATACGCGTTATAACCAACAATAAAGCCCCAACTACCTACCTAGTTTTGCTGGTCATGCGTAATCTAACAAACAAGTTTTATATACGCGATTAATTAATGTTCTTAGCCGCATTTTAATAGAGGGCAATATTGTTATGATAGAAGAAACTTATCCAATAACGTTATAGCGATAGCGTAATTTGAAAGTCGTGCAAATTTTCAATCGACATTAGGTCAGGGGTCGACCGACCGTCATGATAAGGTAAACAGTAGGTCCCAGCGCTAATTATAATAGACGCACTACGTAAATATTTAGATTCTCATCAACAGGACTCATTGTTTTAGTGTTTAATATATCCATAGCTCAGTAGGTGTATATGCCCACGCCGTGACGCATAGGTTCAACGTGTTTAAACAATAATGTTTACATTTTACACAGTATCAACTTATAAGACATGTTTGATGATGTTTGATTAGAAACGCAAGCAATATCGTTACGTGCGGACCGGATCTGGCATTTTTAAAACTTCAAGTAACACTTTGATAATCAAATTACAAGGTACCTACACTAAATCACTACATAGTATAAAACAAAGTCGCTTGCGCTGTCTGTCCCTATGTATGCTTAAATCTTTAAAACTACGCAACGGATTTTGAAGCGGTTTTTTTTAATAGATAGAGTGATTCTTAAGGAAGGTTTATGTGTATAATACATTCCACGCGGGCGAAGCCGCGGGCGGGTCGCTAGTATATATATATAGTCAACTGCGCTGTTAAAGGCTATTATTACACTTTTTAATTTTTAGAAATCCTTTAGAATCCTTTAGGTGAGCGCAGCACATTGCATCGCTGTAAATTAGGATTAGGTTCCTACAGTTAGTACAGTAAGGATCCGTTTTTGGATCCTAAAAATTAATCGCACTATTATGTTAGTAAATACTTTTAAATACTTCAGTGTCAAAACGGTTTCATTTTAACAACACCGTCGTATTTGTTGTTACAAAAGAAATACCTACCTTACTTACCTTTGAGTTCAATTGCGTCGCTAATAAGTCGCTCCATAAACATACGACCTGTAAATTGAAAACACTTAATTGACACCTTAACTGGCACGTACCTACTTGAGCTCTTTTCACTAACAGGGAAAGTTTTATTAATATTTAATACGTCAATCAAGTAGAAATTGTTACCTTACATCGTTTAGCTATTGTTTTCGTTAATTTAGTTTTGTTGTAGCTAGCCTTTAATATTCTTTCAGCAAAGCCAGCGAAGTTTGCAATAATGTATAATGTTGACAGCTGGAACTAAACCTAGGTAAAATGCTCTCATGTGGCATTTGGCAACCACCATATTAAGCAACAGTGTTTGAGTACCTACCTACTAAAAATTGCATCATGTTGCCAATTTTACGCCAAACAACTCTTAATATTTATTTAAACTTTTTACGTCATAGTTAGGTAGATTTTCACGATGAAACTCTATGGTCCCGATGGAGAAAAACAAAGCTGTGCTTCAGATTTGTGCCACAACTAATTAGCATACCGGCATAAGTGTGCGCCAGTGCTAGAGTAGGCGCTATTGACTTTAGAAACTGGGGCCTAATTCAAGAACCTGAAATCTGTCGTATACGAGAAGTCATACATAATAAAATAAGTCATTCGGGTTCGGGTTAGGTCCGTAAGACTACACGGTCCCCTTCTACACGGTCGGAACAATCACCCAACTCAACCAAGGTCAATTGGTCCTTGAAATTTGATCGTGAAGACGTCAGTTGGACAACCAAATTGAATGAACTGAAGTTGAGAAGGCTACTTTATCTTGGTTAGGTTAGGTTGGGTCTTGGTTGTTTGTGCCGACCGCGTAGAAGGGGTATAAGAGTCCCAGGACTCCCAGGCCAGGCATATACTTAGTATAGGGTTATGGGCACTAGTGATAGAGTGGTTGCCGGGATAGCATAGTGCCACTCCATGTCTTCCCGTGGATTTCGTAAAAAGGCGATTAAAGGAATAAAGGCTTGTAATACCTACTGTTAGGTTTTTGGCTTACAACCTGTCACTAATACGCTGGTAAACATTAGCCTATTTGTGCAAAATGTGGTAACAGAATTATCAACAAGCTTTAAGAGTTGTCG
Source organism: Acleris emargana (assembly GCA_927399475.2). Lineage (NCBI taxonomy): Eukaryota > Metazoa > Arthropoda > Insecta > Lepidoptera > Tortricidae > Acleris > Acleris emargana. Next base: position 9,014,104 of record OV656849.1, read on the forward strand.
GAAATTCTTTAGCTCTGCCTTCCCCACTCTGGGATTGAAGGCGTAAGTTTATGTATGTAAGATAGACACTTTAAGCTGACAGGCACCAATAATGGACACTTAACTCTTACATAAGATCATAGATTGATTAATAATAATAACGCTTATCTTCAGTAAAATAAGAATCAATTGTCCATCAAAGGTCCTTGTCCATTACTGGTTGAACTGGATCCATCTCCTGGAACACCTTCCTTCACAATATAGTCATGTTAAAAACATATTAATGTAAACTATTCAGAAAATCTTTTAAAATTCAATTTTTTCCGCCTAGTAACGCTGACTACTTAGGTACTCCTTGTCTGCCTTGGTGGCTATCTAATGTTTAAGATAAAATGTAAGTTGCTACTTTTAATAAATTTATCTAGTTTTGTTATATATAATAGTGATTAGATATTTATATTGGCTGGATATTAAATTCATCAAACGAGAACATGAATAAAGTTGCTACTTAATGAAACGGCACTTTAATTAAACATGCTTGACGACTCGGTTAGCTAGCCGTAAGTAGGTCCAAAATAAAGAGGTAGCATTAAGTTAGGGGTTCGGGTTCTATTCCCGGTACGAGTAAATATTCAAGTAGGTATGTGATGTGCGCGAGTATTTGTTATACCTACCAATTGAATTTATTCCATGTATTTATAAATTGTATTTATCTATAGGTAGACAGGAGGCCTATGTCCAGCAGTGGACGTCTTTCGGCTGACATGATGATGATGATGATGATAGGTAGACAGTCGTACAGTTATAGTGAATAATCTTTTGCGATCGTTTTTTGACGGATGAGTTCGTATTGATCTTGATTTTTCAATAAGCTTATCGGTCGGTACTAAAGTTGACTGAGACAGCAAGATAAAAACTGTCAAAAAACGATGGCAAAACATTATTCACTACGTACATAATGTAGCAGAAGTAGGTGGACAGTCGAAAAGCTCAAAATTATCTACACACTCTTATTCTATAGATATCTAATAGATTCACTTCATATTACCGACGTGTAAAACAGCCGTCATGTGGCCAATTTATAGAATAGGTAGTATTTTGAATTAGAATTCTCTTGAAAGTAGAATCGTGTATAGAAAATTTTGACTCTGTCTACCAAATTCGGCTGTTACACGAGATATCAGTTTGGAGTTACGTATCGATTTACTTATGACTTCGTACGAATATTTATTTATTTACTATATACTAACAAAGCAACCGATGAATTGCAAAATTGGATCACGCCATAAAATATAATTCGCGAGTTGTTATCTGTGCAGGCATACTTATATTCGTGTCACGCGTCAACGATAGCACTATAAAGCATAATGCGTTATCATCATTTATCAGCCATAGGCGAGACTTGGCTAAGATGGTGGTACCAACCCGGACGGACCCTGCACAAGGTCCTCCCACCTCCAAAACTGCCTGATGTATATTATAGGGGGGTATTATTAGAACAAAGAGACTAGTGACTAGACCTAAAGACAATCGTTTGTATGTATTCTTCACTAAACTAGGTACTCGGGTCTTTAATTGGCGAGTCTCGTTGCAACCATGTCAAAATAATTCCACACACAAATGACAACAAATTTTAATGCGGGGCCTTTATTTCTACTGGGCAAAACCATAAAGCCTTTGTCATGTTATCGTATTGTTTTTAACTCGGCCGATATAACTGTCTAGTAAATAAGAGTTATCGTAAAGGTGACAATACGATAACATATCAAAGGCAATATGGTTTTAACCAGTAGAATCGAGCTCCGTGGCTGTACAAACAATAAAGTAGTCTGAGCGTTTCTTGTTTTGTCGACCAGGTCAATAACTAAACATGCTTCTACTGTTATTACTATAATAAACATATTGTGGCAGTTTACAGATTCTCTCTCTAGGAGGGAACCAAATCGTCGATGTCCCGGACGGTGTGGGGCGACTGACATCCCTTCAAGCGTTAGTTTTGAGTGACAACCTGATTGAGCAGCTGCCGGCCAGCATCGCCAACCTGAATCAGCTTCGATCCTTATTGATCCACAGGAACAAACTAAAGACTCTTCCTACTCAAATCATCAAGTTAAGATGTCTGACAGAGGTAAGTTTTATAAAAAGACTACGCAAACATTTGCACTACATATTGTGCCGTAATCTTGCTTTTAAGATTGTAGGTAGGTGAACTACAATACGACGTAAACAATATTATAAGGAAAAATACAGCTCACAATTGTTAGGAAGTTACAATTTAAACCATCCTTCTTGTTAGCATCCATTATCTTTACATATTAAACAACAATAAATTGCGCACTGCACTTGTTATCAGCTGATTCACGTGCCGTTCGCCTGTGGGAATTTAAATATCCGAGCAAGAGCTTGTCTGACTAAGCTCAGTGTAGGGTGTCGACGCCGTTACTACACAAAAACACTATCTTAAATAACAACAAGTACGTGAACTTATTCTCTATTTAAAGTTCTTTGGTGTTGTCTTAGGTGATTTTAGTAGGTATTTTAACACTAGTCGCCTGTATTTAGGAACCAATCAAGTCTACTAAGTCATTTTAGTTTTTCTCTAAAATTCGCTATATATGCTTTCATTTTTGTTGTCATAATATGAGATTAAATGTATAAATAATTGAGTAGATATAATTTAATAATTTTGCTGTCATATTTATTTATTAATTTTAATGAATGGAATATTTTATGTATAATTTTATAACGCTCTGGTGTCTACTGTTAAGTTATAAATTACCTAAATAAATAAATACATTTAAGAGGATTGTGAAAAAAATCCATACAAAGTTTGACCCCAGTGATATTTTTTTTATATTTTCTCACCCCCTAAATCAAACCCGATTTCCACGATTTTTGAATATGTTGTAGTTATTATAATATAAATAACTAGGTCTGTACGTTTCTGTTCTTTGTTTTCTAAATTTGTTTCATTCTAAAAAGTATTTTCGTGAAACGGAAAACGTAGGTACAGACGTAGTTTTTCATGACACAACATATTCAAAAATCGTAAAAATCCTACTAGGTTTTAGCGAAACGTTTTCGCATTTTGTGTGGAAATTCTTAGCTTCACAGTCCTCTTAAGATCCCTTAATTAAAAAATGTTTTATACAAACCTGTGAAACCTGCAATATCACAAATGCCATGGGGTAGACGAAAAAAAAATGACATGCCCACGTTCTGTGTACCGCATGTTTACCGGCTAGGTAACCTACAAAAAAGCTTTTCAAGATTTTATTGTACCCCTTTGTCGGCGTACCTAACTAATATATTTATGCAAAATTGCCTACAGCTTTCTAGAACTAGGAGTCTGAGTTAAGCGGCGGACGGACATGGCGAAACTATAATGGTTCCTAGTTTGACTTCGGAACCCTAAAAAGCGGTTCTCCTCAATATTGTTTTGGTTACAGCTTAGCCTTCGAGAAAACCCTCTAGTTGTGAGGTTCGTCAGAGACATGACGCTGCAGCCTCCGTCGCTGCTAGAGCTTGCCGGTCGGACCATCAAGCTACATGAGATCCCCACCTTGCCTGGCGAAGTCCCTATGGATCTCATTAACTATCTAGGCGCTGCCCAGTGTTGCGTGAATCCAAAGTGTAAAGGTGAGGTACTTTCGAATCCCTACGCTGTGGCATTCAAACGTTAGCGCGGGTCATATTTCATATGTATTAGGTATTCCTTTGTCCTTACAAAAATACCTGCCCACGCAAAATATATCCCCAAACCTGTGGACTTTTTCAATCATGTTATTGTTGATATTCATATTTTTATTGCATTCCATGCGATCGTCCCGTCAACTTAGCGTCGCCATACTGTATTGTTAGTGAACTGCGCAGTAAGTATTATGATGGGTACAATTTAAAACCAACTTACGAGGTGTGAATGAACACATGTGAAATGAAAGAGACGAGATAATTAGTAACTAGCTCTACATACATTTTATTATTGTTAGTTACCTACTTAGCCTACTCTACTATACCTATCTGGCTGGTAATTCACAGATAAAATTGGGTTTTACTGCACAACAATGAAACTGCATTTTATAACTCACTTGTCAAAAATACGACGCAATAACAGTCAGATAAAATAATCTCAAATAAAATTAAACGGTCATACTTACACCTATGCCGTCCATTGAAGAGGATATAGCTTTCTTGTTTTATCGCAGGCTTCCCAATGTGTGTAACACAACGCATTTCACTTATTAAACACACACAACCAAAAATACTTATGACGGTCATTTTTATATTTTAAATTAACGGGTAGATAGGTAAACAAAGGGGTTTACTACCCACCATTATAAATATTTTTAGTTACTTTTTACAACCTACCGACATTTTCTTTTTCGTCTTACAGGTGTTTTCTTCGACAATCGAGTGGAACACATCAAGTTTGTCGACTTTTGTGGTAAATACCGTATCCCGCTTCTGCAGTACTTGTGCAGTTCGAAATGCATCACCGGAAGCTGGGAGAGCCGGGAAGTCGACAGCAACCCCCATCCGCACATGATGCGGAAGGTTCTTCTGGGATAGTAGTGATAAGGTTAACAAAGATGCTTATCGGAATATGAACTGAATCTGTATTGAGTTGGTGGTCCGTTAGTATAATATTGAGCAGTTCGTACCATGGGGCTCTGCAGTAACCAATAAAAGTTCACAGCTAAATGATTGAATTCAGTAGCGACTATTAAAGTCTAGAAATTAGCAGCCAAACAGGAAATATTTTTTAAGGGTTTAGCTATTAGAAGTGTTAATAGTATCGTCACAAATGGTTATGATACTTTTGATTTTATGAAAAAACCTTGACTGGAGCGCAACCACTATTTTAATTAATATGAGTTACATTAGTTGCTATTGAAAAGTTAATATATTTTTCCGCAAAATGGAGGGGTTTTTAAATTCCTGGTACACCTATCATTGGTACAGTCAGTGTCATAAATATATATACGTTCCCAAGGCGTCAAAAATATCTACAGATCCCTATACTCCTGATAATAAGGTCTGTTTTCTTATTTTGGCGCGATGGCAATGGTAAATTGATTTCCAACAATACTCACTTAAAATGTATGGATTAGCATTATTCTGAATACCATGGACAAATGATATCTTGAATTTTTATAACATTTTTTGTATTCAACTTTGTATGAAACGCTTTAACTTGTATATTTTGTTCAAAAAATTGTTTTATGTTAATATCATTTATTACCTATTATTCTACAAAGTAAAGTAAAGTTATTGATTGTGTTGGTTTTCTTTATTCAGTTTCTTGTAGGAACTTCATTCTCGCTTCTTTGCCTCTCTGAATAGCTCCTTTGAATAGTTTACAATAAAGCTCAATAGCGGCTGGCGTGTCGTCATTTCCTGGCACTGGGTAGGTTATCAAATTTGGGTTGCAATTGGTGTCTACAATGCCGACGGTAGGTATAAGCATTTTCGCACTGTCTCGCACGGCTGTATGCTGGTTCAAAATGTTATTTTGGGTATTCATAAATATGCAGAGATCAGGTAGCCTCGTCACGGCGCCAAATTGATGGTTAGCGTTAGTAAAAATACCACCTCGCCAGAACCTGGTGTGTGCGTATTCACCACACTCTTTGGCAGTTCTCTCGACCAAATGAGCATTAAACGAGTTTCTGTTGAAGAAAGTGATTATTCCGCCTCTGTAAGCCACATGGGCGGTGACATTAAGGGCTTTGCGGAGGTGTTCTGCTGTTGTGTCTAAGTCGAAAATTAAATGTCCCAGCCTAGACCCATATAAGTATGGCCTCATGTAGTCATTGAGGGAGCCTTCCTTGTGTCCAAAGTGCACTCGGGCATCAAACAAATCCTTGACTGTGAACAGGTTGTGGACTTGAAAGTAATCAGGGTAGTCCAATGGATTCTTTCTTTGTGTAGTGGTTTCTGCAAGCAAAATAAAGTACATTTACAGTCATTTAAATAATGTTTTACTTTACTAAAAGCACTTTGTTTACGTAAATAAAAATAAAATAAATAAATAAATATCAGGGGACACTCTCACACAAATTAACCTAGCCCAAAACTAATCTCTAGGCTTGTACTATGGATACTAGGCAACGATAATATTTTGGAGATTAAACCCGGGACCACTAGCTTCGTAGGCAGGGTCACTACCAACTAGGTTGTCTACTGTCTATAATCTTCTATAACTATTACTTGGAATATATCTATCTATAACTATTTGGAAAAGGATACATGTCAACACCTATGGTTGCTTTAGTCCTAGGGATACCAAATTACCCATGCCCAATCTTAAAACTAAACTATTTATGAGGTAATTAATTATCTTTTAATATTTCGCATGCTTAGTAATAAACGGGCTTAACTCAAAAATTGTGAATTGTGGTAAATTGAGTTTAAAGTTTCGTAATTGGCACTTCTTGTTTCCATTGAATTATTTGGTATCATGCCATCTCTTTTTAATACGCGATTTTGGCTGGTTTAAGAAAGAGAGCCGAAAGTGCTGTCAGTTATAAACCGTTTTAATAAAATAACTAATTTAATGCCAATTTTGAGTTAGGCCCGTTTATTACTAAGCATGCGATTTACTTAATTGTTTATTAATGAACATACATATCTTAGTCTACATTATGTTATGATATAAAAAATATTAAAAATTAAAGATGGCCAAAGTAGGTGTTTACAATAGATAAAACCCCGAAGACAATGGCAGCCTCTACTCTTAGAGCTGATAACCAGAGGCCGGAGTTCTCGTAACACTTTTGAGCTGTCATAGGGACTTCTCGTTTATCGACTTCCGACATGATTTATCGATACATTATAGGACATAACAACACAACACAAGATTAAAAGTAAAGGTAAACAACAGGCGGTCTTATCGCTATAGAGCGAACTCTTTCAGATGTTGACTACCTATTTCTTATATAGAATTATAGAGAGACTAATAATGAAGCAACAAAAACAGACTTTGAACATGACATTAATAAATGATAAAACACTGAACTGAACGGATTAAATGTCAAATTGTTAACTATTACTTTTCATCGTTTTCATTGTAAATCTCTATTTCACATTTTCAACTACTCAAAAGTTATCTGAAAGAGATCGCTCTTTAGCGCCAAGAGCGCCTGTTGTTTACCTCTACTTTGAATCTTCTTTAATATGCTGTGTTCTATAATGTATCAATAAAATATGTATATTGGAAGTCGAAAAACGAGAAGTCCCTATAACAGCTAAAAAGCGCTACGAGAATTCCGGCTTCTGCTGATAACTATTAAAGGACACAACTGAATTTCATCAAACCGAGCTAAGAACCTTCCAGTTAAAACTAATTTCTTTTTATAATGTGTCAGACCCGGTCTATGGTCAATGCCACAGACAGACACACAGATAAAAAAATAAGTACACAGATACTTGTTACATAACTCTTCTGTTTTCATCAAGCATAAATTAATACTTTTTTTGTTAATGTGAAAGTTTGTGTGTTAGTTTGTTACTGTATTCTGCAACAGCTAAACAGATTTGGATGAAATTTAAAATAGAGATAGCTTATACCCTGGATTAACACATAGACCAATTTCACATGGACAATTTAAAAGTTCCCCAGGGAATAATGATAAATGACTTCTTCACAGATGGAGTCGCATGCAACAGCTAGTTAAAGTATGGTTCTCTGCCTTTTGGCAAAAATGGGCGCTTCAATCAGTATAAAACATTTTGTATAATTTCATTTAACTAATCACGAAAAGCATAAAAACCATATGTACAATTTTATCTGGCATACGATTGAATAACATAACACTCATTATACAGGTAGGTTATAGGTAACACTCATTTAGTATAACTAGGTATAATTTTCTTGTTATTATGCATTTTGAAACAATTTATATCTAACTAGGTTAGGTTAGGTTAGGTTAGAACTGTGACAACATTAGTAGTAATGAAAGCCGTTAGAAATATTTATTTTTTAATTTATAAACATTATAGTATTTCAAATTTTGCATTTCTTCTATGCATCATGACTATTATATTGATTGTTTATTATACAAATCGAAATTATGCAATTCGTGTTATGTAAATGATCATTAAACCACTTGTTTTTATGCTAAACATTACACAGCCGGCAAAATGTATAATTTCTCAACCGTTTCATTTGCCAACCTGCTTTTTTTCTGTAACTGTAAATATTTCAGGATTTTTATAAAAAACTAACCTAATTTAACCTATAGGGCTCTATATTATCGTACCAATATAATTATGTAAATTCTGAAATAATAATTACCAATAACTCTAAAAATTTGTTGGTAATTTCGTAACTACATTTTTCACAATTGGGTTAACCAGTGTATTAGTGACATGTTCCAAACCATCACCTAACAGTACTACAAGCCTTTATTCCCTTAGTCGCCTCGTACAACAACCCCGGGAAGACATGAAGTGACACTATTCTAACCCGGCAACCACACACGATAATAAGATATAAGTTATAGCAAATCACTTTTAAAATATGTTTTATTTTAGTAATATGCTATAGAGTATTAGACTCTTTTATCATAGAATATTGGCTCCTTATTTTATACTGCCTCACAATGCTTACATATGCAGTCATACAACCTACCTGCAAGACTTATTGTGTCAGGAGTTCTGGTTACTTGTTAAACAATGATACAGAGTTATGAGCAGACCTAGGAATATACGCAGAAAATTTAATTATATAGATAAACAAATTCTGATTGTTTATTTTAACAATAGCAAATGGGACAGTAATTCTGAAATACACAATAACGAAAAAAAATATGATGATGAGTGTAGGTTACAAAATCCTTTTATAATAAAGAATAAACAAAATTATGTTGCTATTTTGTTTCATTTGCACTTTCAATAAAAAAATATTATTACAAACAAAACTTGGAGCGATCACTAGTATATGAAAAAAGCATCTATAATTGAGTTTATTTTGCCCAGCATATTCCTAGGTCTGGTGATGAGTTTTGGAAATAAAGAGGTACGAGTGTAGATAGGCACGTCTTGCTGTTCGACGTACCTTCAGAAACATTTTGCGATTCAGTCGCCGGCTGAGCAGCTGTCGAACTTTTTCTTATGAGCCCATTGCGCAGTGGACCTAAAATAAGTTTGATTACTTATGTTAAAATCCCACAAGAATCGGCAATAAAAAGTATTTGTTTAAAGTAACGTGACGGGCTTACGTAAAGTGCGAGGTAACATTGTAACAAGCGTCAGTTGTCTTAAGTAAACCTAAGTTTATTACACAAAACAATAATAATCAATAATAAAAAATGAAATACAAGGAAACGAAATCTAGATAACCTCAAATTAGTCAAATTATATGTACTGTACTGAAAACTACTATGACATGTTATAGACGTTTTTTGTAGAGTAAAACCGGTTTAAACAGTAGCTTGAATAGCTTTACAGTGCTGTCATTGCCATACGTGAAAAAGTCCTACAAATCATCTATCTTCTTATTAGAATTCTTCTTCTATCATATTATGAGATTTATTCCAATAATAGTTACGAAATGCGAAATAATGTGTGTTTGTTTGTTACTCTTTCACGCTGCGACAGCTGCAGCTGGACGGATTCAGATGAATTTTGAAAGAGAGATAGTACAAATACTTTTGATCCCAAAAAAAATAAGTTAGGTACCGAGGAAGTAACGTTGATTGAAATCTACGCAGATGAAGTCGCTGGCAGAAGCTATATTATAAATACGAAAGTTTGGATGTTTGTTATTCAATCAAGCCAGTACGGCTGATCAGATCTGAATGAAATTTGGCACAGAGATAGGCTTTAGTCCAGAATAACACTTAGTCTACTTTATATCCCCGAAAATTGTACAGTTTCCGAGGGGAAAGTGATAAACTACTTCAACGCGAACGGAGTCCCTCGCGAAATAACGTAATGGATAGATTATAAATGCCATAAAAGCGAGAGAAACCAAAATTGACATTAAAATTAAAGGTAAAGAAATAGGGATGATACAAGCATTTCAAACTGTTATTTAGACAACGATTTGACAGAGTATGCACTGTGAAGTCATGAAACAGGTTAACCATTATAAACTCCAAGTTACATTCTGTTTCGCTAGAAAGAGATAGGACCTCAATTTAATATGTTTCCTTTTAGTCGCTCAACTATCTTAATCGAGATATCTTTTCGCCACCCTTGAAATAGGTACCGTTGAGAAGGTCCGTGGGCCATCTGTGGCCTTCATTCAGATTCACGTCACCAAATGATACTTTCTGAACGCAAATGCTGTACTTGTTACTAAAAATACTGAAGTTGCTATATGTATGCCTAAAATATTTGAGGAGTTCCCTCAATTCTTCATGGATCCCCGCATCAGATTAGAATTTGGTGACAATGGGACCACCTCGAAAGTATACTCTATCAAAACAAGAGAAGATTTTTTTAACATACATACATACATACCTTCACGCCTTCATTCCCAGATCCCAGAGTGGGGTAGGCAGAGCTACAGAATTACCAACAACTCTAAAAACTTGTTGATAACTCTGTAACCACAATTTGCACAATTAGGCTAAGATGTTTAACAGTGTATATTAGTGACAGGTAGCAAGCCCATCGCCTAACAGTACTACAAGCCTTTTTCCCTCAGTCGCCTATTACGACATGGATGGACATGGAGTAACACAATTCTAAGCCGGCAACCACACGGGATTAAATCGGATTATAATTTTATAATTGACGGAGAAATCAGTAAACATGCATTTAAAAAAATACATACAGTGGAACCTAAAACCTCCTTTTTTAAAGACGGATAAAAAGAACAGCTAGAGGAATATTTAAAAATTGGCAACATAATATTGACATTGACATCATTTCTGACGTTCTCGTATTATTCCCTTGAATTATTGATTTATTAAATTGTGATTGAATTTAAGCTTATTGATCATTATAAGTTAAATGGTATTATTATTAATTGCTGGGAATAACAATATAACCAACCTAAAATAGTAATCATTACGACAAGATGGCAAAAACGAAAATTGAAGATGTTGACTTGTACGCTCTCCTCGATCTTACAATAAACGCAACAGAATCCGAGGTTAGTTTTTACGTTTTGGTAACTTTTATTTAAATTACTCATAGAGTACTTAATAATTCCTATAAATTTTTCAGATCAAAAAAGCCTATCGTAAAAAAGCGCTACAGTGCCATCCGGACAAAAATCCAGATGACCCAAAAGCAGCAGAGGCATTCCACGAGCTTTCTGGGGCTCTAGAGATACTTACAGATGCGGCAGCAAGACTTGCTTATGACAAAGTACTCAGAGCTAAGGAGGCTGCTAAACTTAGGCACAAAGAATTAGACAGCAAGCGGCAGAAGCTTAAAGAAGAATTAGAAAGGCGTGAAAGGGAAGCTGGGCAAGGATCGAATCTTACTGATGAACAAAAACTAGCTGCTGAAATTCAAAGATTGCAGAAAGAAGGCAGTAGACTGCTCCAGGAAGAACAAAAGAGAGTTAAAGCAGAAGTAAAGAGAAGTTTGGGGAAACTTAATGATGTTGTATGGAACTCCAGCCTTAACAGAATTAAGATTAAGTGGAAAGCAGACAAATCAGATGATAGCAATGGAGGATATGATGAAGCTACTCTGCAAAAGTTTTTGAAGAAGTATGGAGATATTTTAGCACTGATTTTATCACCTAAGAAAAAAGGCAGTGCATTAGTTGAATTTTCCACTAAAGAAGCCTCAGAGATGGCAATTGAGCTTGAAAAAGGTAATCAACGGGGTCACAACAATCCCCGAAAGGGCTAGGTTGACAGGATAGACGGCAACTCCCTAATAATTATGTTGATATACCTGCACACAGTGTAGTTGTATAAAACTTGATACCATTCCAATTTTTTTTCATTTAAATTTTTGTCACATTAGGGTGCTATGACCCTTCAAAGATACTTTTGTGACCACAAAAATTATATACTAGTTGTGCTAATGCCAAATATGTAAACACTGACAAAAATCTAAACAAAACGCAGACTAGTAATTATAGTGTGTAATGTACATTGTATATCATTGTCTATCATTTAACTTATCATACGTTTTTTGGTCTCAAAAATATCTTTGAGCTGGTATAGCATTATAATGCAACCAACATTTTGGTCAGCTTTTGCATATATTTGACATCAACACGTTTTTCAGCCGCCATATATAGAATGCACCCATTGTGCAGGCAGACTGATATATTTAGCATCAATCTATCTAACCTAGAATATTTAATTTCGGAAGTCATTATCAGATTTGTTGTGACCTCCTGTAATATTATTCCATTATTTTGTAAATATTTATACTAAGATATTTTTTTTACATTTCAGGTTTACCGGACAACCCTCTCACATTGAAGTGGCTGCATAACCAGCCCATTTTGACCAAAAAAAAGGATTTCCCAGGGCCTTCATTAGTGTCAGACAGAGATTATGAATCAATTGTGTTAACAAAAATGAGACAAGCTGCAGAAAGACAAAAACTTATAGATGAAATGATGAAAGAAGACTCATGACATTCTTAATAAAATACTATAAATTCTTTGGAGCAATTATTGTAAATCCTAATTTGACTTGAAGTGAGCTTGGTACTCTATTGCATGGTTTTGTATAATTAAAAATACAAATTATAGAATTGATATCAATGTCTTCATTAATCTTTATTTTTCACAATGTCAAATGGTTTCCATTCTTTAATGAACTCTAGTACTTTCTTCCTCTGTAAGTCGCCATACTCTCTTTGAGGATTCTTCCACAAGTTGTGATCCAAGTCCAGTATTCCGCCAATAACTTCCTGTAAATGAATAAATTGTTAATAATTTGCAGATGAACCAAAGAATACAAGTTTCATACAATTATTTTCTTTATACCAAATATTACTTACTTCTGCAAAATTTCTTGGAAAAAGCTGTTGATCTTCTATAACATGAGCAAATCCTGGAACCATTCCAAAATCAATCCAGAAATAGGGTAAGCCTTTTGGAATGCCCTTCCTTATGTTCTTTCCCTTTAAATCAACAACTTTTTTGTTCATAGACCACTCAGCTTCACATTCTAAAATTGCTTTTTTAAAGTAAATAGCGGCCATGTCTCCAACATCTCTAGGTAATGGAACACAGTGGATAACCATATGAGGGAACCTGTGTAACCTTGTTGCCGTTTCAAAGAACACAACGTCTTTGTCTTGTGAATTGAAAAACTTTGTAATAGCATGCCTGTAGTTCTGAAATAAAAATTAAAGGAGATTAAGGGCTGTAAGATCTTGGCTTAGATACCCATCTCGAGGTACATCAAAGTAACAATCTATCGTATTACCAAAGACGGCGGCTACCAACAAGAAGTGATATAGTTGAAGCATTGTTTACTCTACTTGCGTTCTGCCCTCGCTTCGCTTCGGTTTATGCGAGTTTTCTGTGACACCCGTACATAAAACCAGATTGTATTTATTACATAATAACCTTCCTCTTGAATCAATATACACGGTGCCCGTGAGCATTGCGACAGATTTTAACCACGCATTCCTGAGGTCATAAGGAGTAATAAATGTTGGATGAACCTAGGTCCAATTCAAACTCTTTAAGTTTTCGATTTTTCATGCAAAATAAATCAACTATTTTTGCTTCTCTAGTGAAACAATGCTTTAGGACGAGCTGGCAACGCTTTTTCTTCCATTTCTTATGTATTATGGGGATTACCCTTGACGTTGAATGAATGTTATTTTGTTTCCTTTTCTAACCAGTAATGTTAACTGATTTGACTTTTACAGTCAAATTAGAAGGTGAAGTCTTGCAACGTCGCAATCATAAAGGTGTTTCATACTGGAGATTTCATTACAACATTTTTACACAAAAATCGAAATATCTCTAAAACCGAGCCGAATTCAGCAGACGTTAATTAACATTTTTAACTTAAGATGTGGTCAGGAATATGCTGTTAAAATGTCTCGCAATGCTCACGGGCACCGTGTATACTGCTAAAAACTGCATTAAAATCCGTTGAGTAGTTTAAAAGATACATTCACGCCTTCATTCCCAGAGTGGGGTAGGTACAGCTAAAACGCAACTTAATCGCGTAAAAACATTATAGTAGACTGAATTACTAAGTAACAAAATTTGTTGACATTTAATGTCAACAAAAAATGTTTTATAACGTCACACACACTATGTATTTATAGTGAGACACCATTCTATGGTGGGTCCGGGTTCCATTGGGCAGAGAGTACCTAGCTAATTAAATGAAAAATATTATCATGGATCCCAAAATTCCCAAATAACGTAAATAATTAAATACCATTATCTGCTCCCACACATCCTCATCTAAAGAGGTAACACATGTGGCATGCTGAATTGTAGTGATAATACATTGCCCTTTTACTAAGGACCTCCTTGCTGGCACAGCCATGTAAACCTTTGTACCACAGCTGACCATGAGATGCTTTAACATTTTCTTAGAGTCCACACAGTATTCACAGCCCTCAAGAGACCTTTCCATCTTAATATGCTTGTTAATTGCCATCTTTTTCTCCCTTTCACTGTCCTTTGCTTCATTTCTATTCTTAGAGATCTCATCAGTGAAAATATCCTCCAAATCATCATTAGGGTTTTTGTGTTTGCCTACAACTCTTGCAAGCTCAGCTTCTTCGTTGTAGTTATCACCATATTTTTCTTCTTGGAACTGAAATGAAATATAAAAAACATTCAATCTGATAATCATAACCAGACATAGGAATCCAGGGGGCAAAATTGTATGACAGGGAGTTTCTATAGCGATAAATTCAATTATCAATGCTTTTTCCATATACAGGGTGTCTGGCGGCAGATTTATGATTTCAAAATTTTATTAAAAAAAATATATATTTAATATATGTTTTTATTAATTATAGTCACAGTGAAAGTAATGATGCGGATTTCATTTTTTGTAAATTATGTCATCCAAATGTTTTCCATTCAGTTGCACACATTTTTCGAAACGAAGCCTCGTGTTCCCGGGCATTTTCAAAGAAAAAAGGGCCGATAATCACACTTGTGGACAAAGCACACCAAACGGTTACTCGGGGGCAATGCAGCGGTTTCTGATGTTTAATTCGTGGATTACGGGTTCGTGGAGCCCAGTAACGACAGTTTTGTTTATTAACATGGCCGTTTAAGTGGAAATGAGCCTCGTCACTCCAAAAGATTGAATCCACAGTGCGAAACCTCCCCAACATTGTTTCACTGAACTGTTTGCGTAACACAAAGTCATTCTCCTTCAATTCTTGGATGATTTGGATTTTAAATGGATGGAACTTCAAGTCTTTTCTCAAAATTTCATGGACAGCTGCTCTAGCAAGTCCCAATGAGGCGGCCCTTTTCCGTATAGAAAGTCGGGGATTTTCACGTAAACTTCTTTCAACAAGTTCAATGTTTGCGGGGGTTCTTGAAGTCCGGCTAGGCCCCGGGCTTGGACTGTTCATAGCGGAAGCAGTTGCACGGAATCTCTCCACCCACGAACGAATTAAATTCACGCTTGGTCCATCACTTAATCGACGAATATTGAAGTTTGAACAAAACAAAACAAAAAGAATCGCCGCCTTTAAAGAACGCCTCGATAGCGAACTCACGATGCTCTCCCGACCACTGCGGCATTGTGACTAACAAATCCGCACCATCGGTGATTCCAATGACGCCCCCCACCCCTCCGCACCATTTATAACTTTTTGTAAAATCGAGTTCTAAAATGTAAATCTGCCGCCAGACACCCTGTACTAGTGATCGCCCAAAGCATTGTATGTTTTTTTTTTTTTATATTGTTCTGAAACTAAGTTCACACAGCAAATAAAAAAAAAAATGCCTTTTTACCTCAACTTAAATTGAAAAGTCATTTAGCCACCTAAAATGGATTTATGGAGATGTTTAATGCTCGAAAATTTGGAACAAATTTGATCATTTATTTTAACAATAGGAGATGGGACAGTTATTGCAAAGAATATTATTATGAGTAGTTTCAAAAATAATTTTGTAAAATAATCATTTACAAACAAAACTTGAAGTGATCACTAGGTATATAGAACGAGCATCGATAATTGGGTTTATCAAAACTATAGGAACTCCCCAGCTGTCATTAAAAAAAATCCCATTGGATTCCTATATAATAATATGTTTGATCATAACAACCATTAATACATTATTTAGACTTTACTAATGATCAAACAACTTACCATTTGTGCCAAGTTGTACTTATCATCATTACCAAAGTATTTCATCCTTTCTCCAGAACTATGTGTTTCTGTTTTTCTCTTTCCTCCTTTGCTCCGAGGGTCTCCAGTTGATCCCTTAGTCAAGGGTCTGGTGTTACCCATGCTATTTGTAGACATAAGCATCACATCATCATCATCCTCTTCTCTTCCAGCATCAGGATTTTGCTTTCTATATTCCCTGGCAGCCTCCAACTTGGTCTTAAGCTCATTGACTAGACTTGTATTACCCATTATCTCAGCTTTAACTATTTTGGCTGCTAATTTGTTCATCTTCTCATCACTTAAATAAGGTGTATGTGTTTGTTGTTGCTTTTGACTCTCCATTCTTGATTCTGTTACTTTGATTTGTTCAGGAGATTCCTCTTCTGTGTATGTTATTTTGTCCTCTCTCACTTCTCTACTGCTGCCCTCTCTTGAATCTCTTCTATAAGCATCTCTTGCATCAGATTTATACTCATCTTTTCTTGATTC
The DNA here is from genome assembly GCA_927399475.2 of Acleris emargana. Classification (NCBI taxonomy): domain Eukaryota; kingdom Metazoa; phylum Arthropoda; class Insecta; order Lepidoptera; family Tortricidae; genus Acleris; species Acleris emargana. The sequence continues at coordinate 9,030,832 of OV656849.1, forward strand.
TCTCCTCCAGGTACCTGATTTTTTACCGTCTGAGCCATAACTATAATGGCTACTTTTACTTTTGTAACCTTTCTCAATAAATGGTTCTTTTGAACTTGAAGATCTTGAGTAAAGATCGTCATTGTCATCTGGTTTTAAAAACTGCCTTGATTTCCGAAAGCTCTCAGGTGTTTGAGGTACGCCTCCACCACCATTTTTCCAATAGGGATTGAGTTCTCTGCTACTAGTTGCAGGGTTATATGAATCAATATGTTTCTTTTCCTCTTGTTTTGGTTTTCTTATGTCTTCTTTTGTATATGTCTTCATCACACCTGTCATAGCCATCCAGTCATCTCGCACTGCAGTACTTTGATTGTTTGCTGGCTGTTTCTCCACCCATTCATCTTCACTAGAATTGCTGGAACTTGTTGACTGCAATATTATCATAAATTTAGAGTTATAAGAAATACAATGATATCCCAATGCAATGATATACATTTTGATAGGTTATATTTATTACTCGCACTTTTGAAGGCATTGAGCCTCAGTCTACAATTGTAAAAAGCCGCTTTTATTTATTCAGACAGGCTCATAATTCATTCATTATACTTACGCTACATCGTTTGCGTTCGCGTTTATCTTTACGTTTACTTTTTTTCTTACGCTTTTCTTTTTCATGTCCTTCGTTCATAGTGTTTTTATAAGACTTTATATCTCAATAACGCCAAACAAGTGTTTAGAAGTTGCGTCGCAAACAAAGAGTACCTAATACTGGTCGCAAAACCAGTGTTGCCAGTGGCATATCATCAAATGTAACACAAGTCAGGTCAAAAAGTAACATTTTCACGGGAAAAATAACATTTAGTATGTACCTTGTTCTTATTAATGTGGAAAACGACACTAATACTAAATTATGGCACTTTATTTACACAAAAACTAAAAAAAAAGTATTCTGTCCCATTTCTTTCTTTCTTCGAAAAAATAATTTTGATCGAATAATTTACTAGTGATACTGAAAAAAAAAACATATTAAAAACATATAAAAAAATAATTATTTTATAAATATTTATTTAAATATTTTATACTGACCTAAAAGTAACGTAAAAGTAACATTTTAATTCCTGTAACATAGGGGTAACATGAGAGGGTCAAAAGTAACGTAAAATGTTACAAAACTAACATTCTGGCAACGCTGCGCAAAACTCGCAAAGTAATCTGACACTCGTGACAGATCAATGCACGCACAGACTTATAATATAAGGTAAGGGTATTATCAAAGAGAATATAGCATAGCATAGGTATTGATCGATTGACTTGTGTTAAAATACTACGCACGCCATTTTTAAGACTTAAGTACATGACGGAAGAAGTTGATGGTATCGTCGATTATATTTCCACCTATAGAATATTAACTTGATACACGTTCATACAAAACCATAGACGAATAGGTAATAATTTACCCAAAACCGGTTTTTTGTTTTGTTCGCCAACCCTAGTCAGGAATGCGCTTTTTTGCGTTTTGTGAGGTTTTGTGTGACAGTTTTGGTTGAGTGGTAAAAAGACGTGATTTTCAATAAATATCTTCCAAAATCATGTTTTTCTGTGAACTGATAATTTTAAGACGTTTTTAACTTTACAAACCTGTCCATCCATAGCGACAACATAATTCAATTTGATGCGTAACGACATGGCCGCTAAGAATGTCATGGTTTCCATGGTGTAAGGCTATTTGGTATTCAGTTTGTGTTCACGAAGTTCAATAACAAGTGTACAACTATTTAGGATATTAGAGGTTTGTATCAATGTACAGTTACGACCATTGAGCCCACATGCTATGTGACTGGTGTAATATAAATAGTAATCGATTGTTTACGCACTTGATCTAGAAAGTATTTGCTACGCTATTTTCCAGCTTTCTTTTCACGTTACATAAAGTGTTTCCGGCGCTTAATGATTGCGATAATTCTTGACAAGTGAAACTGAGCTTTTCTTGGTGTGTTTATTTTTAATAACTATATTACAGGAAAAGGGGACAAACATTTCTAAAATGTTTTCAAAAAAGAAAAAGAAGCCACTTATTTCCCCGCCCAGCAACTTTGAACACAGAGTCCACACTGGTTTTGATAAGAGAGAAGGCAAATTTGTGGGTCTACCATTGCAATGGGCATCTCTTGTTGGAAACAATCAGGTAACATCTGTCAGCATACTCTGTTTATATTTGTGTATGCAGGTTTATTTGGATAAGATAGAATCATACTGTTTTACTTACAGGTTTTAAAATCAACTAACAGACCTCTTCCTATGGTGGACCCTTCTGAAATCACTCCAACTGAAATCTTAGATTTAAAAACAATTGTTCGAGGAGATCATAGGACTGCCTCAGTGTCCTCGCTTGTTTCTACACCGTCACAAGTGCTACCAAATATACCAGTACAACCTGTACAAAATGGAGTCATATTGCCAAAAACATCAAATGTTGCAAGATCAAACTCTCTCAGAAGCAGCAGTCCTCCTCGAATAAGACGGGATTTACGAAGTCAGCCAAACGTACCCCCAGCAGTACCTGAAGAGTCCCCACCAGTACCACCTGCCCCACAGCAGTACCCTAGTCTACGGCGTGAACACAGTAACTACACCTTGAACAAACCAATTGCTGAGTCGCCCACAGAATGGGCACAACACACGCATGAAGCTACAGTGAGGCCTGTGTCAGAACTAAATGACAACCATCATGCAACCATGACATACCAAAACATACAGAATGCTAATGTGCCTTATCAACACAACCACCCACCAAAACAAATGTCCCATAGCAGTATGCATCGAGGGCTCAATGGAAATAATGGAAATATGGGTAAGAAAATATTTTGTTAGTTGTTGACCTTCAAATAATTTATTTTTAACAAAACATCAAATTAGAAAAATAAAGAAAAATAAACCTAGCTTTAACTGAAAAGGGCTACCAGAATGTATTGGAATTTTATATAACTTTTAAATGTTCATGGATTATATAGCACCATATTACTAAGCTGAATTTGAATGAGTCGTATGTATGTCGTTGCTTAAATACAAAAGCGACACAAAACAAAATGTGTTTGTGTTGCATTTAAATTCGGAATGCTTTATACTTAAAGTTTTAAATCAAACTATATTTGTTTTTGATTTGCGGCGCTTTTGTATTTAAGCAGCGATGTATGTAAACTCTTTATTGCACAAAAATATAATTATTAAACTAATGTACAAAGGCAAAGGGATGTGGTGTAGTTATCTGTCTCAAAGCAAGTAAAATTATTCTAAACCCTTTCTATGCGCTACCAGATGATATTAGGCAGTTTCAATCTGATGCTTCTCTTAAATCTAGGTTGAAAAAGTACTGGCTTGACTCTTGTTCCTGATCTAATACTGAATATCCTTTTCACTTTTTGTTACAATTTATCATACTAGTATAAGATTCTTTTTTACATATGTTACATATAATGTTCTACATATTTATTTTCTATTATTAATTTTATCTTCTTTCTAGCCATGTTAAGCTATTCATTGTTATTATTTATTTGTCAATTGCTCAAAGGGTGATTGGAAGAGATCCGATAAAGATAAGTTCGCCTTTTGTGTTTCTGTTTCTTTTTTTTACATTGCTACTTTCTGTTTGTGCATTGAAGAGTTTACATACATACATGCGTATCAAAGTAAACCGCTCTTCAGACAACTGCTATTCATGGAGTGTCTGGCGACAATTGTCATGCACAAAATCAGTTTATTATTAATTGGCCCCTGGAATTGTTGCTGTGAAATGCATGCAAATCATCTTGCTGTAGCAAAACAGTCTTAGTAAAATGTTTAATATTGGTTTCGTCTTTTGAACCACTGCAATGGAGTTTCATTCTTAGCACTATATTGATAAACTAAAGTCGAGTCCGGAATTAGGCGAACTAACTTGACAGCCAAAAATGTTGCCAGACATAGGAAAAAATAAATAGTGATAGGTTTATGTCGACACAAATATGTCGATATAACCTTGTGCCTTCTATAAATCTGATTATATTTATATTTTATCAAGTAATTGTCGTCGAAACTTTCACACTCATACATACTTGCCAAATAGGGAAAACTACAGCAATTTTTACGATATAATATGATCTGAAGGATGTACGGTTTAAAGCGGATATTTACGATACTTACTCCTCAAATTAGGAATAAAATACAAAAATAATGCTGACATTACAACAGGCCATTGTGATCCTTTTAGGTGGCTTCCAAATTATTTGCTAGATTCTAAACACAATAATAATGATAAACTAGACTTTTTAAATATCGATATTAACAGCACTAGCCAAACTGTGGCAACATTAGTGTACAATGAACTGTCAAGTTAGTTCGCCTAATTCCGGACTCGACTATAATCTTTAGTATGGTATCCATGTCAATGTAACATAACATAAATTAAACATTTTCAAATTAAATTAAAATAAGGTAATCAAAGGAATAATGTTAGAAAGATTGATAATTCTAACAAGATCAAAAATAGAAATATTGCAAATAGAGATTCATAGTTCATATGACTCTAATTCTATTTAGCTAAAGGTTGTTTGAAATTTAATTAGATTGACAAAGGTTTGATTGTTTTGTGTAGTGGTTAATATTTGATTGTAAAATCGTAGGACGTATGAAAATAGCGCGTCACAATCTTCCCAAGGTGAAATACAAGATTACAGATACTTAATAATATTCCTGTCATACACATTTACTCGGCTGCAGAAAATGTATTCGTCACATCTCAGCAAAAAAATAATAATGGACTTTTAATCTATTCAGGAAACAATGCTTATCCAATGGCGGGACATCAGCACGCACCTCCCGGCGCGCAAAACCCGGCCGGCGCGCCGCACCTGCCCCTCGCTGCCTCCAAACATGAACTGAGACTGACTCATGAACAGGTATATTATCATATAAGCCTTTTCTGTCCACATTGTTTGAAACCAACTGATTTCTGACGGGCAATACTGACATCCGTTATGAATACAAAAATGTTTTGTCATAAAGTGGGAAAAATATACAAGTTTAATTTGTAACCAGCAAGAGTTTAGTAATACCAGCAGGTTGTATTAGTTTAGTGGCTGCAATGGAACTAATACTTCCTATTCCGATTCCTAAATAACAAATATTTCTGCAGTTGACCATTACAACACATCTGATAACAAAAAAACCCAATTGCCCATCATAGTGTCCGTATACCAAAATTCACAGCAATGTGTATATAATGTCTTAATGTGTTATTTTCTCTTATCATATGTTGAAATAAGTGGAAGTTTAAACAAACCAACTAATACATAATATAATGATAGGTTATCAACTTTTCTTAACTAGCTCCAAGACAAGATAATTTCCGTTAGTGGGTAAAACCAGTTAGCAAGGTGGATAAATTCACTGGTGGCATTGCATACACAGGATATTAAACAATTTCTAGTTAAAATTTATGGGTTAAGTTAATAAGCAAGGTGTGGTTTAATTTTCATGCCATACTCACATAATGTTGCATAAATCACTATTTATGTAAATTGATTGTAATGAAACATCTGGTTTTTCTTGCAGTGTTTAACACTGAGTGTTACATGCTATTTCTCAAGGCCCTGTCTCTTTATGACATATTTTTCATATTTTTGCAATAAGGTATTGAAGAAAGTTAAGTTTACATAATTATATTTGGGTGTTACAATCGTGTTTTGTTTGCCTACTGCACATGGAAAGTATGCAAAAAAACTCAAAGAGGCATCGTAATCCTATGACTAATTTTTGAGATCATATTCTGTTAACCTTTTGATTGTCAATCAATCAATCAATCAAGTTATTTATTTTTAAAACATAGGTAACAATAATGGTACAATTGTAATAGTGGGCAGTGGGTCGAATACAAAATGTGTCACGCGTGCTATATAATATTATGTGGTTTCAAATTGCACCTTATTGATAGGAAACAAAGTGTCTAGTAACAAGTAGATAGGAGGAGTGGTTGTTTACGTGAGTGCTGTCTCTAGTTCCGCGCGGCGCTGCGGCTGGTGGTGAGTGAGGGCGACCCGCGCGCGTCGCTGTCCGGGTTCAGCAAGATCGGCGAGGGCAGCACGGGCGTCGTGTGCGCCGCCGCCGACGCGCGCAGCCGCCGCCGCGTCGCCGTCAAGATGATGAACCTGCGGAAGCAGCAGCGCCGGGAGCTGCTCTTCAATGAAGTGGTATGTACATGGGTGTCCCCTTGTTTCATCGACACCACTTTGCAGCAATATGTTAACATTATATTAACCCTAGTTGATTTCAGGTGATTTAGGTAATATGTTTAAGGTAACTAAGAAAAGAGAAACTAACTAAAGAGTAACTAAGAGAAGAGGCGACTAAGGGAATATAGGCTTGTAGTACTGTTAGGCGACGGCCTTGTAACCTGTCACTAATATGCTGGTAAACATCTTAGCCTATTCGTGCAAATTGTGGTTCCTGAATTATTTATTTATTTATTTATTTTATTTAAGGAAAACCAACAGCTATGCTAAATATCAACAACTTTTTAAAGTTGTAATTCTGTAGCTCTGCCTAGCCCACTCTGGGATTATAGGCGTGAAGGTATGTATGTGTATGTTTAAGGTAGGTTAGGTTAGGTTAGACTTGACACCATCACAAGATAACCTGAAATCAAAACGGGTTTAGCGAAGTTATATCAGTAATCAGTAAACTTCTAATGAGTTGCCTGCCGGGTCGTCTAATGGGAAAAATGAAATGGTAGTGATTTCTCAATTTTCAGTGGTAGAGCCACGTCATAATATGATTAGGGTATTAATAGCTGAACATATTTATATTTGCCTCTGTCAAGTTAAGGCCTCTGGAGAAGACGAAGACGTGGGCCATAGACCACACACGGGCCTAGTGGAAACTAAGATACTGTACGTCAATGCAGTGATCACGGTCAGGTTTTTTTTAGTCTGTAAGAGTATCTTATCTGATCAGCCCGACTTCAAAAATCTTCGCTTTAATTCATACATTTACTTAATCCTCTTTTTTTTCATCATTTTCCTACATTTTTATAATCCTCTAGCATAAGGTGATGACGGTTTATACATGTTTTCCAGGTGATAATGCGCGACTACCCCCACCCGAACATCGTGGAGATGCACGCGTCCCACCTGGTGGGCGACGAGCTGTGGGTGGTCATGGAGTACATGGCGGGCGGCGCGCTCACGGACGTGGTCACGCGCGCGCGCATGGACCCCGAGCAGATCGCCACCGTCACCAAGCAGTGCCTCAAGGTAACCTTATAACCACGAATCGGAGTTTTACGGTAAGGCTAAAGCGAGCTATGGAATCGACAATCATATTAAAACTTGCCCTATACTCATATTTATACTCAATTATTTATATCATTCCACAGTTTTATTTATACGAAAGGTATTATTGCCGTAGCTACGCTACCTAATGGGCGATGGAGAAGGCTATGCTCGGAATTTCTTTGCGCGATCTTGTTTGAAATTGTTATACTTAAGTAGCAGTGTGTGGGGCATATCGCGGTAGCATGGGTAGGCCTCCAACAAGGTGGACCGCCGATGTGGCTAAGGTTGCGGGAAACCGATGGATGCAAGCAGCCTAGGACCGGTCCGTGTGGCAAACATTGGGGGAGGCCTATGTCCAGCTGTGAACGTCTTTCGGGTGAAATGATTATGATGATGATGACCTGATGGTAACTGGGCTTAGTCTCACGACTCCAAATGCGTTGAGCACCCAGAGAAGATGAAATGCCTTTATCGTCGGTTTAACTGCAAAACCGCGTAAGTAACGTTTTAAATAAGGAGCAAAATGCACTTTTTTAATTAAACCGTAAAGTTTATTTTTCTCTGTCCTAAATTCGTTACTTACGCGGTTTTGGAGTATCACCGACGTTATGCTAGTTATCTCCCCGGTTGTCTTACCCCAGCACTAGAACACAATAATGCAAACATTGTGATTTAACGCCACGTTAAAGGGTAATATGGTGATGAGGAAGCGATCAGGATGGAATCTTCACAAGGTCCTACTACTGCTAAAACGTATAGCCCTAGGTAACAAGTATCATAATATCTTAGATAGTCTTAAGGTTACATATCTACAGATAGCCGTACAGTACTGAGGTTTTTGGAAGTACCTTGAGTAGTACCCACGTAGTGATACAATGACTTAACAAAGCAATTACAGTCACATCTATTCTGTTTAACATAATAAAAACACTACACACATTTCACACTTCATCTTGTCTTCATCATTTTGCAGGCTTTGGCGTTCCTTCATGGGCAGGGCGTTATACATCGCGACATCAAATCGGACTCGATTCTATTGACCGCAGACGGCAGGGTTAAACTATCTGACTTCGGTTTTTGTGCTCAAGTCTCACAGGTAATGTTATTGTTTCATAATATTAAAATACTTTTGAATTTGAGGACTGTGTATTAAACCTAATATTATGGCATTTTAGGAGCTTCCAAAACGTAAATCCCTGGTTGGAACACCTTACTGGATGTCTCCGGAGGTTATATCGCGGCTGCCGTACGGCCCTGAAGTTGACGTGTGGTCGCTCGGCATTATGATGGTCGAGATGGTCGACGGGGAACCGCCTTTCTTCAACGAGCCGCCGTTACAGGTAAATCTAATATATTCGTCTCAGCTTCCAAGTTAAACGATGTATGTGTGATTTGCCAATTAAAACGTAAAGGTTGCGAATGTGTTGTTCGTTGCGACGTGTTGCGTTGGTGCAAAAAAAGGTGGTAAATGGGTAAGGACCAAAAAGTTGGCCACGCTCACTCACTCAATTAAATTTTCTATTAAACTTTTCCGTTGTGACGCGAAAATTAGCCATACAATTGTAGGGATACTTTTTGTCGCACAACGGAGCTTTTTTCGACTTCGTTGTTTCGACTGCGCTTAACTGTGGTTCAACTTTTTGGTCTTTACCCATATGTGATGAGTATGTAATATCACGAATAATGCCAGGAATGTTGTAAAGTTTTTATGTAATGCCTGGGAATTTGACAGGGCGAAAGGTGGCCAAGTGTGTATGTAATGCCAAAGAAGTTCTCAGGGCGCAAGGTTGCCAAGTTTGTATTTAATGCCCAGGATGTTGTCAGGGGCGAAAGGTGGCCAAGTCTGTATGTAATGCAAAAGAAGTTATCAGGGCGCAAGGTTGCCAAGTTTGTATGTAATGCCAATGATGTTGTCAGGGGCGAAAGGTGGCCAAGTCTGTATGTATTGCATAAGTTCTCAGGACGCAAGGTTGCCAAGTTTGTATGTTATGCTAAGGGAGTACGTTTGGTTTTATGTTTTATGGTATTAAATAAAAAGTATTTGTATTGTATATAATGCCAAGGATGTTGTCAGGGGCGAAAGGTGACCAAGTTTGTAATGCTAAGGAAGTTCTTAGGGGTGGAAGGTGGCCAAGTTTATATGTAATGCCAAGGAAGTTCTTAGAGGCGGAAGGTCGCTAAGTTTTCAGATAATACCAAGAATATTGTCAGAGGCGGAGATATAGTCAAATTTGTAACGTGACGGTCGAACTGCAATAAAAAAATTGTGTTTTAGGCTATGCGTCGCATCCGGGACATGCCGCCGCCGCGGCCTCGCGGTGCGGCGCGTTGCCCCGCAGACCTGCTGTCGTTCGTGGAGATGGCGCTGGTGCGCGACCCGGCGCAGCGCCCCGCCGCCGCGCGCCTGCTGCACCACCCCTTCCTGCGCCGCGCCGGCCCGCCCGCGCTGCTCGTGCCGCTCATGCCGCGCGCCGCCCCCACTCAGTACGTACACTACACGCTGACACGTGGAGACTGCGCTGGTGCGCGACCCGGCGCAGCGCCCCGCCGCCGCGCGCCTGCTGCACCACCCCTTCCTGCGCCGCGCCGGCCCGCCCGCGCTGCTCGTGCCGCTCATGCCGCGCGCCGCCCCCACTCAGTACGTACACTACACGCTGACACGTGGAGACTGCGCTGGTGCGCGACCCGGCGCAGCGCCCCGCCGCCGCGCGCCTGCTGCACCACCCCTTCCTGCGCCGCGCCGGCCCGCCCGCGCTGCTCGTGCCGCTCATGCCGCGCGCCGCCCCCACTCAGTACGTACACTACACGCTGACACGTGGAGACTGCGCTGGTGCGCGACCCGGCGCAGCGCCCCGCCGCCGCGCGCCTGCTGCACCACCCCTTCCTGCGCCGCGCCGGCCCGCCCGCGCTGCTCGTGCCGCTCATGCCGCGCGCCGCCCCCACTCAGTACGTACACTACACGCTGACACGTGGAGACTGCGCTGGTGCGCGACCCGGCGCAGCGCCCCGCCGCCGCGCCGGGTCGCTGCGCAGGCGCAACCAGATCCTCACTTTTCTTTATTCATCGCTGGAGCGTGTCAGTATTTATGGGTAGGACGCATAAGGTCCCGGTCGCGAAACGTCCCTTCACCAAAATTTCGTCCAAAGCCCTATACAAACGGTCAATTCTACAAATTGTCCCATTCGCAAAACGTCCCCTTCTCAAAACTTACCGCCCCTTTCGCAGAACGTCCCTTCTGCAAACCGCCCCTTTCGCAGAACATCCCTTCTGCAAACCGCCCCTTTTCGCAGAACATCCCTTCTGCAAACCGCCCCTTTCGCAGAACGTCCTTTCTGCAAACCGCCCCTTTCGCAGAACATCCCTTCTGCAAACCGCCCCTTTTCGCAGAACATCCCTTCTGCAAACCGCCCCTTTCGCAGAACGTCCTTTCTGCAAACCGCCCCTTTCGCAGAACATCCCTTCTGCAAACCGCCCCTTTTCGCAGAACATCCCTTCTGCAAACCGCCCCTTTCGCAGAACGTCCCTTCTGCAAACTGACCCTTTCGCAGAACGTCTCTTCTACAAAACATCCCTTTCGCAACGTCGCGTCTGCAAAAATACGGGTCCATTCAGGTATAGAAAAACTAAAGGACGTATTAATTAATAAACTCATCTCGGCTGATATGCCCGTCAGAAGATACGTCAAAGTAAACGTCAAGCCATAGGAAACTGTCTTTCTTGACGCATCTTGAGACAAGCATTACCAGTCGAGATCAGTTTATTAATACGGCCGTAAGTCTTTTTTCATGGATGACAAAGATGGGCAATAATACTCCTAGTGCAGGTAGGAAACTTATCACTTACACCTTCGATTTATAGATAAAAATCTAGGTTTTATATTAGATTAGATTATGTATTTGATCGTATTAGCTGAATTTTATTTCATTTTATTAGGAATGAAACGAACTGGACGTTTCATTCCTACTTAAATGTAAAGAGACGTTTTGCGAAGGGACGTATTGCGAAAAGGACGTCTTTTCAAAAAGACATTCTGTTAAAGGAAAGTAATTTATGTGTAGGGACCTATTTTTCGAACGAGACATTTTGCAGACATTTGTAAAAGGGACCTTTTGCGAAAGGGACTAAGGGAAATTCTTCCTTGTGCGCCCAAATCGGATTTAAAGGGGTCCGTAAACAGAAATACAAAACTTTTTCAGCTAGTGACAGATTCAATTACTCCTCCATCGGTCCTCACACACCAACTCATGAAGAACACCGGCGGATATTTAAATTCTGCTTTTATTTGCAGGTAATTAGACATTGCTGACACCTCATCAAATACCCACCAGTTCGATACGAAAGAGACGTAAGTTTATTTTATCAAAGTGAACGTACCAACCGTTAATTTTGGATTAAGCATTATTGTATCAGACACGAAAATCATGACAAATGAAAGTTGCGATGCAGCTGTGAAAAGACTTAACCCCTTGTATGCTTAGGCACGGATCCGTGCCAGTTCATGAACTGCGAAAGCACGGATCCGTTCCAATCCCCTGCGTGCCTATCCGAATTTTATTTTGAATCTTCTTATATAGCAACGTAGGTCTAAAATCGATTGTAGGTCAAGCCAATAAAGTGTAGAAATTTTCAAAAAATCGCTCCTATCATAAAAATATTCAGTATGGCCGTCATTCCTCTAGGATTGACGTCACGTGACCGATCACGTGACCGCGTCGCCGCACTGGGCCGTCAAATTCTGAAACGGCTCCCGCATACGAGGGGTTAATTAAGGATTTTGTACAAAATTCGTTAAACCACGAATCTAAAAGCGGTAAAAATTACGTAACGGCTCTTATTTTTTACTATAATTGCGTCGGTAACGTTTTGATTTAGGACTTCAAATGAATTAAAAAATGCATAGACTGGCAAATAATTTACTTCTTAAATAAGAATCATTATGACGTAATTTTGCCAAGTTAGTAGGTACGCCCAGTGTAATCATTCCATTGGCCTACAATCTTCTTTATGAACCGCATTCCTGTTTTTTTACTTAAACATTTTTTATTTCCTTAATCATGTAATCATGATATATCGTTGAGAATATATTTATCTTGTTTTATATGCCATAAATTTGTTGGTTAAACTCGTTTGTAGATTAATACAGTAATAGTTGAGTGAGATTAGTGATCACGTTCTGTCACTTATTTGGCTCATTCTCAAAATACCAGATTTTTTTAATTTTCAATGTACTGGAATCCCAATACTTAACATTCTTTTGAATGTTAGTTATGTTTCATTATTATGATTACCAAGATTTTGAATCTGATGTCTCGGGAATTAGTATGTGGAATTTCTGGTATATTGTGAATTTCATTCGGTCAATTGACGAGGTGTTCCCTCGACTTTTATAGTCAAGTGTGGCAACACGACCTATGAACTGTATTTATGTTGTTCGACATTATTTAATTGAATTGATAAATTATTGATGTCTTCTGCCTATGCATTTGATATTGCACTTGAAGCTAAGGGAATTATCGATTCCGGAGCAATTGTGTGGTTTTGCATTAAAATGGCACTTAAGTAAATCATTACAAGGTTGTACAGTGGCAGCAAAAAGTGTATCATAATTTGTCTTTTAAACATTATTTTGGCCTATTGGTTCTGTGCTCTGAATAACGAGTCTGAGGTAGTGGGCTTAAACCTGGTGCATCGGGAGATAATCCTGATCAGGTTTCGGTGGCTTAATATTTTTTCAAAATATCCAGTGAAGTGAAGTAAAGAACGTCGCTGCATGGCCATTTTCCACCTATCTTAAGCATCCTATTCTGGGAATATAATTGTGAGTGATATAATGATAAATATCGATCATATTGAAAGTACAGATTAGGTGCCGGTTCGCATAGTTAATTTTTAATTTTTTAATTATCCGAATTGGTAGAAGTATCTTGATATATTTTGCCGCTACTGTGTGTGTACGTACGTATATGTACTTACCGAACGTATACCTCGATGACGTACATTACATCATACGCAAGAACCGGACGTGTGTCCGTCTTTGTTTATCCAAAACATTGTGCATGTTTTGTTTTTTTCACCAGTGTGAACAAAATATTGGTCCCCAACCCCACATTTGTTGGGTGCACATTCAAAAATAATCAGCAGTTCGTAAGGTCGAATTGCCACAATCGGCTGTATACCTTTAATATTAAGTTATGACGATGGAAGAAGTTTATTTTAATACTTTAGTGTACCTTCTTTTCATAGTTCAAATTGTGACAGTGATTTTTACAAATTTGCCAGTGTTGGCAGTCAAAAGGATAATCAGTATTATTGAATAGCAAAGAGGAGTTTGCTCGTGTACTTAACATACTAAATTAAATCGATATTAGTGGATATTATTCGTAATTGTAAGTTAACAAAATCATCGACTAATTTTTAATTCTACATTCCGGAACGAATATTTAAAATTGTATTTTATTATTTTTGTATGGAACTTTATACTTTGTATTTAATATATTATAAATGAAATTTTAGAATAAAATGTCAGAAATCAATTTTGTGAATTCGATCTAAATTTCTAAATTCGCTTACAAGTATGAAGCCAATAGGGGTTTGTTTGTCGCCTTTCATGCTTCCTCACTTTAATTATAAGTACCTATCTAATGTTTTTATACCTGCACGCATTTTTAGCGAAATTTGATACTTTTTACACATTTATAAGATAGCGACCCGCCCTCGTTTCACTCCGGTTTGAGTCAGGGATACTGTAACTTCCTATATGGGAAACATTTTTTAAAATCGATTTAGTAGTTCCAGAGATTACCACCATCATAAAAACAAACAAACACAATTATACCTCTTTATAACATTAGTGTAAATATCTTTAACTTTTGAATAGTTCCCTATCAAAACATGTCAAATTATTTTTATGCTGATGAAGGCGGGGCGAAACCAGTTAATTAAAAAAGTTCTAATGAGCCAGTCTCAGAATTACATGACTTAAAAAAATAATTCACAGTGATATTGTGAGAATAAACCAAGAAGTGAGTTTTAAGACTACTTTCTACTTTTAAGACAGATTATTTAAAAAATAACTGACATAGTATGTTACATTAGGGGTTACATATCGCCATCCAAGAAAGGATTTCTGTCTAGTTAAGTGTTAACAGTATAGAACTGGTCATAAAATAGGCTGTCACAAAAACTTTCTTTCCATTCCGTATCATAAGTTATTCTTCTAAGGTAGCTATTTATTAATCGATTTGGCCTTGAAACTGTGATGTCTTTGAACCTGTTAAGTATAGTATCAAGTTATTTCCTGCCTACTATAAGAATAATTCTGTAGTATCTAAAACTTGCCAGAACTAAATTGGTCCTACATACTCAAGTACAAACGAGTAGCAATACATATACAGGGTGTCCCAGGAAGTAGTGTCAAGCGGAAGTCCAGAGGTAGAGCACCTCAAGGGGCATCTGAATCACCCCCATGTATGTACAGCAATTGTTATTAGTTTCCGAGATATTGATCATTTTAATCGGATTTTTTGTCATTTTTCCTTATGTCCGTGCTACGAAAAATCCCTAAATTCATGTATTAATTCATATATATTTTTTGTGTTTTCTTGCATGATTAGAATCACTGTGAAAAAAGGAAATTTTTAAAGCTACATGCCAATTTCTTTTTTATTACAAATGTTTGAGTAAACGCACAGAGATACTTTCTCCATACTAAGAGAACCCCGCGTTTGTTTTTCACCTAGTATGGAAAAACAAACTTTGTGAGTTTTCTCAAAAAATTGTAACGAAAAAAAATTTGGCATGTAGCTTTAAAAACTTCCTTATTTTACAGTGATTCTAATTATGCAAAAAAACACTGAAAAAAATGTGAATTAATACATGAATTTAGGGATTTTTCGTAGCACGGACATAAGGAAAAATGACAAGAATTCCGATTAAAATGATCAATATCTCGGAAACTAATATCAATTGCTGAACATACATGGGGGTGATTCAGATGCCCCTTGAGGTGCTCTACCTCTGGACTTCCGCTTGACACTACTTCCTGGGACACCCTGTATATACCATGCAATTTTGGCCAATCCTTAACGAGTAAAATTACTAACACTAATATGGGAGTTAGGCAGCTAGAGTGGACTAACGGCGGGTTTCAATAATCAATCCACATTTTATTATAGCGTCAGTAACTTGCCATGTATCTTTTCAGAGAACATTCTGATCAGAGGCCCTTGCCAAGATGCATTACGCTAACTAACCTTTCTATTAGTTTCGTTTTTAAACCAATCGCATCACTGGTGGATGACGTGATACGAAAAGTCACACGATCTACCAGTGACGCGATTGGTTTAAAAAGGAATTGAATAGAAACGCTAGTTAGCGTAGGTAGTTTATGTTGGCAGGGCCCTCAGTGAGGCTAGACAAGCTGCTTAACGCAAACGTAAACATTTTTCGAAAACTACAAAACGTATGAAGTTTACGTTAATTGTATACATTTAGGACAACGAAAACGAAAACCGAATAAATCTTGCCTAGGGCAAAAATTTCGAAAATCATTTACGCAGCACATCTTGTCCTAGCGTCACTGACACGTGTTTTTTGAGACGGCAAATTTAATGATAGATAACGTTTTCTATGTTCAGGAGGACACTATAAATGGTTGATTAAATATTGAATGCGGCCAAATTTGACGTTAAAGATGTCGGAATACGTAGGCAGCTAGTGACTACAAAGCCTTACATAGACTTAGTGCCTTAAACACAGCCTTAGATTGTTGTAAGCACGTTGCACCTGATGTTTGTTATTTACTGCTTGTATTTTACAATAAGACGTTGAAATATATTTACTGCATCACAAATCATTTTCATTATCTTCTAGTGACGTGATGTCGTTGTCAGAATGTAATTTATTGTATCAATTTCAATTTTATGTAAGGTATATGCCAAATATTTTGTAAAATTATGATATCACATTGTTATAAGATTGTTATGAAATATAGATTTTGAAAGAAAGTCTTCTTTTATTTTACGAGGTTTCAGTAAGGTATACTGTTTTAAACCACGTGGTAAACTTCGTCAGCCAATAGAAGAACACGTCAATGCATCAAAGGACGAAAAAACAGATTTGATTGGCTTTTTAACAGGACCACGTCGTCTGGTTTGTTTACATTTAGTTAAGTACCTACCTAAACGAATCAAGTAAGTATACAACAATATATTAGTTTTAGTACTTTATTCACTTTAGGTTAATATAATCAGACAAAATACGATATGCCATTATTTGTAGAATTCATATTCACTCTCATCCTTCTTTATATTGTTCTTGTATCCTTTTTCGAAATCTTTGGGCAGAACAATATACCTGAAACGGGAACAAAAAGTTAGTGAGCAGAGGAATTGTCAAGTGGATTTATTTATTATAACAAACACAAAGTTTATACATTATTCATTGTTCCACAAAACTGTTTGCACAGTTTGACTAATAATAATAAGATAATATATCATTGTGACCCTTCCCATCTTTCGACAGTCTACTTATGATGTCTCCAATTTCGACGTATAAATTGCTTAAGCTCGGTAATTGTAATCCAATAGCTGTTCTTCCACTCCGATCAACTAAACTGACCAACTGAAACCGATCAACTGTTGTCCTTTCACATCAGCTCAACTTAAACAGAATCAACGGAGCTCCTGTTTCTAAGTTTTTAGGCTAGTAAAGAAGCAACATAAGCTAAACCAACCTCATATTTATGTTATGATTTCCATTATGTACAATTGTTTGGTCTGTTTAGTTGATCGGAGTGGCAGAAGCCTCCAATAGTTCGCACTACTAGATCAAAACAGTAGTAAGTAACTCGACATACAACTGTATTTTGAAATCAACTTTATTACAACTTCTATGAACTTGAAACAAAACTAGCGAGGATTTTGAGTTGATACTGATTGATCTAGCAGTGCGAGTTGTCGATCTAGACTAAAGATGGCATCAGGTACCTGTTCTCGCGCACGGCGTGCATGCCGGCCTCCTGGCAGATGGCGTTGATGTCGGCGCCCGAGACGCGGTCGGGGCGCGCCACGAACTCCTCCAGGTCCACTTCATCCGACAGGTTCATCTTCGCCGTGATGGTCGAGAAGATCAGGCGCTTCTGGCGTCTGCACATAGACAACACTTTAGGACGGGGTTTATTCACATTTTTTGTAAGTTTTAAAAAAGTGGTCAGAAAAATTAGACAGCAATCCCATTTTTACTCTAATACTGCCAGTTTTGTCTCAGGTCTAATTTGGATATAACATTTCATACAGAAGTAAGCATTTGAAAGGAAGGCTGAAAGAAAGAAAGCTTCACGATGAAAATGGACTCTTTTTCTCGACAGGGAATCTGTAAATGTGATGGTTGCTGCTTGAGGAAAAAACCGCAGTAATGTTTTTCTATGCTATATGAATGAATAAATGAATATAGGTTCTGTCAGGACTGGGCTCAGGAGTCACCGGATGGGGAATTGTGGAAAGGCCTGAGGGAGGCTTTTGTCCAGCAGTTGGAGAGAAATAGCGTATTACGCAGGGTTCGCCTATATATATCAATGGATATTTATTTTTAAAACCAGTTTTTTTAAAAGAATTTATTTATATTTTTTGGGACATCAACAGCATTACAGTGTAATGTAAATAGGCACTATAAATAAAGCCTATGACAGATGACCACAAGAATACAAAACATAATAATCGGATATTTATAATAAATATTGGATATTTTCAAACCCTGTTATTAACTTATTACCAGGGATCGGAAATTCGGATCGATATTTACCTATACTTTCGCGCCGGCTTTGTTGTTCAGTTGTATGGAGGTGGACTCAAATCATATAATTCATAATAAAATTTCCGGGATTTCAAAATAATATATTACACCGGCATTAATTCATAATTATTTATTTATATTAACTGTTTAAAGTTATTTTCCATGTATATGTTTAACCAAATGTTATTTAATTTACCTGTAATGTACGAATCTATAGGAGCAAAACAGAATGTTCTTAAATGAATCCTACATGTAAAGTAATTATTATATTAACGTTTTGTGGAATCCCAGAATCCCAGAACTTAAATTATTAAAATAATATTTTTAAGAAGCCGACGCCATGTTTGCCTATCTTTTTCCGGGATTTTGCCAACTTTAGGTAAATATCGATCCGAATTTCCGATCCCTGCTTATTACATAAGAAAAGAATAAAAAAAATGTTAAGTCCACTTTTTTACTCTTGTCAGCATAGTATAATCAAGTCATTTGACTTTTTGACTTGTCTATCGTTAATGATTAATTCGTTTCGTTAATGAGAGTAAGAAGAAAGACGTGCCCGATTTTTTAACAGGGTTCTTGCAATTAGGAACCCTTTTTTATTTGAGTTGGGCAGCACTTTGTGAGTCAGTTTTTTTAAAAGAAACCTAACCATCGTTAGCATCTTTTATTTAATAAGCAAAAATTTACTTAACACATATAGCGTCAACGACCCGATAGTCAGGCCTATTTTTCGTAGCAGATTTTCGCTACATATCGGAAAAATGCTGCTACAGACTACAGCTTAGCACTCGTAGCAGGCAGGCTGCATGTGTTAAAAGCTTATAATGAAAATAGTTTGTGAATCAAATCACATTAATATTCCAATAAATGCTTACCTGTCAGGAAGAGGGAATTCAATTTTCCTATCCAGACGGCCCGGTCTGAGAAGAGCAGGGTCCAAAGTATCAGCTCGATTTGTGGCCATGATAACCTGAAACGTAATGTACATTCATACATAAACTCACGCCTTCGTTCCCAGAGAGGGGTAGGTAGAGCAACAGAACTAAGTACCTAGAACTCTAAAATCTTGTTGATAGTTCTGTATCCACATTTTGTACAATTAGGCTAAGATGCTTACCAGCGTATTAGTGACAGGTTGCAAGCCCATCCCCTAACAACGTTCATTCAAAGATTTATTGTATGTGTACAGTGTTTCTAACAGAATTAAATAGAATAATTATTCTTCAGATAATGATATTGGCAGTATTTTTAGTACAGTCGACTACGAAAGTTGATACATCTCTTGGTAGTACTGTACATAATAATTCATAATACTTTATTCAGTAAGGATTATACATTGTCATTCATGTTCAGTAGAAATAAATCACTAAAATAATAATAACAAAATAAATACAAAAAGTCACTCACTAAAGTTAATAAATAATGTGTCAAAATAAAATAATTAAAAGTCAATGTCATCAAGGTACTCATTGACGGAATAGTAAGCCCTCTGTGTCAGCCAGTTTTTAAGTCTCCGGTCAAAACTAGGTATGGACCTGCAGTCCCTAATTACATATTGGGAAACTCAACTTGCCATCAGGTGGTCTGTGTGCCTTCCCATGCCATAAAAAAAAAAGTGTACTAAAGAAATTGAAAAAAAATACCTTAACATTAGTGGTTTGGTCGAATCCATCCATCTGGTTGAGTAGCTCGAGAAGAATACGCTGCACTTCTCTGTCGGCGCCGGTCTGCGCGTCAAATCTACAACAATAATCACATTTATAAAAACCGGTCAAGTGTGAGACGGACTCGGGTTGCGTGACTTGCGTGCCATCGTACAATATTAAGGTTGAGCAACATAATAATATGATGAAAAAAAAACGTTTCTTATAAATAATTAACCTTTAAATTTTAGCCATTTATACAATTTGTTGTTCATTTTTCGAACACTGAGAATTATACGTGTCTAGCTTTTAAGGTTCAAAAGATACAGCATGCTAACAGACAGACGGACAGCAGAGCCCGGGTAATAAGATCCCTTTGGCACCCTTGTGTATAGAACCCTAACAAGAGTCATAGTTTCACGTCAAATGTTAAAGAAGTCAGATAGTCGGAGTTTGGAGATGTTTTACATGACGTTTCTCTCACCTACCTACCTAACTTTCTATCATCAACTACAATTCAAAGTTGCCAAAGTTGTACATTTGTAATGCATAAATGTTTCATTTCGTTTTTATTGATGAGTTCATGACTTTACTGGATTTTTGCACCTGGGCGATCCTACCAGGTAATCTTGTGGATGTATCGATTTTATTAAGGTGTTAATAACACTTTTAAAGTATTGTTATAAACTTATAACACATGCAAGGCAAGATGAGGGTCTTAGTCAACTGGGGCTCATTTCTCGAAACACTAGACTAAAAATATTAGTTCATGCAATACAATTTTCTACAAGTCTACTAGTGAAATGTACTGGGGCCCATTTCTCAAAGCGTATTAGTACTATTAATATTAGTTTTTTGTCTCATTATGAGACAACACACTAATATTATTAGACTAATACTTTTTGAGAAACTGGCCCCTGCATTATTAGTGTAGTGAGTTTCGGAAAATGGTCCTCTTGAGTTAAAAGCTGGTTACCGCTTGGTGGCAATGGCGTCGATCTCATCAATGAAGATGATGGCAGGGCTGTTCTCCTTGGCGAGGCGGAACACGTCGCGCACCATGCGCGGGCCCTCGCCCAGGTACTTCTGCACGAACTCGGAACCCACCACGCGGATGAACGCCGCTGCCAACAACAGAACAATGTTAGGGGTGCGTTTCCACAGAGTAACTGAGTTGAGAGGAGTGGAGAGCGGAGACGGATAAAGAAATCAGATTGTAAACATTTTACTTCAAATAATCTCATTTGTACTTATCTTTTAAAGCTGAAAGACATACTGTTGAATGTGTTCTAAACGAAGCATAATGGAAAGCTCATTCCATGAAGTTAAATTACCTAACCTAAACACACTACTTTAACAAAAATTCAAAAGCCTATTGAAACAAATTTCTCATCTATAAAAACATTTAAATACTATTTAAAAAAACAAAGAACAAGACCATATTTACCTGTAGTGTGATGTGCCACAGCTTTAGCCAACATAGTCTTTCCGCATCCAGGTGGTCCATACATGAGCACACCGCGGGGTGGCTCAATACCAATCTGTCTGTACAGCTCTACGTGAGTTAGAGGCAGCTCTACTGCCTCTCTGATCTCCTGCTTCTGGGTGTCCATGCCACCAATGTCAGAGTATTGGACATCAGGTTTCTCATCTGGTGATAGATTGAAAAGGTGAAATATTAAGGATGTTTTAATGTTGGATCCGACCCATTATTTCATTTAGTTTAGACCTTAGCAAGTTTAAGTACTAATCAAGAACACCATAATTAATTATTAAAGATCAAATAAACTAGATTTTTAAGACTTTAGAGAGTTAGAGACTTTAAACATTAGACTTGGCCAAAAGTACAAGTTACTCCAAAAATACAAGTTTAGTGGGTAAATTACATTAATTACGTATATTTCTATCGTAAGCATAATAAAGTGAAGTTTAATATGTGTTTCAGAATAACCCAATATAAATCACACAAAGTGTCTTTCAATATTTACCTGCACCTAGCATAGAAATAGAGCTATCTGCCTCCGGAGGCAGCACATCAACCAGGGCATTTGAGTGCTTATGAAGTGCCACTGATGCTGATGGTTTCAGGAGCTCGCGGTCTATGGTGGACAGGATACGCACATAATAGTTGGACCCTGTTGTGCTGCCAACTGGAATATAATAACAATCACTTTTAATTTAGTACTAAATAATATTGCAGTAGCAGTTGCATTGCATCTTTGTCCAAGGAGATAGCAGGACCAGTTCTTTAGCGACTGGGCTCAGGAATCACTAGACAGGGAGATCGTGGAAAAGCCTAAGTCAGGCTTTTGGCGAGCAGTGGGCCAAAAACAGCTAAATAAGTGAGTACTTGTATAATACTGTAGATATCATGCATCATAATAGATACAATAAGCAAAGTGCCGAGGGTAAAGTTACGGCTTAGACTTTATTTAAGCATCATCATCATCATGTCAGCCGAAAGACATCCACTGCTGGACATAGGCCTCCCCCAAGGCTCTCCACTCAGACCGGTCTTGTGCTTTTCGCATCCACCGCATTCCCACAATCCTTACAAGGTCATCACGTTACATCAGGACCTTAGAGATCCTAGTCAGCTTTTCAATCTAGAAGTTACATACATATTGTATTGTTCCTTTGTCATGCATCATCACATTCATCACAATAATGCCATAATAAACAGAACACAATCATTCATAATCACCAATGCCAGTGTTCTGATCCACTGCTTCAAGGAACTGCCCAATGACCAGAGGAACGGACTGGATACGCTTCACTTCTTCTTGTGCGTGCAAATATTCTTTCTTCAGATTCCTTTGTTCATCCTTTATGTACTCTTCTTGAACTTCTAAAAACTCTAACATGCGTTGCAGTTTCTGGGAATAAAATCATTTGATCTATTTATTAAAAAAAAATGACAACATACTATTTATTGAAAGGAATTTTGAGAAACTGTAGTTTCCATATTAGAAATAAACACAAGTTTTTCTGGTTGGAATAAGTTCTACAACGAAACTTTGGACACTAGTCTAAAAGAGAAACCTGTAAATACTGTTCTATTGAAAAAGGTAAGAACATAAAGCTCATCGTAGAATATAGTGTAGTGATGTCTATATTAAAGCATACCTTATATTTAGTGTACAAATCTTCACTTTCCACATCGTCAACCGTTTGGGCCCCTGGAAATGCCAATCCCTTGGCATCGGTAGTTTGATCGTCCTACAAAGGCAAATATTCAGAACCAACAAACAAAGGCAGATGCAATTATAAAATACTGTAATTCAACTTGATTTACCTTCTCGGGTAGTATTATGCCGATTTCTTCCATATTATTTTCCTTGAATTTGACTATTTATTACAGAAAAATTAAATACTAAAACACTGCCAACAAAATCAGATCGTGAATATGAAAATGTCAAGTTAAACGTCAAACTTACGCATTGTCACGTCTATTTCGTTTTACGCAGGATTTTTAAGATAACACCTCCACAACATAACACCCTAAAATCTCGAATTATTTAATTCCGAATTTGAAAATACCTTTTACAATACCGAAAAAATATAAGGCCGTATTATCAAATTTTATATTACCGAGAATTAAAATCACGAAAATGTTTTTCCGAATATTATATAAAATTTACAAATGTTAAAAAATACGGAGTATCTTTCTTACGAAAATTAAAATTCCAAAAAAAAATATTTCAAAAATTCACAAATCCTATCGGTAATGTAATATTTGGAATTACGAAACTAACCACTTGAATTTAATTGAAACAATAGTTAGGTGAGAAGATGAGCACATTAGCTCAATCTCACCTTAACTCTTAACTTAATAAAGGTAAAGTTGCATCAAGGCGCGTAGCGCCTTAGCTACACGGCACTGAAGCACAGATTAAGTAAGAGTTACTACGTAACAGATATTTATCTGAGCGAGGTACGTCCGATAATCACCGCCTGACGGAACATAGTTGCCGATGCTAATACATCAAGGATGCCCGCGCGCGGCGATGTCAACTCGCTCGACCGGTTTTTGAGTGTCGAGACATGGTCGAGACACGTCAAGCGAGATGCAAGTAGGCGAGTAGTACACTCTTACTTAATCTGTGGTAGTAGGTACATTCTAGTCATTACGTCAAGTTCGGTTAGATGTGTGTGGTGTGTTGTTGTTTCTTTGAATTATTTTGGTGAATGTATAATTTAAAAAAATGACTCATTATTGCTGTGTGAGTGGGTGTTTACACAAGAGAACCAAAAATAATAAAAAGGAAACGTTTTTCTCTTTGCCGGTGATCGAGGAAAGGTCAGTAGTTGCAATTTATTTTTATTTATACATATAAGATGATATACCTAAGTATATTGAAGTGATCAATCAACACGAAACAGTGTTCATCAAGTTAGAAATATTGAATTATCTAAATTCGGGGTCAATAGAAATGATAAAATTATTTGTTTACAAACAAATCAGTACTGTTTGACACATAACCTCAATATTTCTGCAAACGAGTTTTGATTCGTTTTGATTCGATTTGACCTATAGTTAATAGTTATTTCATCTTAAACAGAATGTAAAAGTAACAATATATATATATATATATATTATATTTTATATTTTGATTATTCAAGTAACTGTTTTTCTCATAATGTGTACTTGTTAATTTATATTAATATTTTCGATGTGTTGACAACCCTACCGTTCGAGCGAGCAAACGTAGGTATAACTATACGTTCGCAGTAAACTACGAAAAATGAACTTTCAATAGGAGTTAATATGGTTTATTTAGGCGCGTTCGGCCAGCATTATACATATATTTTATATGTATTCAATACTTTTACGTGTTGATCGGACCTACTTTGTCGCTTTGTATAGAAGTGAAATATGCCTGACTGAAGCTCCGCGAAGCGTTGCTTCGTGGACTTTGTTTGACATGTTAAACATTAAATTATTTTATAAGGCGCTTATTTGAATTAAAAAATATTAGAGAATTAGGGCTGCTATAATTTCGGAATAATGAATATTAGGGATTCGGAATCGGAATTCGGATTGTGATTTTCGGAAAAATATTTTTCGGGATTTGAATAAGTCGGAAATATGATTAGTTATTCGGAATTTAAAAGAAAACGTGATTATGATGCTTTGTGAAACTAACATAAATTGCGCGCTGTTGCCAGTTCGTACTTTAAATGCCTTAAAGGATCGGCCACACCAACGCGTAAAATACGTTGACTGCGTATCTTAGGATTCTTAGGTAAACAAAAGAATGGGTCATAGTAATTACATGGCGTCAATTTCCTTCCGAAATGTTCTGTCCGTTTCCCCGTTTCCCCGTTCCCAAAACATCCGTTCCCGTCACCACCTTTTCCCAAATAATCCGTTTCTCGATGTAAGTGTTTCCCAAAATGTGCGTCTCTCAAAAGGTAGGTTTGGCTTGATTTCCGTTTTCCAAAAAGACCTAATCCCGAAATGAACGTCCCTTCACTACTGTTTCCTAAATAGGTAATCCGTTTTCCAAAATGTGATTTTCTTTAAAGATACGTTTTTGGGAAACAGACAGAACGTTCCAAAAGGGTAAATTTTGACGGACCGTACCTACTTAATTTACACACCGTTAATCTCTGGTGTGGTCACTCCCTAATTCGAAGAATTGTGCCGCTGGAGACTCTGTACTGTAGCTGGGAAAAGATTAATATGTTGCGCTGACCCCAAATAATTTGGTACAAGGGCAGGAGAATGATGATGATGAACCTCGTCCAGCCCAGCAATCTCCTCTATGAAGGACAATTTTGTATGGATAATTTGAATAACCCGGCAGAACGTAACTGAACTAATACTATATCTATTTTGGTCTTCGAGTATTAAAGAACATTAGGGAGGGCGAGAAAACGTGACGCATAACGTTATTATTATCCTTATTATAACGTAATAGCGCGAGAACAACGATATAATTATCCCACCAAAAACATAAATGTAAAAAAGGAGAGCCAAGTTCAATACAAAAATTATTCTCTGCTGTGGGCTTCGCCGCAAAAATAATGGAGATCTGAGATTGAGTGCCAAGTTCTATGCAAAATCCAAATATGTAGTCTAAGGGCTGACTTGGCTGGTTTTCCCATACGAATAATTATTAAGTACCTACTTTTACACAGTCATGGAAGAGCCTTATGTTCGATGGGTAGTTTCTACCAGCAAGCCAAATTTTCGGAATAATAAAATAAGAACCGAAAGGTAACAAACAGGTTTAGAACATGCGAAGGCTATATAATTCGTATGGGAAAACCAGCCAAGTCAGCCCTTAGACTACATATTTGGATTTTGCATAGAACTTGGCACTCAATCTCAGATCTCCATTATTTTTGCGGCGAAGCCCACAGCAGAGAATAATTTTTGTATTGGACTTGGCTCTCCTTTTTTACATTTATGTTTTTGGTGGGATATCATTACTTTTTGTAGGTAAGTACATATCCTCGTAACGCCGTGGGTCCTTTTAAAAGGACAAATTCAAAACTAAAAGTAGACTTTATAAATATAAAACAATTGCATTGCCAAGCCCACAGCAGAGAATAATTTTTGTATTGAACTTGGCTCTCCTTTTTTACATTTATGTTTTTGGTGGGTACCTACCTACGTAATAAAAAGATAAAACTATTTGCTACTATCAACAAGTTCTCAAACTCAGAGTTAAGTAGGTATATACACCTACTTACTTTTAACTATACTTAACTTACCTACTTACTAAAAAATACAATTATTATTTATTTAAACTATTGCCTATACTATACTAAACCTACGTACCTACTTATTATAGGAATTGTAATAATAATAAGTATATACACCTCCCTACTTATAACCATACCTGGGATAACTCGGGGCATCTGTACGAAAGTGATGTAGCAAAATATTTTATCGATATAAAATATATCGATGTTACTGCCAACATCTAACTAAATGTTATTCGACATAATTAAATATTACTTATTTTCTCCTCATTTTTAGATAAAAAATAAACAAATTAATACGTATATTTATTTGTTTATTTTACAACAGTTTTCATAATATACAATCAATATTTTTTCCATATTCGTCGGTATTAATGATTGCCGTCTAGTTGAAAATATCTACTTTAAACTGCTAAACGTACTCGGAATATGTTTGGTACTGACAGTATATTATTGTCATTTTGATTGGAATGACATCCGCATACTTTTATTATCTTAAGAAGCTCGATATCAGATATGACATCGAACCTCTTTACAGTAATCGAGAATGTGTAATGTGCACATGTATTAATTTAATTATATGGACATCTTTTTTATCGATATCAAATCCCTAGAACTTGCCCCGAGTTATCCCAGGTATGCTTATAACTATAAAATTATTATTTATTTAAACTATTGCCTATACTACAATACTATACGTACGTACCTACTTATTAAAGAAATTGTAATAATAATATTACTACAAATTATAAGTTTTCCTTAAGAAAACTTAGCAATTTCGCAGCATAAATCGCAACCTTATAGGTCAGATATCGAGAGACAACCGGACGGACAGCAAGACGGCGCTCGCGCTTGTGAGCGCGGCTGCCGCTCGCTCGGCCACGTTCGCGTCAACAGTTCGATTCGGTTGTCACAGCGCCCGCGCCGCTCCGGCGTCACTCGGCGCGCGCGCGTCTATATGCCTAAATCTAAATGCCTATTATTTTATCATTATTTATGAGTAGGTAATGATTTTACACTATTGATGTGCGCTAAATATAAAAATAATAATTAATCCCAGTTAATAACGTAGGTACCCTAAGTAATATTAGGTATTTATGTTAAGCGTTCATAATAGAATCTAATTATTTAAAAATTGCCAGTTTTTTATTTATTCCTTTGTATTCATCTAATTACCGATCTGCATACCAAATTTTAACTCTCTAGGTCATCTGGAACTGGGTTAGAGTTTTGGTCTATAGGTCAGTCAATGATAAAAATGAGGAATTTTGGACATTAATATCTAAATAACCGTTTGAGATAAGCTTATGAAATTTAGAACACATATGTATCTCGCAAGTCTCAATATATGAGCAAAATTTGATACGTTTATGTAAAATAGTTTTTGATTTATGAGGGGGTCAAAAGTGGCTCCAAATGGTTCGTGTAATATTACACACGGTGCGGCTCGCCAGTCCGTATCTTGAACTTGGCTTGACGCGCTCCCGCGTGTCTAGATAATTATTATTGCTTGTCACGGTCGCCGGTCGCCGGTCGCCGTCGCCAACATCGGAATGCTACCTTAACCTGTGTGGGAACTGTATTTATTTCAGCTTCTTTCAAACAATATACCATTCACCATAAAGAGTACAGAAATAAGGTGGAGCGGAAAAAAATACCAGTCTTTTGTTTTCTCTAGTGTGCTGTTTCTCCTACGTTCTATGGGCTCAGCTCTGCTTAAGTTAAAACACTCGTTACCTTCTCCCTTCAGCCTTTCGTACAATTTTGAAAATATTAAATTAAAATAAAACTGCACGAAACGAACGAAATAAGTATTCATAGCCATTTATTTCGGTAAAAGCGGAGGCCCGACTTTGAAAATCGTTGTTTTAAGTTACGTTAGCTCTATCCCTGTCACTCGTCATTCGGTACTAAATCGAAAAAAGGGATGGAACTGACGTTACCTCGAAGTTCGATTTTCAAAGTAGAGCCTCAGGTCGGGTCAACGTAAAGAAGTCAAACGTGCTGTTTGATGAAATCCATGAAGGCGGTCACTCTCGTGAAAGCTGCCGGCATTCCTGATTCGCAACCATTTACGTGCACGAAAGACGTAATACCAATCTGAAAATTGAAGAACATTATATTATATTACCTATTTAGCTGCAGTTCAGTGGTCAGGCAGTTGACTTAGCTTCGCTAAAAGGTCCTGTTTTACCTTTTGAACACCTTAGTTCGAATACAAAATGTGTCACTTTTCTACACAACAAAAATGTTTGCTAAGCTATTACGACTTAATTGATACGGAACAAAGTCTCTTTTAATATTACACTTTTGACGTATGTAGCCGTCGTGGCAACAGTGCCACGAGTTGCAGTTGATGGCCAAAGCTGTCTGAGGCGTTCAAAAGGAACAAATGATAACAATGGGCCAGAGACATGAGAATCGGGATGTTCTTTGTAGTTAAAATAAAATAAAATAAATAAATATCAGGGTACAATGTCACACCAATTGACCTAGTCCCATTTTAAGCTCTAGGCTTGTATTATGGGTACTAGACAACGATATAAATACTTATATAGAGAAATATATACTTAAATAGATAGAAAACATCCATGACTCAGGAACAAATATTCGCGCTCATCACACAAATATCTGACCTTACCGGGATTTGAACCCAGGACCGCTAGCTTCGTAGGCAGGGTCACTACCAACTAGGCCAGCGCGTCGTCATAGTTGCGATGACATTTGCGTATGCTGACTTTTAGCAACATAATTATATTTTATAATAGATGCTCGAATTTTGGAAACAACGTATACGTACCAAAACAGATGTATTGTTCCTAGTGACGGCAAGTGGGCCACCGGAGTCGCCTCTGCAGGCACTGGTGCCGCCAAAGCCGCTAGTGCACACGTGACTGCCCTGGATGAGGAAGGGAAAGCTCTGCCGTGCTAGTGTAAAAGGCGACTTTTCGACAAAAGACACTTTCGAGATAATCGCAAAAAAGTGACCGAAATCTTCATTTTCATATTTCTAGGTAATTTAAACAGATAATGAAATGAAACTTTTTGTGTCGGATAGACATTGTGTTTTACTAGTTTTATACATAAGTAATGTATTTTTATTAACTACAGTTTTTTTTTACACGGATTTTTTCCTTTTTGTTTAGTTGCCGATTAATAATTGCCATTAAAAAACAAGCAAAAAGGCGGTATAAGAGCACTATACCGCCTTATAGGCTAGATTTTCCTTCATACGTCTTCATAATAAACTAGGGCTTGAACGTATCACAATAATGCTTGATTAAAAAGACGTATTTGCAACATACTGCCTTATTGCTTAGTACAAAATATTTTTTGAATAATTCTGATCTAAATAATAACGCCGAATAAAAGAAATACGTTTATCTTGTCTAGTACGCAAATCAAAAAAATATGGTTTGTTTTCGTATCGATCATTTTATATTTATTTAATAGTCTAAAAAAACGTATGTCTTCAAAAGTCAGACGAAATACGGTTTTTTAATCTAGTACTACGATGAAAGGTTAGACTAATTGCTAATTAAAACCATCATAAATTCGGTACAAATATATTTGAAATAAACAAAAATTAACAGTTAAATCACAGGAAATATTATCTCTTCTAAGATTGGTGTCGTGTTATTAGTTATTCAATAAATCAACAATAATACTCTTTGATTCGTCTGTATGACGCACTGTTAATCATAACTTCTTTTTTAATTATTTTAATTTAAACATAATCAGTCTCATAAAGTAATTGAATTGCAATTTTGGGAGGACTTGCCAGAATCCAACCATGAAAAAGTCGATGAATTATAGGTTAAAAATACTTAACCTATAATTCGTCGACATTTTCTTGGTTGAATTCTGGCAAGTCCTCGCAAAATTTCAAGCTAAGAGCAGGCATTAATGGACCTAGTTTACGTACTAAATTCTGTTTTCGACTTGCGTCTGTCTATCCCTCGGAAGTGAGTGTGCGATGAAAGCATCGGGCGATTTCCTTTTACTTCGGTAAATTTATCCATACTAAAATTAAACTCAATATATTCTCCTTGCAATAACCCTAATATAGCCTAAGCACCTTTATAATATAATATTTATAATAGGATTACTCAAATCCTGGTCCTCGTGGAACCAACTATAATAGCCCTTTTGGCATGTGATCGTCAAGTAATCTAATATAACCCAATAGTTGTGAACCTATAGTAACCCTAGAATTCTTTAAGTCTTTGTTTTAAGTCCTAGCCATACTAATACTCTCTAGAATATTGATACCTAAATATTTACAATAATATGTGGTTGTCGGGATAGAATAGTGCCACTCCATGTCTTCCCGTGGATGTCGTAAGAGGCGACTAAGGGAATAAAGGCTTGTAGTACTGTTAGGCGATGGACTTGCAACCTGTCTTGTAATTCTGTAGCTCTGCCTAGCCTACTCTGGGATTACAGGCGTGAAGGTATGTATGTATGTAGACTATAATTTATAACTTACCTAACACTATCCTAGTTTATTTGATGACTCCTAACCACTTGAAATTCAACCGACCTACTAAGTGAATAGGTTTTAAAGATAAAGTTAATACGTATAATTTATGAAACCGAAGTCCAGATTAAAGCAAATCTAAGAATTTAAAGGTTTTGTGGCCCCCTTAGGGAAGGAGGACCTTTACTTGTGGGAGGACCTTGTGCAGGGTCCGTCCGGGTTGGTACCACCATCTTATCCATTAACCTACCGCCAAGCAGCAGTGTTCGCATTGTTGTGTTCCGGTTTAGATGACTAGCAAGGAGGCATTCCATCTTAGTCCTCAGGGTTGGCAGTGCATTTGCAGTCTTGTGAATGCGAATGTCTATGGGTCACAGTTTCCACTTACCATCAGGTGGCCTTTGTGCTCGTTTGCCTTCCTATGCCACAAAAAAAATTAAGGAGATCTCCTCCATACACTCTGGGATCGCTATCCCTAGACCTTAGTCTACCTCAATAGTCATCCTCCATATACAGGTCAGACTCCTTGCCAATATGTACGATTAGTCAGTCAGTCGTATAGTAAGGGAAGAAAAGGGTCAAAATATAAATTGAGTGTTTAAAAACTCAATTATACAGTAGATTATTTATCGTTCAATAAAGCGATTGTTATAATATGTTATTTTTATATCATATAATATTGTGACTTAAGATTGATATTGCTTGCTTCACCTTTAAGTCTATATTTGACTTGAGTTTTATATAACTAAACTAGCGGCCCGCCAGCGGCTTCGCCCCGCTGCAAATTTCTGACTTCTCCGGTAGATTTTTCAATTATTTTCTTTCATACAAACCTTTTCGTGACAATGACGAACACAGCAAAAAAGAAATCAGACAAATCGGTTCAGCCGTTCTCGAGTTTTAGCGAGACTAACGAACAGCAATTCATTTTTATTTATTTAGATGAGATGTTAAATTTCACCAAGTATCCATGTTTATCTTTTATAGTAAAACAGTGGGATACAGAAGTAATTTTGTCTTCTAGCTAGATTGAGTCCTCATGTTAGTAAAATATATTATGAAAAGTCAACAGACAAATCTCACTATAGTCACTTTATCATTTACTGATATATTTGTTTTATGCTCTATAAAATATTCACTTTATAAAAGGACTTAACCATCTCTGTAAGCTAATTATTGATATTCTAGATTTGCTTTATTTCCATAAAATTCTCTCCATAAAAACTTTATTATTTATTGGTATATTTGTATTATGCATTATAAAATATATATTCTGAAAAAGGACTTATTTCTTTAAGTTAACTATCGATGTTCTGGTTTTTTTTATTGTTCATGTTTTTCTTACTAATATCATAATTGGGATTATTATATTTTTTAAATTACTCTAATTAGAAAACCATTTTGAGGAATAGGGTTTTAAAGCCGTTCTGCATGATTAAGTTTTTGTTATATTT
The DNA here is from genome assembly GCA_927399475.2 of Acleris emargana. Lineage (NCBI taxonomy): Eukaryota > Metazoa > Arthropoda > Insecta > Lepidoptera > Tortricidae > Acleris > Acleris emargana. Next base: position 9,063,204 of record OV656849.1, read on the forward strand.
ATTTATTTCGGACATTTCGACAAAAGTATATTTGACCGTGTTGTGTGACTTTCGTTTTTGGCTTGAAGCCCTCCCAGGTGTGTCTTACGGGTTAGGCGTAAACCGCTTGAAATAGTATGTTTTAATATACTATTACAATCACTTTTTATCGTTACTTATCATGTAATTCATCGATAAATGTCTGTTAAATAAATAAAGATATAAAAACAAAACTATTCGGTCAAATACAAAATTAATGAAATTGGTCTCTTAAAATTACCTATTCTTTTGTATTAGATTCTAAAAACCGTGAGTTATTTTTTTTGGTCTATCCCAATTATGTTAGTTCTTCAAAAAAAAAACATATATTTATTTATATATTTATTTTTACTATACTCAGGTAACCAATATTTAGAATGGTATTATGTACTCAGTTTTATGATTTATCGTCAATTCGTTGTCCTCGTCTTTTCGCATGATAACGGGCGCCAGCGCACACGCACCTTCATTACCCGTAACGTCACCGAACTGAAGGGCGCCCGAACGCGGGTACTCCCGTCCGCGGGGGGTATGTAGGAGATTGGGAATTATACGGTTTTATTAAGTAGCATGGGTCGACTGTGGATATTCGAATAGTAATTAAGCGTTAAAAACTACCTCTGTCCCAAGTAAAAATACCGTATCACAAAATAAACGTCTTTTTAAACAAGTTTATCATTATTTAAAACTCGACATTAACTAGACTAAAATACCGCAAAATACTGACATACGGTCTTTTTGTCTAGAAAACTCTGTTACGTTCATTTAGATTATGAGCAAATAGAAAAATCATTTGAAATACTAAGTTAAAAGGCGGTAAAATATGTTATTCGTTCTTTTTACTTAGTAATCTGCAATTACGGCCTTATAGAGTAGTTCAACTTATTAATAAATCAAACCTACACCAGACTATAATGCGGAGTGTCTTGTTTTACGTCTTTCTAATGTAGTATTGTGTAGTTACCGCTTTATTGATTAGTATTTGCTGGAAAATAGTCTGTTATACGGCCTTTTTCCTTATCGTATCTTCGCAACCAAGCCTCTTATCGACAAACGGATAAGATGGGTCGACGCGGCTTGTTCTCCATATCACGATGGTCATAACAACTCAATTTGGTCAAAATGTCGAAAAATCGCCTTTTACACTAGCACGGCAGAGCTGAAGGAGCACAGTCTGTTCGTGATTACTTTCAGGCTGACGTGGCTGAGGGACTGTCCATTGGTCAGGCTACCGTCTGAAAAAAGGTTGAAGAGACATAGGTATCAAGCGTGTTTTTATTTAAAATAACGTATAATTAATATTAAACTTAATGTGAAAGCAAATATCAAGTGTATAAATCGTTGCTAAGACCACATTCGATTCTCAAAAGCACGCGATTAACTGATTATCGAGTAATATTGGTTGGTTTGTTTGGTTGTATGTACATCTTTGCAAATTTCAATTGGTACAAACTATTGGTCGGTGGATATTATTTATTACTGTTGCTGCGTGCTGTATGACGCACCGTGGTCCTGACAAATCTTAGGCCCTACTTTGAAAATCGAAGTGCGAAGTTACGTTAGCTCCATCTCTGTCACTCGTTATTCGAGACTAAATCGAGAGAACAGGATGGAGCTAACGTAACTTCGAACTTCGATTTTCAAAGTATAGCCTCTTATCCTTATCTTTCGATGACTCCGGAACTTGTCGACTTTTTGAAGATTATCCATGCTCTGCGTCGTCCAATAGGTCAATAAATGGTTAGGGGTCGGAATAGATAGTGCTTGTTGACCTAAACTTGACGTTCATTCATTTGTCAGTGAGATATGCGTATGTTATTTTATTCAATGAACATGCATAAAGTTTAGGTAAATAAGCAGTGCACTACCTTTTCTGACCCCTGCTAATGGTCCTTACCATCACTGGTTAAGCCGAAACCGGTTGCGATTGCCCTTTGTCCCGCGAAGTCCTCGTCTAGTTCTGATCCACTTGGCAAAGCGATAGGTGCAATATTAGCTGAAGAAAAGACAAATGTTTAGAAACTAAACTAATAACTATTTTACTTCATCTTGGTTTGTTGAAAATTTATTCTAGTGCAAAAATAACAGAGGCTAAGCTTTCACGTGTATAATCTATCCCACCAAAAACATAAATGTAAAAAAGGAGAGCCAAGTTCAATACAAAAATTATTCTCTGCTGTGGGCTTCGCCGCAAAAATAATGGAGATCTGAGATTGAGTGCCAAGTTCTATGCAAAATCCAAATATGTAGTCTAAGGGCTGACTTGGCTGGTTTTCCCATACGAATAATTATTAAGTACCTACTTTTACACAGTCATGGAAGAGCCTTATGTTCGATGGGTAGTTTCTACCAGCAAGCCAAATTTTCGGAATAATAAAATAAGAACCGAAAGGTAACAAACAGGTTTAGAACATGCGAAGGCTATATAATTCGTATGGGAAAACCAGCCAAGTCAGCCCTTAGACTACATATTTGGATTTTGCATAGAACTTGGCACTCAATCTCAGATCTCCATTATTTTTGCGGCGAAGCCCACAGCAGAGAATAATTTTTGTATTGGACTTGGCTCTCCTTTTTTACATTTATGTTTTTGGTGGGATATCATTACTTTTTGTAGGTAAGTACATATCCTCGTAACGCCGTGGGTCCTTTTAAAAGGACAAATTCAAAACTAAAAGTAGACTTTATAAATATAAAACAATTGCATTGCCAAGCCCACAGCAGAGAATAATTTTTGTATTGAACTTGGCTCTCCTTTTTTACATTTATGTTTTTGGTGGGTACCTACCTACGTAATAAAAAGATAAAACTATTTGCTACTATCAACAAGTTCTCAAACTCAGAGTTAAGTAGGTATATACACCTACTTACTTTTAACTATACTTAACTTACCTACTTACTAAAAAATACAATTATTATTTATTTAAACTATTGCCTATACTATACTAAACCTACGTACCTACTTATTATAGGAATTGTAATAATAATAAGTATATACACCTCCCTACTTATAACCATACCTGGGATAACTCGGGGCATCTGTACGAAAGTGATGTAGCAAAATATTTTATCGATATAAAATATATCGATGTTACTGCCAACATCTAACTAAATGTTATTCGACATAATTAAATATTACTTATTTTCTCCTCATTTTTAGATAAAAAATAAACAAATTAATACGTATATTTATTTGTTTATTTTACAACAGTTTTCATAATATACAATCAATATTTTTTCCATATTCGTCGGTATTAATGATTGCCGTCTAGTTGAAAATATCTACTTTAAACTGCTAAACGTACTCGGAATATGTTTGGTACTGACAGTATATTATTGTCATTTTGATTGGAATGACATCCGCATACTTTTTTATCTTAAGAAGCTCGATATCAGATATGACATCGAACCTCTTTACAGTAATCGAGAATGTGTAATGTGCACATGTATTAATTTAATTATATGGACATCTTTTTTATCGATATCAAATCCCTAGAACTTGCCCCGAGTTATCCCAGGTATGCTTATAACTATAAAATTATTATTTATTTAAACTATTGCCTATACTACAATACTATACGTACGTACCTACTTATTAAAGAAATTGTAATAATAATATTACTACAAATTATAAGTTTTCCTTAAGAAAACTTAGCAATTTCGCAGCATAAATCGCAACCTTATAGGTCAGATATCGAGAGACAACCGGACGGACAGCAAGACGGCGCTCGCGCTTGTGAGCGCGGCTGCCGCTCGCTCGGCCACGTTCGCGTCAACAGTTCGATTCGGTTGTCACAGCGCCCGCGCCGCTCCGGCGTCACTCGGCGCGCGCGCGTCTATATGCCTAAATCTAAATGCCTATTATTTTATCATTATTTATGAGTAGGTAATGATTTTACACTATTGATGTGCGCTAAATATAAAAATAATAATTAATCCCAGTTAATAACGTAGGTACCCTAAGTAATATTAGGTATTTATGTTAAGCGTTCATAATAGAATCTAATTATTTAAAAATTGCCAGTTTTTTATTTATTCCTTTGTATTCATCTAATTACCGATCTGCATACCAAATTTTAACTCTCTAGGTCATCTGGAACTGGGTTAGAGTTTTGGTCTATAGGTCAGTCAATGATAAAAATGAGGAATTTTGGACATTAATATCTAAATAACCGTTTGAGATAAGCTTATGAAATTTAGAACACATATGTATCTCGCAAGTCTCAATATATGAGCAAAATTTGATACGTTTATGTAAAATAGTTTTTGATTTATGAGGGGGTCAAAAGTGGCTCCAAATGGTTCGTGTAATATTACACACGGTGCGGCTCGCCAGTCCGTATCTTGAACTTGGCTTGACGCGCTCCCGCGTGTCTAGATGTAAGGATCACTCCGAATTTATTACCTGACGTGGCAACTGAAGAAGTAAGATAGATAGCGGCAATATCGTTTCGAGCGAGAAGAGGGAACCAACGCGGGTGTGCTATGACGGTGCTGGTCTGCAATCTGGTGCCGCCTGAGAACAGAGTGACGGAGCCGAGGGCTACGGTAAGCTGCCAGGCCTGGTGTTGACCATCGAACCAGCAGTGGGCGGCTGTCAGCAGCCGTTGGTCGCTGACCAGAACTGCGCCGCACACGGCCTGGCCACTGAAGCCCGTTAAGTCTATGAGGAGGCCGGCCTGGAAAACGTGTGCTCATTTCAAAGTTTGATATTTTAAAAATATGTATTGTACAGTCTAAATGATAGTTTATTTATTTATTTGAGGAGATCCAACAGCTATACATAACAGAAATAGAACTTAAAATAGATAGCTAGTTCTATTCTATAGATGTAGAAAGCCAATTATAGGATCTCGCAGATAGAACTAAGTTAACGGTTATTAACACCACAAAAAGCCGGTTCAACAGCGGAAGTGCCGCTTAAGCACGTATATTTTCCGAAAAAACAACGAATTGGAATTCGAATAAGTAAAGTTTTTTGATCAATATTTTGTTAACGGGTTGGCTTAAAGTAATGAGAATTACAAAAACTGTTTTTATTTTTATTTTTTCACTTGTTAGGGTTTTAAAGCTTTTTATTACATAAAAACGAACTAAACCCAATATGATAATCAATCATTCCTATACAGCAAAAAGACCCGCATCTTAAATTTTTCGTAGCTTTCTTCTTACCGTTTTCATCATACGTTGGACAACATCTATTTTTACATTTTTTAGTTAATTAGTTGTTTTTGTACCTTGCGCTTCAACTGAGTCTGTAATTTTGCTTCCCGCCCATCACTGTAAACTAGTCTACTTAGAATTACCAAATAATCCTCTATTGGACGAGCTATAGGGACGTTCGGATGGTTTGAATCTTCGGTACGAAGTGAACGTCACGCTCTTTTAGTCAATTCTGGCTGCTCCCTGCATAGTGATACTTTCTCCGCAACTTCCTGCACTTCTTTGGAATATCTTCAAGCTGTTTGTTGGAATATTTGGGTATTCTTTGACACTTTAACTGTTCAACATTGTATTTCTCTAAAATATTCCTTATTCGCCCACGAAAAACATCATATTTTACAGCTAACTTATCTGGGACTGACCCACTTTGTTTTGTACAAACGTTGCCACCTACTTGCGGTCTCGATCATTAAGAATGGGAGGTCTTCCCGTTTTTGGTAAATCTTTAGTCCTAATACCAAGTTCCCACCGCTGGATCAAACATTAAATTGTAGAAGGAGGTACATTTTCAAATTTGTGATGAGAGACCACTTCAGATTTTTCACGCCGTCCAAGTAGGCGATAGACACGTTCACGTCATAACTTCCTCGCGGACATTTTTTATTAAACCAGTTAATCTTTTTTTGCCTTATTAACAAAATTTACATATTTTCTATTAATTATATCTGTCAAAATCCTTTTTGTATTTTTTTATTGCCTGCTATTGTTAATTGAATACATTCTCATTACTTTAAGCCAACCCGTTAGATCTTGATATACTAAAATAAAGCTAGAGATTTGCTATAAAAGAGGTAGAACACGTGTTGCGCAAATACTACTTAATTATTCCTTAAATTGTACTCCTGCTGATAAAACAGAAAACTTTTAATAACCTATTACCTGATAAGGATATTGTCCAAGTGCAGCGTATACTCCACCTACAATCTTGCTCCCTTGGGTCTCCGCACTACGAGCCTCTTCAGCTGCCCTGATATTTTGAGCTTCAGGAATTCCATACTTCGTCAGATACCCATAGGCTGGGTTAAAGTTAGCATTACCAATTGCAGCAAGCGCTAAAACAATGACCGTTACTGCCTTCATGATGTCGGGTTATGAGGTGGCTAGCCGAAAATTGCATTAGTTCTTATCGTTCCAGAATGTAATCAACATTCCTAATAGTTTCGTAATCGTGGTTGGTAAATTGTTTACTAAGTATATCTTGTCTATCAGCTCTCATTGATTTCATGCGTAACCCTGACCTTATTTTATATGATAGATTACCTTCTTGTATGTGTTTTCGGTACCTATCCGACATAATTTATATTTAAGATTTCTTAAAAGTTTAGTTTGGATAAAGTTCTGTTCGGTACCATTGGGGCACAGTAGTGTGGCTATGATTCCATGTCTATTGGTAGTCTCACTTTTACTAACTACTTAGGGCATATTTTTTAAAGATTTCTACAATCGTCTTCTATTGCAAAATGCTAGTTGTCGAGCCCTACGTCTATACGAAATGAACACGATACCAAACTTGAGGACTAAGATGGAATTCCTCACTGCTATTCATTTTACCGGTTGTCCTGTCCCCATACCAGACCACAACAATGGCATTAGGTACTGCTGGTTGGCGATGGGTAAAGGATAAGATTGCGATAGCGACCTGGACGGACCCTGCAAAAGGTCCTACCACTTAAAATATGCATGACACAGGCTACTTGGCCGCAACTGCAAGGTTGGCCAAAAGATAGGAATCAATTATTTCATTTTCGAAACATTATAAGTGCATTGTGAATATTGTGATGAATTAACTTGATGATCAGATTAATAAGGGATAATCGAATAGTAATCATAGTGTTTCGCAAGGTGTTGTGCTATTTATTTGACCAATCGACCTTGTTTTATAAACATAATTGATTATGAAATTATTTGTTTTAGGTTTGCCTGTTGTTCTTATCTATGCCCGAAACCGTTTATTAGAGCCCGCGCAGACAGAGAGCGGTCCAGAGTTCCGAGTTCAGTTCCATTTTCGTCCGTGTCTTTGTACGTGTAAAATGTCGCTAGAAAGTTCATCTAACGAAGAAGAAGCATTGCTTTTGTGGAGTCTAGAAGCTTCTAAAAAAAAAAAAGTATTGTTCACCCACTTAACACAACACGATAAGAACAAGGCGAATTTATTTTTTGGCACGATTTTTGTAGTGTAGATTTAAATCATATAATAATCACTTTTCTCCTACCAATTCAATAAGTTTTTCCGCATTTGCAATTTTAGACGTGGCGAGCGCGGCGTTCTCTGTCTCGGCGGCAAAAGAACTCTAGAAAGCGACGTACCACTTTGACCGCCGCCGTCTGACCGCCTGCTGTGTGCGTTATCGCAAGGACTCAGTACATTCGTAAGAACGCAGAACTCGGAACGCTGAACTCGGAACTCTAGACCACTTATCTATGTTCTGAATCAGACTTTGAACTAAAGTGATACAGAGAGCTCTGATTTTAAGTATTTTTTTTTAGTTAACGGCAAGCTAAACTAGCTAGTTAAGGTCTAAACTAATATAAAACGTATGATACATTTTCGGAATATGGAATATAGGTTTGGTTTTTAGTAAGTATTTATTTTGTGCGTGTGCGTGTGCGTGTGCGTGTGCGTGTGCGTGTGCGTGTGCGTGTGGGTGTGCGTTAGTTTAGACACTGGCTTATTCAATTATAGTTATTAGCCCGGGGTAATTGAACCAAAAATTAGCCCTACCTTGCACGAATTAAGAATAGCATTTTTTATTTTAAATGTGTTGAGTATATACAAGAGAGTGTATTGAATTGTATCCCGCGCATACGTTTTCTTTTTTTTTAAATTACTTTTGTCAAATTAACTTGTTAGAAAAAATGATTACCAGGTATGTTTTAAGGAGTTTTTGTGGAAGGGATAATGTTTTATTTACAGTCTTCGCACCAATGTTTTTTTTTGAAAAATCTTTTAGTTTGTAGACATGTAGGTTTAGCAAAAATACTAAAAGGACAAAAAAAATGCTAAATGAATTTTAATTCATATACCTAATTCAGCTCTTATTTTACTTCTTAATTCCACAACATTAAATGCTAATTAAGGAAACTGTCATCGAGTTTTTTTTGTTTATGTCGTTAAAGATTTATAGAAGTACAAAATAAAATGGCTCAAATAAATCAATAATCATCGAAAGAATCATTAATTCGTAATTAATCAAAAACATTAGGTGAATTAGGCCAGTTAATAATTGGTACTGCTGTGATAAAGGTCACTTTCCATTTCTATTCTGATCGCGTCCTGACAGTACCCTAGACATAGTACCACCTAGAGCTTAGTTTAGGATTAGGTCAATTGGTCAGGGACTGTCCCATGCTATATTTATCTATCGGTCCTTGCACAAAAAAATTGTATAAAGACATTTTAAAACGTAAATAGTAAATTGTACCCTGGAATCAATTTATAAAGTTTAATACTCTGGCTATTGGCTTTATATCTGTTTGCTCCGCGATGTTTCTCTAATGTATCAACTGACATCCGCACAGGGGACTGTCAGTCAACCACTAGCCTGGAACAACCCAATGCCATTAGATGTCCAATTTTCGCAGATCCCTGCATACGTTGTTCTAACCCTTGATATTCCCCTAAATGCCTGTGAGCGCGGTGCAGGGTAGGTCTAAGTAAATTGGCCTCTACGCCTACGGTCTGGACGGGAGGCCCCGACAAGCTCTTTAGTTATGCCGACAATGTATTCAGATTCAATTCGCGTGCTATACGGCGTGAGTTTATCTCTCATTTTTGGATTTGACGTTAGGCAAAACAAAGTGTCTGATAATTTTATTGCACATTTTGTTAAATTGTTGATGAGAAGTTTTCCAAATCCGTCGACGTTTGAATGAACTGAAAATGACTGAGGAATCAGCGGATTTTACTTCCCTGGCAGCTCCAAAATTGCAACTGAATTAAATTGCCATGTACAATGGCGATGTTTGTCATGTTGTGATGGCCGAATTGGCCGATGTTTAATAGAGCTTCGCAGAAGCGAATTGTTGGGAACAAAGAGGTTTGATTGGCTGTCTCCGGGCAGTACAAGGCCGTCTCTGGGCTTGTTAGCCGGCTAACCAAACACGGCCGCGCTGAATATAGATCAACAACCATTGTTGTACTGCCAGTCGTTGCCAATCAAGTACAGTCTATGGTAATCTACAAAATCCCTAAAGTTCTGCTGTGACCATGTGAGTGACCTACGCATTTCTAAAAAATGCATCACGCAAAAAATAGCGGTCAGATTCGTGTTTCCAGATACATAAATTAAGAAATTTTAATAAATGTTAATTATCACAAAGGTTTTCATATACATTGAACATAGACGTAAGTGCGCTCAAGAAATTTGCCTTTAACGCAATATTTAGCTTAATTCTCAAGTGCTGAACGAATAGATTAAATTCGCAAATGAAAGTGTACATGAATGAACAATAAATACAGGTTCCGGGTTTAAAAATTCCAACTACGTTAAAAATGTGGATAGAGAATTATTAACAAGTTTTTCGAGTTGTAGTTCATTCTGTAGCCCTGCATACCCCACTCTGGGATTACAGGCGGTATGTATGTATATGTATGTACGTTTAAAAGGATAGCACTGAAACAATCACAGGTACAATCTCTAGATTAACTCGTAAGTTTCGTCGGTCCCATTCGTAGCAGTTCTTGGGAATCGCCCTTCGAATTCTACGAACTCTTGTGTGAACTCATGTGAGTGCGGTAACCTATCATTTTACCGAATTTCAATTCATCGATTGTATCAATTCATCCAACACATTCTACTAAAACCATAATATTTTCAGGATATAAGTAATAATCTGATTGATTGATTGTTTGATTGATTGGCTTTCGATGAAAGGAAAATTCTGCGTACCTAATAATACGTTTGTTAAAAGGTGATTCGATCAAAAAATAGGTACCCTATAAATGCCTGTAGATGTAGATGCCAGACTGGCGAATGCCACATTTAGTGCCTTTTTTTTCAAAATAAAACGGCAGGGAGTAGGTACGTCGCAAGAGGCCAAAACGACATGACGCACGGCAAGTGCAATCTCGTGTCGCGATGATTTTTTAAACAGACTGCGTTGGTCGCCGATATATCTTCATACTTACCCTATGGCAATGCGGATTTACCGTTCATCGATATACTTTTTTTCTAATTATTAATTCAAGATAGCGAATGAAAATGGCGGCTCGAAAACAGTTAATCGTTTAATGTCTGAATACATACATAGCACTCACCATTAGAGTTCCTATAATGCCTTAAAGAAAATACTACAGAACCATCGGTTTACTAATTTTCTTATTTTTTTTAAATTTTAATTTCGACTAATCTAGAGAGTTATCTTATGTATCTAAGAGAAAATTAATACATCATTAAGTGAGATGTTCCTGAAAAGTTAAACGATGAATTTTAATAACCTAGGTACTCATCTCATAAAATGGCCGTGTATAAAGAGCTTTCGTCGGAGCGAGGCAACAAGGAATTATAGCATCTGACAAAGAAATTTATGAGATAAATACAAGCCAAAGGAGCTTTGTGTCAAAAACTGAAAATTAGTAGCAGCTACGGAGGTGCGCAAAAGCAGGTGCATTATTATACGACGACTTTTGAACAAGATATTCAATCTGAAACTTTTTAAATTAGGAGATTACCGGCTTAGGAGCTAAAGCGGCATTTATCCGTGTCCATTTCTCGCCCAAGTTATTTTCAAATTGCAACATACCTATTTTTTTATTTGACTCTATGGATTCAGATTTTATTCAAATCAAATTTTTTTGCAAATCGAATAATTGTCAATGGTCAGATCGATAGTTATATTTTAAAAAAAAACTACTTTTTTGGCCTTTGGTTAATTCTTTTAAATTGTTAAGCCACTATAGATCTCTGTCGCAACAATTGAATTATAAATTTTGACGCAATTTCGCTGTCGTGATTTGACTTACTGGATAGAGTTCCAAGACGGCCCATCAATAAGTAATTAACTACAGTCACACGAGTGAATGATACTTTCTTGCTACTTATAAATTCGATTGACCCGTGTGGTTGCCGGGTTAGAATAGTCCCACTCCATGTCTTCCCGTGGATATCGTAAAAGGCGACTACGGGCAACCTGTCACTAATACGCTGGTAAACATCTTAGCCTGATTGTGCAAAATGTGGTTACAGAATTATCAAAAATTTTTTTGAGTTGTTGGTAATTCTGTGGATCTGCCTACCCTCTCTGGGAATGAAAGTGTGAGTTTATGTATGTATGTATAAATTCCATCGTAATATCGTAATCAAGACCAAATAATACATCTAAATTCAAATTAAAAATAGGAACTCCTTGTGCCTTGAGTCATTATCATTTTAAGCTTGTAGAAAAAGCAGCGGTTCATAATTAGCTCTTAAGGTACTCGTGCCTGTAATTAGAGCGCCTTATAATCGTACATAAATAACTATTAGGGCATTATATATAATTTGTTATTTTAACCTTCTAGGCCCGTCGAGTATGGATGTAACGATACCGAAAATCGTAAACCGCATGTTATCGTAAATTTTGACGATAATCCGATTGCTTCCTGTTTCGTCGTATTCCTGATTCGGCGAATTCTGTTTTATTTTATTTCATTTCATCAAAATAATAATTTTCTTTTTCCCCTTTTACTGCTTTTGTATCTGTAACTTTAATAGATGTGTAATATAATTGTTTTAGTAAAATAAAATGTTTACATACATACATACACATACCAACAATTAATTATCAAATCTATTTCCTTAGAGGGCAAGCTTTTAATTTAAACAAGTATTTGTCCAGCTAGTGTGGATAAAATAATGAAAACATGTTTAATAATGTGCAGTTTTTTTTTTGATCAGCTGTGGTTTAATTCATACCCACATATCAGAAATAGACTTAAACAAAATAATTTAAATAAATGCTTTTCACTTCTCATGCTCGTAAAGTCCTTCTTTATGCTGGGTATAGGCTGCATAAAATCGCATTTTATGCTCTAGTGCATAAAGTAATTTCTTCTTTTAAGACTAAGGTAATAAGGCCTTACAGCCACATACACAATACACCTTCATTTTATTGATATATTTTTATGAGATTTAGGTTATATCTTATTTTAATTACGACATATGTAATACTATCTAAATACTTTAAGATTAATACGGGCGTGCATTTACGTAAAAAAAACATAAGTAACGCAAATATTTATAATAACTTGGCATTAAGGCTCAAACCTAGTGTCCATAGTCAAACGTCACATAGTTGAAAATTAAAACAAAAAATTAAGAAAAATTGTGTAGCGGGAAGCTAATTATTCGTCAAACAAAATTAAAAACTAACTAAATTTGTTGTGTTGCGGTTGAAAAGTCAATAAATTATTCGTAAGTAATTGAACAATGTCTTCAAGTAGTGATAGTGACGATCAAAAAATGATTTCGCCTGAGACTAATGTACAGAAGTGCGAAAAATGTAATTGAGCAGATATTGCCGCCTAAATCGAAGAAAATCTATCTCAGCACATACGAAAGTTTTATGATTTGGAGGAACCAAAAAAGCGTTAACACGTTTGCGGAGTGTGTTTTTTTAAGCTAATTTGACGAACTGTCGATGAAATTACATTTTATGCGTGATAGAACATATTAATTACATTATAAAAATTAATTAATTTTTCTTGTATATGCTTAATCGTTGTTTTATTTCCTTGCGATCGAAGTGAAAAGCAGAGTGTAAAACTCGAGCATAAAACCCATTTTACCCTCGACGTGACCATCCACCCTCGCCGTACCGGTATATGCACGTCTCGGGCAAAATGGTACGTTTTATGCACTTGTTGTACAATCTACTATTTTTAATAATTTTTCCCCTGACATTTGTTATAGTTATGACATTTAAATTGCAAATTATCTAAACAATTAAAATGATTTTCAATTTTACTCAATTATCCCATGTAAATAAATTAATCGTAAAACATTCGTTATCGCGTTTGTAATCGTAATCGCTACTACGAATCATTCGTCATTGGTATCGGTATCGGTAAAGTTCCTAAGGAGGAAATTCCTAAAGACAAAACTTTGAAAATTAAAATGTCTAATGTAAGAAATTCCTAAAGATCTATATCCTAATGTTTTTTTGTTATTATTCCCATCTCCCGGCAAACAGGCAGACTGCCCATCTGATGCGAAATGGTCACCGCCGCCTATGGACCTTGACGACGCCGGAGGCGTCACCAATGCGTTGCGGGTCTCGAAGAAATTTAATGATACCCTTTTTAAAAAGCTCCGTATACCGCATTGGGAAAGTCTCAGCAGGAACCTCATTTCCCCCGTCCCGTGTGGTAGCCACCCTGTCCATGTCTTCCCGTGGATGTCGTAAGAGGCGACTAAGGGAATAAAGGCTTGCAGTAGATACTCTTAGGCGATGGGCTTGCAACCTGTCACTAATACACTGGTAAACATCTTAGCCTATTAATTGTGCAAAATGTGGTTACAGAATTATCAACAAATTTTTAGAGTGGTTGGTAATTCTGTAGCTCTGCCTACCCCACTCTGGGAATGAAGGCGTGAGTTTATGTATGTGGTTCACTTTTGCATAGGGTATTATGGGACCAAAATGATTGCAAATGACCTCTCCCATAACCCCTAGAGGGGAATAGGTCGACTTACCAATAATCCTGTATACAGAGAGCATAGTTGTTTAAAATGGTAGGTATATTATATTTTAAGTATCTATACAATCATAAGATCATTGCCTTTAATGTTTAAAAAAACTGAGGCAAGACCAAAGACATGCGTTGTGAAAATAAACCTTATTAAATTTTCCCCAAAGAGGAATTCAAAACCAATCTCACTGTTAAAATGTGATTTTTCAGAGTTTCTCAAATATGTGGGCCATTTAATAAGTGCGATATTAGGCTTGGAGTGAAAGCTCTCTCACTCACACTTGGGGGCTGCATATTGTTTCGTCTCTGTCGCGAGCCGCGTGTTACTGACGTTTAATAAACTCTCCAGGATTATAGAGTTAACGGTGATACGTTTTTGAAAACGCTAACTAACACGTCGTGATACTTGACGAGATTATTTATTTTATTTCACAAGCGCCTATAATGCCTGCTCTTGTGCCTAACGTTTATTAAGTACAAGTTATTTGTCACTCACGTAAAAGTGATAGCGATTTTGTTGTAAGGTAAATATTAAGTGATAAAGTTTGGAAAGGAATCTGAAAGGTGTAATTAGGTTTACAGCAACATAGCTAAGTAGTAGAAGATTAATATGGACAGGGTATTTACGACAGATACTTAAGTCAATGAATGCAACCAGTTCCACAAAAATAATATCTTCATTATGTCTTTATCCCACTAACTAAAGTTTGAATTGAACCTTAAACTGTGAAAATGATATAATGGCAATACGCAATGAAAACACTAAATTTGACATATGATTAGTAAGAAAGATGAATGGATAAGTTATCTTTGCCTTTATATTTATTTTATCATTTTAATGTTCCCTTTTTAGGATAAGACTGATCTTGAGTTGATCATGTCATTCTCTTTAACAACCATAGCTTCGTAAGTTCATCGACGTACATATACTAATCAAAACAAAATAGGGCCACGCTATGTTCCATATACAAAAGAACTGTTTTCGGAGAAGGATTATCATAACAAATCTTAACCTATAATTTTTGAATTTACTACCATTCGAAAGCTGCAATGTTCAACTTGTTTTTTAATTTTTCATCCCTTGTTTTGTTTTTACCGTGCGTGTGGTTTTTAAAACAATTTTCAAATTTCATACAAAATTAGCAAAAAATTGCAACTTTTATAATAACCAAACGACACACACGGTAGAAACAAAACAAGGGGCAAAAAAAACAATACTTGTAAGTTGAACATTGCAGCTTGCGAATGGTACTGAATTAAAAAATTACAGGTTAAGATTTGTTATAATAATCCCTCTCCGTAAGCAGTTCTTTTGTACGCAGAACACAGCGTGGCCCCTAATTTGTTTTGATTGGTATATATACAAGTTAAGTATCAACCACGTCCGAAGCGATAGTCGATCGCAACAGGCTCACGGCTCCTATAGCACGTACGTCTATTTAGAAGCGTTGCTAGTCTCTATCGAAATATACGCCGCCACACCAAGTACCGTAAGTTCGTTGAGCTACAAGTCAAGTATCAACCACGTCCGCAGCAATAGTCATCCGCAGCAAGCCTCTAAGGCGCGCGTATAGCACTAACGTCTATTTAGCAGTGTTTCCAGTCTGTGTCGCAACCATACAAAGAACTACAAGTTAAGTATCAACCACGTCCACAGCGATAGTCGAACGCAACGGGCGCACGGCACGGCGCGTGTGCCTGTAGCACTCACGTCTATTTAGAAGTGTTGCCAGTCTCTATCGCAACATTCACAACCACACCAAGTACCGTAGTTCATCGACGTACAATAAGGGAAACTGAAAGACGTACCTTTTTCGCCCTTATCACAATATGAATAAGATATATAAAGGTACGTCTTTCAGTTTCGCTCTCTGTACAAGTCAAGTATCAACCACGGTGGTAGCGTAACTAACGCTGATACTACTGAAGTAGACGGTAGGTTCACGGCCGTGAGCGAATGCTCACGTCTACCCGCACTAGTGTTATTCTCTATGTGCGTTCCTAATATTCAAACCGTGTAGATATTTAGGTCACTACGAGTTTTTTTATTAAATTTATTGTTTTAAAGGGCCTTTATACAACTGTATATATCGGCCCTGTCAAGTCAAACACCGTTTTTTTCATAATATAATTGAACATAATACAAAACATTACACATATTACAAAACTATGGATTTCTAATAACGTCAGCTAACCTATACACCGTTCATGCGAAATCTGACGTGGGGTTAGTAAGAATGCCTGTAAATGCACCGAATCATATGGGTTGAGATTGATTGACTCACTAGGTCACTTAAACAAATTTGTGGAAATATTAAAGTTTCAAAGTTCGCGGTTTGAATATTGGCGACGGACATAAAGCAACTGCGATAGTCTACGTCTGGTTATTTTCTAATGTAAATCTTTTGTATAGGTTAAGTACTTACTTACATTTATTCAAATAAAATATTATTATTTTTAACTGTAAAAAAAAAACAGCGGTTCCAAAATATATATTCTATGGTAAACGTAGATCTGTTAAAAAACCACTCTATTTAATTTTCATTCTTGAAAGTTACTACACGTCTGAGGGTCAACATATAATGGTTCGATGGTGACCTCAACGTCGAGCTCAATTCTAGGTTACAGAATACTATAGCAGTGCCGCGCGACGTTCCTAATTAAATGGAAACCACGTTTATTTGGATTTTGACAGAGATATGTCGCACACAGTTTTGAGATACGATACGTGGAAAACTGGAAAGGCATTTGTGTATTCTGTGCTTATGATTAGTATATTCCACACAAACATGACTGTTACTTTCAACTAGTTTAGTCATGAATGAAATCATACACCATTTTCTACTACATGAATAAAAGGTCAATGTAGCGAAGACCGTCTGTAAGACAAGCCCGTCGTCTACACACTGTAGCATACGTGATTTAAGCCTACGCTACGAAATGTAAGGCTCGGTCGGTAAAGCAATATTTAGTTTTAATTCCAACACACTAAAATAGATGTCGGTACGGAACATACTTTGTATCGAATTCAATTTTACCATCAAAATGAGAAAAATAATCAGATATCGACGGTTAACCACCAATCCCTCCTATCTCAATATGTTAAAACTTTACAGTAGACACAAAAAACTTTGTATTTTGGGCAAAAATCGCGCGTCGTCATTTAGCAGGTATTGCCAGGATAACAAAAACACTAGAAATATGCTTTATTTGAAATAGGAGATCTTTCTAATGTGTGCGTTAGAGGGTATTTATCCTAAATTGCGAAAAAAAGTTGTTTGACCAAAAATGTCAGGAGGTTAACCGTCGATATGTGAATTGCAACTATATTTCAATGTACCAGACGGACTTCCCAAAACAGTGTGCGAAGACCGTTTACTCGTCAAGTTTATTAAAGTCTTGTTTTTTACAGAGCTTTGATTACCATGGCCATGAAAGTCGTAAATTACATTTATTTTTATCGTATAGCGCGGTACCGGGTATGCTAGATTGAAAGGATAACCTTGTTTAATCCCACCAAACTTAACTTTAAATAAAGTATGCCCATGACTTCCCAACATTGACCTTAAATATTTTCATTACTATTTATGTTATCAAGGGAACGAGTACAAATTCGACTATAATTATTTTAATGTAAAAAAACTTACTATAAGCTTTATAGCTTCATAGAGTAAAATCTAGATGAAAATGAAGTTTTTAACAAAAATAAAGCTAGCAAAAACACGATTTGAATTGGCCACAGCGGAGTGAATTGTCTGACTTAAATAACGAATATGCTGTATTAATTTATAACTATAATCGAAATCGTATAATGTTTTTTACCACAACTAGCAAATAATGCTCAATAATAATCAATCAATCGCAAAGTTCAATTTGTAACTTTGCGAAAATAATTTATTGTTTGTGATTGATACGAGCTAGACAATACCCTAGTGCATAAATAATGCCAATTGTGCGTCTTTTTCGAATAATAAACAATAATACAGTTTTAGACGTACTAAATAAGAACACAATCAATTTGCAAGAAGCGGGCGAAAAAGTGTTATCTTATCACAGTAAGCGAAAACCATACGGAACCATCGACACTCCACTATCTGACTCCAATTTGATTTGATGTCACAGTTTGCCGTTCCAATCATGGAAAAAAAACCAGTTACGTAATAATATAAGGCACCAAGGTACCACAACCAATAATGGTCACTTAAACCTTAATACAAGGATCATACGGTTATAAATTGATTGTTGCTAAACAAATGAATAACCCGTCATTGGTCCTTGTTCATTACTGAAGCCCTAGATAAGATGCGTTTGTTATCGATATCCAAAATCCAAAAAGGTTGGACGAAAACTGTCAGACGGTCGCGTCGAGCGCCTACATCAATTCCATACAATTTGTCAGTTTCTAAAAACGTTTACGTTATCGTTAAGCAACTAGGAAACGTGTATCAATTATTTCCATTGTTAACTTGTTACTTTCCCTTTTCCCTAATCAGCTAATTTGCCACAGTTTCAGTAATCCACAACGAGCCTTTAATCTCTAACCAGCGTTTAGGTCGCGTGATGAACTGAAGGGCTGAACGACAAGGGTTTTTCACGCGACGGTATTAACGATACGCGGCAATTATCGCTGTAATTAAATTTACCCGCGTTATGACTAATTTATCCGATAACCAACCACGCTCCTTGCCCCGCCACAACAACCGAGCGGCAGCGGGACGAACGTGTAGACCTGTTTTATTTATAAAATCTAAGTTATTATTATGAAATATAGAATGCACCGAGCGGCCAGAGAGAGAGAGAGAGAGAGAGAGCGGCCTCATTTCTATCACTACTTATAAACTAAAGTTTTTCTAATAAACTAAAGTATTGTCTTGAAATCGAAGGGTGGTATTTTGTTGTAAAAATTACACTCAACGGCAAAAAGTAGTAGTATTTTGTACCGGTGAATACACAAAGTCAAACAAAACTATCAGTTTTCATCTTCGAAGGGAATCGAACCCATGACATGGCTTCACATTGAAAAAGGGTAACCACCGCATTACGAGAAATAGACGAACAATTTAAATTATTTCCTTTTGCAAGGGTTTAAAAGGTTTTACAAGGGTTTGGACACGAGTGCTTTTGCAAGAGATCGACGTTTTGGAAAACCTGCACTTAGCATAATTCTTTATGTATGTAAATAATCCAAGTCCCTAAAGGGTGGTTCGCATATAGTATGTTAATCCGTTTAGAATATAACATTCGGCGTACCTCAGCCAGCCCCCTCTGGGAGCAAAGTAGTGGGATATACATTAACATATGGAGCACGAGCTCCGACAAAAATGACGCACGATGTGGACGTGTTGCACCAATTTAGTCTTAATTGCCATTGCAATGGGGATCAACCATCTTTTTTTTTTTGGGTTTTTATATGAAGAAGGCAACCGAGGTAGTGAGAGTTCCATGGATATATGTATGTATATACAAGCTCTAGATTGTATGCGTTGACAACCCTAAATATTAATAAAATAAAATAAAACATACAGAAGATGAGTAGGTGATTCTACTCGCTCTCGAACTCGACGTACCAATTGTTAACCAGTGAGTTAAAGTTGCCCCGTAGGAGCGTAAAAAGTGTAAAAACCACATTTAAGGGTGTGCATTCTCAGTTTACTAGCGTTACTCGTCTAGAGAGCGTGCTCGTATCATTCTGTCACTCAGTTCGACGGAGAGACTGTTTTTAAGAAAATAACACCTCAGGTTAATCATTATAGAGCAGGTAAAAATAAATACAGTGTTTATTTTTACCTGCCCTATTTTACCGTTCCAAGCTCTATTATAGGTTGGTGACGTGCTGAGTAATAGGAACCGTCTCACATCCAGTGCCCGATTCCCTGATTTTTATTCTTATTAGACCCGATGTAGAGATATTGGCATGGAACGAAAATGGATAGGCGTTGCGCGACCAGGATACTCCTAAACCCAGTTTGAAGTTTCGTTAAGGCTGTCCCTTTTTCTCATGGCCGTAATATTCGAAGGGTGAAAGGGAAAGAGCTTCCAAAGGTTTAAATTTTATGGTTCGTTATTAACCCCCCGGTTTCTAATTGGGCCCGGTGTTCGTCCGCGTCGGGCCGTGCCGTGCGCCCGCGCGGACCGCTGCCTCCTCTAGCGTTTCATCATACCGTAGTTTTACACCAATTTATTTTATTAAAAGCATGAGATTTTGATGGTGATTTGAAGCGTTGTTTTTTTTTATCCTAAACCTGACTAATTAGGACGGTCTTTGTTAACTATTTTTAACTCCAGACAAAAAACAGGGGTGTTATGAGTTTATCGTGTGAATATGTGTACTGCCGTCCGCTAACTAAAAAGTCGCTAACCCTCAGGGGGTCAAATTTTATGTTTTAATGGCATCTTATGTAAAAAAAAATACTCTATCGATCTGTATAGGAATCATATTTGTAAGGTTTATAGTTTTTGAAATAGTTTTTGCATAAAGGTCGTTAATCACGAAGATATTAATACTTTACACTACTAAAAGTACGTTAAACATCAATATTTAACTGGAAGGACACAATCAGCCCTTAACGCCATAATGTTTCGAAAATATTTCTAATATTCACTTAGCAAAAAAGACGCTTTTCCACACTACTACACAAGAAAGTCGTGAAGGTACTTTAGTTACTTTCAAGCCAAGATTTATTGGGGTAGTTTACATTAATATCCTAGGCTAAAAAGACGTTTTATGAAAATACCACACAAAAAGGACATTAACATCAGTTAACGTCTTTTTAACGTAGGATTCATAAGATTTAAATTAAGAAATACTTATCACAAATATCAAACCGCCTTGAGTAACTCAGATTATGGTAGAAATCCTCCGCTAGAAGTACGTTAAGCCACAATACTTAGCTAAAAAGACGCAATCTGCTCTCGCCCCTCACCCCCGCGTAGTCAACGGTTTTGGTGGGGTCACCAGATTCAGATTCAGATTTTATTACTCAATATAACATAGTATAAATTACATGGCATGTCAAATTATATGCAGTTACATTGAGGTCGTCAGAAATAGAATTAAATGATAATAGTAGAAAGTCAACACAAATACAGAGTACATTAAAAAAATTAAAAGTCAATCCTATTTGTAAGTCAAGTTCCATATACTCATTCACCGAATAGACTGGTTATCCAACAAAATATTCTTAAGCCGGCGCCTAAACATGTCGTCAGATGGTTCGCGTTTGAGTTCGGCGGGTAGACGCTCGTAGTAGGTGGGACCGATGTCGCGCGGGTTCTTGCCTGCAAGTGCCATGCGACGAGGAACAGTTCTCAAACGCCCTGTGTGGCGGACTTGTTTGCCGACGACGTTTACTGTTGCAAACGAAGATATATTTGGTCGGACAAACATAATAATTTCGAATATGTAAAGTGAATAGTGCGTCATTATGCGTTTCGTTGTGAAAATGCCCCGACATGTCTTGGCTTCGCCCCGACCAGCGTACGTACGGCACGTTTCTGCATCAGCATTACCCTGTTGGCATCCGTAGAGTTTCCCCATAAGAGTGTGCCGTACGACATCAGTGAGTGAAAATGTGTATAATAGACCCGTCTTAGAGCATCGTCAGATATAAGCAATTTCAGCTTACGCAACGCAAACACCGCACTACTCAATCTTCCACACAACAGGTCAACATGGCACTTCCAATTAAGATTCGAGTCCAGAGTGAATCCGAGAAACCTACACTGATCGCACACAGGCATCGGACTGTTTGCAACGCACGGAGGAACAGGAACACTACGCCCCGAGAAAATCATGACGCTTGATTTTGTAATATTTAGGAGCAAATCGTTACACTTAAACCACTTCTGCAGTTGATCACATGCGTCATGAATTTTCCCAGCGAGCTGTTCATAAGTGCGCGCGCCAACTATGACCGTCCTATCGTCTGCGAACTGCACAGAAACGCCAGCTCTGATGCTGGTCGGCAGATCATTGACGTAAGCCAGAAATAGGGTGTTTCCTAAGGCGGATCCTTGGGGGATCCCTATTCTCACGGTCCCAACATCAGATTCGAGTCTCTTGCCGCCCGCAGACAATTTGACTAATTGTTTCCGGTCGCACAGAAATGACGTAAGTAGACGGTGGGAGGTGTCCTGTATACCGTAATAGTGCAACTTATCCAAAAGCAGTTCGTGGTTTATATTACGTCAAAGGCTTTGGATAACTCACAAAATATACCTGCCATCTTATTTTTATCGTCAAGACCGGAAACGATACAGTCGAATACTTGGCGCGCCGCTGCAGTCGTGGACATCTTTTGCCTATATGCGAATTGGTAGTCCGTCAGCAAGTCATTGCCTTCAAGGTGGCCCATTATATGAGACGATAGGATGGATTCAACTATTTTGGAAACTGTGGGAACTATTGTTATTGGCCTGTAATAATTAACGTCAAATTTGTCACCCTTCCCCTTGAAGACAGGACACACCCTAGTACTCTTAAGCACGTCAGGGTAAACACCGGTGTCGAAAATAATATTGATTAAAACAATTAATATATCAGAGATTACTGGCCATATAAAAAGAAGTATGTTTGGCGATATGTCATATATGTCAGCAGTGGTGCGTGATTTCATGATGGAATGAAACACTTCGTTACTTTGTTAATGCAACCATAACTACATAGTTAGTACGTCGTCGATCCGCCGTCTCAGACTGTTGTCTGATAAATAATCCACGTTTTGGTCATCAACTATAAGAAATCCTTTGTTTTCGTCAGTTAATTTACGCAGTAACAATTCCAATTTATCTAAATAAGTGTCAAATGTACCATTTCCGGTTCTATAAACTGTAACAATAATCAATTTACTATTCATAATTTCAATTGCTGTGCATTCGAAGTGATACTGAACGGAGAAATTCTGCAGGTCGTTTCGCTTTTTATACCCCATTTATATATTAGCCAGCGCGCACCCACATAACCTCACTCGTTCAATTTCACTTTTTTTGCACCAAATTTCACTCAAACCAAGTACATCCGGTTTTTCTGTGCTACATAATATCTCTAATAGTGATGTTTTACCGCATAGTGATCTTACATTTTGGTGAATAACTATACATTTTGTGATTGCCTTAGTTTTGATGTTACTCGTTTCGCTTCTAAGATTTTTGCCTGCACAACATTGAATGGATAATCTTCAACTGTGCGGCCGGGACGTCCAGGCGAAACGACGAGTAATTGCCTCGCGTGACCACCAGCTGCTCGCACACAAGCGCCGCGACGCCCATCTGAGTCTGCACGTGATGAACAACATCCTCAGCAGTGGTGTCGGCGCTCAGGCTGCAGACGTGCAGGCTGATGACTCGCGGGGCAGCCGCGTGGAGTCCCACGGGGCCGGGGGCTCGTGGTTGAAATGTCCCTGGAAGAGCCGGCGGCGACGGTGCCGCGGCATTGTTGTCAGCTGCAGACACGACCGTCGTAGTGTTGTCTCTCCATACAGCGCAATCGAGACGGATGCCTTCTGGGTGCCACACAATTCTCCGTCTCTGCCGGTACCGGCGGCGCAGGAGTCGACAACGGTGCGGAAGTGCTGGCTACCGGCAAGGATGCTCCCTGCACATCACTTATGAAGACCATTCCGTGAGGGCCGGACTCGTTGAGTGACAAGTTTTGTGGCTTTTGTAGCGCTAGGATTGTGTCTATGCACCTATTTTGATGTCTAAGTAGTCTCTTTTGTTCACGTATAACATCATGACAGCATTTAATATCGTCTCTCATCTCCGATATCTCAGTTTTTAAATTTGAAATGACGTCCACCGTCCTGGTAACCGCTGCTGCATTTGTTGTAGTCGATTTCGCCTTTGATGCTGCCATTGTAATTCGATGAATTTATCCCACTATGTACGGTTTTCTTAATATATCAATATTTACTAATTTTCGCAATTTAGGGTCCTTATGTTTTGTTATGTTAATGTTTCAAGAAAGGTTTTTGTTGCATTTTTGGTTCCTTACTTTCAAGTTTTTAATAAACAACTTTGATGCAATTCGTTTTTTCTTTTGAAATATTCCATCCCGAATACATAACTAAAACACCATTATACTTAAAGGTTTAACGGTTAACGGCTGTTAAGTGTAGTAAAGGTTAGATAAAACACTCCTTTACAAAAACACAATAAGACGCTACATTCAAAAAGCTTACCTAAAAAGACATTAAAATACTATTATGTTGATATAGTTAAGAATTAATGTTAAATGCAAAGCTGCAATACATAACTAAATAGCCGTTGAGTAACTTAACGTCATTTTAGTTAAGTAATTTCTAATAGTTTTTATTTTATTTTAAATATCTACGTTTTTACGTAGGAATCCTAAACTATAAGGTCGCTAAGGTGTTCTTAGTGACTATCTAGTCAAGTATTTTTTATTAATTTACCAAAATTATGCGCAGCTAAAAGGAAAAAAAGAGTTTTTTTTAACTTAGGACTAGTTATTTATAATCAAGATTATCGCTATTTGATAGTAAATTTGACATGCAATCTTTGTACATTAATATTTTTTTTGTAAAACATACGGTTATCAAGTAGCATATTTTTAAAATATTTCCCACGTTTTTCGCTCATATCCACAAAATTAGATTTGTGGCTTAGCGACTTTTTAGTTAGCGGACGGCAGTGTATCTCTGTGTCTGTAGAATCGTAGGTCCCAAACGGGAGGCCCAATTTGGTCGCGGTTTGTATTCAAAGAAAGCTAGTTTCATCAGGATGGTTCTTTCTTGAACATTAGTTTTGTCGTTATACCTGGTTTTTTATTTATTTAATTTTTATAACGTCAAAACATAGCTGTGACTGGTGCGGAATAAAATTAATAGATATACTTTCTTGAGGATAGTTAGAGATTCCAGAGTTAAGCATTTATTGATAAAACAGTGCATTTTACACGTCATAATATCCATTATATAATTAATTATTGAAATTTACATTGTTGCTTAATGCGATATACATTTTTGAATTGAAAAATATTAATTGTAATAATAATTAAAGCATACCTATAATGTATATTAGTAGGATTTTGTTTTTATGTTTTGGTCAACGATTTGACGTTTCCATAAAAAAAATTGAGTACAACGCAGTGATGGGCAAAATATGATCGACTATTGATTAACTATTTTTGTTAACCTACTGAATCGCGATTAACGATTAAAAATGGCTATTGATTAATCTTAGTCGTAAGAGTATAGATTAATTCAGTCATGATTAAATTAATCGTCGATTAATTTCGAGCGACTAAATTTTTTATCGAATAATCAATCAATTTAATTTTCTCTCAATTAATATTAAGAATAAATAACTTTCTTTCTTAAATAAATTTGTGGAAGTATTGAATTTAATTTACCTGCAATTCATTCAACTAACGAAGAATCCGCAGCAAATTAACGTAAAGTTTTATCCTAAATGTAAAATTCCTACTAGAATGATTTTCCAAGTGTAAAACACATGACAAGACTTCACAACACATATTTATTTTTGTAATGTGCGTGTTCTAATTTTTAATCGAACCTAATCGTGAAATTTTGTTTATTAAAATGAAGACTGATCAATCGTTATTCGAATACTCCATCGATTAATTTAATCGTGATTAATTTTGGGACGGTTGATTGTTTAACCGATTAGTTAGTTGATAAAAAAGTTGGTAACACGACATGAAAAACAATAGGATCGAATAATGAGTAATGAAAAGGCTAATTTTAATTGGTCTTAACAAAAAGTACAATATTTCGCGCGAATAAAAAAAGAAACCAAAAATTAGCTAAAGCTAATCCATTAATAAAATATTCATAACCTGTTCAAGCGCAGATTACTTCAAATACAAATAAACACCTCACAATTTTAAATTGGTAAGACATGTTGATCTGTTTCGATTAGTCGCAGTCAACTCGAGTCGAGCTCGAACTTCGAGCTCAAGCATTAATCGAATCTCGGCGCCAGCGGGCGGACGATCGAGTATGCGTTAGTTCACATTACCAGCCCACTTGAACCTAACTCGATACTTGTTCTCGATCACTCGATACCCGACGTCGATGCTCGAGATCTCTGCTAAGAGTGATATCGGGATGTCGAGGGTCGGAAACGGAACATAGAATACCCTGTGCGATGCAACATGGTTGATGCACTCACTTCAATCCAAACACATATGTCCATCCAGTCGACCGGCTTCGATTGATAGATACTTGTACTTGTAGAATCTAACCATTCGCTAGTTCCGTACGTCGCCATATTCGCTTCCAATATCAATGCTGTGTTTATCTTGCCTCAGCAGCCGTTTGGAGGCTCCGAGTGGATTTGGCTGCTGCGAATATGTTAGAAATTCTGACGTCGACTCAAATACGTTTCTGTCTTTCTGGCAATTTCTTTACGTTTGATACGTTACGCAATAATAAACAATTGAAGAACCTGTGAATTTATATCGGGTTGCGCAGATTATTCATCAATAGAATTATAAAACGGCTGTCCCTTTATATCCTAAAAATAACCGAAATAAAATGTAAGATCTACGAGGTAGACAAGAAGTGAATCTTGAAATTACACTACCATGAAGATTCTGGTTATTGATAATGTTGACAGCAGTAAAACAATGCTGTTATTGGTTTTCCTTCACATGCATCACATAAAATTTGCATTTTTTTACTACTGTCAACATTATTAAAAAAATTAAACTTCATGATTGTACAATGTGTTATCTGCCTTGATTTGATTGACTTTTAATCTGATCTATCGATAAACATACATACATACACATACATAAACTCACGCCTTCATTCCCAGAGTGGGGTAGGCAGAGCTAATAAATTACTAACAAGTCTTAAAACTTCTTGATAATTCTGTAACCAAATTTTGCACAAGTAGGCTAAGATGTTTCCCAGTGTATTAGTGACAGGTTGCAAGCCCATCGCCTAACAGTACTGCAAGCCTTTATTCCCTTATGTCGGGTTCCTATATTCAATCCGAGGATAGATAAGGCTTACCTCGGGTTAAAATTTGACATTTGCCCATACAAAATGTGTCAAATTTTAATCCGAAGTAAGCCTATCTGTCCGCGGATTGAATATTTATAGGAACCGGACGTTAGTCGCCTCTTACGACATCCACGGGAAGACATGGAGTGGCACTATTCTAACCCGGCAACCACACGGCGATAAACATACATATTAAATAAGTGATAATTATATTAATTATGCGTCACGAAAAATGATATCTTACTTCAACGTCGTTATAATTTTGTTGACAGTGGTAGCTTTTATTGGTATGGATTAAATGGTATGAGCCATTACATCATCAACGATACAATGACTGTATAGGAGCACGATGTTCTGAACCAAACTGTAACAGGGCCTCTGGATAGGTCGTTAGAAAGAAAATCGAGGCGGCAAAGTTTTTTTTTTTTGTTGGTAGCTAAAATTAATAGGGTTTAAAAGTGGAATGAAAACCAGATGTTGTTAATGCAACAGAGTAGGATTACAAGTCCCTGCCGATCGGCCTGCGGCGGGAGCACAGGATAAGCCACTTTTTGCATCACCGCCGCCGCACCCTACCGTCGCTTTAGATGAATTTTAAAACCTATTAATGTGTTAAAAGGATGTCCATTAGGACGGTAAATTCTTTCACCTCGGCCATTACACGAGCTGTCGCGATGTTGAAGCTCTCCGGCCAAATCGGCCCGGACGAAGTCGTTAGCTTTGACTAAGTAGTTGATAATCGTTTGCGACTTAATTGTTCAGGCGTTTAAAATTCGATGCCGTTTTACAATAGCATTCACTTCACAAATCGTCGGTGGTGGGGTTACATGTAAAAGTCCTTAATTAATTTCGCCAGGTGAAGGGTTGATCGCAAATCGACTTATGGACTTAGGATCGTTCGGCGGTTAATATCAGTAATTAAGATTTAAATTAATTTGTGTACTTGTGTGCGTGCTTGTGTTGTCGCGGCGAAGATTACCGTTTGAGCCGGCTCTCGGTAGTTTACACATGGCGCGGGGCTGCGTGATTGGCGGAGGCTGTCTGTTGGTGCAGCTGGTTAGGGTGCGATTGATTTTAGATTAACATTTTCGGAAAATCGAGTGATTATCAGGATTAAGGGAAGTTCTAAGGCTCGGTTTCTATTGTGCAGTTTTGTTTCTTATCTATTGGTGACTTGGTTTTATACCAATTCGTTTAGACTGGCTAATACAATCACCTAGTCTTAGTTTTGGTATCCAACCACTTGCTAAACAACATTTCATAAACATATCATTTTGCAAAACGCTTTTTTTCCGTAGCTGTAAGTATTTCAGGATTTATTTCAGGACCATCTTGTGAATTGTCACTGCGATTAAAGTGACAAGGTACTAAAGTGTACACATATTTATTATTTTGTTTAGGTAGGTATTAAAAAAAAATCGGGGGCAGTTTGTTGGCGAAGAGTGCGCTCACAATCAAGTTAAACCATTTACATATGTGTTTGATAACGTTTGATTACTGTAAGTCTCCTTTGTGAGTTGCAGTAGGCATCCAAACACGCTAATATGTGTAGAGTATTTAGAATAGACTAGGTACTATATCTTTTATATTATGTATCTATATTATCTAAAAGTATAATTTTCAATCTTTTTAATGAACTCGACTATACACTTTACTTCTTTTTTTTTTTTAAAGCGAATAAACCAAATTGAAAAAAGTCTAAATTAAATATAAATTATAAACGTATCTTTTGTATGGTGTGACAAGCTTCAAATGGGGCCATTCACTACAGATTCCTAAGGTGCAAACAGATAAACGAGTACGTAAACTATGCAGAGCAAAGCGATCGGCCACAATCGATGCCGCTGGCCATGCCGACAGTAATGAATCGGGCGATATGCATTACGCCGCTCGCCGTTTGTCAACACGCGGCGTGTTGCGCGCCCCGCGCACCGCCCTAATGTTGACTATCTGTCCCGGTACATGCACTAGGTTGATTTACGCAATCTATCGGTTAGATTACCTTTAGGATTAAAAAATGTAGCTACAGAATATCAGTAGAATTCATTTTCCATTTCGATGTAGGTATCTATCATCATGTCAGCCGAAAGACGTCCACTGCTGGACATAGGCCTCCCCCAAGGTTCACTCAGACCGGTCTTGTGCTTTTCGCATCCACCGCGTTCCCGCGATCCTTTCAACCTATAAGATTGAAAAATTATATGGGTAAGTCTTGTTGTTTTTAAAAGTCATATTTTTAGGTGGGCGGCCATTTGTGAAGGCAATATTTTATGATAGATCTTTTCAAAATAAAAATATTTTTTGTTACCTATTTATACCTATACATATATTTGTATATATATTTGTTACCTATATTTTATTTTTGAGCCGAGATATTTAAAAAATTACCGTACGTCTATAATAACTTTGACTCCAGTATTATGTAACGCAGTTTTTAAAATAGGTCTGTACTATCAGCCCATTGGAACCTTGACCCACCATAGAACCGTGTCACAGAGACGTTATGATTCAAGCCGTAAGAAGTGTCGAACAAATTGTTTTATAATGTCACTGTGACACCGTTCTATGGTGGGTCAAGGTTGTATTCATTCAAACTTATCCAGTACCCTTTAAGATACCATTCTTGCCAGGCCGTTTGGTGCCAGCGATTAGTAATTTTGGCTCTTTGGCCAGGCAGACCAGTAACCATGGCTGTGAAATGAAGGGAGAATGGGAAAATAACGAATCAATGAATGTCGCTACTTATTAGCACTTGTCATAATAGTCATACGGCCGTGCTCAGAGTCAGTTAATGACGCATAAGTCGTTTCTTGGAGACGATTTCACCCAAGCGCTACAAGAGCATGATC
This sequence comes from Acleris emargana, assembly GCA_927399475.2. Taxonomy (NCBI): domain Eukaryota; kingdom Metazoa; phylum Arthropoda; class Insecta; order Lepidoptera; family Tortricidae; genus Acleris; species Acleris emargana. The sequence continues at coordinate 9,092,954 of OV656849.1, forward strand.
ATCACTACATAGTATAAAACAAAGTCGCTTGCGCTGTCTGTCCCTATGTATGCTTAAATCTTTAAAACTACGCAACGGATTTTGATGCGGTTTTTTTTAATAGATAGAGTGATTTTTAAGGAAGGTTTATATGTATAATACATTCCACGCGGGCGAAGCCGCGGGCGGGTCGCTAGTTAGATATAAAAACAAAAATCAATTCGTAAAATGCAATCGGACAGTTAACAATTTGTTCGACATAAACGCACGGATTATGTAATATGTAAAGTTAATAACGGGTTACACAAAACACAAACACAAAACGCCATGCAACACACAGCTTTCGCAACCCCTCGTTTGTTTACGTTAAAATTTGAATACGTGACAAATTAACGTATCCAAAAGGTCCGCTGATTGAGTTAAGAACAAAATGTGAATTTCAAAAATAGAACAAGAGCGTAGATTGAAAAATAAATATAATTAAATGCAAGGAGTGTCGCGAACGTGACAGCGGCGGGACGTTAATGCCCGGGGACTAAATAACGTTAGAGCACCCTTGTTACTGCAATTACGCCGGGCGCAGGTCGGCCAGCGGAGCTACTCTCTTACTGCGAAGGAGGGTTCAATCGAACTGGGTTAACTTGAGCCTGGGTGCGCTTCAACCAGTCTATAATAATAAACGTCCAGCATAAAAACTTTTTTTTGGATCTTCAAATGATATAGCACTATATTTATCATAACAACCTTTCTTTAACATTCATATTGAATAATGATATTTGGTATATAGCACACGCGAAGAATAATTATTAAAAAAACATTTGTAACAATGAGCTGTTGACATAATACTCATTATACATGAAATATCCCTCCCCGATAACTATGATGATTTGCTAAACAGGCGGAAAAGTTGTGATAATGGTCGATTTCATTAGTGTTGACATGAGTTGACAGGAAAGTTAGTTATCGTTTGATTTTTTTTTGAAAAAATAATAAACATTGAAAATCTGCTCCTCTTAAGTGGTCAATTTGTGCAACCACTAAATATTATCCTCACCTTAAAACTAGACATTTACATTTTTACATTAAAAAGAGTTAGGACGCAAGCAAAGTCTGCAAAAAATATGACTTTATTTCTCTAAACAAATGTGAATCAGTCCAAGTTTAACTATTGTGCACAGGTAACAAATAAATAAATCAAGCCAGTTCGAGTGACCGATCTTTGCTGTAACAGAATAACACCCAAATGGTTTAGGTACCTATATGAGCGTTTTAAAGTTTCCATCCGGATTTAGCTGCATCGCGACATCCATCAAACCTCCAAACACTTTAGGCAACGCTTTTCGACGGTGTCCGGTGCGATTTATGTAACGCGGCGAGTCGGTACCTATTCGATTTATGCTTTGAGTATTATTGCCTTTTTATGTTGTTTTTTGAAGGGTTTTGGGTAAATGGTCGCTGTTTTAGATCGATTATTTTCGTTTATGTGTCGTAATAATCTCTGAACGATGCCCTTGATAAAATATTGAGTAAATATCACGTGGTCGTTATTATACTCTTTTTGTAATTTAGCATTCAAGTAATGTAGGTAGGTACACCCATATTAGACCTTATTTTGGGCCTAGGTCCATTTTTCAAACAGCTAACATTGTACGTTAATATTACAACAAAAAATAGTTATTTATAAGGTAACAAAATGTTCATCATTGAACGTTGGAATAAATTACACAAAACTAGCAACTTCTATTAAAACATGCACTTATAACATAAAGAACTCTGAGACACTTTTTGGATGAGATGGTCCCCTGATATTTACTTATTAATACTAAGTAACTCTTAATTATTATGTTGTTTGTCGCAATTTAGTCCGAGTGAAATTAGCGGAAGAATAACCATAATGCTCATCTTTTAGTTGGGTATCCAGCTGTTTACTTAATTATCTGCCAATAATCAATATACAATATAATGTTCATACATGGGGTTAGCAATGAAGTCATAACTATACAGACATATCACGCGTTTATTACATTAGTAGAGATTGTTAAAAAAATAACTAAAATAAACGTTGGCTATAAAACACCAAACCGTTGAAAATAACGAGCGTATTAAACGTCGTTCAGATTGGTTATCTTGAAATCAATAAATTATCTCACTAGTTTTTTTTTTCCAAAATACCGGCAAACAAACAACTTTTACATAATCGTATTCGTATTCACTGCGGTTTGTGCCGTTCGAGTATAATGAAGATTAATAGGTCAAATCAATACAATGTACATATTACGTCGGCCATGATCATTGGGATAAACACCCGTACCCTGACCATGAGTTACAATTTACCGTGCTCGTTAGCGAGTCGAATGTTCTGTCCCTCACAGTATCCTTATAGAGTGCGAGGGACAGAGTAGTCGACTCACTACCGAGTACGGCAATTGTAACTCATAGTAAAGGTTCCGAAGCGTGTCGGCGGCGAAGCGCGCTGATTGTAACGTTTTCAGCAAACTGTCGAGCGTCATTATTGCCCGAACACGCTCATCAACTGGCTCCATTACTAAATTAACTTATTCATATTCGTTTACATAATTAAATACCTGATCAACAAAGTCAATTTATATTAATTTCAAAGTAAAATGGAACTTTAACAGAGTTTCAATTTAAAACCACTAATCATTATCAATCACTTACTTTACGCATTTCAACAACGATTTTGTTTTCTTAAAGACGAATACTCTGGGGCAAAGAATTTCAAGTTTTTGCATGCCAATTCAACCAAAAACGGTTCAAGCCTTTGACAGTATACTGTTTGCGACTTGTTCAAACACCTCTGTTCCATTTGACAAAGGTAACAAAAAGCTTTTTAAACTTCGTTTAGTACGGCCGAACTTTTTCATTGGAACAAATTTGTAAGTCCTTCATTGTTTAAAACGAAGTTGCATCTTAAAGAATTAATGTGCCGTTTGTTGGTAGACAGGCAGCAAATAATATATTTTATATAAATATCGGGGGAATCTCGCACAAATTGACCTAGTTTTAAATTAATGTCATATGGGGACGATGATAAATATACGTTAACACATAAGTTACACGCCTATAGCAAAGTTTTCATCCTGGATATGCCTTCGGAAAGTGATAGATGTTTTAATCACATCGATAAACACGACCATTGTAGGACCGCAGGTTTGGTCCGAAAGTGAAACTGCTGGGCTGAGGCAGCTGATGATGGAAGTTTAAACAGAAGTCTGAAATAAACTAATTTAAATAACCCGATAAGGACATTGTTTGATATTGTCATCCATATATGTTAGTAACAATATGTACGTATACTTTTAAAATGCGCATTTGGCATACAAAAAATAGTACATTGTTGCCTAGGCGCGGAAAGTAAGGGTTTTCCTGACGAGGTGGTTAGCAGGCCGAGCAATAGCGAGGCCTGCTAAAATACGAGTCAGGAAATCCTCGTTTCCGCCGAGGCATACATAATGCTTTTCTCAAACATGTGAGGAAATAATACAAAAACATTTCTAAAAAGCAAGTAATTTAATTTCCTTAGATTTAGCGGGAAGCAGGTTTTGCCTAACCGAGGCAGCTTCAGATTTTAATATAGGCGGTGTGGTACCTATTTCGTTGCTTTCGTCGCTTGAGCTCATTTTTTATAGTAAGTATTTCACACAACAAATAGTTTAATATTCGGTTTCACAATTATATTATGCAGAATGAACGAATGTTACCGACTGTCAATTGTTTTTAAATACTAACCATAGACATTGGAATGCAAATTCAAAACGAAACACACGCACTGTGCTAAAAAAGCGAGCAGTTACCTTGGCTGTTTGAAATTTTTGTCTTGGTCCTTTTGATTTTGTATGCAAATTGACAGCATTTTTAAGAAATATATGGACATGGACGGAAAGTGTTTTCATATGGTTTTTTTACTCCTAGGAGTAAAATGAGGCTCTTTCCGTCCTTGTGTTTCAATCGGAAAACCGTTTTTTCCGAGCATGTTTGAGAAAAAAACTTTTTTGAACATTTACAAACTTAGAAACATACCAAGGAAATTGATTCCTAGACCGTTTTGGGCTATGTCAAAATGACACTGTATAAATACAATCATAAGAAGTCTTTTACGTTTCGATTGATTACGTCACTATGGCATATTCCAAAATGTTCTAGGAATCAATTTACTTTACTGTACATACAGGTCAAAAATAGTATCCTCCTTCTGCGGCAGTTGCATCAATAACTTAACCTAATTAGGCTAGATTAGACGATGTAGGAGCGGCTGCATCTAAGTCTCACGTGTACGAAGAGCAAGCTAGCTGAGTTTTAACACGTAAGTGACTTGCTTTATCCGTCCTATCCTACCATCGACGTACTAAGTATACCACAGTAGAAATAGAAGAGTGGTTCTTCTTCAAACATTGGTATATTACGCGGCTTGCATGTGTGCGTGCCTTGACTGTACGCGCCGCGACCCACCACAAGCAAAATGAAAAGAAGCCGTAGACAAGATGCATTTGGCGATCGTTATCGTTTTCCAAAAGGTTTAGGATTGACGTAAGCTGTCAGACGGTCGCGTCAAGCGCCTACGTCAATTTCATACATTTTGGCTGTTTTCGGAAATCGTTTACGTAAGCGTTAAGCTACTTGTCTAGCCTCACTGGACGGCTCGAGCTGGTTCGTTGAAGTGGTTCCAGTCGCCGTGGCTGCGTTCAATTGTGTGCGTATAATTTTTTTTATGGCATTGGATTGCAAACGCGCAGGCACACAGGCCACCTGATGGTAAGTGGAAACTGTGACCCTTAGACATTCGCATTCACAAGACTGCAAATGCACTGCCAACCCTGAGGACCAAGATGGAATGCCTCTATGCTAATAGTCATTTCACCGGCTGTCTTATCCCCAAACCGGAACACAACAATGAAAACACTGCTGCTTGGCGGTAGGTTAATGGATAAGATGGTGGTACCAACCCGGACGGACCCAACCGAGCGAAAATCTTTACTTAATGTCATATTTTACTGTGGAAATCCTAGCGCCTGAGCGATAATAGGTAATAGAACCTCCTAAAGGGACGAAGATGACCTACTTTTCTATTTATACTATGACTATACTTACCGACAAAAGCTAAATCATGAACTAACGAACAAATTGATGCAGTTTATAGGTCCGCTAGTGTACATTAATTGTATACTTAGTTCGTCGATGTTCCTGCTAATCCTAGTATCAATAATAGTATATTGTACGGACAGTTAGATATTTGGATTTTCGTCTTTCAAAGACGCATAAACGGCTAAATAAATTTGGATTTTAATTAGAAAATAGAAGTTTTTGTCCCGAAGAATTTGACAATTCCTGAGGGAAAACGATGATTGAGTCCTGTGCTGATGAAGTCTCTGGCAAGGATAATCCTACTAATTTCATAGACTATGTTCGGTGTTCATTCCCGGTGTTGCCAGGGTGATATTATTTCTTTCATACAAACCTACTCCTAAAAATTAATACAAACCAAACAAAAAAAAGTGTTGAGAAAAATATAAATGTGAAAGTTGGTATGGATGTTTCGGTGTTCGGTTTCAATCACGCCTAAACTGGAAAACAAATTTGGCACAAGGATAGTTCATTTTCTTGCTTAACACGTAAGATAATCTTATTTCGGGAAATTAAATATTTCCCCAAAGAAAAGCGATTTACGAGTACAACGCGGATGGAGTCGCAGGCCAAAGCTGGTATTTAATATTGCACAAACTAATTATCATTTGCTTTATGTGAGGAGTCCTGGGACTCTTCGGTACCTACCTGCGCTTTTTGGTGTTATTCTCTGTCTTAAGGATAAACTCGACGTGGAATCCTCTGTCGAACCATTCTTGTGACCCCTAGCCCTGAAGCGACTGTTTAAAATCGAATATCATCATTATACCAGGGTCTCTATTCTAGGCGGTAAAACCATATCGTCTCTGAGCTGTTACAGTATTATTTTTAACTCGGCCACCATAACTGTCAAGTAAATAAGCTATCAAAACGTTGACATTAGTATAATGGGGCTTCTAAACGGGCCATGTTTTGCTGCAATTTGTGGCCGGTAACAAGTGCTGTCTTACTCTTACTTCGTATGTTAGAGCAAGATGCGTATAGTTGCCGGCCGCACATTGCCGTGAAAATGTTGCTCGTTTAGAAGCCCCCTTACAGATCAAAGACAATATGGTTTTAACACCTAGAATTTCGGCCCAGTTATCGCCAAATAAACCAGGTCAATTGATTTCAGATATCACTCAATCGCCACCGACCTAGACGTAAAGTATTAATTGTGTATGGGCTTGAAACTGGGCTACAGAATAGGTCCTCTAGCCGGGGTCCCCTTGTCCCGGCAACTTAGTTCCGACTTCCTGCGCCGAGGCAACTGAATTAAACAGCCCCTTCAGAACTGGGTCGCCGTAAACAATTGGACACTTGAACACGTAAATTCGCTACATTTTGGAAATGTGTGCAAGTTTGTTGATCAGTACGTAATGACTTTTAGTTGTAAAGTAGGATGATTACTCAATAATTGGTCGCCTTTCAGTTACAGGCCACTTCGTAACAATATGTATAAAGCAAGGACGCGCAAAAAAAAAAGCGCACAGAAAAATTGAAGAAACATTAGGGGTCAGAGGGGTTATGAGGGGGTATTATGACATAGCCATGCAGTTCAGTTTACGCTGAGAGAAAAGGACATAGCTATATAAATGCTATAGCTCTGTCCTTTACGATCACCGTAAAAAGAACTGCATAGCTATGTCATAATAACCCTTCTGTTCTCCTTATTTGGCCATTCACTTTAAGCACTGAAATTACGAGTTACCCAGATCCAGTTTTTTTTTGCTAAGGTGTCTTCATACTACATTGATGACCTAGTAACTAAATAAATGTCTTCTAGAGTGTCGTTAATAACTTAAATAACCAATTTACCTTATGTTTGTCATAATAACTGGACGATTTGTCCGTAAATTGACATATTTGTAATAATTACAGGAATCTGCCTGTAGCACTAAGGCTCAGTACATATGTGTATAGTTACCTAAACGGTGGTTATTTTGTTCATCTCAACAGATTAAACACGCCATATAATCTGCAACGTTATCCGAAAGAATTACACCCTGTCACAATGTTTCAAGACAACAATTTGCTACCATTAGCGGAGCCCGCATAGTTTCGACAGATCGGTATTCCCGTGGGATCCCTAAATATCTGGCGTCTTCTGCGGTGTCCGAACCATTAGCCGAGTTTACTTAACCCTTAAAGTTATTTTGTTTAGTAAAGTAATACAGTCTGTAAAGTATTTTTTTCAGAATATTTATTTTAATTCTGCCGGTTCGTTTTTTACAATAAACATTAAAAATAAACGTTTTTTTTGTATTATTATTTGAATAAATTTGTGTGGGCTAGATTTTATGTTGCGATTAAAGTCAATGTAGAAAGTAGAACGTAGTTAATAAATATTGATAACATACATACATACATACATACATAAACTCACGCCTTCATTCCCAGAGTGGGGTAGGCAGAACTACAGAATTAATGATTAATTTAAATAAGTTAAAATTACTTGCAGGTTGGTCAATTTAGTTTATTGTGACAATAGTTTTAAGTGGCAACACTACATCAAGCGGTAGCAATTGGGTAAAATTTGGATGTTGTTGTCATTACACATCGAAAAGCATTTTTTCTCAAATAATGAACGTCACGAAATAAACGTCTAAAATAGAAAGTAATGGTTTTAACAGGTAGGTATGTATGTATGGCGGTTTATTACCTGGTAGAGACTGAATGGATGGTACAGTTTTTACAAAGGTGTTAGTCACCTTTTTTTAAATTCACCTTCGCGTTGTGAGTATCACTGGATACTTAATGTACTCGTAAAACAACGCAAAAATTACGGGATCAAAACCTAATAAATGTATATCTAAAAAAACATTACCATTGACATTTTGCTATGATGTTACTCTTGTATTTATAATATAAGTACTTATGTATTTAAACTCTTTACTGCACATACACCATTACAAGACATGTTTGCATCAATTTTAAACAGTCAAAATATTCAATAAATACTTATCAATGTCGAATCGAGGTAGGCTTAGATACTGTTTTATCAAATGCACCATTTTAACATTTTGATTCATGTAACGACTGAACGAAGTACTTAGAGCTCAAGCGTAGATGATTAAATTTCCTCCCCCAAAATCCCATCGTTGAGTTCAAACTCTAATATGACAGAGTAATAATATTTCTACCAGCTTAGATATTAACTGTCATAAACCCTAAGTCATGTTCAAGAGTAAACCTCATCACCAGCGATAGCGGTATCGACTCGATACCGGGCCCTCCATCCCTTAAACTTAACCCTTCACTAATCTGGCCGCAAGAGACCGCACATGCGTACTCCAGGGGTAATGAATGATGATAAATAGTTTTGTATTAGCACCGTTTTGCGGGTCTTTAGCACTCGAGTGGTTTAGTGTTAGTGCTAAGGGCGGAAAATACTTAATTAATATCGAATCAATCATGTTTGTAGTGCTGGACTTCCCGATCCGAATACCAAGTGGAAGCGATTAGGAGTTCGGTATTAAATGTTAAAGTTTAATGTTAACTACTTTCAAAATGTATGTTACTCTTTCGTTATTGGAGTTACTACGTATTTTTGGACAATGATTACTTGTATTTGAATCTTTAACAATTATTGTAGATATAGTTTTTTTCTTACAGAATCTTAATGTGTAAAAAACTTGTAAAATATGAATTGATTCGTAAAAAAATATAATTGATTGCAAAGTTGATTTTAAAACACGTTTCTAAAAACTGAACTTTACATCCTAAATAAATATGTAATTGGATTATAGGTAAGGCCAAGCGGGACTTTTACTTCAGTGGGGCAATTACGTCAAGTTGCTTTAACTCCCGTTCAAAAGTTCGTATTGAAGTGACTGAAGTAGGGAAAAAATAACTAAGTAGTGTCAATAGATGTAACTTTTCGATATGAACTTTAAAACGGGAGATGAAGCCACTCGACGTAATTGCCCCACTGACGTAATGCCCCCCTTGACTTTACCTATATTCCAATTATATTAATATGAGTTTGAATATGTTGGTCCCGTTAGCATGTTAAGCAGCTCCCTTTTAGTGTACTATATTGCAGGAAATTAATACTTTATCAAAATGCAATCAACTTGTCGTTTTGGGGTTGTCGATGGCTTAATGTATTCTTTAGTTTGGGGTAGTTAAAGTACAAAACGAATTCAAGGCATTTTTAGTAACAAAGATACATTGTACGAGTATGTATAAAAAGTAATCACGCTTTTGAAAATGACTCTTTGTAAAAAAATATGTTTTTCAAGACATGAACATAACTCAAAGTTCCACTGAAATTCTTGCCGACACAGCATTCGATTTACGCAACAGTTTCTAAATATAATAAAATCAAATGTGTCCTGTAAGATCTCTCGAAAGAATCTATCGAAAAATACGGCTACTTTACCTTCACTTTTCCCCTCCGTTTTTTTACGTACACCTAAAATGCAAATTGCACCGGAACCTTCCCCACGAACGTGCTCCAAAAGAACCTATAATCCCAATTTCAAAATTCAACAATAAATCTCGTCCAGGAAAACGCAATTGGGTACACGTAAATCTCACGGACGCATGGCTGCCGATACTCGAAACACCACTTAGCCGGTATAATTTCAATGAGTAATGGCGAGGAAGCAAGAACCGACCTGGGTCAATGCATTACTGCCCGGAGAGCCGTTTCCGTATGCACCACGGGGCTTACAACAAGAGAGGTGACTTTTACACTCGGCAGTATAATACGAGTATGTTTTAGTTTTTTACATTTTGAAATTGAAAAAAAAAATGGCACACCGTTTGTTTAATACATACAAACGGTAGGTACCTACATCGCAAAATAGCAGCAGTAAAAATAAAAGTAATGCTTTAAACGCTACAAATAATTCATTACATTAAAAAGAGTAGTCGGTGACACAGCAATACCGCGTAACTAACCAATTCAATAAGTTGCAAAATGTACCTTACTGACTTGCTTGCTAAGGTGTATTTTGCATATTAATTAGTTTGTTAGTTTTCGGTGTTGCAGTATCACCGACGAATTACGATACAATAAAAGGATCGAGTTCACCAACCAATTTACTGGACTAAGTGCAGTGTCCACCAACAATTAGCGTTTTGACAGTTGTCAAATGGATTGACTAACAGCTGATTAAGACTGAACCGTCTGTTAAATTGGTTGGTGAACTCGGGCCAAGAAAAGTTAGTTAAACATATGTTAAATAAATCAGTAGCTTGGTCCTGTTTCCATGAACGGATTGTTTTTCAATCTCAGCTGGATTAGCTTTTCTTCTCTATTTGTTGAGTATCTTGCAGAACTCTACTTACTTTGATTAGCGCATCATTATTCATTATGTACAATAGCGAGTTTTATACATTTACTAGCTTTTGCCCGCGACTTCGTCCGCGTAGAACTCGTTTATCGCAGTTAAGTACATTCATAGTTTAAAGTAATTTAATAGTTAGACGTCCTCCCTGGCCAGAATTATATCGACATAGCTTTTGCCCGCGGCTTCGCTCGCGTTAAGAAGTATTATTATTAATTATGTATAGTTTTTGCGGCTTTACTTTTTTTAGCGTGTGTAAAAAAATAGGGCCTTCAAATCTTCTTTGTACACAATATTCTTAACTAATCTGTCATTAGGCGCTAAAACAATCAAGCTACTGGGTGAACTTACTCGAGAGCAAGCAACATAAAACTGTCCTTTGCCCCTGAGACTTGTTTATTGTCATGGCAAAGCAGACTTTTAGGGGAAACTGTAATCGTTTAAATTCACCCAGTTAATATAGTGGCTTCCTCTATATTGCGATGTAACGCTTTCACTTGCAGTCTCGTACCGTTACAAAGTTTTGGTGGTTTTAAATTTCTCAACAACATAATTGGAGTGCCCACATGCAGAACAGAATAAGCTTATGATAAGGCAAACCTGGCGGTTTCAATGAATTTAAAAATTCTACAGGGTAATTAGTAGCGTCATCTGTATTAACCACAGTATCAATCGAAGTATAGACCTTTTCTTCGCCCTCAAACGACATGAGCAGTATATCGTTGATAGCTGCTGCTTGATCGTTCTTTGGAGTAAGAACGGCACGCTCACATAACCATTCAATAGGCTTGTCATGTATTTGAATAATGTCTGGATAAACTTTAGACAGTAATTCTTGAATCGTGGTAACAACTGTGCACAATTCTTCCGGGATGGTTATCATTCCATCAAACGATGGAAAATCACCATTACCGATGTTAAGAAGGAGATCTGAAAATCTACCAGCAGACTCATCCCCGCCCAAATGTGCTCACATAGTTTTAGAGAGCTTAAGAATATTAACCTGGGGCCACAAATTAGTTAATGCACGACTTTACTTCGTCAGCTCGGGTTCCTTTTGGCACCTCTGGTAGAGTCTGCCGAAAGTCTCCGGCCAGCAAAACTGTTACTCTACCCATTAATTTTGTATCACCCCTTATATCTCTTAGTGATCTGTTTAAGGCTTCAATACCACCTTTATGAGCCATCGTTATTTCGTCCCACTCGATTATTTTTGTACTCTTACTTCAGCAAAATTACTTTGTTTGGAGATGGTTCAAATGGGAGTCTCTGCAGTGATTAAATTGAGTGGTAACTTAAAAGTAGCATGAGCAGTTCGATCACCTTCGAGTAATGTAGCAGCTATGCCGGACGACGCCACAGCCAGAGCAATGCCATGAGGACTTCTTACTTTCGCCAAAGTAAATTAATAAGGAAGGTTTTACCAGTTCCACCTGGTGCGTCTAAGAAGAATATTCGACCGTCATTTGCGTCTACACTTGTGATAATTTTACTGTAAACTTCCTGTTGTTCGTCATTCAAGGATGCTTCATTTTGTATCTAATGCCACTGTATCGTAACTGGTCTCCTTCATGTACTCTCTATTTCCAAATTGTATTGATGGAATTGGCTGAGGTAATCCATACTCTTTAAGAGGACGGCCGCCTAATGATAATACGGCATCCTCTAATACCGACAGGCATTTGTTAAATATCAGGTCCGATGAGTGCTCTACATCCACGTCACCTTGCCTTTCCAGTTGTTTTTTAAAGTCCTCAGAAAGGTATTCTTTGTATTTTTCCCAAAGACATAAGGAGTCGGAAACCTGGCAGAACAATAAAATTGTAGCAAAAAGCTCTCGAATCATATGCGGTGTTTGACAAAGTGCTGCCTCTTCAAGAGCTGACTCCAAATGACGATCATCTTCGAGTAGACCTAGAGCCTTGCACGCGGATTGGAAAGTGGGATGTAAGTGACCATCTACAGCTTTCAACGCTTCAAATGAAATTGGGCCTCTGATCTCATGTAGAAAGCATTCGAAGGTGGTAGCATTCTGTATTGTTTGGATGAACAGTATAAACCCTACCTAGAACGTGTTCTTTTTTGACCCCTGACCATCCTTCAACATTCACTCCTCTCTTCCTTTTCGTTCCATTAGGTACTGATAGGTTCAAATTAATACATTTACATCCTCCATTATCCCTTATTTTATCCCCATGGGGGTTGAATTTATCAAAATCCTATTTAAGCAGACGTCTTCACCAAAGTCTTTCCAATCTTTAATTTCAGTTCAATCAGTCGAAAATCTAAGAAGATTTATACAAACTTTCATCCCCTTTTTATCCCCTTAGGGGTGGAATTTATCAAAATCTTTTCTTAGAGGATGCCTATATCATAGTAGCTATATGCATGCAAAGCCTCAGCCCGATCGGTTTAAAATTGACAAAGTTTCATACAAACTTTCATACCCTATTTTATCCCCTTGGGGGTAGAATTTATCAAAATCCTATCTAAGCGGACGTCTTCACCATAGTAGCTCCAATCTTTAATTTCAGTTCAATCAGTCGAAAATCTAAGAAGATTTATACTCATCCCCTTTTTATCCCCTTAGTGGTGAAATTTATCAAAATCCTATTTAAGCGGGACGTCTTCACCATAGTAGCTCCAATCTTTAATTTCAGTTCAATCAGTCGAAAATCTAAGAAGATTTATATAAACTTTCATCCCCTTTTTATCCCCTTAGGGGTGGAATTTATCAAAATCCTTTCTTAAAAGATGCCTATATCATAGTAGCTATATGCATGCAAAGTCTCAGCCCGATCGGTTTAAAATTGACAAAGTTTCATACAAACTTTCATCCCCTATTTTATCCCCTTGGGGGTAGAATTTATCAAAATCCTATCTAAGCGGACGTCTTCACCATAGTAGCTCCAATCTTTAATTTCAGTTCAATCAGTCGAAAATCTAAGAAGATTTATACTCATCCCCTTTTTATCCCCTTAGGGGTGGAATTTATCAAAATTCTATTTAAGCGGGACGTCTTCACCATAGTAGCTCCAATCTTTAATTTCAGTTCAATCAGTCGAAAATCTAAGAAGATTTATACAAACTTTCATCCCCTTTTTATCCCCTTAGGGGTGGAATTTATCAAAATCCTTTCTTAAAGGATGCCTATATCATAGTAGCTATATGCATGCAAAGTCTCAGCCCGATCGGTTTAAATTTGACAAAGTTTCATACAAACTTTCATCCCCTATTTTATTCCCTTGGGGGTAGAATTTATCAAAATCCTTTCTTAGTGCACCTTTACGGTACCTAAGCTACGTCCCTTCCAAATTTCAAGTGCCTACGTTTAGCCGTTTAGGCTGTGCGTTGATATGTCAGTCAGTCAGTTTCTCCTTTTATATACGAAAAAAAAAAAAACGAGGGCTGTTTGATAAGTCCTTTTAAAAACTATTTGTAAAACCTTTTTTCTGGTAAATGGCATTAACACTGGCAGGCACAATCTTTCAAATGAAGACTGTCAAAAATTCAGCAAAAAAAAACAAGTTTTTGTCAGTATAACCATTGTTTAACTGTGATCACTCGTAAATTTTCAACAACTATGGAAAAATCTGAATTTCGTGCCGTTATAAAACATTTTTTTATGAAGGGTTGCAGTGCTGCTACAATAAAAACTGAACTTGATTCTGTTCATGGCACTAACGCACCAACGTTGCAGACTGTTTATAACTGGATAAATGATTTTAAACGTGGTCGGTCAAGCACATCTGATGCTCCACGCTCTGGTCGCCCAATCGAAGTCACTACTGAGGATGTTGTTGAAAAGGTCCATAATATTGTACTCGACGACCGCCGAGTGAAGGTGCGTGAAATAGCTGAGAACACAGGCATCTCCACTGAGCGAGTACATAAAATCTTGCATGAAGATTTGGGTATGACAAAGCAGTCTGCACGAAAGTCCTCTTTCATCAAGACAATGCCCCAGTGCACACGTCAACTATTGCAATGGCCAAAATCCACGAGTTGGGCTTCGAGCTGGTTCCGCATGCTCCGTATTCGCCGGATCTAGCTCCGTGCGATTATTACCTATTCCCAAATCTGAAAAGATGGCTTGGAGGGCAAAAATTTTTGACAAATGAGGACAGCATCGCAGGTGTAAATGCCTATTTTGTAGACCTTGACAAAACGTATTTTTTGGAGGGGATAAAAAAATTGGAAACTCGCTGGAACAAGTGTTTGGCCCTCAAAGGAGACTATGTTGAGAAATAAATGTAAATTGTTTAAAAAATAAAAATCTTTTATACTTTTTAAAACGACTTATCAAACAGCCCTCGTATTGAAAAATGAGAAGATTGAGATGTGATTAGTGATATTTCAAGATGGTAAATAACACACAGTGAAGATGAAGGCACGTAATCAAATAGGTTCTAATGAATGTGCCTTTGGTTTAAACGTGTGTTAAATATGTTTACGGTGGGAGCCTGCGTTTTAGCTAGAATATTTTTGGTCAAATGTACCTATCATTTAACAAAAAGCATTATTATTTTGGTTTTATATCCGGGATATCGAAACCACTTGCTACGAGTACGTCTATTGGCTTGGTTTACACTTGTGACTACATAAAAAATAAATTAACTGCGACGGAAAACCAATTTTTGGGAAATGATACCTTTGCCTAAATGTGCAAATTGTGGTTACAGAGTTATCAACAAGTTTTTGGAGTTGTTGGTAATTCTGTAGCTCTGCCTACCCCACTCTGGGAATGAAGGCGTGAAGGTATGTATGTATGTATGTATACCTTTGAAAAAAAATATTTTGGCCTAACTGAATAGACCCGTTTACGGTTTAAATTATAATCATGTAATTATATTTATGTATGTATGTAAACTCTTTATTGCACAAAAAAACAATTACAAAAAATTCGTACATAAACTTAAGATTAAAAAGTTATAGTAAGCCAATTTTCAATACTATTTAAAACGTCCGCCTTCCCATCGTCAACCCGTGATCATAAGAAAATGTTTCAAGCTCCTACACTTTCATCCGTCTTCTCCGCCGCCTTCTTTCCCCTGGCACTTCCTGAGTAAGGGGCATCCCGAGATTGACCACGCTTATCTCCCACTGTAAACATTGCGCGATGACGGCCTGTCAAGGCGATAGGGAGCTACGGGGGGTAACGGGAGGGGGGTGGGACCAGGGGCTGATAGCACCAGTCATCAGGCAGGCTGGAAACGAGAGTAATGTCCGGTGGAACATTGTTATACGCGAACGTTATTAATTCAAGACGTCCTAGGGTGATGACGTAACAAGTATTTTGTAGTTAGATAATAAATAATAAAAATTACTCGTTAGTAAGTTTACGCTATAATACGTTGGGTATCCATCGCCATGTAAAATTCCGCTAATTTAGATTTTTTTTGTTGAGGGCCTCTTATTTTTTTTACGGACTAATAATTAATTCTTATAAGATTTATGATAAAAGCATAGGTCCCGTTGACACCCTCTGTATATGAAAGCTATTGGTTGTTGTAAATAGATTAGGCATCTACAAATATTATCTAATCTAACTTAAGCAAGCTGTCAGTATCCATATAACTATAAGCACTAGGTAAAATTACTAAATACCCAAACAGAACACACTTGCTTTAGTTATAAAAAAAAACAAAGAGAATTAACTTCAAAAGCTGTGGTACAGTAAAAGCTAAGACACGTTTCCCGGCGACTCACAATATTCGCTGAAAGAATTGAAATAAAACAATACGTTGTCTTTAAATGCAGGTGTATAAAGGAAGTTAATGTACAAAGCTGAGGTAGAAAGCTGGGCTCATGTTGGATTACTACTGCTCTACTCTACTGTTTTTGGCGCTGGTTCCCGGGAGAGGAGACAGCGTTATACTTCAAAACAAATTATGAAATAAATAAATGTTTAGAGGATTGGTTTGTCATTTCAGGAATATAACTGAAACATACACATACTTATACTGTCTATGTTATATAGATGTTAACCTTTAAAAAAGTTGTTCGTTTGTCTCGGCTGCACACACGCCGATCGGCGCAAATATTTAATTCATCTTAAAAGCAGTATAAACGCCGTTATAAATGGATTGAATATGATCAAAATGAACGTAATTTGATATATTCCACGAATGATTTTTTTTATTCTATTTCTATGATAAAGCTATGTTGTCTGGACCTTTTTTTTATCAATATCAATGTATACATTAATTTATATCTCCACTTATTTAGGCTAAATAATCTTTAAGGTCTAAACCCTGCCAATGATCACAGATGTACTAACTGCGTGTAATAAACATAGTGTACATTCATCTACATCATACTACATCGCTCCGCTCGTCGCTCGTCGCTCGTGGCGCGGCCCTCCGGCCCCGTAATGCACAACACACAGCACTCATGCGCCGCGATTGTTCTTTTCTGCCGGGAATTAGCAAACATTTCGGGATACTCTTAATGCCGCGGGCAGAATGCGGTATTTAGCTTTATTTATAAGCACTACATTCATTTGCGCTAGGATATTTTTAGCTTCACAGACAAAATTACTTTCAATTATGTAAAATGGCGGTTTTGGGTTAAAAAGGAATGTTCAGTCTGTTTACTTAATTAATAATTTGGGGAATGGTAAGGGGTAATTATACTTATTTAAAAGTGGATTAAGATTTTTCGTGATTAGTTAAATTAAATTATACAAAATGTTTTTATACTGATTGAAGCGCACCCTTTATTTATTTATGGTTCACCAACATACGTTTACCGACAATTTTCTTGGAAATATGAAAATTATGAATATTTTTAGATGTAACCGAGATTTGTCATGATAGGCTTTCTAAATCTCGTGTTGCTGCGCCCTTGCAGGGTGTCACTATGCCTATTTCCTGTTTGTTCCACCTTAAATAGTAATGCGATATGCAATAAATTATTGAATTTGTATAGTGTATTACATAGGTTTACCAACAGTATTCTTGGAATCCTTCAATTAAGAATATCTTTAGATGTAACCGAGAATTTCTCATGATAGGCTTTCAGGTAGGATGGGATATTAGTGAAGACTCACGCACGTATTTAGTCGCATGACAACTCTGCACAGGCTATAAGTGTACCACTAAGTGCAGGGTGTCGTCTTCACTATCGCATGCCGTGTCTGCTTAGCGAGCCATCTGAGGTATGGTTGTAGCCTTGTTTAGCGTTAACATATTCGTTACTTTTACATCATTGATATTTGACGTGGACTGCAAGAAGCTCAGTCCCTGAAACGGGCTGCTTGACTTCATTGACTATGTAATACTTAATTAATCGCAAGAAATTACCACATTCACCCACATATATATATGTATAATAAATATATTGTATAGGTACGCATATGATAGGATTACTTGTATACAACCTGATGTCACTAAATATAACAAGCAGTTCAAAAATAATAAAAAAATGCTGAGATAGGAGACATGGTTGGCATCAAATAAAATAAACTGGCTACTGCAGGAAACTTCTCAAGTGGCGTCTGCGTATCGGAAGACGCAGCCTGGGTAGGCCTCCGACAAGGTGGACCGCCGAAGTGGCTGCGGGAAACCGATGGATGCAAGTGGCGGAGGAGCGGTACTTGTGGCAGACGTTGGGGGCCCTATATCCAGCAGTGGACCTCTTTCGGGTGAAATGATGATGATTGCTGCGGATCAATAACATATTATGTAATACAGCACGCGGCTCCAGCGCGGGCAGACTGAGTGCGGTCGCTAAGGGACATCGCTTAGCGACTGCACGCAGAGCCGCCTCGCCTTACCTGTTTAAGCTATCAATTTACTTACATTATAACTAAAGATGACTATGAAGCCATCAAACTGTCCTAGATCTATAATGTAAGCTGGTTACTGCGGTCCAATAGCAGATGTAATACATCGCGCGGCTCCGACGCGGGCAGACTGAGTGCGGTCGCTAGCGGGACGTCGTCGCTTAGCGACTGCACGCAGAGCCGCCTCGCCTTACCTGATCAAGCTATCAATTTACTCACATTATAACTTCAGATGACTATGAAGCCATTAAACTGTCCTATAGTTCATTTATTTTAGGATGAGAAACCACAATAACATTATATTGCGTTTGGTCAACTATTTATTACCTAGCAAATAGTACAGTACAATAGTCTGGGAGCCGCAAAATAAAATTGTTTTAATGTCACTTTATTTGCGTGTCGTCAATTGTTACTCTAGTACAAATTGTAAAGAGATTACAGTTCACGAGCCGCAATATAATGTTGTTGTGGTTTCTCATTCTAAATTAAATGAAGTATAGATCTATAATGTAATCTGGTTACTGCGGTCCAATAGCAGATGTAATACAGGACGCGGCTTCGGCGCGGGCAGACTGCGTGCGGTCGCTAACGGACATCGCTTAGCGACTGCACGCAGAGCCGCCTCGCCTTACCTGATTAAGCTATCAATTTACTCACATTATAACTACAGATGACTATGAAGCCATTAAACTGTCCTAGATCTATAATGTAAGCTGGTTACTGCGGTCCAATAACAGATGTAATACATGGCGCGGTTGCGGCGCGGCAGACGGCGTGCGGTCGCTGAGCGATGTCCGCCGCAACACGTTGCGCTGATCAATCCAGCTGCGGCTGATTGAGCTGTCAAGTCTTAAACACTATATGTATTACTAAAAAACAAAGAAAATGCTAGAGCTAAGGTGTGTTCACAATGAGGAACTTATTTTAAAGAATTAAACATGTGTCAATCATCATGTTCAGTTAGCTTTTGAATAGATTTTTATTGAGTTTCCGATATCAAGCGTGTTAAATTTAGTACATAATGTCATGTCGCGGAAAGTCATTGAACACTCTTACTCGTTGCCACTATGACAAGGTTCTGAAGTGGATCAATTATTATTCAAGTTTCTGACCATAATTAATTGACATTTATGACGTCTAAACGTCAGTTATTAGAAGCCTCATAATTCAGAGTCACAGGACCTTTATTGTAGTCAACGAAAACTACAGATAAGTTACGTTTTCGTTACTTTATTCTTGATGACTTAAAGTACAGTCTCCAAAATGCTTGGCATGAAAATTATCAATTTATGATAAATCTATACCTATATTCAATACCATTATTTTCAGAATGAGATATATTGATTTTATCATATACACATAAAGTTTCATGTCAAATTCAGATTATCGATAATTTGTGTGAGATTATTTGGTTAATATAAATTAACCAAATAATCTCACACAAATTGACTAAGTCCCAAACTAAGCTAGTACCTGCTATGGGTCTTAGACAACGATAAACATACTTATATATGTATAGCCTAATGGTTGTCTAATCTCCATCTACAAGGGCCACACACATGTGTTTAAATCACGCCTCCAAACAGCTGCATTCACACGTACCTATGTGGCACAGGTATGTATACCCGGTACAAGCCACAGATTACCGTGCGTCGGTGGCTTGGTGCCCGCACGTCAGCGTCTTGACCAAAATCCTCCCAGACCGAGTGGTTCGACTGCACCACAGATAATGTAACACTACTCGCAATCCTCGCATCCATCGTTTCCTGCGATTTTCACCATATGGGCGGGGCTCATTGCTCACAGAACTGATAGGAAAGTGTTGGCTGGCCTCCAATAAGGTGGAAGTCGGATAGTAGGTTTAAATTGCTAATAAAAAAACAACGTAGCGTCCTACATCAAATAGCGCCCCCTACTTATTAAAGTACACTTAATTAATGACTTGCATAAAAGTTAAATGAGTGCGTATATCAGACAAATAGCCGTCGGGCCCGAGGTCGCGGTGGCTGGCTCCCCCGAGGGCGACGCGATCGTTGCACACCTCTGAGCACTAAATCTGAGCAAAGATTGAAATAAACAATATCAACCCTGATTAGCCAACTTTGTGCAGCGGCATTGAACCAACAGAACACAATCTGTTTCCCCTGCAGTTATTTATTGAAGACGCTGCCGTTTTTATGGGTTTCGCATGTTTGAAGCAAAGGCAGGAGCTCTATTATTTTGGGTAAAATCATGTTGCTAACTATTTTTAACTCTGCCGCCATTACTGTCAAATAAATAAGTGCTATCGTAACGTTGACAATTCGAACCAATGTCAAAAGCAATATGGTTGTACCAAACTACAATAAAGCCCCTAAACCATTTCCTCATGACAGGAACGAGTGGAGTTATCAACTTGACATTGATATCAACCGTACTTTTCGTGCATATCCTTGTTATCTTGTGTGTCCTCGTACAGATTTCTCTATCATGATAAGGTAAACTGGAAGAGATCCGATAAGTTCGCCATGCGACATGTTAATCTTAAGTTCATATACGAATTTTCTTGTTATTCGTTATTTGTAGAGCCCGTTATCTTGTCGCACTGACGTCACTTTTTTGTAGGGATTGAATGTTTATTTTATCGACTGTATAAATGTCGATAGTATTGTACTTAGATTTATATGTCACGTCACTGGCAATGAGTCAAAGACAATCATTACTAAAAATGTGATAAAAAAGAACGGGAATAAAAGTTGCGGGTGTTCGTTAGTTAAAACCGTCAATCATAGTTTTTCCACTATAATTACATCAGGTTATCGCATCTCATAATACTAATGAGGTTATCTACTTATTTTTAATATGCTTTACTGAAATAGAGCAGAGATTTAAAAGGAAAAAATCAATCGCTTTGTGTCATTAAATAAACTACAAATATCGATATAGAGACGGTCGATAAAATATACATTCAATCCCTACAAAAAAGCGATGTCACTGCGACAAGATAACGGGGTCTAGTTATTTGTGCAATAAAGAGCTTGCATACATAAACACTAAAGGAGAAAAAAGGTAACAAACCATTTTATATCTTTACATAGTTAGTATAAAATGGAATCGCTTCCGCTGTCTGTTCGCTTAGACCTTTTAAAATACTTAACGGATTTTAATGCAGTTTTCAGCAATAGATAGAGTAATTCAGGAGGAAGGTTTTTATTTATAAAAAAATCTGGATTATGAACGGGTTTTACAGAAAACGTACTATACGGGATTATACACACGTACCCAAACGGCTTGATTGATCAGCGTGCAAAAAGTTGCGCGTTAGTCAAGCATTGTGCGCCTGCATCGTGCACCGGCGCGACTGCACGGAATCCCAAATAGACCGGCATTGTCAGCTTTATGTTTTCTTGCTACCTTACTACTTTATTTACGTAGATTCTTTTTATGACTGACGCAAGACGGAAGGTAGAGCTTTCATTTGAATAAGGCATAAAAGGAAAATGGACCGGCGGCGGCGTCTTTGTTTTGGAGAATGTTAACGTTATGATTCTACATAAACATGTATGCACGCCGGGTTTATGACCTTTCATGAAACTTTTACTACCCCTATCTGCGATACAGCTTGTACATACATTACTCAATTCTTGATTAGTATTATCTATGAAGAATGATCTTTAAACAATGATAAAGTGAATGTAAACTAGTGAAAACGTTATTAAAATCAAATTTAGCCCCTTAATTTGATTCCTATAATTTATGAATCAATAATGTTTTGAATTTGTATTCATTGTTGGCAGTACGTGCCTCGAAGTTGTATTAGCTCTGTGGTGAAGAAATTCACAATATTTACTCTGATCACGCTTTATTCTTATAAGCTACTAGCTTTTACCCGCGACTTTGTCCGCTTACTTATAGATTTTATTTCGGGAACTATTAATTTATCCGGAATAAAACCTTGCAAATTTACAATATTATTATAAAAATACAATACTGCAAGTTGGATATCATACAATACATACTTGTATAAAATAACGATTTTCAATCAAATGTCTGATTATGAAATAAATATGGTGATACACGATTCATAAGTCACGCCATTAAGCAATAATCGACTCTTGGTCAACAACGCAAGAGCTTTGACGCGCGCCATATTAATTGTGTGCTGCTATACCTACTACCAAACTATTATCTGAGGGTTACGAATAGTTAGCAAGTTTGATTATGTACACCTACATTATTTGCGGGTAAACTTACTATCACGATGCCCCCCGCAACTGCCGCAACTAGTAACCCAATTGCAGGCCGCGTGTTACTTTGTGTGTGGAAAATTATGCATAAGTTATTATGCCGTAAGTTCAGAAAATTGCACTTATTGCATGCTTGATACAATTTTACGCCACGAGCTACTATTTTGAAGTTTAATTAAGGTTTTTAAGGCTTTTCTCTGTCGTCATCTGAAATTTGTTCACTGATGGGAGCCGATTTTTTAATCTCCCTAATTATTAGTGGATACCTTATAATGAAAATAAGTCACACGGTGATCTCGTTTATGAGTACCCCCTTATTTAATATCATAGGCATGAGAAGTTGAATAACAAAGTGAGATTAAAAAAGTTCTAACGTATAGAAAAGTAAACATCGGCCGATTTCGTGAGTCTAAAGACTTTTCACAGATATAATCGTGATTCAAAAATCGTCTACCTGGTCTGAACAAAAGCCAAAGCTAAAGGACTAAACAGTGTCAGTTTGGGGCCGATATTGGCCTGTGTCGGTTAATCGTGTAAGAACAGACTATCAAACTGATACTTAGTCTGTTCTAATACCAACTACCTACTATTAACTCTTAAGGTTTCATAAATTTTTTCACATATCTTGGACTGTCAGGCATCCCGACAAACTTATTAGCAGGCAAAGCTCAAGTGCAAAATTAATAGTATGTTTAAAATATGCTCTGTCCTTATCTTCTATCTGACATTTGAATTTGGTAGAAAGTGACAAATAATACTTTAACTAAAATAGGTCTATTGCGGGTTGGAATCCCTAACCGTCAGTTTGTCCTAACCTAATGCATCGTTTGTCCGAATTTTCATTTATCGTATTTCCGAATGTTTTTTTTAGTGTTGTTATAACCTAATACAACGCTAACCTAACCTAACCGCAGGTAAGTTTAGAAAACGTAAAAAGTTATCTAACTCAGCTGAAAACCAGTTTTGATAATCAATCATTTGGAAAATCGTTATTAGAGACATCGAGGGGCACCCGTCTATTGAGCATTTACGAATAAGTATATGTCTTGGCTTGCCTCAACAGCAGGTCAAGTTTTTTTACTATAGCACTAACTTATTTTGGTTTATTATTTCGAATAGTTTTTAGACGTTAATATTTGGATATAATCAGCAATTAAATTGAAATCGTAAACAATGCTGCGCGTTCGTCGCATAGCGCCGCCCTGCCGTCCGCCATTACCCGCCGCGCCGCGATGCGTGACTCTTTATGGCCCGTGACTCCGCTTCACCCCTTCACCCTAAACGCGGACACGTGTACGAATTAATGCTGATTTTTTCCAATAAATCACTGAAAACCTCCAAAGACTAAACATCCAATTGTTATACAATTCAATTTCGCCCGGCTAACATAAATTCAATTGAGTTTTTCCAAGCAATTTGGATTACGGTTGGACGGGTGATTAAAAAACGTTTTATATTTGGTGCAATTTCTTTTAACTGCATTTTTCTAGACTATGTATGTTTATAAAGTAAAATAGAGTAGATAGATATTTAGTTCGACGATCAACAGGTTTTTAAAAGAGAGTTAATATTCTTATTTTTAAGTTAATTTGTGCATACCTATTCAGCTAAAATACCTTTTAAAGCTATTTTGTGGTAAAAAAAGTTTCGTATTGTATACGCGTAAGCAGTGGCTTAGCGGCCGAAGCTAAAAGCTAGCCGCAGCGTCTAGGCGGTGGGGGTTATAAACCCGGTGCAGGTACGTTTTGTATGAAAACTCATAATTCACACGTTGCCCAGGGAGCCAACGAATTCACTTTCGCGCCCGTAAATATTACCATTTCGGCGTGAACGTGCGCGCTGGTGTAGGTACTTTCGCGTATATTTGGCTGCCGCAAATTCTTCATTACGCCGATTTAGTACCGAGCTAACAAACACGTTTTATGGGGAACCATACAAGCTTATCAAATTTGCATACCTTCATTCGCACTCTTCCTCGACCATTACCTTTCCATTTGGTAAATAATTTAGGAGCCCTCTAGGACGCCGGCCAAATATTAAAAGTGATGGTTCCCCAAGGTTTAATATTATACTCCCCTCGTATTAAATTTTCTGTCACGCGAAATTCCCAAATGCATACGCCAGATATTTTTTGCACATGTTCATATTCTCGCTTTTGTCCTCCATTCGATACAGAATGTCACTAGCTATCGTAATTTCGATGTTCTCAGAATTTCAAAATCGCATTCGGCATTTGCACGAAAATTAAATGGCTCCATTGAAGTCCATTATGGGGATGGCTTTTTTATTTGACGCCATTATATTCGACGATTGCTGTACAAATTGAGCTTGCATTGTTATTGTTGCTTACCAACATGCGACATATTTAGAAATATGTCTGCTTCAATGTTGTTTTACTCTAAGCACAATATTAATACATCAGCTTGAACAAACGCAACGCATAGTGCAAAACTGAAAAGTCTATACAATTATTTTACTGTGGTCTAAAGAACAACAACAACAGCTAAACAAATCGTCAATGTACAGATATATTATTTAAGCATTAATTAAGGCCGAGTTGCAGAGATTCGGTTACATAAAGAACCCCATTTCATTTTGAAATCGCAACACCCTCGTGCTGCATCCTCGTACGACTGTTAAGACGTAACGAGTCATATGGCGTCATTTTATATTCATAGTACAATAGTATGCAAGTTGCGCAGGGCCATGAATAATCGAGCTCATTGTATATGCATCAAATTCACGGAACAAAACTAATCTAGAGCTCAGGGGCAATAAAAATGTCCCACCTCCGCCCGCTGCGTTAAAAATAGATGGGTACAAGGTGTAATCTCGGCGAGGCTTATTATAAAAATTTCGCATCAGGAATATCCTTCAGAACTCGAGAGTCGAGTCGAGCCGCGCGGGCCGCGTGTCGCTATTACTTGCAAGAAGAGCGGGACCGGCGCGGCGGGCTCAATCCAACCGTTATTAGGAACATCTACTTAAATAATAATATCACTAGGTTTTTCGTTTTTTTTTAAATCTGGAGTTCTGGACGTTTAGTTTTAAAATCATACTTTTGCTGAATTAGGTTTTGTATACAGATGTTCTGTTTTGTATTGGAATTGCTGACCAAAGAGTGGATGCCGTTTAAAATATCAAACTTGTTATGTTTATCGATACTCTTGTCAGATCATAATTTCACTTACTTTATATTCCCATCCCGATTTGGTTTTTTCTTAATGATTTACTAATCAACCCTGTAACATGTTTCAGCAAAATAAGGATTCGGTGACCATATGACCATTTTTCAGAATCAGCTTAAGTATATGTAGATACGCGTGCAATCATCCACATGCTGGTAAGGATCAGTCAACGTTATTCAGAAACGCAGTGATTTTTATTAATTACTGTTGCATAAATGTCTACTCTTATGTCACTGCAAGGACTCCGTGTTGGGGAAAGTAATGAAATTAACAAACCAGCTTTAGTAAATTACAAGATGTCCCAGTAACTCAATTGTAGCTGTGAATAACGTAATCAACCCCATTTATGCAGACGCAGATATTGGCTAAGTCATTCAGCGAGCACTACAGTTCCCTCAATCAGCTGCCCCGCGCTGCAACGAAACCGATCTGATGAAAATATAATAAATCTCTGCAACAATGTACGTTGATTATCAAAATGAAATCTTTTTGTTGGCACAACTAATCAAGTTTATCGCGAATTTGTATCTTCATTTGTTTAAAAGGGTCTAAGACTGTTAAGTTTTGCAGACGCGATTAGGCTAATGAAGTTTTTCTAAATCCCGTGTTGTAGTTGGAGAGGAGTTAAGACCCTATCGGTCGGCGCGTGCAGGGGCCCCTTACCTGCCCTGGTGAGTACTTAAGACGCGTCCCGTGGCCCCGGTAAACGGGCAAATATGTTCTGACGTCCCCCGTCTTGGGATAACAGGGACATTGTTTGTTCTTCGTATTTTTGCAAAGCCCCGCAATAAAACGTTTGCATTTTACATTTTTGGGGGCCATAAATAAAAATACTCTTGTAAAATTGCATTTTAAGCATTTCTAAAAGCGTGCCGTCACCTTTGCCCGGGAGGCTGTGGGTTTTATATTGCAGGGGAATATTAAAGTTTCGGGTAACGAAGGGACGGCATCTTTCTGCAATTGGAAATTTACGACTTAATATAAACTTTGTTACATGTCAAGGGAATATTAAGATTTTATGCGTAAAGTTGCTTGCAAAAAATATCTGAATACCTAATAACAGTAGAGGTATTGTCAATTAATTATGCTGCCTATTATTATGAAAATCAGTGTGTACACAGAGGATACAAATGGACAGAAGAGCGGCGGCCGGCGGCGACAGCGGCCCGCGCGGTGCTGGGGTTCAAGTGAAATTAAATTACGAGTCGACAAAATGAGTTACGCCCTTTTCTGTAGATTAACAAACAAAAACTGATGGCGCGAGGGTCAGGGCTGGCATTAATGTTGTTAAGGCAAATGACTCTATTCTTCTCGACGCGTCGCCTTTCACGCTGTTGTTCGCGCACAATGCTACAATTTAAGCTGCGCCTTTGTTCTTGCTCAGTCCGCTTCCGATTCAGTCTTTTATCGCCGGCCATTACATCGCCGCTGCCCCACGTATCTCTCGCAGCCTCACTATTCGCCCGTCTAATGCTATCGATATATTTTATTAGGTGTTTAATGTTTATTAGTTATCAACATATTTAAAAAAACCAATCAGAATAAATATTGTGAAAAATTTGGTGGGGCTGTTCGTAGAAGTCGTTAACTCGAATCTATTGGATACGAAAATAACGAAAAACATTATACTCCTCTTTCTGCTCTTTCAATTTAAGTATGAATCAGTAAACTTATCCGTATCAACCAACGAACAGGGAATCCGCGATGCGCCTGACCGCAAAACAACCAAGGGCGTGCGGCGGATTAGGAATTTTCCACGGTTCGCGATCCAATTAATTTAAAAATCGCCATAACCATTCGAACCGAAAGGGGCTTTATTGTTATGTAAATTTGTGCAAACTTCGTACGCAGACGCAGGCATGACTAATTGTTAATTCGGCTAATGCGCTTACAGCGGGACACCGCGACTCATCCGCCGATGTTGTAAAGGATTACGCGCCCGCCTGACCGCGGCCTGTTTGCTTCTCGAGGGTTGTGGTCTACGGGCAGTTACGTCATCAGTTCCTTTAAAGGTAGGGACGTCAATGGCTGCTTTAAAGAAAGGAACGTCCTTGGCTGCTTTTAAAATATAAATTTCACCAACTTCATTGTTTTAAGAACTATCGTTTTAAAGTGTACTTTTATGTGCAAGGAGTGTTGTAAGTGGAACCACTGAGACGGTGGTGCAGATAAACATTTTCTCGAGCTCACCATAATTTTAAGGATTACACTGTTCCTGGTTCCAGTGTCACGCATTAGTAGCTCCGCAAAGCATACCTTATAATACTTACTAATGGATGCAAAAAGCAGAGAGCGTAGTGAGTACATAGTGCAGGTTACTTAGTATTAGACGTAGCTTTAGGTTAGTAATGCCGGTATTAGTGTCCTCATAAATTGGCGAAGTTTCAACATCATAAATTCAAGTGAGGTTGCTATAATTTTAAATGTTTAAATGCTAGCAAAATATGGTTTGTACATTATGCTTTAGGAAGTTCAGGCGTGAGCTAAGGTAGTAAAACTTTTCTTTAAGCTACGGAAACTTTACCATGACACATTTCGGGAGAGCGAGGCTCTCTAATTGCCTTAGGTGTAGGACTCGATATGGAGTTCTAAATTAGATTTTTTTCATGGTTTTTCAAATCATATCTCTTAATTAGTAGATACAGTGCAAGACGGCTTAAAAAGTTTTTCGGGTCCGGTTTAACTCAGTTAGAATCGCATAAGATATGAGAACGAATAAGAGAGAGGTACAAACCCGTAGCGTAAGACCAGAGGGCTTATTGCCAACGCACTCGCAATCCCAATCGTTTGCATTTTGACAGTCCGAAGGCGAGTCTTCATATAAAATGTAAAAAAATGTTCCACTTTGAAGCCGATTCCGATTGATAGTGGGTTAGGCAAAGTGAGGGCCTCTAATCTGCTGGGTAAAACCTTATCGCACCTTTGTGACAAAACTGTGACATCTGGGAAGATCACAACTTTGGAGATAGCACAGTTTTGTCGCAAAGGTGCGATATTGCCTTTGATATATCGTACTGTTGGCGTTACGATAGCTCTTATTTATTTGACAAAAATGGCTGCTGAGTTAAAACTAATACTATAGCATGTCAAAGGCAATATCGTTTTAACCTGTAGAATAGAGGCCCTACTGACTACATTGACTTCAATTAAATAATGTGGCCCCGCAGAATTGTACAGCAAAGTCTGGCAGTTTCCATGTGTATATATGTACGTATAGATACAGTTTGGTGTGCAGCCAGCTTGGCAGAAACTATAATTGCAGTAGCTACCCGTTGCCCCTCGTCTGGTGCGTAGTTCTTCCCTTCTCGTAATTATTAAATGGAGACGAAGTCCGCAGGCGGCGGGCGGCGTGAAATGGCCCATTACATGCTTCACCGTATTTCAACACTAGGAATTTCGTGCGTTATTCTTTATTGTCCCCTTTTGTTATTGTTTTTGAATTATGCGATATCAAATCGTGGTTGACTTAATTAATGGTAATTCGTTAGGGCAGACCAGATAAGAGCATTACGCGCAGTAAGTTTTTTTTTACTGTGTCCCGTAGATTGTTTACCTTTGTTTTCAAAAATACCTACTATTTTTGAAAAGAAAAGTTAGTAAAGGCGAGTACAAAGATATCTTATATCTACTCGACTGTAAGTTCAACTGATCTGAAGAAGTTCATGATAAGCCTTAGGTCCGTATTAATAAACTCATCTTGGCTGAGATGCCCGTCACAAGATACATCAAAGTAAACGTCAGGCGATAGAAAACTGTCATTTTTGAAAAATCTTGAGACGAGTATTAGAGTCGAGATCAGTTAATTAATACGGCCCTTAGTCCTGTAGGTACAATAGAAATTCAATAATGGCGAGAAACTGGACTTTGTAAAAGTTGCAGGACCGTAACTATTTAACCAAGAATGGTCGCAGGGTATTTAAACATGTGTGGGGACGCCTTAAGCCGCAAACGTAATGAAAGCGGAGGCGTTGCGGTGCGTTTGAAAAGCGAGGCAGAGGCGGTTTTATGTATGGGAACGTGCCGCACCGCGCCGCCTCCATTTTTAGTACGTTGGCGGCTTTATACAAATGAGTTTTCCGTTGCTCATTCATTGTTAGTTATGTTAGCAAACTCAGCAACAACCCTTAGATCTTAGAACCCTAGTATTAAACCAGAAAATTAGGGTCCCAGTGAAAAAGAGCATAAGTCGACTATTAAGGCATCAAGCAAGAAATCTCCACAACGCAGAAGGACATAAAAATGTGGCAGATGAAGCCCTAAAAGCTCGATCGCTCAGAGAGAGATGTATCGCATCATAATTTTCTCCACGGGACAGTTTCTGAACGCAAACTTAATTTAATCCGTACAAGTTTACCTACTAAATTCGGTGCATACATTGTTGAGCATAATGTTTAAGTCCCACTGTTGGGACAGGAGGGAGTTGGGACAGCGTTTGACAAATCCTAGCTCCCTGTGCCAGTTTATGATGCAATCTGCAATCTAATCTTCGGACCGCTTTCTGAGACAAACTACTCCTAACTTGTCAAGCGTTAGTTCTCGCTTACAATGCATTGCTCCGGTACGCCCGGACACGAAATTATACTCATGTGCATGTAGGACTAGGAAGCTAGCCCTACATGCCAGTAGGGTTTAGGAATTAAATATTTATAAATTAATTTTTGAACGTCACTGCAAAATCTGCATCAGGGGACTTTTATTATAATATTTACAAGCTATAATGTAAAAATCTAATTTATAATTGTAATGTATAATGTAAAGAGCAAAACATGATTGACAATAGGTATAGAAAAAATAAATTAAATAATTAAATATCAGGGGACAATGTCACACCAATTGACCTAGTCCTAAACTAAGCTCTAGGCTTGTACTATGGGTACTAGACAACGATATAAATACTTCATAATGTCAGCCAAAAGACGTCCACTGCTGGACATAGGCCTCCCCCAAGGCTCTCCACTCAGACCGGTCTTGTGTCCTTACATATTATTAAGATTTAACCTCGGGCCGGCTAGCTTCGTAGGCAGGGTCACTACCAACTAGGCCAACGCGTCGTCAACGTCAATTTTCAACCGAATTTAGTTTGGTAGGTATTAGACGTTTTGAACGCAATAGTAAAAAGTTTTACAACAGATTTATGTGGTCCACCAGACCGCATTTAATCTTAATTACCTACCACCAGAACCACAAAATTCGCTTTTATGACGTTGTTTTCATTTGCCAAAGTATTATAAAAATTATGAGCACGCAAGCAGCACCTTGAAACAAAATTAAAGGTCACGACGCCGGTTTCATTTCCTTCATCAGTTATTCATCAATATCGAAAGCAATTTCAGCCTCACGAAGGGTGTGATTAGCAATTCCTACAAAATAACACACAACAGTGGTAATCAAGCGATTCGTTATGAAAGAAAAATCACATTTCGTCGGCAGGCGAGGCGGTGCCAAGCACAGATTTCGTCGGCAATGTATCGTGAAATTAGTTTAGTGGCACTATATAATTATGCGCCCTTACTTTTTATAGTCCCTGCGTCGTGGGCCGCCGGGCGCCGCGGCCGCGCCCCCGGCCCTCCGCGCTGTTATGACGGAAACGTCACCCCGGTATGTCACTTGATGAATCGACACTATTTTAAACAATTTCTCCTCGCCTCTATTACGATCGCCACCATTAACAGTAAACACCAGCCGTTTACGGACGGTTGTACGGGGAGCAGGAATAAAACTTCAATCACCTGAGAGATACATTTCATAGATTTATTTTATAAAATCTTAACGCTACATTTGAATTTTAACTTAATACAGTATAGTAACATGTGAAATTTACAGAGCTACCTACTCGATTAGTACAGATAATAGTAATTAGTTATAATTATTGCGCAAGACCATCCCGAGACGGGGACATCCTTAGTTTGAGTAATCACTAAAATACTTAAGTACCGAATCTTAGCTAATATAATAAGTGACGAAGCTCAGATATTTTAAGATTCTTTATAGCTATTTCGATTTATGTATGTACATGATATGAGAGAAGTTTGAAATATATTATAAGTATTTGCAAAATTAAACCATAATTTGTCGAAGCACCTATGAATCTATTAAGTCTACTACGATAACTGATTGTTGCTGTGATAACGAACAACCTTATTTGGCGATATCATATCGTAAATAAGTGAATGGTTTCCGATCATGTTTTCTCGTTACAACCGATGAAGAAGAGATGTGAAATCAGATTCTCTTTTCAGTGCGTACACCTATGTCTACTATTTAGAATTTGTTTCTACTATCCCTACTCTTTCTACCTACTATTTCATGTTGGGTAACAGAAGGTTTTCGAATAAATAAGAGTGAGCTTGTAAGAACGAAGCAGACAGGGAGCCGGCAGTGGCGCCTACAACTACGGGTACTGTGGCAACGCGGCAGCGGAACAAACGTTCATTATGGCATTTTGTCAATATATCTCTAGAAAAAATATGTATGATATCACTTTATTAAATGCAATTCGTTTGTAAATTTGTAATCCACCGCTACCTATGTAAAAAAACATGATAAGATGATCGTTAAATATATACAAGCTCTTAGGTAGGTACGTAATTGTATGATATGGAGCCCTAGGGCTCGGTTGGACTAGTGAGGGCGATACAGGGTACTAGTCCACTGACAATAAGATTGACATTTGTACAAAAATATGCAGAGATAAATTCTTAAACACCGTCTACGTCATATAATTCTAATTATTATTTTATCTGTAAATATCAGAAGCACTTTGTTGACATTTAGTATCTGAATTATTGCTGCTAGAGTTCGATATATATAAGCTAAAGGTACCGTGGAACTATTTGGATACTAACATTGTTATGTTACTCTATGTTGGTGAATCGTGAATAAACTTGCTCCAAACAATTTCGTAAATTAAATGCTACACATGAACCACATCAAAACTACAAATAATATAATAATTTTACCCTGAAAAATATTTTACGACGATGAGAAAATAATATTCGACAACTGATTTATGTTAATTCCCGAACGATAGTTTAAATTACACATCCTAAACGAGTTTCTTATATATCACAGGCTTAAATTATACTCATTACATTTAGGGACGTGCATACTATAAGTACGTACACTTATTAATACAGTCGAACGAAATTAGGTAACTATTTACACAAAATAGGGGAAAAATAATGAGGCGAACCCTCCCACAACCCTCGGAGAATGGAAACAGCGCCGCCGCGCGCGCCGGGCTCGCCGGGGACGCTCGCGTACTGTTTCTGGGACGATGCATTAATACACTATAAGGTCCCAATGACGAGCGGGCACTCGTTCCGATCACGATACAACCTAACCTTACCCCTTTAAAAACTATCAAACAAGCTATGAGTAACCTTATTAGGTTACGAGGGCACAAAGTAAAATAAATAATCTCCATTTCCACTACATCAATAACGGCGAGCAGTCAATAAAATTGCAATACTTACGAGTAGGCAATTATCAAAATTAATTCCATTTCGTAAATGTAACAATTTTCCTATCCTCTTAACCAACGAACAAAGCATACTTACTTATAATAATGAGAATCGATCTCTAAACCTTTTTACAATCCATTTCCAACAAGCGTAGCGCGACGCGCATTTCTTTCCATTAATTTTAATAATAATAAAAAGTCCTTGTAAATTTTAAGCGTCTAAAAATCGCCGTCTCACTTCTCGGTCGCGTCGGGAACCTCGCACTTCACATTACACTTTCAAAAATGTCTTTTTAAACACTACAGGGAGTAAGGGCTGAGTTGGATCTGAAGCCCTCGAGAGTTGAAGCTCAAGAGAGCAGCCCGAGGTGGCGCAGCGCGGGGCCCACGTAGGGCACGGGCACGGCGCCCGCGAAGTTGACCGACTGGAACATGAGGTAGGCGACGTTCAGGAGCTATCACACGATCTCGTTCGGATGTGTGTTCTGGTTGGAGTCGTTCAGTCTTGCACATTGCTGAAACAAAAACACCAGTTAGTTTTTGTTTCTTTTTTTCGAATTGTAAGTTGACTATTTTGAACGCGGTGAATTTACTTTTACAATATTGGAGATACTATGAGATACTATGACTTTCGAACTAATTGGATTTAAGCCACATACAAGGTAGCAAGGAGGCGAAGTTTAAAAGAACTTCTAAAACAAATCAGTAAACGGTATCTCAGAATTCTATATTGTAATGTGCGAGATAAACGTTCAATTAAGTTATGTTAGGTACAATTGGGATAGTTCATATTTTTACAATTACTCTGACTCGAAAACCGTTTCCAGGAATAGGGTTTTAAAGCCGTTCTGCATTATTAAGTTTTTGAAATATTTATCTATTTCGATTATTTCGACAAAAGTAAATTTAACCTTTGTTTGACTTTCGTTTTCGGCTTGAAGCCCTCCTAGGAATATTTTACGGGTTAGGCACAACTCGCTTGAAATTGTATGTTTCAAAACATTATTACAATCACTTTTGATCATTAGATATCATTTAATTGTTGTTATTTATTATAAAATGCCATCCCAAATTTGAAATAATCATGTCATCCATAAAATGTCTGCTAAATAAAAAAAAATATTAAGACAAAACTTTAGGGTCAAATACAAAATTAATGAAATTGGTCTCTTAAAATTACCCATTCTTTCGAATTAGGATGTAATAACCGTGAGTATTTTTTTTGGTGTATCCCAATTGCGATCGTGTATGTGCCTGACTGAATTTGCACGACTTTTTGATTAAATTTTCGAGTTGATAAATCTAGAAATGGTGGAAATAAATGGAACGCTGCTTAGTGTATAATGGTCTTACCTCTTGTTTTCGCTCCCAAGTCTTCATTGCTGATTTATATTTCTCAAACTCATGACACCAATTCGAATATATCTTTTGATACTCGTTGCTTTTTTCCGGCGGTGAACATCTGTAGGGAAAAATATATCGTTAATATTGTAGGTAGGTACTTGTTTTTTTCTTTTTGATCTTTATTTTTTATTAAAAGTTAAACCGACAGTTTTGCGAGGATGTTTGACGATGCAATATTTGCACTACGCCTTACGTTGCTGTTTAATTTGAGGACAGCCCCTCGCGTTCAGTGCAAACATTAAACAGTTATTTACATTGATTCATTCTTGTGCGCTTTCTCATAAAATCTGAAATACTTTTCACGAAATTTATTGAAAAACTCCTGATATTAACTTAATATAACTAAGTAAAGTATTCGTCAATCGTAAACTTTTGATACAATCTAATTTAAGTATTTTTACAGCTGTGCACTGTTCTTTACGACGGCTATTAAATAATACAAGGTTTTGTAAATTACGAGAGCTAATAGGATTTTTTTAAATTTGTAACCAAATCATCGAACAATCTAGATCAAGGCCAATTAAAAGTCAAAAGGTTGTAAAATGCTGAACAAAAAATCTTAACAAATTAGCTACTTCAGCTAACTTAGCTTTTGCATATCAAACTCCAATGAGAGATGTATGTTTCTCTAGGGAAAAGTAATGATAGTGTCGATTCCATAAATAAATATGTCATTGTATATCTTTTCATATCTTTAATCTACAGGTAGTTTTATCTAACGCCAGCTTAAGTTTTACATATTATTGCATTTAAGTTATACATATTTTTATGAGGGCTACTTTTGAGTTTCTTGTTGAGAATCATCTCAACAGTATATTATACTCGTATATACTACGAGGAACCCACAGGAGCTACTTACAAACGACGACTTATTAGGTCTTGGGACCGTATTAATTAAATGATCCTGTCTGAGATAGTCATCTTAATATGCGTCAAAAATGACAATTTTCTTGACGTTTACTTTGACGTATCTTGTGACCAACATCTCAGCCAACATGAGTTAGTTAATGCGGCCTCTTAGTCTTTGGTTTTGGTGTACACTATCACTAATATTTTGTATTCTATCCCATCCAATGTTATTGGAATTTTAAATCCTTAGATACGGCTGATATTTTCACCATTTAAATATTTTTGGTAATCTATGCAGTTATGTTGACTTTTAATCCAAACCGATACTTAAAACATCTCGTTACATTACATTTTTCTGAAATTTTCGCGGGTTAGTTTTTTTTGAAAATCCATTGCATCACATTTTTATGGGCTCGCTGTCCGGTTCGATCTATCTGCAGCTGACTGTACCTGTGGATGTCAACGGTGATGTTGTAGGAGCAGAGCAGCGAGCCGCCGAGCCAGCAGTCGTAGCGGCCGGCGTCGGCCTCACCCACGGCGATGATGAGCAGCCCGTGCTCAGACGTCTCGATGTACTTCTCAGGTTTACTGGAATAATGAGGAAACATCAATATTGGTTTCATCATTATCATCATCAACATCATCATCATGATCATCAACATCATCAACATCATCATCATTATCATCATCATCATCATCATGACAGCTGAAACACTTCCTTTGGTGGAAAAGTCCTTGAAAAATATTTCAGCTTTCGTTTTATGTATATAAGATTAAGAAATACTCATCCGTTTAGTATATACTTAAAAGAAGGGAATTGAAGGATGCCAATTGTTTAGTGACATCTCGTGAAACCTAAAATGGGGTTGCTAGACAAAGATGCAGCTCTTGAGCAAGAAACTTATACAACTAGCGACGGTTACATAAAGTTACTGGTAGTGCAAAGACCATAATAATATCATCTGAACAAATCGTAATAATACCATCACGCTATAGTTAGTCTAAAACTTTAGTGGGTAGCTATTTTCCAATTTTGCTGCTAACAGTTAGTTATACTGTATAATATGTATGTATGTATAACTTATACAGAACTCAGGTACGAACAAAGCGATAGTGAACCCAATTCAAAAGTCAATTAAAATAACCCCAATATCAATTGCAAGCAAAACCGCAGCGCGTTCCGTTTGCGATCCCACTGCGGAAGCGCGATAGCAGCAGATTTGGAAACACTTTAATTAATGTTGTTAGATGCGTGTTAGCTTCAAGTATATTCGGAATAATTTCTGTTCGCAAGCAAACGAAAGACAGCGGAAAATTAGGGTTGCATTTAATTAAAGTACTTACAGTTTATTTAACGATTTGTTTTGACGCTGCATCGGTGGTGTGGAAATTTGAATACGTAAACGTTTTTAAGAGGGAGGTAAACGGAACGTAGCGTTGGAACTGTTTGACTGCAAAGCCAAAATTGGTGGTTCTCGGTCTGGCTTGTTTGAGGCCAATGATATTTGTTATTAGAATAACATAATATGTTGTGTTATTGTAAAATATTATGAAGTTAAATTTGACCGTGACGATACGCTTTCGGATTGGTGAACCTTTAGTTAACACTTAATTGGTTCCGCCAAGATGATTCATATTCATTTATTCCTTACAATCATGGTATTTACAAGATGTTATTTGTTAAATAACCAGTACAAAGCAGTACTAATGTTTATCAAGACTGACTCGATCTTATTTAGTATTCTAGAAGAAGAATGCGACGTGAGTGTCTTATCACTTACTTGAAGGTTATGGCATGTCGTCCCTTGTCGCGCGAGTAGTGGAACCAAGAGACGGCACGTGGCTGCAGCACCTCCGGCATCTTGATGAAGCTGCCCAGGTGCAGGCTCTGGCCCCACGTTGCCGATACGCTTTTGCGCGCGATAGACGAGTCACAGATGTCCGCCGTCTCGTTGGCCACGTCTTGTATTAATCTGTGATGATTAAAATTATGTTGTATATCACGTATGTCGGTTTTATTCAGATAATGTTTATCGAGTCTGGCTATCCGATTGTCTGTCAAGAGTCTGTAACTCTCGACTAAAGACCCTATTTCTTTGAAATCGCTTCAGTAATTTGAAGTGTTTAGTCATCCGTATCATTCTAAAAAAATAAGAATTACCTATTTATTTTGTAATGGAGTTGGCAGAAGATTGATAGAACTTCCTTGCACTAGAATACTTTGTTAAGTATCTAGTCGACTTACCCAGGCATATACTCCCTGCACACGGCCGCCTCGCGGTCCCAGCCGCAGTACGGGTCGCGCGCGCAGCGCACACACGCGTCGTACCTGCGCGCGCACAACGCGAGCCGTAGCTGCAACACGCGCCGGTCCGACGCCGCGTACAGAGAACCGTGCGCGCGGGACAGAGACATGGCCTGCAACACCGAAAATTATTACCTATTTGTTGGTTGATCGCTTTAGTTAATAAAAAATTAAACTACTGTTTCTTTAAGTACGAGTTATAAAAAAAAAACTGTTATAATAATAACAGCATTGCAGGTAGGTATTATTATTGAGTTACCATAAAATGCAAAGTGTTATACTTAACTGACATGCTAACATATTTTGTAGTATTTACCCACATAATTCGAGATCTACTAGTGTAGCTGAATAGCCGAATAGGGAAATATACCTTATCCAATACAAAAACCCAATTTCGCCGTTAGTACAAATTGTAGTCGTACTGTTACGTGTTGATTGAACAAAGAATCGTTTGTGAAACTTGAACTACTTAGATGGTAAATTAATTGAGTACTTTTGTCGAAAGGCGATACTTAAAAAGGAACTTTTCATAACACAATTTCAGCGAGATTTAGTGATAGGTTAGTACTACGTTAAGTAAAATATTTTGTTATTCCTCACCTGAATAGGTTCTCCAGGCGTAACGTCGAAAATATCCAGAAGAGCAGATTGGCTATCACCGTTTCGGGTCCATTGAACTATCTTGTGAATTTTCCCTTCATCTGTAACAAAGGATTATGGCGTGAGCATTACAGGCTTATAACAAAAAGGGCCACGACCATAAAATCCGTTTCAATATTACAATATACGGGTTCAAAGATAAAAAAACTAATATTAAATGGCGAGCACACTTTACAGATACTAAATTATTATTATTGGATTTTTCTTTGATAATCCAAGCGTAGTAAGCGTACAATAATGTATCTGACGTGTAAGGTTCGGTTAGCCATGGGTTTCCTTTGATGTTGTTACTACAAGCATAGCTTAAAGGTACGTATTATGTTCAGGTAAGTAATATTGGTTTACAGACAAGTGTCGCTTGTTCATTACATTCCAGGAGGATTGAAAGCGACCTTTTAGGGCTAAGAGAAATAATAATTGTTTTTCTCGTAGGAGTAAATGAGGAATTTAGCCGAAAAGCTCTTGTAGAACAAAAGCGTTCGTTTATGAGCTCAATTTGTACAAGGGAGAAACGTATTTCGGAAACAAAACACACCGGTATCAAAGTTTGCCTTACAGATAAGCCAGTCAAAGGTATAACCTAGTAAATATTCATTTAAACCTGTGGATCCCCACTTTAATTTAAAACTTGCTACCGTTCACGGTCTAATCAACTTTCGGCGTAGTTTGACGACCTTTGTTGCGAGGGTCGGCAGTCCACGTAAACACGACGAGTCACGAATCCGTCCGCATAGTATTCATTTCTCCACTTCCTTAACTAGCAGGTAAATTATAAGGGCACGTCAAAATAAAGGCGCCAATTAAATTGACTCGTTAGTAGTTCGTACAATAGTCACGAAGGCATTATTAGCTGCCCAGGTCGCCTGTGTAACTGATGTACTAGTTTTGTTGGAAAATACAGTTAACTTAAACGTTTCAAAGAATGTTGCTTTCCTAAATAAGGGTTCGACGCGGACGACCAAGTTTTTGGTTGACGCTTTCAGAGCAACGTTTCAACATTTAGACCCTTTCAACAAGGTAGTTATTGTTTCCGATAGTTCCGCTACGGAAAATAGCACGAGTTCGCGAACAAATACAATTGGTATTGGGCACGTGACCACACAATATCAGGGCAAAAGCTCACATTGTAGCGTCCGTAAGGTCACGGCGCGCGCCGCGCCCGCGGTCTCCTCTCAAAGAGGCCGAATCACGAACGAATTAATATTCGGCCCACGAATCTTAATAGCTAATTGGATTACAGGCATGTACCAAAATTACCTAACCCGGTTACGCACAATAGTAGCTATACGCGTGCCGTGTGTGCCGGGCGCCTCAGACGGAATGGCGGCAAAGCCTCGTATTGTTATTGCGTTTGTTAAGTTATAGTTGCCCTGCTATACACCAGTAATTGTATTAAGCCTGTTGTTCCATGTGAATGGTAATACGTACCAATGCCGATCGTGCCTAACAACACGTGCTGAGTTCGCCTTTAGCTGTATTGTTGGGATTACCGAAAGGTTGTGTTGCGTTGGTGTGATGCTTATTTTCATCATAGCGATATTCGAGCTTAGCGATGCCTTTGTTAACCGTGATTTTAGTTTTATCATTCGACTACGGTGACATTTTAAACATCTGATTTGACATGTTGGTTTGTATATTACTTTATTCGTTCTTAGTTAAAATACAAAAAAATAAAATATACATACATACATAAACTGACGCCTTTATTCCCAGAGTGGGAAACGCAGAGCTACAGAATTACCAACAACTCTAAGAACTTGATGACAATTCTGTTACCACATTTTGCACAATTAGGCTAAGATGTTTACGAGTGTATTAGTGACAGGTAATACACTCGTGCATGTGTTTTAAAACACGTGCTTTAAAATCCCGACTGCACATGTGTAATTTGGCATATATTTTTATAAAGTTGTAAGATAACATCTTGAGAAAAAGTACAGCAAATGTTTTTTTAAAATATGATTACATTGAGTGTGTTATCATTGTGTAGCTCATACAGAATCATTATGCACATGTTATTATCAATTTTCAGATTTGGTGGAGCATTTAGGAAATAGTGAACTCTAGAGTTCTAAATCACCCTAAATCACATAGAAATAATGATTCTCATTAATTACATGCTTAGTTTTGTACCCCAGTAAGCGTTATACGCCGGTTGTTGAATGGTGTCGATGAAATCCGAGATTAGTATGTTTGGCAAGCGAGGTGACAAGAGTCCATTAGGCATCACGGCGCAGCTCTGATTGACGCAAACAAGTAGCGGGTGTAATTTATGGCCGGATGGGGAGAGGCGGAAGGGGCTGTCACGACGCGCACACGCATTACGCTCGTAGCTAAACGTTGTGTCAAAAAGTTTCCTCTTTACACAATCATATTGGCTGTTTGACGTTGCGAGTGATGTAATAACGTCATAAACTCGTAACATAGATGTATGTATTCTTTTCACACCACATGCTCGAAATTGCCCAATTATATATCATGCAAACCTCATCTAAAGTAAGTCATTATTAGCCATCGGCTAACCAGCGGGTTATAATGAGATTTGAATTCCTATGAAAAATTGCAATTTGTACGTTTATTTTTAGATAAGATACTTTAAGTTATAATAAAACGTTGGTTCTAGTAAGTAACTTTGCTTTTTATGGTCTTGCAAAAAGTGAGAAATGTAGAGTATTCTCCTTTGTTTGGGATAAAGCTGTTTTCATCTTGGGCGAGCTTGAATCCCTCGCTGCACTCAGGACTCCGTTTCAATTCCCTCGCTTCGCTCAGTAATTAATTCGTAACACCCTCGCTACGCTCGGGAGTTAAATCTGGAGTCCCTCATTTGCTCAGGATACATAACTATTACTAATATTTTTAGCGCGAATTTCATTTTTAATAATTTGAAAAGGAACAATAATATGGAACTTCGACTTGTCCTGAGTTTTTCCGCACATACATAATACTATATAACAATTAAAAATATTTTCCCCATAGTCACAACTAAGTGAACCTTCATACGTAGAACGTGTACAAAATTACTGAGTGCTTTTACGCATTGACACAAGTATTTGGTTGACGCGATAACACGAGTACACGGGAAAGCATTCACCAAACTTGTCTGCTGCTGCGCGGGAGGCGGTACACGGCGGAATCTGTTTACGGGAACCCGGGTACATGTTTTAAGCTTTAAGACGTGACACGTAATGTGTTACTACTAATATAGGGGAGGGTATTAAACTAATGGGTTTCCATTGAATGGGACAGGTGCACAATGGGTAGTGTTATAATACGGTTTAAGTGCGTATTTTGAGACTATATTGATTTGTAAATTCAAATTGAAAACGACTAGCAGGCGGGCTTGGTGCGGGTTACGTACTATAGAATATAAATTGCATAGCTATGATATGATGGTATTTGGTGGATTGATGGTTGTATTAATTTTGATATTTGAAAAATATTTTTTGACCTACTGTATTTTCTTTTAATACGTGTAGTTTTTATTAACCGGAGTGGTAAATTAGGAATTTGATTATTTACATTAGTTATGCATAAGCATCTAAGCATTATTAATGGTAAGTACCTATACCTTAAATTGTATGTTACCTTACGTATTAAACCAGTTACTAATAGATATTATTAAACAAACTATAAAATGCAACTAAGAGCAAACAATAAAATTGTAAATAAATTTGTCTTTGCTCTAAGGAGGTTACGCGAAACTGTTTCGGTTGAGGCTGCGCTGGCTGCCTACCATGGCTGCGTATCCTCGGTCATCTGTTATGGTCTGATACTGTGGGGAAATGCTGTGGACGTCGACAGGGTTTTCAAAATCCAGAAAAAGTGTGTCAGGGTGATATGT
This sequence comes from Acleris emargana, assembly GCA_927399475.2. NCBI lineage: Eukaryota > Metazoa > Arthropoda > Insecta > Lepidoptera > Tortricidae > Acleris > Acleris emargana. The sequence goes on from OV656849.1 coordinate 9,135,072, forward strand.
AGTGCAAGGTATAGAGATAGCTGTACCCCATTGTTCAAAAAGTTGCACATTCTACCATTACCATGTTTGTACTACATTAGAAGCATATGTATTTTTGTTAATTCCCACCAACTCTGTTTCAAAAAATGCAGTGAGATTTTTCAAAGACCAACGAGGAAAAGAATTATGTGTCTAATGTACAAACCTCCTTGTGTAACAAGGCGATGTATGGTAGGAATGTGTACAACATGTGTATAGAAACTTATAGCCATTTACCAGAAATTATGAAGTCGCTTACAGGAAGCCCTTTCAAGCGCATATTGACAAAATGGCTCATGGATAAATGTTTTTATAGTGTACAAGATTATTTAAAATTTAATGTAAATGTATAATGACCCATATTATTATTTGAATTATGAATTATTATTATTTTTATTGTTTTTTTCTTAATTATTTTTTTGACATGTTAATTAGATTTAAAATCAACAAAATATTTGCACGCTTGCATGCAGGATTAATACACTGGAACATTATTTTGTAACACCTTCATTTAATACTGTATTCTAGCAAATAAACTTATTTGATTTGATTTGATTTGATTTGATTTGATAAAAAATGTGGTTAAAATTCACTACATTTCTCCAGATACTGATGATGACTGATTAAGCCAGAATACAGTCGAGAAGCGATTCACTACTTATGATTAAGCCAACAAGGTTTCTAATAGCTTCTTATACATATAATGTAACCTATGTAAACATATGTTTATAATAAAAAAACCCTTAAGTGCCATTCGAACCCTCTACTTGACGGCGGTCATGCAAGCCAGCAGGTTAATAATATCTGTCAATTAAAAATAGATACCAACACTAATAAAGTATATCCAGGCTATATCCATGATTTGTTAAGCGATCAATTTATTAAACATTCATGGGAGTAAACATGTACGTACAAGTATGTCTTCGGCTAATCAGGTCACGCACCTTGTCAGACTCTAATTACAGACATCCAAACTGTGACACGGGCAGACGATCTCTAAATCTACCGAAGGTTTAGGTTTAGTCATTAATTTTCCGATCACGGCCGACCGAAATAATTAAACAATCCCACATTCGGAGAAGGGCCGTCTCGGCGGACCGGCCCCTGACGAATATCGTAAGGAAATACAATTTATGTGTAGATCTGTACCAGGTAATGCTAATCAAAAAATACCAATACAAAGTAAATAAGGCCTTGTAGAAGCTAATATTTTCTTAATTTTATAATCATTTTACGGTTTACTTATGCACATCAGATTATCTTGACAATATCATGAAATGGTGCCCCGAAATAGAAGCACTTCCTCCTCCACAGAGAAAATGTCTTTTATGAAGTGAATTAAATTAAATTAAGAACGGATGAATGTCGAACAAATACGAAAGGGCGTAAACAAAATTCTGTAATTATCTTTTCATATTTTCCACGCGAGCGGGCTCGGGGCTGCAGAAAGCCGTCTCAAAAGAAATAATCCCGCAATCTAATAAAGATTTCGCTTCGACAGGCCTAAGTGAAAACTTTTTTTGCGATCCCCGAACAATATAAGTTTTATTCCTCCAAGTGGTATAAATTCCCAAACACAAAGTAGCTGTAACCTCTTTATTGCTTTTCATATAAAGCCAGTGTTCAACGTATAGATGTGCCCGTTACCGATCGCGATGACTTTTTGTGGATCGTCCCGTCCGCATCGCGAGCAAACAAACGCCGCACACCTTTTATCACGACCCGTATGAAATTGACTGTTTCTGGGATTTTTTAATTAACTCTTGTTCAGTGTTTTATGAACTGTATGTCTTTTAATCTGTTTTCATAGGAATTGGTCTGTCATGAATCATGATGGTGTTTATGACATAGACCAATTCCTATAAAGAAGTTAAATAGAAACTACACTTGTTTGACAAAAAAGGACCCGAAAAGCATTTTTTTGCACGTTGTCTCGTACATATTCAGCTCCCTCATAACTAGAACATATCAAACGTAATAGGAAATCGTGCGGGTAAAATGAAGATCGTTACAAATTTATTCGTTTTGTAAGTGGGCCGGGTAAATTCCACGATTAGCAGTTCCTACGAATTCGACGGAGCCTTTTATCACGAATCGCAATATGTATTTTATAGGCGCAGTAAATCGAAGAGCGCGGCTTTTTAACGTTTGCCTACGAACACTCGGCCTTTTACGAGATTCGTCGCTCGAAATTTTATGTGCCTATGAAATGGATAGGCCTGCCGCTTCCTGACCCGTTTCAAATTTATGTCTCCAATCGATATGAATAATTGCCTGTTACTGTCGACCGACGCGGTTCACTATTATTAGGTGGTAAAGTTTCACTAACACTTAGCGGCTCCATAAAACTTTTCTTTGATTGTTTAGAGAGCTATTGATAGCCGGCTTAATCAACAAAATATTTGTGTGTAAACTGTAATTTGTGAGTTACACCAAACAGGGAAAGTAACGTTATTTATGATTTCATAATACAATTAAGGTGTCTACCTAAAAGCACATCGCCGACATGTAACGAGTCCCCAGTCACGTGAGTAATGGGCTTAGTCCGTGGAATTTAATACCGATTATTTTAGTCAGAAAGAAGAAAAAGTAAGGCATTTTCACTTATTGTGTTATGGTCGGATATCAAAACAAATGACTCCCCAGTTATTTATCCGGTAAATGTTACATTTGAGATGCGAGTGAGGCGGGTGGTTATTCCAAACACGTTCCAAAGGTGTATTTTTAAAGAAGGCTTTCTCGGTGGCCAGCATTAGGGATGCCGCGACCGCGCCCTCCTGCCAGAACTTTCTCCTTTGCGCACCTTTTGATATTCAATATACTGCGGGTCCTAAGCAATCCTTTGATGAGATGTTTTATGCAAAAAACGTTGGGGGCCGTTAGCGGGCGCGAATAAGCGTTCCAAACTGAACACATTAGTATTCCCGAACCCGCGCGGGACCGCGGCCTCCCTCCAGTTTTGGGGAATAAAAAATCAATGTTTATTTTCGTTGGACGCGATTCGAATGCTAATTACGGGCATAACTAATTGCTTGTGTTTGTGTGAAGGCGCGATCGTTCTGTAAATTGCCCACGAATCACGTGCCAAAGCGGGATTGAATTTTCTCACTTTATGAAATGGAAAGTTATGATAATGGTTGAATCATTATAATAACTAAACTGTTTTTATTACAAATATTATTTTCTTAGAAACTAATATTCGTGAAACATAAATTCATTTCAGTAAATTATCATAGCATCAAATTGATAGTACATTTCGTTAGGAAAGTTAATTTAACCTACGATGCCGACGTACTATCAAGCATGAGATTCGCCCGGTGAACCAGGAACATGATATTTTAGCAGAGTATAATGAAGTCAGGAAATTCAAATCCTCAAGGGTTCAGAGGGTCACCGCGAATAGAGTTACTTAGTTACAACGTAGTCAATATAACGGTGTATTATTTATGTTACTTATGAGTTTCAGTCTATTACTGTGAGGTTAATACGAGCTGTCTTAGAAATTAATATTCTTGAAACATAAATTCATTTAAGTAAATTATCATAGCATTAAATTTATAGTACCTACATTTCGTTAGGAAAGTTAATTTAACCTACGATGCCGACGTACTATCATAGAATCAACAATACGATTACGGTATAAATGGGCTTAATCAAAGTGAAATAGAGGTCCAGGGGCTCTGTTCTTCTCAATAAAACCATATTGCTTTTGACATGTTATCGTATTGTTTTTATCCCGGCCGCCATTACTGTCAAGTAAATAAGAGGTATCAAAACATTGTCAATACCATAACAAGATAGTTATACCGACTAGAATAGAGCCCCAGTTGCATTATTCTCTTATATCCTGGAGCTCATATACTGGGGCGGTAAAGGCATATACTCGTAGTAGATGGGGCTGAAGGTGTTGCAAACTATAAATTACTCGGAAACACCGTTCAAGCGTATCGCATAGCAATAAATATTGCACATTTTCGTCCTGCGGTGGGAAGCTCGTCAATGGCGCGCGGAGCTGCCAGGTTGATTAGCTGTGGGCTAGCTGAAGCCCGGCTATTGGTGTTTGAAATACTCAAAATACCGATACGATACGTTCCCGTTGTTACAATTTGAGGTGAGCTGAATTTACGATACAATAGAAATAGAATAGAAAATTTAGAGGAGAAAAAATGAAAACGATCCTTAAAATTGCACTTAACAAGATAAAAAAACATGTACAACATTTCATGTCAATATAAAACAACAAATAAGAGACAAGCCGAGATGATAAATTTGAGTAAAATAAATAAAATTATTATTATGAAAAACATCGTTATCAATCTATGAGTTACATAGTTTACATAATTCTATTTATGATATAAATTTACTCTTGCTCGTCAAGGGATATTACCACCTTGAACAAGTAAGTACGTAATTCTTATGTAATATGTTCGACCATGGCATAACGTATTACCAATGATTTAACGAACAATTTGTAGATTTATAGCTATAGTGGTTTGCGTATCATACGAATTCTATAATAATAATCGAAATCGAACACGGATAGTAATCGAAGCTAAATATGTTATCTGCCACAATAATTCTTATTAGTTTACTTGTTCTGTGCCCTAAGATTGAATTCTGTTTGCACGTCAAAAAACAATTAAGCCGTTGTTGCATTAACGATTCAAACGGTCACCATTAGTGTCTTTTTTTTTTAAAGGTTGTGTCAAAATTGAAAGACCACACTTGTTTGGCCGCCTGTTTAAACGTGAAAACAACTGCAGATTTAACAGTAGTGTCTACAATATAAGCGATCCCGCGGACCTACACACCTATAACGATCCAGTAGGCTTGGGCAACGAAGACATCAGCCGGGCTCACTACCGCTCACTACACGCCGGAATGGAGTTGTTGCTCGTTCCATTAAAGGCCGGGACGCGGCCAAATTTTCTCTCGCCCGAAAAGTTCTCGCATCTCGCAAAAGTTATGCACAAACTGTGAACGATCTCATCAATTGCCGCGCAAGCCCTGTGTACAGGGTGTTCGTATTTCGGCCGGCGCGATACCTCAGCCATACCTTAGCATATCATTTTGCGCGAACCGCATTTCATGTTTATGGCGAAACTTGGACTTCATGCACTTAGGCAAATGGGTTTCCGATACTTATAAGCGCCAGTATCCGAACTGTATCGCTACGATCTATGCATGGTAACTTATTTTGTGAATTATTGCTTACATTATTTCAATAGCGGCATAAATACCGCTTCGAACTTTTAGCGCTTAGGCTGTAGAATTATTGCATGTTGCTAAGTTTGCGGGCAGTTTTCCTCATAAATAATTCGAGCAAACCGCTGCGGAATTTTAGACAAAATACGCAGCATTCGTGTTATGTATTCAGATATTTTTGTACGTAATTATACAGGGTGACATCAAATTGGTAATACAAAACACTTGATTATGGCTCAGTTAATGACGGATAGTGAATTCCACTAACTCAGTTGTTTACAGCCTTCTTTAACTTTCTAATAAAACTTATAATTAAATTCCTAAAGTGTGGTTACCCTAAATTAATACCTAACTGTCTTATCTGTCACTCGATGTTATCAATCTAATTTAAGGCTGGTTTACACTTTGTGAAGTAGCGAAGGTAAGAAGTGATTAAGTTAGCAAGTTTTTACGATGATTATGATAAGAAATCGTTTGAACATTGCTTAGGCCCTGTTTACACTTTGTTGGGTGAAAGAGTGAAGTTCATACATTTGCTACTAGCCATTTATCAGCGAACTTCACACTTACAACTAACAAAGATTGATTTCACGTTATACACACACGTGTTACTCGTTGATTTTACTAATCACTTCACAAATGCACCTCTCACCTGCACTTGTTACTAAAAAAGTGTAAACAAGCCTAAAACATAAGGCTGTTACCCGGCATTAAGCTAAAAAAAATGGAATAAATTTAAACTAGAAAAAAAAACTTTCAAGTAAATTAGCAGCACGAGACTTAGGGTCGTATTAATAAACTGATCTCGACTCTAATGCCCGTCTCAAGATGCGTCAAAAATGACAGTTTTTTTTCCATGGCTTGAAGTTTACCTTGACGTATCATCTGACGGGCATCTCAGCCAAGATGAGTTTATTAAAACGGCCCTTAGTAGAGGGGTTCAGTTAAGGGATAATGAATGTAAAACTTTGATTTTGTATTACCAATTGGGATTGTTCATTATTTTTAATGTGTGGTTTTTGTTCATTAACTTGAAAATACAATATATTTAAAGGTACTAATTTAAACATTTATAAATTTTGTGGCTTCGTTTAATTTAAATATTTTTTAAAATATTTTTTGACATTAATCGTTTTTAGGAAGACCTTGCAACGTCTAAGTCTTGTCTAAGTCTATTGAAAAAAAAAAACTGTTGCTGGTTTGTCAACGTCAACGTCTTGTCACGGACTCTGTGCGTTACGATTTAAAAGTTTGAATTGTTATTAATCCTAAAAAATATGACTGAAAGTGACTTTATTAAAGCCAACTCTCGTAACTTGCCGATGGTGAGACACGTAGCTATAATGGAGTACATCGCTTCAAGCAATAAACACAATTTGGCTGAAATAAGAGGAGCAAAAATTCTCATGTAAGTATTGTGCACTGAAGTTAGTAAAACGCGCCATATATTCATAATCAATAACAGTTCTAATAATGTGTATCATGTTCCAGATCTTCACGTGATTCCTATCTTAAAAACGCTGTTGAAATGTACTGTGCGACGAACGGGAAGCGAGTGCACAGTTCAGGCGAGAATTGAAGAGCATTTGGTTTAAGATGTGTTTTAAATGGCAATTTTTTTATTGTTTATGATATTTAAATAATGTATATTAACGTGTATACCTACCTATACACCTTAATTTAGATTATTTAAATGTCATAAAAATATGCCATTTAAATAGGTAATGATAAATTAATGAAATAAAACAGTATATATCAAGCACTTTTTATTATTTCTCCTTGAAGATTAATTAATCCATAGGCTATAACTACAATTTCATCTAAATAAGGCACATAGTTATAGGTGACTGTAGTGTGTGGTTTTAAGATTGAAAATTCTCTAACACGTCTTATGACTCTTTCAACATGTACTCTCAAACTGGCTATTACTTTGCTTTGCAAGGATTCAGTTAGAGTCTGCTTTACTCCGGTGAATACACTAGGTGGCCTTAAAAGTTTAACACCATGAGAATTTAAAAGACGAAGAATTTCCTTAAAACCTCTGTTTGTCAGCTAGTACAACAGCATTTGGTTGAAGAATATCTAACAAGTTACTTTTTTCAACAATCGCTTTATCAGATATTCTTCCACCATAGCCTATCGAAATAAAGCTTATTAGTCCCTGAGGTGTACAACCTATCAAATATTTGACTGTATTGCAATTACATTGAGCTTGTTTGGGCTATTGATCGAGTCATTTTTACATGTAGGAATAAAGCACTTCCATTGTATTAAGTGTACAAATTCAAATAGGATAGCAGAGAAATAATATTATACGGAATTCAATCAACGTAAACAACGGAATGTCGTTAATATCTTAAATCAGAGCTGACAATAGAGCATAGACAAACTAGAAGAATCAACGATTTATTTTAAGGCACAGAATTCTATTAGTTCTGCCACATAGCGGCAAAATTAAGGTCTAACAAAGGTTATAAGTTTGTTTACAAAAATAACAATAATCAGAGATTATTTTTAAGATATAATTAAATAAATTGGTTCTATGAATGATATACTCCAAATGGTTTTATAGTTGGGTCAATCAACTTTTCTTTGTAGCTCGTTGCCATGGTGACGTCTCCTGGGTCACTCTTTAAAACTATGATTTCAAAGGATATAAGTCCACAAAAAATCTGTTATATTGGCAATTACACACCCATTCTTTTATGGCCTTTCTTCTGAATGTGCTGGAAGTATATATTATAACATTTTTTCTAAGAAACTCTATCACTGTTGTCTCCTGGCTTACGGGACAGAATAACAACAACAAAAAGTTGATCCACCCAGTTAGACGAAATCAAAAAATATGAACAATCCCAATTTGAAGTCACCCTGTAATGTAGGATAGGTTCGTTAAACAGCTTGTTTAATCCGAAGCAGTGCCCTAATTTGGGCGTTATCGAACGATGCCCGTGCCTGCGACAAATCCCAACCGTATTATGCCGCGGTGCTAATGTACAGGTGGATTATTACTAAACGTAAAATCGCTATTTCCATTATTATAACGGGAGGCCCTGTATGAGGAAAACGCGTTGCACACACGCCGCCCGCTGCGTCCCAACGCTGGTAACTAAATTTCAAAACATCAAAGGACAGACCGTTTTGCGACTTTGAGCTCCTATAATTATGTCATCAAATAGCTATGAAATTTCCAGCTGCGCCGACTCGACCGTTAAGCCGACTGTGAATTTTAAATCGTTTTTAATAGTACGGCCTGCAGCCGTGCACATATCAAAGCGCGCGTGTCTGCAATTTGATTTCTTGCGGCTAATTGCTGGGAATTTTGGGTTTTTGTTTTTACATGTTCGGGAATATTGGACCAAAACTGATTGCCAATACTATCTACGCTCGTAGACGTGTGCAAAAAAATGAAACTTGAACCCTTGTATGAATAAATGAATGAAAATAACTTGTGTTTTACCACTAGCGCTGATATTTGTGCTTCAAAAAATCTAGCTCTAAAGAGCTTCATACTACGCTGCTCCATACAAATTACGGACCACAGTTACACGTGGGAGGATGATATTTATGTACTTTTTTATTAAAATTCAATTAAAATCCCTAAATTTAAATTAAAACACGAAGCATCATCTAAGAAATCCACTTAACTTATTCTAAATCCTTTTCTACTGATATTAGGCAATCTGAGTCTGTAGATTCTTTCAAATCTAGTTCTGTCTTGACTGATTATTTATTTATTATATTAGTTATATTGTATATACATATATGTACATATTATGTTTATGTATTTTATCAATTGATGTTTATAGAAAACATGTTCAACATGTCAATTTTTGTGTACTTATTTGGCTCTTCGTGGTAATTCATTATTTCTCAATCGCTCAAAGATTACCAGGAAGAGATCTTTAAAGGGATAAGTTCGCCTTTGTACATCCCTGTTATATTTTGGTCTATTTTACAATTGTTATCTCGTTTGTTTGTACAATAAAGTGTTTACATACATACATACCATTATTCATTTGCTATTCGGACTAAGTCGCCAGTGAAACCAATAAAAAACACTGCGAGCGGTACACTCGGGTAACAAAGCACCCCCTATATTATTAGCGGTGGCTTCAGATGAAGGGAAGTATGTTCAAGTTGTGTAGTTTGCGATTTCGTTTGTTTATACGAGGTAATTCAGGAAACTGCGCGACCGATTTGGGAAATTGTTTCGCCATTTGAAAAGTTTACTCCCACCCGTTGTAGGCCATAAATTGTACCGTTTCCAACAGGAAACGTAAAGCTATTCGAAACGCCGAAGTGTGAGAAGTTGATAATGTACTCAGTAAATAAGTGTTTAATATTATAAGGCTACATAATGGATGCTATCGCGAATGTTGGTTGTGACAGACATTTTGAGACGAGCGCCTCATAATTACATTCCAGCCGTCTATTTGACTGCTGATAGGTATGCACAAACACAACACTTTGTCGCAGGGTCTGTGTTCGCGCGATATGCAAACATTAATATGTTCTTGAATTGTTTACAAAGGCGCCCTTGATACTAAAGAGTCTCGGCGTTGACGTCTAACTCGGGGAATTTAATTAACTTCCTTAACTTCTAAATACTCTTAACGTCTTTGATACCTCCGTTCCCTTTCACAGGCAAACACGTGACGGGGTGTGTACAAGACAGGCTCTGTCAAACTTTTATCAGGCTGCGCGGCAGCGGCGAACGATGTTTAAAGTTGTAGCAACAGTGATTTAGGCGCGATAAAACAAACGAAATGAGAGGAGACGGGCCGCGCGCGACGCAGCCGCAGTGCAGGAGCCTCGCTCGCTCGTTTCTCATTGTCTGGTCGCACCTCGGCTCCCCGTTGCCGGTGCAGTTTAATGCATATTATAACGCGGTAAGCACTCAAAATGGGCTAAGCGGGGAGGCAATATACTCGCAGACGCTAGCGCACGAGCGTAGTCTTTATTGAAAGAGTAAACTGTCCTTTTTCACGGGACGCCTCGGGCTCTTTGTGACGGCCGGAATTTCGAGCAACTTATTTTGCGCTCGAGTGTAAATAATAGTAGAGTAAAATACGACGGCATTGCGTTTTGGGATGAACTTTTTCTTTTTCGTTAGTATTTAAATTTACGCGGTACCGATTTATCGCGGGAAGCGTCCGAAGCAAATGCATTAACCAGGATTGTTCGACCTGGACTAACGAGCGGTCGCAGCTACGTGCACGTCGGAGGAGGAAGCCCTGCTGTATCCTAACGTTGTGTAGATAAGTTAAAGTAATTATTACGCTACGTGGGCGTGGCTATAGCATGGGAGGGAACGTCAAAGGGAACGTTTAAACAATTTAATATTCTACACACAAGCATTTCAAACGCTAACGCAAACGTAGCTCTCCTTTTGGAAAAGTTGTTCCGTAAACGAACCCCCCTTCGTTAGATATCTACGTGAGTTTAATCCACTCTGCAGTGTTACGAGGAAATGTTCGGGTTGGAACGATTTTCCAGGCAAAATTGGTGAAAATTGCAACAACATAGGCGAAAATTACCACTTGGAGGCGTTGTTTGGAGCGGCGAGCCGAATTTATGCGGCGTTTGCAATGTGACGGGGGCGTCCGCGAGACCGCGGCCCGGCCGGGCACATAACGGCCGAATGGGTTTCCACTCATTATACCCAACTAGCGCTTATAGGTGCAGCGCAACTGCTTGTTAACTGATAAAACGAGGCTTGCCCAGGCACTATGGTAATGTACGCGCTGCAAACCCAGCTGCGAGCATTTCAAGAGTCAATAAACTGAAAAGCTGACGATAACTTCAAAAACGGCGCGGAATTTCGCAACAAACAATCATGTTTTAATCGGTTTTTCGCGTTTTCAACTAAATCCCCTGTTTTACAGGCGAGGAGCGGGCGGGCGGCACACCCGACGGCATCCAGACGAGAATCCAAACGTCCAGCCGTCACGTGCTAGACGAATTATGGCCTTTGAGTCACTTTCGCCTGCACTTTTTAATTTCCCAGTGCGCTGCCATTTTTCAATTCGTATGCTTTTATGAAATTTTATGTGCTACCGTATCCGTGACGAGGGACTGTGACTTGTTGGTTCTTTTGGCATTCCTGATTGTGCCGTGCACGGATTGGGTTGAGTGTGCTCGTTCCGTGACGCTACACCTACGTACGCCATAATTGCACGAAAGTATAATTAGTCTTATTTCTTTTAAGCTATGTTTGAGTTAACAGTTTTATGCTAACATTAACCTACGCTTTTGTGGGCATGCATAACAATGGCAGTCGGATTTTATATTAATTTAGTTTATATATTTTAAGACTTACTTGTGCCCGCATAGTACACCGTGTAGTCGAGTTGGTGGCCCATCATGTCGACCTTGACTCGGTCCACTACCAGCCGCGTGAAGAATAAGTCTCTCTTGTAGTAAATTGGTTTTTCGTTCTCGTGTGAGACGGCAGTGTCCATTAGTGGATGAGACCTGTTGATAGACATAAGTATTTGAATTAAAAATAGCCATAGCTTATTCCAACGTGTAATAAAAATCACAAATCAACACCTTACGATTTCTTTTGAACCGTAATAATGAACTTCCATCGAGGTTAGTCAACTAGAATAGTTGCCGTCTTAATTAAGAAAATAAATTAGAAATAAAAAGGTAACGGAAATGGCAAGAAAAAAGAGATGTGGAGTACATTGCACCAGTAACGCTTCATTGATAATAAATAACAAGAAAATCACATAAATCACATAAGTTCTAAGTGAAAACTAATAAGTATAACCGTAACTTGGGAATGGATATTTTAGAATTTTATTTTTAATCTAACCCAAGGAAAATCATAATAAATAATACGGAGCGTAAGAATAGCAAGGCGTCGAAGATACCTACTGCATTCGTGTACTGTATGGTCAAGGAATTTAATTGTGCAGCCATTATAAAACCCAGTCACAGGTATCTAACGATTCATTTTAACGTAAGTACTTTATTTTTTTTCTTGTGAAAGTCGCATGCATTAAGACATGGTTCAATGCTGGCTCAAAAATTAAGCCCTAGATGGTACTTCAGTTTCACGTTGTTGGAACTTCTGCATTAGAAGCTATATTTGTTGCTTCTGTATTCACTATTTAGCTAAGCACGATATCGTAACTGGATATCGGAATATCGACAAAACGATGCCAATAAACATACATGCATATCGACGAGATGTAGTTTACGACATTTAAGCGTGACCCTGATATTGTAGGACGGAATGGGTCTTTATTGAGTCGCATAACATTAATCTTCCGATTTATTTTTCATAATCGTTGCTCGACATGTTGTCTTTGGTCATTATTTCAGTAGTCATAATTTTGTTTCACCCCCATTTCTATAGTCATAACTATTGAATTACATATCTTTATTGGTCATTCAATGTGGTTATTGTATTGAAAGGTAGAAATTCAAAAGGAATATTATTATATTAAATAACGCTTACTAGAATTTTATAGTTAGTCCTTTAAAACTTTAGAGAATATAATGATATGTTAAAAATAATAGTAAAATTAAGTATAAAAATATAACCTACAGCATTTATGAAAAATAAAGGCTATGCTTTTTGATATTATGATGATCAGTTTTATGACTTTTTTCTTGTACGATATGTAACATTATTGTACTTAATCATTATATTTATTTCGCGTTATATCTAACTAGTATTATGACTATTGATTATTATGACTAAAAATAATATGGACACCAATTTCTGACTTTCGAAAATTGTAATAATGAAATTGTGGGAGTCAAAGGGATCCCTGTAGTAGTACGGTACCCACCTTTTAAGCTAACCACTGCTAGAATATACAAGGAATACTCGTAGAAGTCCACTCAGTGAGCTCTGTATTGTATTACTTTGTTTTACGACAGTAGCGCAGTCAGAGGTGTCGAACAAAGCAATGCAGATATATACCTAGATGCAAGTCAGCGGAAACTGCAAGCTCGCCGATAAACATATCCCAGGAACACAGCATCGTCGAGTCAGACAATGACAATGTCGCGCGACGCAAATGTCATCAGATAAAAGCCTTTACTCCACCGATAACAGCGAAAATACTCATTCATTTAATTAAAACTCACTCGCATGAATAAAAAATTTATAAATTATTTTACACCAGACTGGTTCAGGTGGAGTGTTAAAATCTCGACGTTTCCACATGAGGATCGTGAAAAAGTGGGAAAAAAAATAATTGAACGCTCTCGGGGTGAGAGCGTCGGATAATTAACAGGACGTGTCGCCAGATAAAAGTGTCTGTAGGTTTCAATGAGCGGGAATTCTGGGATCGCAGGAGCCGCGCTCGTGTTCCACGTTTTTAAGTGACGATATTCAACTTTGTTTACGTCGACGTTCTCGGTTACAATAACTCGCGCCTTTTGTTTTTTCCGCTCGCCGGCGCGCGACATTTTTGCAAATTAATTAATGGCCGTTGTAAAGTTCGCCATTCGAGGCGACTAAACATTCTAAGTACGCGCGTATAGAACAAAAGGACGTTATTGGGATTTACGATGCAAAGGGTGTTTTTTATATGTGCATTAAAAACCCAGACACTTACATTTTTTACAATAAACTGATGGAACGGCTGGGATGGACCCCTCTTTTCAAGGCATCTATTTGAGTTCTAATACCCTTTCAATTAGTTTATTTAAACTTAGATTTGGTACTTGATTTAGCTTAATTAAATCTAGCTTGGTCGGTCATGACAGGCACACAAAAAGTAAAAAAAGCCAAACTCATCTTTGTATTAAATAAAACGCAACCTGCTAATGTAAATTTAACATACTGTACTACTTTACTAATTTTACTGTGTTACTTTAGTAACCTATACCCGCTTTACTCGGAGAAATTTAGACTTTTAGAGACAACTAATTCATTCCTTTTTCAAACTAGCGTATGAAAAATTTACAACAAGGAACGACTTAATCGTCATTAACTAACGCTGAGTGCGGCCACTAACTTCTTACATAGTCAATCAGTTCCAACTAAACCAAGACAAATTAAGATCGTTACCTAATGAAGTTGAGGACGGTATCCGGCAACGAAGCGGTATCGTTGACGCAGGTGCCCGGGCGGGGCTCCGGCACGCGGCTGCTGATGACGGGCAGCCACGCCGAGCTGGACGTGGCCTGCTCCTTGAACTTGCCCTCGAATGCCTTCTGGACGTCCCCGATGGTAAACGTACAGATGGCTGAGCCCATCAGTCCCGTTGATGCAGTTGTGAACACCCCGTAGAATCGGCTGTCATCGCCGGGCACCTTGTAGATGCTCTCTGATGGACAAAGGTATGGGTGAGTGGTTATGTAGTGCTAAGTGCTTAGATAACATTATTTCGTTGTAGATTTTTAAGCGTTTTTTAATGTATACTTTTGAATTCGCAATAAAAAAAAAGAATATAACTTTGATTTCCGTTTTATTTTGTATTATTTATTATAACCAAGTTCCCTACCCGTTATCTACTGGCTACCGGATTATTTATTAAGAGGATTGTAAGGCTGAAAACTTCCATACAAAATACGGTCAAATTTCTCTCCCCTTAAACCTAGTCCTATTGATACGATTTTTGGTTATGATGTAGATATTATGGAAAACTAGGTCTGTACGTTTTCCTTTTTAATAAATTATTTATTGCAAAGTAAAAAAAAAAAAAAAAACGGAATCGTACAAACCTAGTTTTTAAATTAACTAAAACACAAAAAAAATATGGGAATCGGAGTTTATAAAGAGGGTGAGAAACGTTACTGCCCGAAGCTAATCGTGCGTGGTACATTTTTGACAACTACGCTTTTTAAGCATCGCTTTACCAACATTATGTATTGAAACATATCTACAATACAATACAATACAATACAAATACTCTTTATTGAACACCAAAAAAAACAAAACACGGAACAGTACATTTTAACTATAGGTATGGTATGTGTACGGTAGGTAGGTTCTACGTGCATCAAAATCGATTTGCCTTTTATTACATGAATCTTCTCACACTGCAGTGATAATAACTTAATTGAAAGCGTGTTCCACGTAGAACAATAGGCAGCGATCCATAATCTATTCATAGTTCAGTAGGTCGGGCGAGCTGGCCGCGCCGACTATCAAGCAACTTGCTATAATTGTGGGCTCCGAACTTTACACTTCGATGTCACTGAAAGTTGCTGGGACCATTTGAACTGTGTCTAGAATTATAAATGTCAACATTGATTATTAACAATGACTACAATTTCAAAGAGTTTGTCTCAAGAAAGTTTGACTTGGTATAATAATATAAAATTAACTTGTAAACTTGGTTTACTATTGTAAATAAGATTAAACTTCAGTTATAATTAAAGTTTTATAGCACCGAAGCAAACAACGTTGTAATTTATATTTCTTAGTTGATTTAAAAGAGGATAATACTTGTACAGTCAGCTGCAGATAGTTCGAACCGGACAGCGTGCCCATAAAAATGGGATGCATTGGATTTTCAAAAAAAACGAACCCGCGAAAATGTCAGAAAAATGAGATGTAACGTATAAGGATGAAGTAAATCTTAAAATAATATGAAAAATAAAAGATTTGACTATTTCCGGTTTAAGTTTACGAGAAAAGAAATACAGGTGGCCATCTTGACGAAGTCAGTCGTCGTACGAATTTCAAACTGAAAAGGTAACTCTGTAATCGCAATATTTACAATTAAAAGCCAGTGTGTTTAAGTATTGAGTTTATGCATTTACTACTGATTACCTTAAAGCTTATAGTTCAGAAGTGGGATTAATATAGAATATTGCTTAATATTCAATACGCCCACAAGCATTTTGTTCAGCCAACCTGTAACCTTTGTTCATTTTTAGGTTGATAAGTGCTATCGATGTCGAAAGACCGTGGAGATGCAGAGGCGCGCGAAGCGTCGGTCGTGTTTGGCGAACGGGTCGGACGCGACCAGGAGCCGTCGGCGCAGCCGCGCGGGCGCGGCGCGACACGACGTGCGCACGTGCGGCGCAGGCCCAGCCGGTCCAGGACCCGGTGTGAGCGGCCTTCACGGGCGCGCTCGCGCTCGTCGGACAGCGTATCGGCGGGAGACGAACGCGGGAGGCAGCGTCGGACATCGAGGAAGCGCCGGCGGAGTCATCGCGACCGGGGCCAGCACGAGCGGAGCCAGCAGAAGCGGATCCACTCGAGACAAACGAAACGTAAACGCCGTGCAACCGTAAGTGTTTCTAGTTCTTGTTCTGATAACCGTGCAAGCCGCGGAACACATAACTTAAATAAAACCGTTAGCAAAACTGATGTAAACACGGGAACATTTTCTTTACAAGACGGATTTGATTAAATTACTGCCCTCTTCTACGTCTCAATCGCAGCATCACTTTTCGATGAACAGCAACGCGGTGCCGGAATTCGATCCAGCTAGTAAAGAGCAAACTATAGATTTATGGATTAAAAAAGTCGAAGAATGTTCTTCCATGTACCAATGGTCGGAGACACAGCTCATACATTATGCTTTGCCTAAACTAGGTGGGATAGCAAAGGTTTGGTATCAAGGTCTACCCACACTTAATTATACTTGGCCCCAGTGGAAAGAAAAATTAACTAAAACGTTTCCAACTGTACAAAATTATGCCCAGCTTTTACACGAAATGTTAGATAGAAAAGTGAAATATAATGAATCGTTAGAGGTTTATTTTTACCACAAAATAAATTTACTTAATAGGTGTAATATATCCGGAAAAGGGGCGGTAGATTGTATTATTTACGGGTTAGAGGATAAGGGCATGAGACTAGGGGCCCAAGCTGCTAATTATTCTGAACCGGAGGATTTGTTAGCCTACTTTAAGTCTATTAAAGTCGAAGATTTAAAGGACAAACGCACAACATTTTTTAGAAAACAAACTGATACAAACAATGATTATAATAGAAGTAGTTCCATTAAATGTTTTAACTGCAACGAGATAGGGCATCCAAGTTTTAAATGTCAGAAGCCGTTGCTAACTTGCACTGTTTGTGAGCGATTAGGGCATCAGAGTTCGAATTGTAGACTCTTTGTAAAAGTAAGTGATGACAGTAGCAGAATCAGTGAAGCTACAAAACCAGTGTCGGAAGTTAAGTTAGCCGGAAATCTAGATGACAAATATATACTTTCGTTAAAAGTTAATGGAAAACTTAAGACGTGCTACGTCGATCTGGGCAGCCAATGCACGATGATTCGGATAAGTGATTTTAAAGAATTGGGGGTAGATTATTGTACTGCTAACTTACCCTCTTTAAAAGGTTTTGGTGAATCTGTTATTAATCCCATAGGAAAATGTACCGTTCATGTAGAAGTACAATCGGTTGCAACTTCAGTAGAAATATTGATAGTACCTGATTCATTGCTTAAATATCCCGTATTACTCGGTCACACATTTACAGAGCAAGCTGGAATTTTAATTATTAAAACTGATGAGTGTTTGATTCTACAAAAACGACCTGAGGTGCAATTTAAACCGGGTAATAACAAACTAAGATTGATGGTAAGTTCTGATGTACATGTTAGTGGTATGGGAACGGTACCGGTAGAAATAGATACTTGTTCTACGTGTAAAGTGTATGTGCATGAGTCTGTAAGAGAAATAGGTGTTCATAAATATTATATCCTGCCGGGCCTGTACACAATTACCAACGGAAAGGGATATGTCATGGTGGTTAATTTAAATTCGGTAACAGTGACTTTTCAAAGGGGTCAATTATTAACAAGAGCAAGCATTCGTGATGACAGCTATACATTTGAAGTTAATAAATTAGATGTGACCGAGCGCGAGTCATTGTTAAGGGATCTTAGAGTAGATAAGGAATTAGGAATGGAAGACAAGCACAAATTACACATGTTGCTGCAAAAATATGATAGTTGTTTTTCGTTTAGTTTAACAGACCTAGGATTGACTAATTTAAAGGAAATGACTATAACATTAAAAGATCATACCCCAGTCGTATATCGGCCATATAGGTTAGCCTATTCTGAACGGGATAAAGTAAAGCAAATGGTACAAGAAATGTTGGACTGTGGTATAATTACTGAATCGTCTTCTGCCTACGCAAGCCCCATATTATTAGTGCAGAAGAAAACAGGGGACCAACGGCTCTGTGTTGACTATAGGGCCCTCAATGCGAAAACGGTAAAGGAACATTATCCTCTACCACGAATTGAGGACCAAATAGATCAGTTAGGTGGTTACGAATATTTTATTACCCTAGACTTAGCATCAGGATACTACCATCCCATCCCATCCGATCCCAAGACAAAACGGCCTTTGTCACCCCTGACGGACAATACCAATTTACACGTATGCCATTTGGGTTGGCAAATGCGCCTTCTGTCTTTCAAAAGACTGTTAATCAAATGTTAAAGGATGTTAAAAATAATGAAGCATATGCTTTTATGGATGATATTATAATCCCGGCACATAGCGTTGAACAAGGAATGGAGCGGTTGGAAACGGTTTTAAAATTAATTAAAGATGCGGGTTTGACACTAAAACTCTCCAAATGTAACTTTTTCTGTAAAAGCATAGACTACCTTGGGTTTGAGATAAGTAAAGAAGGAGTAAGACCAGGTTCAGGCAAAACAGAGGCAGTTGAGAACTTTAAGCGTCCAAGCAATCAACACGAAGTGCGCCAGTTTATAGGCTTGGCTAGTTTTTTCCGTCGTTTTGTTAAAAACTTTGCCATAATTGCTAGTCCTTTAACAAAATTGTTAAAGAAGACTAGCAAATGGGAATGGGGCGCCGATCAGGAAAGCGCATTTGCTTCTCTTAAAATGGAATTGGTGCAAAGACCTATACTCGCCCTTTACAACCATCATGCTCCAACACAAATACATACTGACGCGTGTAAAACCGGCATAGCAGGAATTTTACTTCAGCAGGACGATGTAGGGCGATGGCGGGCAGTAGCGTATTACAGTAGGCAAACTACGCTAGAGGAACAAAAATATCATTCTTTCGAACTAGAAACCCTGGCAGTAGTCGCGTCCTTAAATAGGTTTAGAGTGTATGTTCTAGGAATTAAATTTACTATACTGATCGACTGTAGTGCCCTACGTACTACATTATCAAAGCGAGACATCATTCCCCGTATTGGTAGGTGGTGGTTACAGTTGCAGGAGTATGAATGTAACATCGAATACAGGCCCGGGTGGCGCATGGGTCATGTTGACGCGCTTAGCAGGAACGCAATTCCAATGACGAAAGAGCCCGAAGCTATATTCGATGTATTAATAATAGAGACAGATGATTGGCTTTCTACTATACAGAGCGTCGACGAGGAGGTCCAACAAATTAAACGTGTACTAGAAGACCCTGAGACTCCTAGAGTAGCTGAAATTCGCATGAATTATCAATTAAAAAATGGAAAGGTATATAGGATGGTTGATGGTCAACTTAAGTGGCTCGTTCCTAAGGGAGTAAGGTGGCAATTGCTAAAAAAAAATCATGACGAGCTAGGACATTTTGGAGTTGAGAAGACCTTGGATAAACTTAGGTCGCTTTATTGGTTTCCCAAGATGAACAAGTTCGTCAAAAAGTATGTGCAATCATGTTTAGAGTGCTCTTATTACAAAACCCCGGCGGGAAAGAGGCAAGGAATGCTTCACCCGATCCCAAAAATAGATCAACCATTCCATACGGTGCATATGGACCACTTAGGTCCTTTTGTCAAAAGTAGGTCGAAAAACACTTATTTACTGGTATTGATTGACGCATACACTAAGTACATATCCCTTTATGCCGTTAAGAACACTAAAACTAAATCGACAATAAAAGTTATCAATAATTACATTAGTTTGTTTGGTATACCTAGCAGAGTGATAAGTGATAGAGGTACGTCATTTACGAGCAAGGGATTTAAGGATTTTATTACTCAGTTAGGTATTAGGCATGTGTTGAATGCGGTTGCTACGCCGAGAGCGAATGGTCAGGTTGAAAGATATAATCGGACTATCTTGGGTTCGCTCTCGACAAGGAACCACAATCATAACGAGAATGAATGGGATAAGCATTTAGAAGAAATTCAGTTAGGGCTTAACACGACTATAAATAAAGCTATAGGCAGGAGTCCGTCCGAGGTACTTTTTGGATTCAGATTGAAAACCAAGGGGGATGGGATCGTGACATCCCTATTAGATCAAGAAGGGACCACTCATCGTTCGCTTGATGATATTAGGGAGGAAGTAAATTTGAGAATGGAAGAAGAACAAAGAAAGAATAAGGTTAGATTTGATCAGGGTAGAAAAGTTGCTACTAAATATAAAGTAGGTGATTTAGTAAGGATTGAGAGGGACATACACAGTAACAATGGTAAATCAAAAAAACTCCTCCCTAAATTACAAGGGCCGTACAGAGTTATTACAGCTTTAGAAAAGGACAGGTACGTAATTGGGGATACGCCTTTAACTCGCAAACAAAATCGAAAATATGAAGCTGTGGTTTCTGTGGACAAAATGTTTCCGTGGTTAACATTTACTCATGATTTGGTAAATTCAGAAGATGATAATTCATTCAGTGAGGACGATAGGGATAGTGAGACGGTCGCGGCAGAGGCTGTACTTAATGTTGTACCTGAGGAGTAGAGGAGAGCAGTAATAGGAAAATTTTAAACTAATAAGAATAACTATATAAAGAAGAGTGTTAAATTTAAAAAAAAAAAAAATGGATTACAAAAAAAATAATTGTAGGCTAGTTTTGAACTGATAATTGATTTATGAATTGGAAAGATTTGTATTTAGATTGGAAGTTATAAATCAACACACAATCGAGTTTGACAGTTGAGAGGGAATTAGGTTCCCGTGTGTAATGTGCGCAATGAGGCCATCTGGTCAGGTATTGGAGCGCTGGAATTATAAATAGGCTGTAATTGACTTGGAAGTTAATGTATAAAAATGTAAGGAATAATATTGTTAAACGTATAAGGATAAACTTTATGTTAGGGTGGAAATGTTTAATCAGCATACATTGGAGTCTTAGGACAGTTGTGAGTGTGCTAGATTTAACATGTTTTAGTTGCGCAAGGAGGCCGTGTGGGCCATGAATTGGAGCGCTTTCATATGGAATTAATATGGAATTGGAAGGAATTTTGATATGCATAGGGTGGAAAAGAATAATCTGACACACAAAGGAGTCTTATGGCAATTGGGAGTGTGTTAGATTATTCATATATATATTTGCTATCTTTCTTGTAAAGTAGGGCTTACTAGATCAGACTGCTAATTATCAATTAATTGTATAAGTTAAAACAGTGTATTAATGTAATAGGAGTGATGATATAAATTATTATCGAATGCAATGTTAAGTAGAAAATTGATGGAACAATGAAATTCAAGATGGCCGAACATTTAAGGCAAAATAAAAGTAATAATAGATATAGGTATTGCTAAACCATCACAAATAGTAGTGCATATGACTACGATCTGTAATAGGTATATGTTATTAGTAATTTCGAATAGTCTGGATGTAATAGATTTAATTTTAATTTAAGTAAATTTGAATACTATAATGTGTTATTAAATTTTTTTAAGGAATGTGTATTTAAAAAAATTATCCGAGAGGACTCGGCTTGTTCAGGATGGCCGACTATAAGGATGAAGTAAATCTTAAAATAATATGAAAAATAAAAGATGGTTAATTGACTATTTCCGGTTTAAGTTTACGAGAAAAGAAATACAGGTGGCCATCTTGACGAAGTCAGTCGTCGTACGAATTTCAAACTGAAAAGGTAACTCTGTAATCGCAATATTTACAATTAAAAGCCAGTGTGTTTAAGTATTGAGTTTATTCATTTACTACTGATTACCTTAAAGCTTATAAACGGGATGTTTTAAGTATCGGCTTGGATAAAATGTCAAGATGATGTAACTGCATAGATTACCTAAAAGATTGAAATGGTGTGTGTGTTTCTCGAATGGTTAGAAATTTTAGGCTTTCTATCCCATCCAATGTTATCCTTAGATACGGCTGATATTTTCACCATTCAATCTTTTAGGTAATCTATGCAGTTACATCATCTTGACATTTTATCCAAGCCGATACTTAAAACATACCGTTACATCACATTTCTCTGACATTTTTGCGGGTTAGTTTTTTTTGAAAATCCAATGCATCCCATTTTTATGGGCACGCTGTCCGGTTCGATCTATCTGCAGCTGACTGTACATTTGAATAATTAAACAGTTGTGTTTTATACAAAGTCGTCATCCCAAAAATACCACGATCGTTACTTCAGTAAAAGTCCAAGTGCTTTACTGGGGAGCCCGTTGTTTCAAATATATATTTTTGGTCATAATGCCATTTTTATAACTTTATTGATAGTTATATTTTTTATATCGCTGGAGCTTCGTCTATCGTGTACACAAGGCTAGGTTAGGATGTTTGATTTATGAAAATCGTAAAAAAACCAACAGTTCTAAAAAAATACCTAAAGACTTCCGATTAATACGACCTACAACACATTATTATCAAAAATAAATATGGCAGACGATATAGACCCGCTGTACTTATACAGGGTGCACCAACTGCTTGTAGCTTCAGTCATGACTCAGAGAAGCGCCGCAACAAACAGCCCTAGGCTGAAGCCAGACGAGCGTATTTTTTGAGTTGTGAGTCGTGTAATTTCTGCTCCTCCATTCATCATACCACTACTACTACTATAAAACTGAATGGAGGAGCAGAAATTACGCGACTCACAACTCAAAAAATACGCTCGTCTGGCTACAGCCCTATTCCGAAAAGACCGTTAACGCGACGTTTACGCAAACGGCGCTAATGGCGCTTGAACGGACATGTAAATAACACACCTATAGCAAATACTGAGCACTTGAGTGTTCCTATTACATTCTCATGAGTTATGCAAGGAATGTAGCGGGGCGCGTGAAAAACCGTCGAGCGCCGCCGTTAATATTCGATGAACTCGGTCTGAGACCGGCGGATCGGCTAGACTGTTAGAATCGCTCACTTTTGAGACTCCATCTGAATGTTTGCGAGAGATTCTCGCTACGTTAGGGATTAGGTAAAGGGTGTTTGCGTTCCTATCGCTGAGTTAAAAACTGCGCACATAAAATATTTTCTTAAACAACAACGCTTCCGTTTGTCAACAGTACAGTAGAAAAAACTTAAAACTTGAGGTTTAGTACGGAGTTCAACAAAATAATATAAATCGTAAATACATCTACACTTTCGAATTAAGATGGAGGAATCAAAACAATTACTTCTATTGCCCTTTTAATCTACCTAACCTAAACCTGCTATAGTAAAACTTTAGACTATACATTTTGAGAAATCATCTTTCGAATGTAAAATGATGTTCTAAATTAGAAACTTATGTTGCTTACTGAATTCATTTTCAGAAACAAGTAAGCATAAACACACGCACAAATTTGTATCTTTGTTTAACATTATAAAACCACTTACGTATCTCATTGAAGTAAAAGGGGAACTCTCCAGGAATGCTGCAGTTAAGTCGAGCCTTGAGGTATGTGGCCCAGTTCTGGCTAAGGATGTTCTTGCCGCCGGTATCACGCTTGCAGACGCGGGCCACCCTCGAGTACACCGCTTTGCCGCAGTTAATATATTCCACAGCTGTCTCCCGGAAGAAGAATAGGACGTACTCTCCGACGTCAAAGGAGCCCACGAAGTTGGGTTCTAGAAAAAAAGATAATTGTTGACGCTCTGCTCTATAACTATAATTATTTCACACTGCATAGGGAAATATAACTCGAATCACGGCTAACTATTTTTAACCTTAAACACAATCACCTTCTACTTAAGTGAAAGTTTCACAAAAATGTAACTAATCCGGGCCAGTAAGTGCGCTTGGATTTGGACCTAACATCTTACTCTTATTTTCGAACGCTGGACGTTCGTAAATCATCAAACTTGTTGCTTAAAGTTGTCTCCAGTCCATACTTATAACGATATTGATTATTACAACGTATCCACTAAACGTCCCAATCCAACAACGCAATTAGTAGACAAATCCATACGAAATTACAATAACCTCGTTGTAATTTAGTCAATTAAATGTATTTTATGTGTTCCGAGCGCCGTTCCCATGTTAATGCCGTAATATCAAATTGCTGTTATTCCGTGTGATGTGCGATAAATATTAGATGAAACGTTGGGCGTCGATTATGTCATGGAATACGGGGCGTCAGTGGGAGACATTAATAAGTGCTTATTAGCTGGTGCTGTAATGAAATCGCCACGTGCCCAGGATTAGAAGCACACGGCCCGGTCGATATTCTCATAGCCGCCATTGTCGATGACACTAAACCTAACAATATGCTTTTACCAACTGTAAATATTAAAGTTTAATAAGGTTTCTGCGAGCGTCTGCTAATCTTTTAAAGTTATTGCGGCGATAAATTTGGCTTCATCATTATTAATAGTTCCGATAAAGCCCGGCTATTTGTTTAATGAATATGTTGTACGTGGCGATACAGTTTAACGATCAGAGTAGGTATTAAAGAGACATTATAGATCACTAATTTTTGACCAGTTACCCTATCTATATTAAACAGATTTTGTGTCATGAAACTGATAGGGTTATGGACATCTAAATAAGACTAATAAATGTCATTATAATTTTCATTATACCTTCCTATTGCAGTTCACAGGAATTAATGAACACCATCTGCCCCATTTCATTAAATAGCTAATTAATTAAGTAACACCATTCTTGTCGTAATCTTCTGAGTTTCTGCTTGAAATTGCTGCTTTGATTGCAACTTACGTTTAGGCAGTAAATGATAGCGTCTCCCTAATAACCATATAGGGTTACCTAATGATGTTGCCGTTCCTTATATTGGCACTTTAATGAGGAATATAAGCATTATGGGTCACAATAAGGTTTGAATGAAACTTTTCGGACTAAATGAGACTAAAGAAATCATCATTAACTTTCATTCAGTCTGTAAAAGTTCGTTCATTGAGTCGCTAAAAAAATTGACCTGAATTTAAGGTATTAGGTACTTTTATTTCGTATAAGTTGGCTATTGAAATATAATTTATGGATTCCTAAATGCCAAGTGGGGTAGTTCTATTTATAAATCCCTAATATTATAATCGAACTCATAAGAGCCCATTCTTCTATTGTAAAATGTAGATATCAAATTAAATAAAAGTGTAAAAAGGGATAGCACTCGATCAATCATTAATGCAAAACCACTGAGTTCGGCCAAGTAGAAAATTTGGGGGCATCACGTCCCCTATTGTGAGCTCTCTCACAGTGGTCGGATTTGTAGAAATTCTACTCCTAAAAATGGTCAAAATAGACCGTGGGATCCGTGATATGGACCTCTGGAGCCATTACAATAATGAACTTTGGTTGTTTTATTATTTTCAAAATACATTATACCTACTTGGTGTATCAGGCTACTTTCTATAGTAATGAATGTAATAGGTTTCAACAGTGACACATCAAGGTCCATTATGATCGACCATTGAACCCTTAAATGTCCGATATTGTTATTCAAAAGCAATGATTGTACAATCATCGTCATTTCATCGCGTGTTTGAATTTTAGCCATTGTCAGTTAGAATAAAATTCAAACAATAGTTAGTTTTTCAATGTTTGTCGTTTATAATCGCTTGAATAAAAGTCAGGTGGATTTATTTCATCGTCAGATTGAAAAAATTAATGCTTTCGTTTATTAAATAAGTCTACTATGTTAAGTTGATAAACAAAGAAGATTAAGGGTATAAATTCAATCTGCAGGTTGAACTAATTGGTCATATTACTTCGTGGTAAGGAATTAATATACCTTCTTGAAGGCAAATTCGCACAAGATATTTGTTGCACTAAATTTCCTAAATTAAGACGAAGGCAGGTGCGAAGTTTAACAAAATATGAAATATATAGCGTAATTAAATGCTGCATAGATATTTAATGTAGATTAAAAAGCAAAATTGCCTATTTAAACAAGTGATGTCCTTAGCAAGTGCCGTCTTTATGAAATTTTAAGAAATTTAATTAATCCTAACTGCAAATACGAATATTACAAATTACTAAGTAATTAGTCTACTAAAAGTAATTTGTAGAAATTTTATTTTACTTAAGTGCTGCATGACTGTTGGTTTTTACTTAATAGAGTTTTTTGGCATTAATTAATTATTTACGAAGAGAAAATATTTGACCTAGAGTAAGATAAAACTGTTAATTGTAATTATATATAATTCATCAGGGAATACCAAATTAATCTAGCCATAACTATGCTCTAGGTGCCAGACAAAGACAAGAGCAATAATATACTATCTAAAATTGCGCTTACAAATATCTACACACTAAATATCGATACATTCTAATACCTATAGTAATGGAGACGTGTCAGATATTTTAAGCACAATATTGGATAATATTGTTATTGTCGGTTACTGTACGTTAATATTTAGAATGAAAGTCAACTTAGAAATTAAAATGTGTTGACATACATCTGTCAACAGTGCGTGTTATTGTAATCTCAGGCCAATAAACGAACGAGTTTAATGAACAAATCGTTAATAACGGAAATTAAGCGAATTTGTCGGGTTGTAATTTCTATTCCGCTGTAACTACGGCACAAATTAACGGCAAGGACCGGGAGCATTAATGCTCGCGGAGCGGAAACAGTTTAATTTTCACTGTTTGGTTTGAGCCAATATCCGTTTGAATTTGATGGTTTCTATTTTCTATTGTCTGTACTCGGTGATAAGATAATAGGCTAAATAAGTTACTTTATACCAATTTATTTAATCAGAATGAGTATAATTTTGACAAATTTCGAAGCCATCAGGCATATTTATTTCTGACGTTGGGGAATATTCTGTGTCACGCATTTATTATTTTGTACCCGAAATTAATCCTCACTCGATTATTTACTAATACGATTAACGATAATGACGTAGGGATGCGCCGCCCGCAACCCGTAACTTTGTTAACTCACATAGCGTTATTACAGTTTTATACAGTTTTTATGGCAACGTTTTGATTCACACTTGACATAATAGCGTTCAAACGCAGAGAACGGCCGTAGCGAATATTTTATAATGCGGTACTTACTGTCGAGCCATTTGGAGTCATATTTCAAGGTCCTCTTGAAGGCGAACTCTTGTCGGCCGGTGGTCAAATTATGCAGATCTGTTCTGAAGATGACGGTGTCAGCTTTAGTGAACTCGGCGTTGGTGCCGGAGTAGAGGGCGGGCAGGTCCCCGGGGTTGCCGCGCTCGACCCACAGCGCCGTGGAGTTGTCGGCGGGGTCGTACGGGCACTTGGCGACGCCCATGCCGATCCCGGGCACGTACTCCCGCCGGGGCAGGTGCGTCAGATTCGACTGCAACAAAAAAGTTCAGTTTTATTGCGCTCGTCGCCACCGTCACGTCCCTATAGTTGTCTGTTGTTGGAGAGACATTTGGATTGTATCAGTAAATAAAATATTAAAACTAAAGCATGTGGTGGTATTTAGCAACCTTATTATCTTAATAGGTACCTGTAAAAGTTCCCCTTTAAAACGAAAGAAGTGAATGCAGGTAAGTTATTCACCTCCCTTATTTCCCTAAGCGACAGTAAAACAGAAAAAGTCTAAATTTTACGCGTGAACACGTCGATTTTATGCGCCATTAATCTAAAACACTTCTAAAAAATATAACGTTACGAGTGGATTTATGCGTTTCAAAGTCAGTAGCAGCCAACTGGCCGAGCCGCCCCCGGCCGGTCCCGCTTGACTCAACAACAACACATCTGCTATTAATTTTTCTAAAAATTTACGGCC
The DNA here is from genome assembly GCA_927399475.2 of Acleris emargana. Lineage (NCBI taxonomy): Eukaryota > Metazoa > Arthropoda > Insecta > Lepidoptera > Tortricidae > Acleris > Acleris emargana. Next base: position 9,163,067 of record OV656849.1, read on the forward strand.
GCTTCACGTTCAACGCGATTTATTAACCGAAACTTATTATTTTGAGGCGCTCGAATATTTTTCCGGCATCGTTCGGCCGTCCTCGGGAGAATTCCTCTATTAGTATAATGCGATGGGTGGCGGTACGGTTTTCGAAATTATCATAAAATTACTAAATGTAGCATAAACGTGGGGGTGGGCAGGGGCGGCCGTCGTCGTGGATTGAGACTTTATGTAAATTTTAACGACGCTGCGACCATCGGGGCCACCTGTGACCCGCTCCCCGCCCCACCTGTCGAAAACCTATGTCGTTTTTATTTCAATAAGCCGAGGATTAAATTAGGCATGCGAGGACGTGCCGCGCAGACCGCCGCGGGAACAAGGGTCTTTCCTCATTCCTGGCTGGCGTCTTACACTTTAACTGTATCTGTATCGGGAAGCCCTGCTCAATCATAATCGTTTACAGTCACGTGTTTTATTTTTCGCCAGGAAATCAGTTGGTTTGAAATACAAACGGTTTGTTATTTATTGTGAAATCAAATTGCGAATTAAAGGCCATCCAGTACACAGTTTCAAAGTACCGATTTAGTTTGTGCGGCCATACATTGCAGATACTATTTTAAACAGTTCCCACGCCGGAGTCAGCTGGCGGGGCGCGCTGTGTTCTAAACAGTCTAAACTCGGGTGTGAACTGTAAACCAAACTGAAAACCACAACGAGCGTTTACTTTTAAACTCACTAGGGTTGTATTATTTTCCCTGCGCTAGGGCCTCGTCCTAAGTCCAGGATAAACAAGCAAATGTATCGGACGGAAGAGCTCCCCTTGTAGAATAAGAAAGTTTGTCGACGGACCCGCGAGCGCCCCTCATTAGGCCTTTTGCTTTTGTTTATTTACGAAATTAGCATCTAGAAAGCTTTTCAGTGACGGAACGGAGCGTTCGTTGACGACGTAATGGTGTAGCATTCAATAAAAGTTGACGGCCGCGGAATTTACATCTTTGTCGGGGTTCGTATTTTAATAAGGTTCTATTACCGGTTTTATTGCGGTTCCATCAATAGCTATCTTTATAGATAGAACAAATACTTATTCGCGGTGCGGCTTACATTGTTCCGGGTAGAATTAAAAACGAGCGGCAAGACATTATACGGAAAACGCAAGCTGTAGATAAAGCAAAGTAGTCCTTTCTAACTGCCTTGTTTCCTTTAGTTTTGCAACAAAGTCCGAAGCCAGTCCTTTACTTTAGAATTACCGACGCGCACCTTTAAGTGACTTTATCTCAACACTTCAAAACAAAAATCTAAGAAAAGGATTATTTTGAACTACGTTTTTCTTTGATATTGATCCTATAGAATCAGGACTGAGACGAGCCTACGATAAATAAAATTTAAATTGTATCTTTTTTAGGCCAATCCAAGACCAATATAACTATACTCGTAACTAATTCTTACATATAGCCTACATAAAGCCACAAAGAAACAGACATGGATATAGTCACATAAAAATAACATCCATATCCATACTTCCTATACATCTAAAATCTATTCTGAACTTGTGGGTACTTTTACAATGTAAAACAGCGGACATGAGACGCTAGTAGTTGGCACCTGCAGATACGTCCATGAAATACGACAATGGCTTCCCGATACAATGTGAACACGTATATCAGGCGAAAGAAACTTTGGAGACCGCCACTGCAATATGCAAGCACTGAACACTCTGAACAGACATTTTATTCAGCTTTGCTCTGAGAATAGCGGTAATGGGAAGTTGCCGCATCCGTGAATTGTTAATGGTAAATGTTTATTCATTGCTTCGATCGATTTTTTGAATTTGTAGGGTTGAATTTTGTAATGGTTTGAAATGGTTTTTGTTTTTGTTTCTAGTGTTGCTTTACCTACAAACTATTTAATGGATAACTTAGTTTTACATATCGTCAGGTTTAGTGATAATAATCTTAAAAATAAAATCCTATCAACTAATTTGTCTCAAAATGTTACAAAATACCTACTGTCATCATTTTAAATTCAATTAAAAATATATATATTCTGTATAAAGTAATTATTCTGTGATTACCTAAAGACGAGGGAAGGTTTAATTTAACAGAATCTACAAGACTAATGATTAATTAAGAAAAGCCTTACTTGCAAATATAAAGGCGTTGTTGTATTGAAGGTAGATAATTGTTTCAGTGTATAAAGGGGTGTACGTGTACAGAATGGAAACTTTCAAACACAGAAGGGAGTTCAAATTGAAGATCGCTTGGAGCGACAAAGTTTTGACAACCATGTCACTATCAGCTAATAAGTAATAGCGAGGGAGCGATCTGAATCAGTAACGAGGCGCTTCGCCGAGCTATGTCGAGACTGAACAATATCACGCATTTATATTAATAATAATTATATACTTCCAAATAAATGTAAGAGTAGACCATTATTTTCCTTTATTACTGTATACTTTTACAAGGACTAGCGTATTCATTTGAAATAATTAAGTATCAATTCCGAATCGTTCAATACTCTGAAAGCCTTTGTCACTACAGTCCCTTGGCATTTTTAAATAAGTAGCATTTTATCATTTTTTTTAAAGACGGAGATCTTTACTAATTACAATAGTAAGGATTGCGTTTAATTCCAATTATTTCGCGTTATTATTTGCGTTTTTCCAAAATTCAAATTTCATGTACTGATAAAATATGTCAGTTTTTTCATGACTTCTTTTTATGACTTCCTAAATAAATTTCAGATTTTAAATTTGGGTACCAAACGGCTACCACGCTATAAAGGGCTAAGTAAATCAAACGCCCAAGTAGACCTAAGCACCAACGTAGCAAGATCCCACGAGACGCAAGTCTGCATAATCAGAATTCCGTCAAAGTTAGGGTACAAGTTTTGACAGCCCGTATCACTTGCACACACAGCTCATTCCGCATTCCTAAAATAGAAATAAGCAGAGTTTTGTTAGTTCGCAGATGCGAGTGTGACGCGGGCGAAGTTCGGAGCCGGCGGTACCTGAGGCCGCCTTCCTACATATTTAATAAACTTCCAAAAGTATTACGTAGGTTTTGTTTTATTGAGGTATTTCAATGGTATAAAAAAATTGAGCGAGTTATGTCCTTATGTAAAATTAAATAAAGCTTTAAAACACGAGAGATATATGCGGGATTTTGGCAAGAATGACGCAGAGACCAATTTAAAACAGTTTAATTGATGTCTTGATTAGAAATGGCAAATATCGCATAACAACACATAAAAAAGTCATTTTGAGAACTTCCTTCTGTTTGAAGTCGGTAAAAAGAAGACTTTGGGATTGATTGTCCTTGTGTTATTTTTGCAAAGCTTGTTTAGTGTACAGTACAGTAAGGAAAACTTGATATAATGTGAATAAGACATAAAAAGGTACGTCTTTCAGTTTCCCTTGCTGTGCATCCTTTTCGTATGTATAGGGTTTCCTCCTGCACAAACTACATATTTCAAACTAAACTAAACCAAATCTCGAGGATGGACCTATAATTGAGCTCCACGCAAATCGCCGCAACATTGTATTAGCCACACAAAAATCCCCTTAGCATTCTATCTGGATAAAGGATTACCAGCAACCAATCGTCATCGAAACTGTGGCTTATAAAACTATAATGGCACAAACAAAGCAACAATCGTAAAGTGCGCGCGGTATTGGCTCCTAATTTCGAATGGGATAGGTCGCGCACCTGCGGCCTGACTCGCAGTATTGCCTGTGAAATACGACTGTGGACTTTAGATAACCGTATACAATGTTTGAATGCAAGAGTGTAGTTTGAAATATGTCGATGATTGAAATTTATAGTCTGTAAAATATTGGAGCGTATGAAACCAATAGTTTTTACTCGAGCAACCTAAAAAACACGAGTGTTCTTTTATACATCTAAAATGTTTTGAACTCTCGTTTGCAATATTTGCATAGGTGTATTGTACAGCCCGTCAGTAAAAACGTTGAACATGCTGGGCCTTCATTCCACACGGTAAAAACCATACCGTGTTTGATCTGTTATCGTATTGTCACCGTTTTGACAGCTCTTATTTACTTGACAGTAATGACGGCTGACGTCATAACAATACCATAACAGGTTAACTAAGATATCGTTTTTACCGCCTATAGAATACAGGCTCAGAGAAACTTGTACAGTCGCCGTGTAGGATATTTATTATATTTGATATTGTAGCGTGATTGGAGCTACAAGGTGCCCGAAAACATCGGCACACGCTTTTACGTCATTTTAGAACACCTCTTATATTATGACATTTTTGAACACCTCTTACGTTGTGACAATTCATATATGGCAGTTAAAACATGAAATTAAATAGACAAGGTACTAAAGTGTATACATATTTATGTACTCGACTGTACATAATTAATGTCATTGACTAAATCCTATTATCGCACCTTGATAATCATAACGTCACTATACGAAAAATGCACTTTTTAGACTAACAATGCCATCTAGTTCGTCTAATAGTAAACTATGGAATACAAAGACACTGTTCCTCTAATTCTGTTACAAGCGTCAGCTGGCGCTAGTGTCGTTTTGTCGTTAAGTGGGGATGGCACCCATGCGCATCGGAATAGTGGCGTGTTCTCATTAGCGACGCGCGAGTCGACAGTAATAGAAGTGTCTCCACGAAGAAGCTTGTCATTTTTGGTTTAATGACGTTACGTCTCAAAATTATTAGATAAGTGTGACCTTTTTTAATGGAATAATGTTTCTTTACACAAAATGACACTTTTGCTTATGCATTTTTGTAACTTTTAGCAATCATAACTTCAAGTAATAGCGTCACTATAGTTTTAATGACAGTATTCTTGTTATGGGTAGACGAAATTGAGAAAAGCTTATCGTATTTTTTTGTAAAGTGACATTTAACCCACAGTGTCTATAACCATAACACAGAATATTTTTTTATCAAAAGAGTCATTTTAGTATTAGTGACAATATTTTATTTATGGGTGGACTAAATGAGAAAATATTATCGTAATTTTTTGTTAAGTGTCATTTAACCTATAGTGTGTTTAGCAATAACACAAAATGTATTTTAATAAACAAGGCATTAGTTAATGAAAATTACATAGTAGCGTGTTATGATCTACAAGCTCAGCTAGAAGAACGAACGAACGCAGGGGAGAAGTTAGTACATTTTATTATAAATCTAAATTAAATTGCTTAAACTATACAATGAACGAACTTAAAACAAATGTTACGGAATGTTATTTTTGGACTGAAGTCGAAGGACAAAAAAGTGCTTATGAGATCGGCACTTGCGTTTATAAATTCATAGAGAAAAAAGCAAATCTTACATCTGATAACATTGATTGATTTCATTTCTACTAGGACAATTACTTTACTCGTGGGAGGACCTTGTGCAGGGTCCGTCCGGGTTGGTACCACCATGTTATCCATTAACCTACCGCAAAGCAGCAGTGTTCGCTTTGTTGTGTTCCGGTTTGGGGATAAGACAGCCGGTGAAATGACTAGCATAGAGGCATTCCATCTTAGTCCTCAGGGTTGGCAGTGCATTTGCAGTCTTATGAATGCAAATGTCTATTATGGGTCACAGTTTCCACTTACCATCAGGTGGCCTGTATGCCTTCCTATGCCATAAAAAACAAAAACTGTTTCATTCTCTGTTTGATTCCGGTCTCGAGGAAGAAACTCCCGATCATACATATTTTTAACCGTCCAAATATTTTGTCTCTTGCCCAGCTAGCCTTAGTTCTGTCCTTACTTTTGTAAATACGTCCTTTGTTCAAGTTTTACCTGAGTATATCTATTCATGACTTTAATATTAAGTTGTAAATAGCCATTTTAGTTTTAGTAGGGTAAAGTCACCAGTGGTCAGCCAGAGACCTATAGTCGGCCTCTACCTATAATTTGTATGAGTGCGAAGAGTACGAAATATTTGTATATTTGTTTACGTAACTAGCTATTAGGAAAGATATTGGAAGTGAAAAGTTAATTTTGTGTGACACAAATATGTAAAAGACATTGGTCTCACTATTTTTTAGACGTAAGATACCTTTTGAAGTTGATTTTTATTAAAAATAAAAAAAAGATAATACTATGATATTGTATTTTTTATCACACCTAAAACCGTCCATATTTCGATTTTATTTAAATTGAAAAGGTATAATAAACATTCTGTAGTGTATGTTCTTTATTCATAATACGGTTTTTTATTGTTTTTACAGTGTTTTTGATCAAATTCAAAACATTTTAAAAATATGATGTCATTGTTACCTACAAAATATTAAAAATGCGGCAATTAAAATACGGAAAACTGACACTAAGTAATAATTTGTGGAATAATGACACAAAAAAATAACATAAAGCTTAATAATGAAGCCGTTTATGAATAAATGCAACAATTGGGTACTCGACATAATATACTGGGCCACGTTGTTTGTAAAACAGTCGTTAAAAATGCGAATTTATAAAAATAATATATGTTTGTAACATTTTTACTGATTGCAAATTTCAAACCTCCCTAGATAAAAATGGTCTTTTTTGCTTAGTGACGTTTTGATTATCAAGGTGCGTTATGTTAAAAGCTGTCATAACTTTTAAAACAAAGTGGAAGTGGAAGTTTACCACTACATCCTTGAGTTGGCGACTTACTTGTAATATTTCGGTATAATGTATCTCTCACAGCCCTTCTCTAAAGGGAACGATAAAATAAGGAAGGTGATACATTCCACCGAAATTTTACAAGTCTGCCACGTAAATACTTGATGCAAAGTTGATTTATCCTCATGTTTATATGGCTATTTATACTTCTCAGTTGGTACGTCTTTTCAGAGGATCATGAAGCTAAAAATTTCCATACAAAATACGATAACGTTTCTCTCCCCTCAACCCTAGTCCGATTATTACGTTTTTCAATATGTTATAGATATTTCTTGGAAAAATACAAATACAAAATTAAAACAGAATCGGACAAACCTAGTTATTTTATATTAACTACAACATGTTTAAAAATCGTGGGCATTTGACTTGATTTAGGAGTTGAGAATCGTTATCGGCCGAAGTTAAATTTGTATTGAATAAAATTGACAGCTTCGCGATTTCAACGTAACTTCAAAATACTTTTGAACGGAGATTAAACGAAAGTATCGCCACCTCATTGGTCCTAATCGGTTAAATCATTAGGATCACAAAGGGTGCCATGACTATACAAGAGTTGCTTATATGTCCACGGGAATACTCATTTCCTCCAAAAACCTCATCATTTAGCTGTTGTTGAGAAAACTTCACCTAGATTTAACTTTGTACTATACATTTTGTAGGCAGACATAACTTGAGTATAATTACAATCGAACTACAAAAGGCCAAGTAAGGTAGAATTATTAAACATCTAGTTTTCATTTATTTAGCGATGATATTTATTTATTTATTTATTAGACACAGTAACAAATTACAAACACATGAACATTGTTAAAACTAAGGTAATTATGTAGATGACATTGAGTGTCCGTAACTTAATAACAACTGTGTACAGCGTTCTCTAAAAGTTATATAGCGATATTCATTTGGAAACTATTTATATTCAGCCTAGAGACGCACTTTTTGTCACAATTTTTCTATATTGTTATTACCGCTTTTACTTTCGTATTGTGAACGTTATGATGAGTCTTATTAAATAAATCAGAGGCCCTGTATAAGTATCTTAATCATGTGTTCTTATCTCAATTAAAACAATAACTTCTATACTCATATTAAAAGTTATATCAAACAAAATGTGTGTCATAGACTAACTGATTCAACATTGCAGATCGATGTCAGACACATTTTCCCAACAAAGTATTATCCCACAATTAAGCAACAGTACTCATCAGTCATTTGTTTCTCCCCGATTACCAACGATTTGTTCAAAAGATTTAAAACGCACGCATTTATCTTATTGGAACAAAATGCGATAAGCCCCGCGTATTGATTGTTTCCATTTAAATTGAATGCCTCGTTCTGGTCCGCTTTCCAGGAGTCAAATGAACTGAAAAATAATAAAGCACCGGCTGACGAAGTGCGAGATCTTTGACGCTCAACCCTCTTTTGTTTATGAGCCATTTCGAAATTGAAAATGAATCTGTATATTGTTATTTGAAATGCTCAAGAGAGCTTAAAGCCTTTTTGACGTGACCTAAATATAGATCACCATATACACGGTGATTGGTAATGTGACGCATTCGAGTTTGGAGTGTATAAAATCGCTTATTTACAGTATTTCAGGATTTTGCAAACTAAATGTAATTTTTTCGAGACTTGATCCAGAATAGGCCAAAAAAAAAACTGATTTTTTTTTCATGTATCCATATGGAATGTCACTAAGAAGTTTGAAAATCGAAAACGAATCGAATTTTATCGGCAGAAATCGGAATATTTTTATTAAAGAATTTAAACAAATCGGAACATTATCTTTAATATCTCGGAATCTTGAATACTAAGTATAATTGGAACGGGTTATAGGATAGGCTACTACAAGACCATGAATACTGAAAATGAGTTGTATGAGTTGAATGAGTTTTACGCTCCTCAAAGTAATGCGTCACATTACCTTATCATCCAGTATGCATTGGCGGACTTATAAACTGCATAAATTTGTTTGAAAGTTCTCCGTAAATGGATGCAGTTTATTTGCTCGTGAGTATATTTAAGTAGCTTCATGCTTTTATAGCAGCATTAAAAACTTATAGGTAGTATTCGCAGATACCTTTTTAAAAAGTATGCTAATAATGATTTGTATTGAAGATGTGAAACTGGTAACACCTGAATTAGGAACATGCTTTATTCCATAATCACTTCAGTTCAGTTCACTTATGTATAAATTGTACGAAATGATGATAATGCATAACATTATATTAGAAATTAAAAGAATTATACGTCATAAAGTGGACCACACGTGAACACCTGATTAACAAACATTTAAACTGGAATAAAAATCCGTTATCCAGAAATACCTGAATTTTCCGACCCATCGCCACGAAAATTGAGCATCCCTTCCGCTCATGTGTTTTACAAATGGTAAACAATAAATTCATTATATCGAGAGAAAAAAACAAATAGGTAATATCAGGAACGCGCAGAGCACTGTCATTTGTTTCCAATAGCCGTCCAATCGCAAACAGCCATTTGTAACAGATATATTGGTGGTTGCAGTGAATATGAGTCGGGTCCTACAGCGGTTTCGCGTCTGCAATTGTGATCGGACCATTTGAGTACAGTCAAGGGAAAAAAATGTGGTCAATGTTTCCAAACATGGGGAGACGGGCTTTTGATCTTTTCACGAAATGCTTTTAACATCCAAATGTTACAAGATTGTTCTCATGTTTAAAGTTAAACTGGTCTTGCTACGATACGACTTACATAAAGGGCATTATTTAACTCATTATTTAATTTGTTTATAGAATAAAATGTATACCAAAATGAAGATAATTTTATTGCGAACATGGTGATATAGGGTTGTTTGTGAAATATAAGTCAAAATTCCGGTTGTCGAGTTTTAAAAACGAAAAAAATCAGCATTTATTACTCAAAAAAATCCAAAAACACAAATTACATCATTAACACAGGTTTCGTCAGGTGACAGTCAGGTTATTTAATTGTAACATAATTCGGACTATTTATTAAGTAAATTGGCCACATGACCCGTCGGTAACAAGGCCGTGGATAGACTAGTTAGTCTACTATCGAGTAAAGGTTAATATCTACCCTTTTGTACATCTTATCGTTTAACTTTAAAATATGAGTGTAAAACACAAAATTTTAAAAATGAGTATTACAATATTCTTGTCCTTGACTGTACCAACTGTGCACTTACAGGGGATTTCACTCAATTTTTGAAACTGACGCGCCCCTACCCTTAAGGGGGTGTGTGACAGATTAGTTACGCCGTGTTTAGTTTATTTCAGTGTAGTAGTGCGCGTGATTTAGTTTTTTTTCTTATTTTATTTAAAAAAAAACAATTATAATACTAGGCAGACAAGTAGTCAATCCTGACGTATAACATTGTCCAACGATGAAGTTTCTCAGTACAGAAAATGTTGACAGCAGTAAAACAATGCCAAAATCATTGAAGGAATAGTTATAACAGCATTGTTCTACTGGTACTATAGCTAACTAACAGCATCAATATTCAGAAACTTCATGATTGGACAATGTCATAGGATTGACTTTTTGTCTGCAAGATTCTATAGATTCGAAAGATTTTATTCTCGGCTCCATATTTGTTATAAAACCTTTAAATTACATAAATTATCGTGAGAGTTTAAAGTTTAAAAACATACTAAAACCTACAAAAGAAAGTCAAATCTAAATTCAATACACAGTCATTCTCTACAGGGGGTTTCAAATCAAAAGAGACAATCCCAAGTTAAATATGGAAGTTAATTAAACCAACTCGTCACGGAATTAAGACGGATCCCGCGTCGCGGCTGAATCGTTGCTATCTCTGTTTTGACAGCGCTCTGTACAAAGCACTGCCCCGGCAAGTATCGACACGCTCCCCCACACTCCGTAATATATTTTCAATTTTTGACTTATAATAGGATTTATCTCTCCTGCTGAAATGTAGCATTATATATCATTGTTGGCGCCGAGAAAATCGCGCAGCTTTCACAAGTGCAATAATAGCCACAAATTGGCGATAGAGAGTGTAATATATATTTATCATTTTATTGGCGTTAATTTTATTTCGTATTGGGGTGAAATGGTATTTCGGGGGTTTAGCTGGCGAGGCCACTTATAGAGGAATCATTTTAGCACTGTAAATTCAGTTTGACTCATAAATCATATTTTTTATTACTATGTATGATATGATAAGTGAACTTCAAATTGTGTCACAAAGATATATGTGGTGTAGGTATCTATTTGGTCGTTTAATATTAAACAAATTTATGCCGTATATACATACGAATGAAAATAGTGCTCTGTTGGACGTTGATGCCATCTGGATTCATGCATATCGCTCAGTGAATAGCCGGCGAGAGGAAGTCAGCCGAACAGGATGCACTAACCCTGTTTACGATATCTCTATAAACCCACCCTACCATACCCTATATAAGGCGCTTTAAAGCGAAAATTTCCAATGAGATAAAAACTGTTGTAGGCTAAAAGCGATAAAACGTGTGAAGGGTCAAAACGGCCGCCGATACATCATAAAATTATATGAAAGTCAAGTGCAGGGAAGGCGAGGTGAACAGGGCACACGGAAATTTATTGCGGTCTGCTTTCGATACCTATTGTAAAAAGCGCTTTTTATGACTTTTAAAAATAATTTTATGGAAATAAGTCTACTTATCGCACCACCCTGTGATGATAAAGGGCTCACGTGGTCCGAGAGCAATATATATACATCAAAACTTTGTACATAGGTCGCTATATAAGAGAAATTCCATTTTAAAAATGTTTATGATGAGAAAATATGTTTGCGCGAAGAATCGTTGAGAGAGGGGTTTAACGGAGTCGTTCGGTTAGAAATTTCTTCTCTGACGTGGAGGAAAAATCTGCTCGCGTCTTATGGCATCGTTTGGAATCACTACCCGTGAAATTTGTCGCGGTTCTCGTTTGAAGCGGGTAGGTAGTCACAGATGCATCTCTGCACTCTCGCGGAGTGTCGCTCGGGTAGATAGATGGAGGTAGCTAGGGTACTCTGTAGTATTTACGGGACAATGTGTGTAAAGACCTGTTGGAGATCTGTTGCGTCCCTGGCGCGAGTCCAAGGCTGGTGTAGGGATCTGTTCAAGTGGCTCCCGCTCTTTAGATAATGGCCCTCGTATCTACAGTAGCTAATACACTTATTAAATTTAAGATAAAAAATAAGAGATTAACGTGCGCGACTTGATTCGTCTTACAAAGTTATATAAGAACGAAAAAAAAATAATTAAGTGTTTTTGTACTTGTCCGAAGGACTTATATCTTTGTTGAGATATATCGAAAAACATATTAGTAAAATATAATGTGCAATATTTGAAACCGGATATTATTTATTACAGTGAAACAAGCCAAGGTACGATACTTTTTTACATAGGATTTCAACTGTTGAATTTTTAAATTGAAAGTACGAAAAAATAAAATACCTTGTTAATCATACATACATAAACTCATGCCTTTATTCCCAGAGTGGGGTAGGCAGAGCTACAGAATTAACAACAACTCTTAAAACTTGTTGATAATTCTGTAACCACTTTAGCACAATCAGGCTTAATATAACAAAGTAACATCTACTTTGTTATAAATGGTAAATATAATCATGTTTACTCAAAGTTTGCAATATGTTATGGGTAACCCTTTTAAGGCTAAAATCTACCATTAAGTTTTGGACTTAAGGTTATTAAGTACTTACATATAGGACCCAGTCCTTGGGGCTGTGCGCGTTGGTGCCGCACACATACAGCCGCGAGCCGTCGCCCATCGGCTGAATCACGCGCACGTGGTTGCGGCAGTCGAAGTGCTGTCAACAAAATGGGCAATGAAGTACTAATACAAACAAAGGTTTAACTTAAACTGTATGATTAAATAAACATTATCAAAACTGACCAAGTTACCAACGATATTGGGTAGTTAAAATACATTAAAACGTGTTAATTATGGGAACCCTATTATTTTATCGCAGAGGTCTCCAAACTTTATTGACTCGTAGACCACTTGGTTATTTTTCCGGTTTTGGGTGGACCCCCTTTTTACTTAATATTTACGTTGTTACGTAAAAACTAAGCAAGAAATCTTCGGAATTATGCACGGATAACATTGGAGGTCAAGTCGGCTAAACATTGACAAAGGTTAGAATAAAAAATTCGCGTAGAAAAATATTTTATACAAAAAAAAAAATTACACGCAGAGAAAATTAAAACATAATTTATATAGATATATGTGTATTTACATAATTATAAGAAAGTATTACGTAGGTAAATAGGTGCCTACTATCTGTGTATGAATATGGATTATACCATTAAATGGAAGCCAAAATTAAAGTCACTACCTGTTTAAATGGGATCCACTATCGTGGAGCCCCATTTTCCTGTCATGGCCCCTTGCAGGTCGTCGTCGACCTCTGGGGGTCGATAAAGACCACTTTAAGATCACTGTTTTATCGAAACACCTTTCAACGAACGTATTATTACGAAAAAAATACAATTTCATCGAAAGGCATTTCTTGCCACATGATTTAATTTTTTGTCTAATCTAACCGTAATTAATGTTTAAGATTTACTAAAAACATCATAGTTTCAGCCGAATATAGCATTCGATGAATTGAAATTCCATGACATAATAGAATCGACAAAGTGAAATTCGATAAAGTTATTGGCTACCGTTATTTATAGATTAAGTTGATTTAATTGTTCGTTGTCGTAGTCGTCATGATGTCAACTGTGGAATAAAATGGTTTTCAGGCAGAAAGCACACCCTTTATTCGACATAGAATAAGAAAATAAATATGTAGATGATAAATCATTTGAAACTTCAGAGGCTCTGACAAGATGCAATCGGCGTTCGTTTTCTTTATCCAAAAAGTATAGGATTGACGTAAGCGTCAAATCCATACATCTTGTCAGTTATTGAAAGTGTCGTTTACGGTAGCGTTAAGCAACTTGTCTAACCTCAGAGATTACTAACTCCCAGATCAATACCGACTAGAGGTCCAGAGGGGCTATTGTCTAACGCACTCGCAATGGCAATCGTTTTCATTTTGAAAATCGTAGCCTTGTCTGCATACAAAATGAAAACAATTGTCCCACTTTGAAGCCGATTGCGAAAGCGAGTGCATTAGGCAATAGCGACGCGGAATTTGACAAGGTCACACAAAAATTGAAACATCTAGTTTCAGTATGTTGACTCTTTTAATTACCTTAATATTTGAGTCCGAAACGTAAATAAACTGTCGGATGAAAGGCCCAAAGCCAAATTTGATTCCATTCGATATTGAAAAGACAAATACATCAAAAAATATTCTGAAAATATTTATTAATGTGCGTATTTGGTACCTCGAGCGAAATTCATTGGAATAATAGTTTATTGGCGATGTGGGCATGAGTGTTCACCGCCCGTGATTATGCAGATTCCACACAAACATAAATATTAAACGGGACATTAATATTCCGAACGACAGAAATATGCATTCGCGATCTGCAGCCGATAAACACTGCTCCACTGAACTTGTACTACCTATTTATTACCGTAGTACAAAAATAATCATCCACTGAGGAACCATTTGGATATTACTATTATTTCACTGAAATTGCGATTCTTTTGCGTCATATCATATGTTAAAAAAATATTGTTAGGGAATGACTTCGTGATAGAAAGAAGCCTTTGCCCCATGACTATAACAGTGATATCGTTTGGTTTTGCACTAAAAATTTCAAAAAACACGTTCAACATGCATACCTACGTTGTTTAAAAACTGTATGAAACCAAACACAATGTTGATCGAATAAAATGAAAATCCATTAAAAAATCCTGTCACACCACACACGAATCATTCACGGATGAAGATGAAATCGAAATTTCATTTTTCGAAGTCGCAGGCGAATCGCAGCGTGTTTATTAAACGCTAGATTGGTGCGGTCGGCGGTCGGACGGCGGATTGAAACTAATTTTCCTCGCGTCACGGCGGAACGGTCCCTGATATTCTGACAGAAGACTCGAGCACGTATTCGTATACCTACAAATGAATTTCCACATTTCGTTTAAAAGTCCTTTTGAAGTTCGTTTATTGACGAAAGATTGAATTTCGCGTTTCCACGTTGCCAATGGTTTTTTTGTTACGCGTGGTCCCAAATGTAATTGCCTTGAAACTATGAATGTTTATCCATTTTTGTTATTTGTATATTTATTATTATAGTTTTAAAATAATTGCTAATGGAGTTGTTATTCGTTTTCGATCTGTTCTCTTTACCAAGACAGCTATAAATTTTTAGTTACCTACGTCAAAAGTTTTCCTATGTGAGAATGCTCAGCTGTTGTTTTTTTTAACCAGAGTCAGCCCATTGGGAGCGCGTTCTCTCGTCAACTATAAAAGCTTGTTTATGAGATCAATTGTGTACTATTAGCTAATTTCGTTTAGTTAAATAGTAACACGAGTGAATTCAATCAGATACTCTATTTGATTTTGTCTTAAGTCATATCATTATCATATTGTTAACGTAACATAACGTAATGAACGATATAGTTTAGGACGAAGTGGAAAAGAGGCCTAGAACAGATACAAGAAAATACTAAACATCGACCTTCGTCTGGTTACCTCACCAGTTCAGCTGAACGGGTGTACATTTGCAAGAATCAAACAATTCCGTTGAAAAAATGGTTCTATAGAAGATAAGAACTACGGTGACTTTTTTACCATTGAAATTTGAATTATTCTGTTAATTTAGCAGTAAACATGAAACATTTTCGACTTGTTAGCAACTCCAAGCTTTGCTCATCACACATTCTGAAGCTCATATTAATGCTAGTAAGTAGTTACCTCAGTAATTAATTATATGGCCACAAGTCCGACCCGTCCTTCTTTATTAATTAATTTACCGTGTGATGCCTTCTGTATTCAATGTACATACCTACATATGTTTAGTAGGAAAAAACGTCGGCTTTCATCACGCAAAAATAATACGGGTACATTTTGGACCTTTCCGATTCAAATACATTAATTTACTTAAGTCTTTACATCTCGTAACTGCCTACTTATGTGTAACATTAATAAAAACATATTTATAGAAAGTAAGAGAGGGATTATCAAAGGTGACCGCCGAGACGAAAAGAGGAGTGGAAGGGGTGATGAGCTAAGTATAATTTATCAATTAATAGAACAAGGTCGACGTTATATTAAGCGCTAACATCAAATTACATAATTGCTGGCTTTTGATCAATAGGAAAAATCGATGACTTTAGAAATAGCTTTACCATTGCGTTTGCGTAAGAAGGACAAAAACGAAAGGGACATCTAAATACGTAATCCCAATGTTCCACATTCCAATTCATCCAAAAAAACTAAACAAATTGTGATCTTAGAAATAATGTTTATAGACACTACGTAGGTCCATTCCGGATTTCATGCATTGACCCTATGTGGGGAGGTTTCTTTGCAGCATTTTCAGCACCGACCTCTTTAATACGAAATTTAATTCCGTAAATAATATTCGGAAACTCAAGAGGAGTAAGCCGGGTTAAACCCTTGCTTACAAGGCACGCCTCCAAGCGGACTACTTCATAATAAAATATATGTACCGCAGACAAATGCGCGGGTAAACAATTATAGAAGAGCTTTGTTCCTCGTAAAAACTTTGCGCCACACTTTCCTTTGTACGGTACTGCTAGAGCAAGTTCCAGAAAGATTGTTCTCAAGTAATTATCGGATTAATATACTCGGAACGCCGAGTCGTTGTACTGACGTGAACAGAACTGTTTGGCGCTCGGAAACAATCAGAATTAAGCAGGAGAACAATTAGGCCCACGTCTAAGTTTCTTTTAACGGCACTTAGCCGGAGCGCTCGCATAACTTCACTCCGAACTAATGCCTTCGATTGGTCCATTTCGTTAATTATTCGCCACTTCGTACGTAAGTAGATTTACGGCCTGCTTTTCTCGCCTTTTTTCCGCCATAAGATCTTTACTTGGGAAAAATCGAGCAATCCGAAAGGGAATTATTTCTCCATAATGGCTTTTGTTGGAAATTTACCTAATGTCGGTTTTCATTGTGATTTTCTTACGTCGATACGAGCTTAATGCCAAGTGCTCACAAAGTCAACAATGTGGTCAAAAATGTCTAGGGTTCGTTGTTAAAATTGATTACACTTTAAGGAGTGGTTCATCAAAAAGTAGCAAGGAATTATCAGATTTTTATTTTTATTGTTTGCTTATTATGAAGCAGTTTATTCTTTTTAGTAATGTGTAGATATCTTACTATCAAATAAAAATACAATAATATTGAAATGTGTAAGATTCCTTGAGTTTTCTTAATATTTATTGCAATGTACTTTATAACTTTTTGTACAACACAATTTGACAATCTTCGTTTGCCGTTTTCTACAATACCACAATTGAATTTCCATTTTCAGAACTTGTTTTATGCTTTTAAGAATAGTATTATACGAATAAGTTATACCAATAAACTAGATTTCACGTTGGGTAGTAAGGAAGTTTTTCCAATCTAACCTCTGACAGTGGTTTTTCTATGGGAGACAAATTTCTGTAAAAATGGCAAATACTTACACAATTTTTGAAAATCCATGTAACTACCTCAAACTAAAGTCAAATCAAAAATATTAACTAATGATCAAAAGACAATTTAATAAGGTATTAACTAGCCCATCAAACTTAAAGAAAAAAACTATGTTTATGACAAACACCTCATAAATTCTCTCAAAAGACACTGTTCAAAAAGTTTTAGGTGAGATTTAATGTAAAAGGCGAAAACTTGAAATCCCTCTTTAATTTTTACCATTCTTATTGTTTATTTTATTTAATAGTATCTACAGATTACTATTACAAATGCACTGCTTAGAAATTAGCACAAAATAAAAATAAATTCCATATTATGTGCTGCTACTTTTTTTCCGGACCACTCCTTATAGTGTTTTTATAACAAAATCTTCATAATAATTATTTTTTCACGATGAAGAGTCCAAATATTCAGATTAAATCTACTCTTGTCTCCATTAAAACGTTTATCTGTGTCTAAGTTTAACTTTTTTTAGCGAAAAGCCTGATTTTTCCAGAAACTACCTTTCTTAGTTTAGGTCTCTATTTGAGTATGTGGAGACTGATGATATACGAATAATACGTCTGCTCGAACAAAATAGTTTGACGCTAATTAATCCCATTATTATTGCATCTGCCTGTACCTAGGAACGTGAAAATGATTAGCGGTGAATGTAATGGATTCTCATTTGGGATCAAGAGCCGCCCTTGCTATGACACGTGGTAAGTGTAATTGACAAAGGCGCGCGAATACATTTGCATATTATGGCGCGCGGGCGGCGGCAATGGCGGGAAGAACGTTCCATAAAAAAATGCGGTTGTTCACATCGTAAAAAGACGCAGCCAGCCGAGATTCCGCAGCATGAATACTTTATACGAAAATCGCAAGTCCTCTGATTTACCTCACTAGCGAATTTTCTTTAATAGCGTCGCAGAGAACGAAGTTAAAACAACAAGCGAGCGGCGGCCGGCAGCCTCACGGAATTCCGCCGACGGCATTTTTCCAGCCTTTTCCGTGTTACAACATCGTGTTTAGAGAAAGGAAAACTCGCCGACACCGAGAAACTTTGATTATAGCCTTCACGAGTGGCCGTTCCTCCCACGATCGAGGTGATAGACTCGGGGATATTCCTTTTTTATGGCCCTCTTTGATACTAATAAAACAAATTTACTTTTTCACCATTGGAAGAGTTGGAATGGGCAGCATGTGGTCTATAGCTTTTCTTCTCGGCCTGTGGTAAAAGTTTGACCTTTTATTTAGGCGGGAGTATGTTTCTACATCACGGGGCATTCAGTTGTCGCAGTAAACTTGTGAATTTGCTTGTGGCACTTTTTCCTTTCTGCGAGGGTATCATTTAGAGGCGCTCGGAGGTTTTACTGCTTACTTTGAGACTTTATGTACATTTTGCATGAGGCATTCCATTTCTGGTTGCGAGCTTTATGACTTTCTTATTAGATATAACTGTAACTGGGGAGGTAACCAGGGCAAACAAGTATACAACTTATACTATACCTATATTAACACGTCATGACTTGTACACGTACCGCGCTGTGATTATGCAGCTTTCCTGAAGCGTTACTAACAATTTAATATTTAAGTTAAGTGAATCTTAACTGTCATAGCCATTGAAATATTTCTTGGAACTAGAAATCGTAGTAAAATAAATTACTTTCTCAACAATCAAAGAGATTTGTAACTCGAACCAAAAACGTCACAAACAATCGAATACCTAACGCGATTATCCGAAAAAAAGCGGTGTAAAAAAATGGAACGAGCTCACGAAAATACAGCTGCGCACTCAACCGTTAGAATCGCTCGCACAGTGGGCATTATCGAATTAGTCGATCGTGTAGCGAGCGACTCGCAATAATCGCCGATCCTCCAGTTCCAGACTCGGTTTAACCGCCGGGAAATAAAACAAATATTGCTTTTACGCCGCGATTGTAAATCAAAATTAACGGCCTTAATATAGCAGGGTTGCCCGCCTCTAAGCGTCCCGCCGTGAAATATGCCCGCTCACTGTTAAAAACAGGATTAACTCTTGATGGAAATAGTGCTGCCCGCAACGCCGACGTCTGATTAAGCCGTAATATATGTGAGTAATCATATGCACCGATTTATGAATAAATTGAACGGTATTTACCTCTGATTTCCCTTTAGAGACGCATTGAGCCACGTTGCTAGGTTCCAGGTTTATTGAATCCCTCTGTGAACAAAAAATTACAATTTAAGTTAACAGTTTAATTTCAATACAGTAGTTATATTAATTTTTAAATAATATTTTAGTAATATGTTTTTTGTAAATCATTTCCTTGCCATGTGGTGTTTAATAAAGAATTTGTGATCATGATGATATGATTATGATTGCTTGGGCCACATATACAAAAATAAAACTTTAAGTGTCATACCAGATTTCAGATTTATATTTTTGCTTTAAGTGGCCCTGTATGTTTGGTTACTTTAAACTCAATAATCAGCGTAATATAAAATGTTTTACCCGTAATAAAAGCATTTCCTTGTTTTGCACTTTTTTCTAGACAATAGAAGATTGTTTACATTAGGCCAATCGGTCACAAAACGTTGAATCAATTAAATCCCTAGTACCTAATTTAGAGTATTATTATAACGTAGTTAAAGTTGGAGGCTCATGAAGTTTGACAAGTAATTTATGAAAGTTTTCAAAGTAGGTAGGTAAGCAATTATCTCAGGCAAAATCTGGTATTTTTTGAGAGTAATACTTGAAAGATTAAAGTTTTGACAAGTCTATTAAGCACTCGGGCCGAGATAGTTGAGGATCTATTTTCCACTAAAATATTCTTGAAGTTTGACCTCTTGTCTGAATAATAGTGGAGTTTAAGCTATTTCCATTAAAATTTGCGTTGTTCTCTATTATTATCTATGCAAAAATGTAAAGTTTTTCCCTATTTCTAGATTGAAATGTACAAATTATAATTATTAATATTTTTCCACTGAGTGATATTTATTATTTTGTGACAATACAAAATGTGGCCATGTAATTCGAAAAACTAAAGGTTTTCGTGTCCAATCGCATAAAAATGTAACTTTTCAATGCTAACAACCAATCAAAAAGTTCTTGACTAATTATGTTGTTAGTTGCACTTATCGTAAAGTATAAAACTATTTTTTTTAATTACGCAGAATTATTCTGTGTTGAAAACGTGGCTATCGTTTTATAAACATTAAAAAAATAGACTTCGATAAACATCAGTTTAACCTTAGTAAATGATCTTTAGCTAGCACTTAAATGAGTAAAGTGCTTTTTAATTAATAGTCCAGTTCGATAAGTCATTTTTAAACGTAAAGTAACTATACAAAAAACGCAAGCGTTTCTAAAACGTGGTTACTACTGAATATCCATATCACGTTCTTTTAGCATGAAAATGTTTAGGAAGATGTAAGTCAAATTAGCAGAAATATAAAAAAAATAGCAGATAATTGTAAGTAAAGCTTGTCCCAGAAAAAAATGTCGCTCATTATTAGATGGGGTTGTATATCAGGATGAAATCTAAAGAGGTTTGAAAACTATGTTAGGATGCTCTATAATGTATAAATAAAAAATAAAATAAAAGTTGTCAGTACTAGATGTTCAACGATGTCGTCGGTGCAAGAAAAGTTAAACGATTTTTTTTTGTACAAATATGTTCAATATAAAGGCATCTCTGCGAAGAAAGTGGCATAGGAGCTGAAAGCGTCTACAAGAACCGTTCAAAGGGTTTTAAAACGGTTGAGAGAGACAGGTGGTATACGGCGATGACCTGGAAGTGGACGTAAACCAGGGTTTGTAAACCAGAATATCGAGAAGAAGATTATAACAGTTTTACAGAAAAAACCTACCCTCTCTGTACGAGACTTGGCCAAGAAGTTTAAAACCTCGAAATCTAAAGTGCAACGAGTTAAGAAAAATTGTTTTATAACAACGTTTAAACAAACTAAAGTGCCCAACAGAAATGCAAAACAGTCAAAAGAGTCTAAAACGAGATCTAGAAAACTTTATTCAAAATTGACTAAGAAAAAATATTGTACAGTTATGGATGACGAAACTTACTGCAAACTTGAATTCAAATGACTTCCAGGACACCACTATTATTCTGGGACCGACAGAAAAGTAGTAAGTGAAGAGTATAAGGTTATCATAATGGATAAATTTGCAAAGAAAGTTCTCGTGTGGCAGGCGATCTGTTCATGTGGCAAACGCGGTACACCATATTTTGCTAATGGGCCCATAAATGGTGATATATACCCGAATGAGTGCCTCAAAAAACGATTGTTGCCATTCATTAAGAGGCATACTTCACCTGCCCTGTTTTAGCCTGATTTGGCCACGTGTCACTACACGAAGGAAGCAATAGAGTGTTACAAAGCAAATAATGACGATTTTGTTGAAAAAACTCTCAATCCTCCCAACTGCCCGGAGTTACGACCCATTGAAAAATATTGGGCTCGTGTGAAACAAAAGCTTTTAAAACATAAAAGTAATGCCACTTCAGTTCAAGACTTCAAGCGGAAGTGGAATAAAGCTTCCAAACTGATCACCGATGACGATGTACAAACTTTGATGGCAGGGGTCAAGGAAAAATTAAGAAGTTTCTTTTAATTAATCCTAAACTGGTCTTTATGCGTAAATAATAATATTTTAAGGAATATCAAATGAAACGGTATCAGAAAATTTGGTGAATTTTAATATTTAATAAGGATTTTTTTAAAGTTTATAAGCGACATTTTTTACAGGGACAAGCTTTAGTACGCAATACTTACTTCGCAATGAGTGGCACTGATGTTGTTCATATTCAGCCGGTATAAGCGGTCCCTGGAAGAAAAGACACACATTAATATAAGTTGACATATGTACTTAAGTATAATAATAATAATTCTTTAACGCATTCACTACTGGCAACGGTTATCAATCGTTCGGCAGAGGTAAGGCAAGATGCATTCGGGGTTTATCGATATACAAAACTACGGATCACCGGATTAGTTCTCAGGAATGTGGTGTTTTTGGCGTAGGCTGATTCAGTTATACAATATAATGTATTTTTTAATTTGCTATTTGATTGATTAATTGTATATACTTTTATTACTTTTGTGGGTAGGTACGTAGTGTATAAGGCGCCGAGGGTGCGCTTCAATCAGTATACAAACATTTTGTATAATTTCATTTAACTAACCACGAAAAGCATAATGAACGTTTAGCAAAAAAACCAATTGTATAATTTTATCTGGCATACAATCGAATAACATAACACTAATTTCGTATAACTATCAGTTTCTTGTTATTATGCATTTAAAGTCGTTTTTTTCTAAGTAGGTTTGGTTAGGTTAGAACTGTGACGACATTATTAGTAATGAAAGCCGTTAGAAATATTTATTTTTTAATTTATAATTATTAATTTGAAATTATGCATTTCGTTTTATGCATCATGACATGACATTATGCATATCGATGGTTTATTATACAGATTGAAATTATGCAATTCGTGTTATGTAAAATGATCACTAAACCATTTGTTTTTATGCTAAACATTACACACGCAAGCGCCGACGCTCACGGGCGCAACGTAATCTTAAGGCATGCCGATAAATCTCATTAAGTGGAATGTAATTTCTTTTCAGATACAAATACATTCTTTAACCTGAGTTACGATACGATTGACGGCTGTCAGATGGTCGCGTCGAGCGCCCGCGTCAATTCCATATTTTTTTTCAGATTTTATAAATCGTTTACCTTAGCGTTAAGCATCATTTATACGGAGATTGTATGTTGTTCGTACGCAAATATGCTTTTAAAGCACTAAGTGAAAGTTAAGAGAATGCTTATAAGTTATATAGTATTTATATGTATTGCCGGTAGAGGTTTTTAAAGTAAAATTATAGCTTTAAATAAATAAATTATTCCCTTTGTAGTAGTTTGTCTATAATTGAGGATAAACGTGAAAACTCATTAAATATGAAAAACCTAATTTGGAGTTGAATATTTAAATAAAAATCCTATTTATAACCTTGAAGTGAACTTCCGAGTAAGTTTATAATGGCTGTATCCTGTATTAGATTACTTTAATTGTTGGTGGTTAAAGTTCGCACCTAATAAAAATATCAGGGGATAATTTGTATTTTTTTTTAAATTTACCTATCGAAGAGGTTAACTTAAATAATATCGCTCTTTACGTGTAATTATATTGTATTTAACCCGACCGCGAAACTACGTCAGACGCAACACTGTTGTACTGTGTAGAATCTCGGCCCAGTTGAGGTATGAAGATTATCATTATAGACAATAAACAAAAATAACGTCTACATTGTCAGGGTTAATAAACTGCGCTTACTAATTGAATCTACTACGACGTAGCGCATGCTACGAACATTGCTACGACATGAAGAGCCCCAAGAAGGTTACATGGTTACCTTTTTAAAAATTCAACTGCACTCGTTATGAGCGAGTTGGAATTACCAAGCAGGGGTGCCCTGCAGGGATCATTACAAAGTATGTTCAAACTATAATGAAACGTTTAAGGAAGATCGTTTTACTATAGAAAAGCGGTGGTTCCTTTATAACCTTCGTGACACACACGATTGACCTACCTACATCAACCGTTATTATTGCATTACCAATGTAATCAGACCCTCCCAATTCCAACGGCGCTGGTTTGTAGTAGGCAGTGAAATAAGCTATAAATAAATGCCAGAGTTCTGTGTAACCTGGACAGAAACATGTACATGGCAGCTAACAAGTTAAACAGCTCTCGTGTGAGAATCATGAATTTTGATTTGTGTCAAGTTAGATTAGGTTAGTTTTTATTGATTCAATGTTAAATGTCTAACCAAAATGTCTAGAGGTTAATACAATGTCAGGACAACTGAATATAAATGAAACATACATTTTTGCAGCGCAAAGAGACAAATGCCCCGTAACACGTGTCGGCAAAAATGTCAGTAGAAGTGGCGCAACGTTGGATACGCTTAAAAATGACCAAGTATCAACATAATGTAGGAATAATTTTGATCTTTGGAAACTGTTGGCGTTGGCAACATCGCGCGACACATTGGCAGTGATATGACTTAGTATAAGTGGCACAGCGTTGCCAAACTTTACTGGATAAAAAATTACCAAGTATCAAGATAATGTAGGAATAGTTTTGATCCTTGGACATTGTTGGTGTGTGTATCTGGCAACATAGCGCGACACATCGGCAGTGATATGACTTAGTATAAGTGGCGCAACGTTGCCAAAATTTGCTGGATAAAAAATGCCCAAGTATCAAGATAATGTAGGAATAGATTTGTTTTTGGACATTGTTGGTGTGTGTATCTGGCCACATCGCGCGACACATCGACAGATATATGACTTAGTATAAGTGGCACAACGTTGCCAAACTTTACTGGATAAAAAATGCCCAAGTATCAAGACAATATAGGAATAGTTGTGTTCTTGGACATTGTTGGTGTGTGTATCTGGCAGCATCGCGCGACACATGACCCAAATTATGACATAGACAGTGATATGACTTAGTATAAGTGGCGCAGCTTTGCCAAACTTAACTGGATAAAAAATTACCAAGTATCAAGATAATGTAGGAATAGTTTTGATCCTTGGAAATTGTTGTTGTTGTTGGTGTGAGTATATGTTGATTTTATATGGCGATGTTGCCTACATCGCGTGACACATCGACACTGTCATGACTTAGTCTAAGTGGCGTAAAGTTGCCAAACTTCGTTCGAAATATCCGACAAAATCGCGCATTATTTGTCGGCCGCGAAATCTAGGCAGGAATCGCAAAGTGAATTTTGTCTCGCGTGATATGCGCGATGTCGTATCATGCGTATCGCCTGAGTTATCCAGCAGTCAAGCAAAGACTTGCGATTTAAAGTGGCGCCCGCGCCGAAATTCTTTTTAAATTTTGATACGTATTACGAGACATTTTTCCCCTAGTGAAGTGGCTCTACGATAGCTTCTTCCTTATAACACTATTATACCACAACATTTTTTATTTTATTAACTTTCGTTTTTAATGTTTACGTCAACTAGGCACGAATATATTTATTTTTTGTTTTATGTGAGATTCATTGTTTTATATGCTAGGTTAAGTTTATTATTGTATAATATCATAAGCAATATTTAAAAAACGACTGACTGTTGAGTTTCTTGCGGCATTTCTTCTCAGCAGTGGTCTCTTGCGAAGCGCTGGTAGATTTTTGACGTGTAAAAGTGCCCGTGCGGCCTACTTACTAAATAAACATCTTTGATCTTTACATCTTTTTTAATCATTGTATACACGCTAAATTAAAAAAAGAATACTAGAACTATTAAACTACCTTTTTATAATTATCTACCAAAAGAAATTTTCATTTATATAATTGCATGATAAAAATTAAAAAATTAATAGGTTCAGATATACATATTGGTCTAAACTACTAAAATTAACGTCTCACGGTCTATTTTTGGTCGCGTACAGTAACGGAACTATTCCGAACCGCTTCATGCCTCACCTGACATTATGGCCCGAGGAAAAGCCTTGTTAGAGACTCGATATTATTAAGTGCTTTTAATTTAATAAAATGGGACGAAGACTACTGGTATTTATTGGTCCTAGGTTACATCATCCTAACAGCTTGGCAAAAGTCGCGTCAGTACAGTCAAATACATAGATATCTACGAGTATATAATGAAATGTACAGAATATTGTCAATGCCATAGAGGCGTGTAGATATTATTGATGTCTTGGGAATGTGTATATTTTGACTGGACCTCATTTTGTCTTATACCGCTAAACTGGGGTTACTTTAGACCTAGGGGGTAACATTGACCACGCTTAAAACTATGACTATTTTAGTGGTAAACATCTTTAATTGTTAAAATAATTTTAGAACAATATAAATAGGTTGTTTCTGATGGAACATTTAAAGGAATAATTAAATTTTTAAGATGATTTTTGGGGTGGTCAATGTTACCCCCTAGGTCTAAAGTAACCCCAGTTGACGGTACCTACGACACTACCTAACTTGCCGGTTAATAATTCGCTGACGTGATCACGGGTACGTAATATTTTTAAATCAGCAGCCTAAAGTGAAACGTTCTAGTGTATAATTAAAATTACTTACATAGCGCCGACATAGAGGGTGTCTCTCTTTGAATCCATGAAGAATGTCCTGTAGTAAAGAGTGCCGCAGGTGAATTCTCGGACATGGTCTGTGGACAAAACAAACAACACGTTAGACGTAAAATATTACATATTATAATCGTATGGCCTACGGGTCTATAATTCTAGAGACGTTCAAAACAGCCGAGATGAACCGAATTTATAGTCATTTCCATAAGTAATATTTATACCGGTAACCTTTGCGTGATTATCCTCCCCCTCCTTTCTCACTAGTAAAAAGTCTTGGCGTTGAAAATAAATCATTGTTTTAAGAACACCATCATCATATTATATTTATAAATAAGTTTAAAGCCACAAACACACTAAGGGCACAATGGCCACCTCCACTCTCAGTGAGTTTGCGGCTTAACTATATTATACGATTTTACGTACCGCATTTTTGCACTTTGTATTAAATACTATTCCTATCAATGTGTATCTTTATTTGTTTCGTAGTTACTAGTTAGAAGACGGAGTATATATATTACCCTACGAAACAAAAATAGGCTGCTTCATAATTTATCTCTAAAAAACAGTCACGTCTTAGGGACGTCTAGTTTCTATATCGAAGTCTGTAGGTCATAAAGGTCGACCTAGACCTTAGAGAGTCACGTTCAAGATCGAATGTTTGCTCTCTGTATCAATAGCCTGCGACTCATGTTAATTTCGAGACCTCTAAAACTAATAGAGTACTCGTACTCGTAAGGACTACGAACTTACAACTATTCATAAGTTACCCAAGATCTGATAAACCTAATACCAAGTCATTAGCAGAATTTACTCGAGATAGACTTAGCAAAGTTAATTAACTCCATGGCGCTCGATAAAGTCACCATTTTAAACCACGCAAGATCGTTTTATGAGACCGTAAATTAAAGCTAGAATATTGACAAAAGGGCTGAAATTAAAACTTTGGAATTAGTTACGGTCAGTTTAGGCAACCTCTAAAAAAATGCTAGGCGATTTAGTCTCTTATTATAAGTTAGCTTACTAAACGCATTTTAATTAATGAAATTTAGAATGACAGGTTTTTTAGCATATAATAATAGCTTTATTTGTACCCGTAGTATTTAAAAAACGTAGTGACACAGAGGTTTTGATATACAGATAATCCCCCTGATAAAGATAAAGTATGCTATAAATATGCTCTGGCCTTATCTGGCATTGTGACATTTGAATTTGGCAGAAAGGGATAAAGAATTTAACTAAAGTAGATTTATTATAAAGACTGCATTACTATAACAAACTACGCTACAAGATATATTAGTTTCCCCTAACTTACTGTCCTTATAACACGTTGTCTGTCGTGTTTCTATGAATATAAGACAGTAGTGAAGTAGTCTCATCGCAGAACTCCGTAAACAAATTTGTATCGAATATCTCTACTTTTAGTCGATTTAAAATCGACCAGTTCTCGCTCACAGACTTTTAAACTGTTCACCTATTTGCGCTCGTCGCTGCCGCCTGATAGAATACATTTTTCACGACGTCGCCTCCGACGCCATGCAAGT
Source organism: Acleris emargana (assembly GCA_927399475.2). Lineage (NCBI taxonomy): Eukaryota > Metazoa > Arthropoda > Insecta > Lepidoptera > Tortricidae > Acleris > Acleris emargana. The sequence continues at coordinate 9,190,926 of OV656849.1, forward strand.
TTCGACGGTGCCGTGACGAGACGCAAAAGTATATGTGCTCTTTATAAATTCACTAGTTTTCCACTTCAGGCGTCTCCGGGGTATCCTTCTTCTCGGTAAGAAGTCAATGTTATTCCGGGCTTCGGTAGTATCTTCCAGAAATCAGATTAAGCTGGTCGAGATCTAGTTTAAAAGTAAATGATAGGGCGTTTTAAAATCAAAGAAAAAAAATATAGTTGGCTATATAAGCGAATTAAAATAAACTAAATATGAAATGTCTGTCTGAGTAAAGTAGTTCAGTGTGATAATTTCGACATTCCAAAACTAGCAACGGCATCTAATCACGTCACATACATGCAAGCTTTCCATAAATTAATATGGACATCGGCCAAACAATGTTGCTGCACAAAATGGAGTTAGAATAGGGAATGCGACACTGCAGGGAATAGTCAGGTGTGATGCAGAAATCAGTATTGGACGCAGATGCGCCGCGGGGACGGCAGGCAGGCTGCAAGCTTGTTGTTGCATTTGCATAGAAGTGACGGCGATGTATGCGCTGTGTACGTAGGCTGAGTTAGGACTGGCTTCGAGACGTTGATTTGAATGCGAAGTGATTTCACCTGTTTTGGAGACAATCACGCATATTGAAGAGAAATTGGTCCGGCTTTTGTACAATGACTTTTGTAAACGTTATCCTTGTTTTATATTTATATTTTATAGATTTCTCAAAGTATTTGACGTTATACCTGACATTAGGCAATAAGTAATATTACGACATGTAAATTTAAATAAAGTTATGGTTATTAAATATGTTAAAACATTATGTTCTAAGCTTCCTATTGATTGATTAACTGTTGTTATAATAATTAATATGAAGATTAGAATTACACGTAACTAAACAAATTACTTTGAATTTTGTATTTGAATTTTTGATGGACATGTTCGAGCGATAATATTTATTATTCGTGTAAGAACAGTCTTAACGTCATCTAAATGTCTTACCATTTAAACGTTTATGAAAACTTCTTCGTTGGCATACCATTCAAAAGATCATAATATTAAAATAGCGATTGCAATAAGACGACAGTAATAAAATAGAATATTGCAGCATCACGTATCTTAATATCGTGAAATTGCTGAGATCTGTCGTAGATTTAATAAAAACGCCCAGGCAACGAACTCGCATTACTGTATTAGCGAGTTAGCTTGAGTCATACAGAACGCATTGTCTTTTATCACCTCGTTATATTATACGAGAGTATTAGTTTGTCAGCTTCCATTAAGGCATCAATACGTTTCGCGGAGTGCTGTTTATGCGACAAAGTCAGAGTTGTGTTACTTTGATATTGTTATCGTAATGTAAGTACTAAATAATATATTTAAATAATATAACAAAAAGCGAGTTTTAAAAACCCGACTGTTGCTAACGAACTTTAAATCGTTATAAATCCTAAATGATCATTTAAAATGAAAAATGATTAATGAAACCCAAAGATGATTTTTAAATACTTATTCAACGATGGTTACAGAGTTATCAACAAGTTTTTGGAGTTGTTGGTAATTCTGTAGCGCTGCCTACCCCACTCTGGGAATGAAGGCGTGAAGGTATGTATGTATTCAACGATACCCTACTTGTAATTTTTTTTTTTTTTATAATATGGCGTCTGGTGGCCGGCATATTGATTTTTTATTCCTTTCATATCTTTAGTGACACTCATAAGATAAAGACAAATCGATTGACATTAGAATCATTAAAATCGGTCCACGCGCTTAGTTTCTAAAGCACCACAAAGGAACAAACATAGATATAGTATAGGCTGATAAATATATTACTCTCCTCCTTTGGTGGCCGGGTAAAAAATACTTGGTCTTTGTACTTAATCTAAAGTATCTACACAGAAAATATCAATTTGAAAAATTCATACATACATACCTTCACACCTTCATTCCCAGAGTGGGGTAGGCAGAGCTACAGAAAAATAAAATCTTTTATTTTGTCTCTGTATGATGACGATGATGATAATTAGTTGTTGTTTGATGTCCGATTAGCAGAGGGGTTATTGTGACATGGCTTTGCAGTTCATTTAACGGCGAGCGTAAAGGCCAGAGCTATAGCAATTATATAGCTCTGTCCTTTTCTCTCAGAGTAAAATGAACTGCATAGCTGTGTCATAATAACCTCTCAGGAGCCCTATTTAACTGGGTAAAGCAATATTGCTTTTGACATGTCATTGGCATGTCATCGTCGTGATCCAAAGGGCATTGGGTGAGTTTGTATGAACATTATCGCCATTTTACTTTTCATCGGCCAAGGATGATTCGCTTTTAATGGTTTAGAGGACATACACATAAATGTATAAAATTTTATGCGTTAAATAATATTGGAGCAGATTAAAAAAAATAAGTATTCAGTTTTTGGTAAAAGTAAGCCCAGGTATGAATATTTCAATATGTCGGCTCCGATGCACCTAAGAGTATTACATTACATAACAAAACATGGTTATTTTGAAAATTTATGACTTGTACAAATGACAATTCTTTTACCCAAACCCCTTTAAGCCGCTGGGAGAAATAAATAAATAAATTAGCATCGTAATGATAATAAGATTTCCGGGAAATAAGTTGTTTTCCAGCCAAGTATATCTAAGATAACGTCTGGGGCACAGGTGAAAAGGAAGAAAACAACAAGGGATCGCTTGCGCAGACCGAGGCAAATAGTTGCGTCTCGAATACAAATATTTGCGTCGGTGCACTCGCGTCCACTCCGGGATGATCACCCAGACAAATAGATTTATTTTAGGAGTAAGGCTTCACTTAAAACCTTTATAAACAATGTTTTATCGATATCCGTTTGTTGTCTCTGCATTAACTGAAAGTGTAGAATGTCAAATAAGTATAATATCAATTAAAGCTTGTTTAAATTTGAATGAAGAAGTTGTGGGGAATAAGGAGCAATAGGTTAATTACCAAAATACTAAAATTATAAAGTAGCCTATTTTACTCATATTCTCATTAAAAAAACCCGCAGCATGCCAGCGAAAAATGTCTTGTTCCACCGTTTTATAGTAGTCTCTTAAGTTTTGAAATTATTGTTTTATTACAATATAAAGGTAAATATAAGTGGACTAGGTAGCAGGGCACTTGCATCACTTGGGGAGTGAGTGATTAACGTTGAATCAAGTTACAGTAAGTGCAAATATTTTTGTGATGAGCATGAGAATTTGTTCCTGAGTATTGGGTGTTTTCTATGTATTTAAGCGTGTATTTATCTATAAAGGTAAGTTTATCGTGGTCTAGTACCCATAGTACAAGCCTAGAGCTTAGTTTGGGGCTAGGTCTATTTGTGTGAGATTATGTCCCCTTATATTTATTTATAAACTGTCCACTTGTCCTAGTTAATGGTAGGTAAGCATATGTCAAGTGTTAGTTTAGCATCGAAATATATTTTTTGTACTCGTCGATTAAAATGTTTGTATTACGATTTCATAGAGAATACTGTAACGTCACTCTTTTCATCGTTGAATAGTCTATGTTACTTCCGAAACAACCGAAATAACTATTTCGATACGCTCTAGACAACCGAAAAAAAATTGAAAATAGAACTTCGTATTTAAATAATATGTGCCCTTGTTTAAGGAGACTCGATGCGGTACAAAATTTGCCAATATTGTATGGCGTTTTGGAACGTAGCAGCATCGCGTCATCTGTCAAAAATCTACTTAAACTTGCTGCTGTATCCAGGACATTAAAAAAAACCGGTGGTGTGATAATTTTTCTTTTAAAAGCCAAGAAGTTTACGTTTTCTCTGTGGAAATAAAAATCATCATTCATAAAGATTTCATAGAGAATACTGCAACGTCACTCTTTTCATCGTTGTTACTTCAGAAACAACCGAAATAACTATTTCGATACGCTCTAGACAACCGAAAAAATTTTGAAAATAGATCTTCGGATTTCCATATGTGTCCTTGTTTAAGGAGCCTCGATCCGATACAAAATTGCCAATCTGTGGCGTTTCGGAACGTAGCAGCGTCGCATCATCTGTCAAAAATCTACTTTTAGTTTTCTTATATACTCGTATTAATGACTTACATTATTAATTTTAATGAACTCGTACAAAAAGTATTGTTCACAATAGTGTCATAATTAAGCTTTTTAATCTCGTACCTTACTTAGGCCACTCAGCAAGCTTCGTGGCCTAAACACGGTACTCGACTAAAAAGCTCTCTATTATAACACGATTACGAAAAATACTATTAAATTAGGACCACAGAGGCATAATTAATGAAAGAATAGCTCCGCATTTTACAATCGTTTTGTTAAAACACGCATTGCTGACGATCCAGCGTAACATGAAGAAACGACAAAACCAGTACGAACTTATTTTGCTTATAAATATCCGAATGGAAGCACAGTGCACCGCACACGTCTATTGGGTTTTTATATTTCCCCGGTACACACGCGGAGCCACGAAGCGGAATACATATTTGAGCGAGCGCGGTCGCCTATCTTTCATTGCGGCTGTCAGAATCATATTCGGTGACGATGCATTTTTCATCATCCAATCTCCCCGGGATGACAATGAACTAAGAATTGTTTTGGCAGAGTGATTTGCCTTTGAAATAGATTTTGAAATAATCGCTACGGCTACGGGCTACGCCGTAGCGCTGATTCGTAGCAGTTTATCTTTTCTGTGCAACCGTCGATTTAGCTTTGATTCTATCAATATTCCAAGCGATCCTACTTTTTTGATTTGGCTTTTTCTCTCTTAACACTAACTCTTTAAAAATCGAACTCTAATAAATATAGCAAAACTAAGGTCTAAGGGGGTCATTCTTTTTTGCGACCATAGCTTGCCATCTCATGCTTAGCCAGTATTTTTTATAATAAAATTTTTCATAGAATGCCGTTACAGAGTGGTCATCTAAAATATGGTCTCCGCTGAAATCCATGGTCACAGTGTTGTATTCTGTTACAGTGTTTCAGGTAAACCACATTATAAAAAAAACTGCACGTCAGGAAGCATTAATTAGTCTTAACAAAAATTAATGCTACTTTTTTAAATCGGAAGCTGAAACCATTTGAACTATTAAAAAACAGAAAAACGTCGGTTAATTGTCACAAAAAAAGTAGAACGACACAAAGATAAACAATACTACTACCTCAGTTTATTACCCAGTTGCTTCGCAACCAGTATAATAGGTGCCTTGCGATCGGCTCGGAACGCTAACGTAATCGCTAGCTAATCAGCAGGCAGTGGTCTAGTAATAAGCAAAACTATAATTACTCAGGTAACACTATCTTGATCCCGCGAGCCCACACGCGACTCGTTTAGGCTGTGACACGACAACGGAACCACCCAACCTGACACTCCAAACCTTTTCTTACAATAATTTAAACTGAAACTCATTTTTACAAGTATAGCAATAGATTTGACCCAAATACACAACATAAAAGAACCGCAAACATAACCCAACCAAATTTAACTGCAATTATACGCCACCGTTGTTTGTCCAAATAAAAATTGGCTGTCGTGCTTACAACAAATAAAGCAAACAAAGCGATTTTGTTTCGAATTAAGGCAGAATTCTTGCTTATTCTTCGGCTAATCTGATTTGTAAGTCTGTGAAAACTTTCGCCATTTTTCGGTCTGTGAATGTACGCGGAGCAAACGCTTCATTGGGGTAATTGTTTTATCGCATGAGCAATGGTCAGGTGGGGGGAGGGGAGGGTTGCGGGGGGCGGGGGTACGTGGACCCTCACAGCTGGAGCTCGAAGGAAGAAAGTTATAATAAACCGGCGCACGCTCACAAGATCGTATCGCACCAAATTATTTTGGTCAAGGATAGTTTAAGCAAACAACGCCGGGGCATAGCAATAATTTGTGAGCACCCCGCAGTTTTCAAATATCGTATGCGGGTCGAGACTTGGTGGAGATGCAGCTTTGTTGCCGCTCATACAACTATGGTATTAATATAAGTGGGAGCTCAAACTTTGTTGAGATAATAATTGACAATTAAAAAAAATTAACATCCATTTCGATTCCAGTTTATCTAAATAATTAAATGAACTATTGTTTACATGATAGACATACAATATTAGTAGTTAGAAGCAGATACTAGTTATGTCGATGATATAAGTAATGAATATAATATATATATTTAAATGACACTAAACGTTTTTAATCTTTTAACTTATCATTCGCGTTTTCATATAGCATTTTTCGTCATTCCTTATACTGATTTAAAATTGAAATTTTCAAGTGGAATCAAAGCGGTAATAAGGCATCGACAGGCGCTCATACATCAGTCACAATACTCGTAAATATCGTGACATCGGCAACGGCGCGTTTCCTCGGCGCGCGTCGTTTCCCTTGATGGATTACACGGCGATTACAGCCGACAGGAAATCCGCGTATTTTTCATTTGGCAATTGTAACCGTACGTAATGGGCCCGATATGAAAATATCGTTCTACACGGCACCGATTAGATTAAAGGCACACAATTGGCTTACATGGAAACTTGCCCCATTAGCCGCCGGTGTACAGTTAACAAAAGTAGCTGAATTAACAAGGTCAAATATTTATTATTTATATTTATTATACATTCTTGAAACCAGTCGTATTTAAAGAATGTAATTTATTTATTTGTTAAAACGTGTCTATAAGTTAGTTTAATTTATTTATTTCATGAAAAAATACAATATAAATTAATATAAGTTTGCATTACATGCCAAAATTAAAAGTATCTTCACCATGCTTGTAAAAACAAATCAATGAAATTTAAAATTTACAATTCAAATCATTTCACCTTAGCAATCGTCATAACAATTTAAAAATAAAATTAAATAATAACAGTCTAAACACATAGTAGTAGTATAGGATGAAAAACAGATCTTAATAATATATTTAAGTAATTCGCCCAAGTTTTGCCCAAAGGGCCCATAAATATTTAAGGATCTCTTCAACACCGGTATATAATTCATCCATATAATTTTAATAAAAATAGAATACATAAAATATGTCCAAGTAATTTAAACTCCTTAAATGTTATTATTTATTTAGTACTTGATCAACTCAAATACTTTTGAAAACTTTGTTTGATCCAATTTCTCGGGCTGACGGTACCTACGGATTGGATTAATTTGGAACGCGCGTATTTCTGTTATCGCTCCTGTCTTTAACAATAACATGGACAGAATTCAATATTTTACAGCTTTCACGTGAAATGTACGCGGGTCGTTCCCACAGGACAAGTTTAAAACGTTTAAATGGGAATGATACGGGTCTGATAGGTTAATATACTCCATGAAAGTAATAAAGGGCGAGGATAGGAATGAGTGTGCGATTAGTTTTGAAATCCCAGGTAAAATATTTTACACTTGATGGGTGTTGCTCTATTTTCAATTAACAACTTGAAAAGGTGAAGTGTTAGGGAAATTATTGTTAAATTGAAACTGGTATTTTGACAAGCTCATTCTACGGCCGAAATTGGGTTACTTTGTATTTACGGTTTGCAAACACAGCAACGCCTAAAGTTGTATTATAAGAGGAATTCTCTTTCGAACAATTTACACTGAAAATAGACTCCACTTCGTCATACATGAAACACTCTTACACGACCGCCATTATTGTCAAGTAAATAAGGGCTATCAAAACGATGACAATACGATAAAATATTAAAGACGTTTTTTTTTTTAATTATTTCACAGAGGCCACCTGATGGTAAGTGGAAACTGTGACCCATAGACATTCGCATTCACAAGACTGCTAATGCACTGCCAACCCTGAGCACTAAGATGGAATGCCTCCATGCTAGTCATTTCATAGTCTGTCTTATCCCCAAACTGGAATACAACAATGCAAACACTGCTGCTTGGCGGTAAGTTAATGGATAAGATGGTGGTACCAACCCGGACGGACCCTGCACAAGGTCCTCCTACAAGTGATATGGGTTTGACCGCCTAGAGTAAAGACCCTGGTAGGATTCTTGCAGCAATCAAACCCGTGAACTCTGGCTGAGTCTGAAAAATTTATTTAGACACATTTAGCGCCCCGTATCCAGAGTTGGGCAAAAATTATCTATTTACGAATAAACGGGAAGTTAACTAAATCATCTTTTATTTGAAATAACTAAATAACCCGTCATTTGTTATTTTGAATTTATTTAGATGATTTTCGTTTTTATCTAGATAAATTAGTTGGGATTTTAAATAAAAGATGAATGTCAGTAGTACAGTCATGTAGAACTAGAAGCGGTTGGGCATGATGAAATGAAAATAACCTACAACAAAATTAATGAATGTTTTGTACATATTTAAATTAATGAAATATAAATATATGGGACATTTGTTTTCGTATTGTTCGTCGACATATTTCCGCTACCGTTCAAATGCTCCGTTTCCATGCTTCCGTTTTAAATGATTTAGAAAATTTGATGAAGAAGTTAGAGATCCCTTTATATTCACTTCATTCAGCGGTAAACATAACATACAGACACCAGACCTTCCGGAATGGTATTTAAAAAACTTGCCGTCTAATGCTGAATTGGACCTAGTAGACGACATTGCAGCGTTTATGAAATTGCAAAAATAATTTTCTGATTTTATGAGAAATGTCAGTGTGACGGTTTGATCCGACGTGACATTCTATATAAATTTATTTATCTAAGCTTACTTCAATAACAATCGAGGCCAGTTATTTTCATCTAGATAATTTATCTAAATAAAAAAGTTGTCAACGCATTATTTGTGATTCAATTTATCTTCGAATAAATTTATTTGGAATGATTTTATTTGAAATAATTATCTAGATGAGAAATTATCTAGATAACGCCCAACTCTGCCCGTATCCATAGTTAGTACTGACATTTGGTAGCACATTGATATCGACGTTGACTTTCGTATCGTCATCGGGTAGTAAAGGGGAAGTATACGTAAAAAATGTATGGAAACGTGAGTTTGTTTTAGTGGTTCATACTACAGATAGATTCAGAGAACAAAGGTGATGTTTGATTTAAATTGAGTTACTGTAGTGCATGACCGAACTTAGAGCGCTCAGATCAACGTAACTCTATAATCGGTGAGTATTTTACGGTACGGAACTTGTCGTCATTACAGACTAATCTACACGCAGCCTTACGATATGAGATTTGAGTCACGCCCGCAGTGAATACGAGCGCTGCGAGTTAGTTAATCGGTACACGTGTCGAGATAATGTACTCGGGAGTCGAAGAGTTCTTACATCGAAAATACTTTTCGTCGAGTTTATGATAAAGTATTATTAATTGATGTTATGTAGCGTTTTTCTTGCAACAAAGTATTTAAAATGTTTCGTAAAGTCACAGCTAACGTTAAATAGGTAAACAGTGTGGTAATAGTGTTCTTTTGTTTTTGAAAAATACTTTAGGCAAACCAGTTAAATCCCACGTCAAACTTTTTCCGTAATAGATCAGTTTGTTAAATTCTTGACAATAAATTACAAGAAGTTTTTACAAGCAAAGTCGCGGGGGTTAATCAGCTTTTATGACTTTAAAGAAAAAGCTAATAAGTAACAGGGAATGTTGTTAAAACATAAAGTAGCTCGGCTCTCGAGGCGGCGGTAATTCAGCGAGTCGATGAAACTTAGAAGCGATTAAACCTCTGTCGTAAAAGGAAACCGAGTCATCTCATACGAACCGTCATAAAGTATTAACGCCCCGCCTCATACCACTTTTAGGGATGAAATTTTTAAATAACAGTTAATCTGCTATTATGTGTGACGTCAAAACTTATGAGCTCATGAGACATGTCAAGGCTTTATTCTACTTTGAATATATCATTATTGTTATCTTATTGTCAACTTTATGAAGACTTTTATTTACTTGACAGAAATAACAGCTGAAGTAAAAACAATAGGATAGAAATACGTGTAGAGACAAAGTATGATAAGGCCCCAGGCACAATTACGGGATTAACGATAAGTTTGAAAGTGTTCTATATTTGCTTGGCGATGAGCCAATTAGAAAGATACAAAGTATAACATAGTGTAAAGTTTTTTCACGTCTTATTGAGCAACAAGTTAAGTGTGTAACTACTATAAAGTCGTAGTAAAACTCTTCAATTAGTAAAGTAATGAAAAAGTCGGTTAAAGCGAGCACTCACGGAGTACATTACCGTAGCTAGCAGGTGAGAATAAATTAACGTAAATATTAATTAGGTGGTTAGACATCTGGCAGTGTTTAATGGGATGGCACGCGGCGGAGGTGTTTCATAAAGCGAGCCTCCTCGAGTCTGACAGATTACCTGAATACCGCCCTTTACTGCTTATTAACTTCACTTTATGAACTCCGAGTACTACAGTTTCGGAGATGCATGCCGGCAATTTTCAACCCTACGGTATACATATTTAGTTAGGTACATGGAATTAACGAGGCGTCGGATTGCAAATTACATAAATCCTCCACCAATATTGGCCACACTGAAGAAATACGGAAAAATGTTCAGATAAAAAGCTAACAATATCGTAAACATTCTTGCTTCTGTTACGGAAAACTTCACCGATTTAAAAGTGAGCTACATTATTCGCTCGACTGAAGGAGCTCGGTATTGGAGACCAATATTACGACTATACTTTCTGTTCAAATAATCAAAGTTTTGTTATGCTTATGGAGAAAAAAAACTCTTAAAGGAACTACTATAGTTCGTATTATTTTATTGCGGCGGGTGCTCTGCGTTAGTAGTTATGCTACTTTACCCCGTCCGACCGGATTTCGATTAACCGATAAAAAGTTCGGTGTCCTAGCATTGGGGAATAAACCCACTCTGTTAGTCATTGTAATCCTTTTTTCCATTCATCTTCGCAGACATGGAAAGGCTTTCTCGGTAGCGCGGACTAATTTTGAATGCACCTCCAATCGTAAAAGAAGTCGTAAAGAAGCGAGTTCCCCTCGAACCGATGCACGGGAATCAGGGAACAAATAGTTGATTTCTTATTGGTTCCCAACCCAGTCTCAAGATTGAAAATTCGCCATAAAGACATTGGGATACGCCTGGCCGGATTAAAGGGGAAACTAATAAAGAAAAGTTTTGCGACACCGTATTTTTACGAAATGTGCTCTTAAAACTTTGGGAGTCTTTATTAGTTTTGCGATGGTAATAGTGGGAAGAAGTCCAAGTGGCGCACGTATTTTCCTTAAACTCCGAAGCTAGATTTCTCAGTCTAAGTCAACCGGCTTTAAAAGGGCAAACTGCTTCGGAAGTTCGTCTAAACGGACTTTTAGCTCTTGATATCAATAGGAGCGCGTTTTAACAGTGTTTTTACTCAAGGCAGCGTAGGGGCATACATATCAAATAGCTTTTAGCGCGTGATACAATGTTTGCGAATCCATGGTTGAGAGCAGGGAAATTATGAAATACGGCTCTCCGTCAGGCAAATAGTGACAGGAAAGATGAGATAATAAAGACAAACCACAACACTAAACATTCGCGGGGAACATGCCGGAGCGCAGGCTTTGAATGGGAGGCGGGTAATGTGAATTTTATTTACATAAATTATCTCACGGCGGAATGATGTGTGCTCGAGGCGAGAGGCTTAAGGGTTGTTTGTTTGCGCAACACTACGGTGATCGCCTATTGGAATTAATTTGCTGGTGCTATCCATACACGTAATATTCATTACTACAAAAGAACTTTAGCTTAAGAACTATTGACTTTATTACAAAACAAAAGAGAATTGGCAAATCAAAAGAGTACTTTCTTCGAGAAATGTAATTTTTGCAGTATCCGAGCGTAGGTACATAATTTAACACACGCCTCGACTCATCGTTCGGCGAAATATTAAGGTATATAAAATTTTATTACAGACGTTACCCCCTTACCCTGGTCTCTATAAACATTTTCTGTGTCGCGCTCCCCTCGGCTGTTCTTTGCCTTATTTCCCTCTAATGCCACATTCGCGTCTTAATAACGAATGGTATTATGTTACAAACGCTCGCATTGTTTGATTTTCAATCTCCCGAGATTGCAGATTTCCCTTCCTTCGCTAATGGGCCTTTAGATCGGGAAATGGAATTTTTGAAACACTATATCCAGCTGAGCTTTATTGCGTATTATTTAAAGTTGTTATTGATTATTGTGTGGTTACCGGGATAGAATAGTGCCACTCCATTTCTTCCCGTGGATGTCGTAAGAGGCGACTAAGGGAATATAGGCTTGTAGTACTGTTAGACGATGTGCTTGCAACCTGTCACTAATACACTGGTAAACATCTTAGCCTGATTTTGCAAAATGTGGTTACAGAATTATCAACAAGTTATTAGAGTTGTTGGTAATTCTGTAGCTCTGCCTACCCCACTCAGGGAATGAAGGCGTGAGTTTATGTATGTATGTATGTATTGATTATTTGAGCTCGCACCACTTTTAGCGCGATCCAATGACCAGTGCAGTCTGGATGAAAATTAAATGACTTGTTTGATTATGCTCACCGTGAGATCAGTAAAGTGGGATTTTTTGTTGCAGGAAATGGGAACCGTTTTTTTTTTAATTGTCTAATTGCGGGAAACGTAAAGTGCATCGTGCCGCATGCGATAAGCTCTCAATTTGACGCGGTGAACAAGTGAGCGAATGAGTTGCACTGAAACCAATCTGCGGCGGTAATCGACAACAATCGTCGCCAAGCACGCGCCAGGACAGGGTTGCCGATCCGCAAACAGAACAAGAATTTCCACCAGTAATACTCTTTTGTTTGAATATTGTCACAAAGTCAATCGAAGAATACGGAAAGACGGCTTGCACCGTCGAATTGACAGGCAGTGGAGTCCTTTGATCAACTGATCCTTGTTTAAAACGTCATCCAGAGGATACGTATATCCAACATAAGTAGTAGTTGCGTCGAGCAAATTCGTATTCAAGCCTAAGCGTCGCCAACATCTACACAAGCAAGTACTTGAGTACTGCGTCATCATCTTCATCACACATTGATTTCGTATGTATTTAAGTATTATATGTACCTATGTATTATATAAACATATTATTATTTATGTATTGTATATATTTTTAGTATCAAGTAGGTATTTAACTAAGTTTTCAATACTGTTTAGATCTCCACTTGCACTATGTATTCTCTGTTAATCATGTGGTTGACTGGTAAAGAATGCCATTAGGCATTAAGTCCGCCATTTATACTTTTTACATTTGTATCGTGCAATAAAGTTTAAATAAATAAATAAGACTCCGTGCTCGACTTAGCGACCTATTATACTATTACTATGAGCATACTATTTTCTCAAAGGCCAGTTGGTTAAACATCCGCGAGACCGCGATTGCTCTCCTTGCCCTGGTGTTGCGGGTATTTACTAGCTGTGGTGATTACTTGCGATCAGCTGACTCGACCACGTCTTGATTGCTATGCCTAGCATAAAAACGTTTACTTTTTCCAGGTTCCCTTTCTGTGCTTTGTTTTTGGCATTTGTTTCAACAGAGGGGCAACCCTATTTCCGCGCCTCAATCTCTGGCGTCCGTGCTTCACACCGCTTATAGATGTCGCCGGTGTCGACTATGGATATCCCGATATTGATATTGATACCTGTTTGTCTTACACCCGCCATATTGCCCACGGTATCACGGCGTTCCTGTTTTGTTTTCCTTATTGCCTCTTAGCGTTTACAATGGAACGCGCCCGGATATAACTATTGACGTTTTCTTTGATTCAATATGCCGGCTCGAATGGCTTTGTTTTTGAAGTTATGGTAATCTGATCTGATTTTCGTGTTGTGGGATTGATTCAGGATATTCTCGGTTATTATATTTTTAGGATGTTAAAAATTCATTCAAAGTTCCAAGGTTTTATGTTAAAATAATTGTAGAATGTGGCTTTACAAAGATTTTTATTGTAACTACGAGTATAGGTGTATTTTTTTTTAATTTGTTTACTGCGTGTACCTACTAAAAATCCTACAATAACACAGCTAGTTAAAAAAGATATTGTAGTAAAAAAAGGTTTCATTTGTGCACCTTTTATGTTAATAAACTATTATTAAAACAGCCTGTTTTACTCGTAGGGCGATAATAAATCCAACTATACCCCTCACTATTAAACCCGTTAAGCCGATTACCCTACAGGGACACTATTCTAGAGGTGCTGGGTAATATAATATTACTTTTGACCTATTTACGTGTACCTAGTCAACTTTAGGATAAATATTATTTACTTGATAACTTAGGTAAATGGCGGCCAATGTAAAAACAATACGGTAACGTGTCAAGAGCAATACTGTTTTACCGAGTGGAATAAAGCTCTTAGGGGTAACAAAGGCGCATACTTAAAATATGAAGATACGTAACTACCTACATAAATAATTCATCATCATCATCATCATCATGTCAGCCGAAAGACGTCCACTGCTGGACATAGGCCTCCCCCAAGGCTCTCCACTCAGACCGGTCTTGTGCTTTTCGCATCCACCGCTTTCCCGCGATCCTTACAAGGTCGTCACTCCATCTTGTTGGAGGCCTGTCCCGGTCCGCGGACGCCACTCAAGAACCTTCTGACCCCATCGGCCATCAGGTAATTCATTATACCCTAAAAAATTGCCCTCTTTGAATAGTAATTCATGGATTCTTCATTAAAACTTTGTAAATCATGACATGATCATTGTAATTTTTTTTGGACGTCGTCTATGTTCAGTGTTTGTTTATTGGCATTGTTGTGTTACTAAATATTAGGTAGGTTGAGTTTTATTACACCAAAGTATTTGTATGTTGCACTATTATAATATGCCTAAGTTTTCATTTATCTGGAAACGTAGTGGTTAGAAAAGCTATAAAAGAGCTTTTAAGACAGGCCGAATTTTTGTATAATAAACAAAATGCTGGGTTAATTTACCAAAGAAAAGTTTTTTAAGCATCCCAAATGTATTTTGCATTTCACCCTAACTGGTTCAGTGATTTTGCTACGATGAAAGCGCGGTCGGATGGACATCGAAACTTCGCTAATAGGGTTTCCGGAACATATAAAACAGGTTCATAAAAAAATTACAAAATCGCACACACATTTTGGGAACTTTTGCAGTAGGACACAATTATATTTTACCCGGTTTTGTAATAAATAGGTTAATAATCAGGGGACAAACGTAGAGATGTACACATACGTAAGAAAGTTTTTTGCTCCCGATTTATTTGCATAATAAACCCACATAAAGAAAACAAACAACACGCAATACCAACCTGTATATTTTTCAATTGTATTGTACGTGAGCTGGGATTAAATCTGTTCGACCGTAAAAAGAAAATCACTGGCCGAAATTTTCTCGGCGGCATTTCACACCCTCGCACTAAAAGTTTATTGTAAAATAAATATTTTAATGCTAACCGATCGCCCCCGTAAGGGTTTCAGGTAAATCTCCGCACCTTTTCTTGGGAGATAGTGACACCAGCGGTTTGGAAGAAATATTCGGGGGCTATCCACCGCGCGGAATCCTATTGCAGTTCATGCTCGTCGAACTGGAAGAAGTATATGGGGAGGCTAAGGTCGGCGCCGATTCTTTTATTGCCAGGGAATCAATAAGATGCGTGACGTGGCAATAGTCTCGAGGACCGAATTACCAACTATAATGCTCGGAGAATACAATTTTGGGGACTCTCGATGGGAAGGATTTATCAAATTAAATTAAAGTAGGTAAGTAAAAAATATAATTTACGGTTCGATTCGGTTTTTATTTTCGTCGCTGGAAAACTATCACAAATTTTAGCTATATAAGCAATGTACAATGAAGAAATTATTTCAAAATGTACCTAAATAGCATGATTACAAATTGGACTACATTTATATGTACCGGACTATCGAAGGAGGACAATAGGTATATTATTTCAAAATACTATAACGGCATGATGGTGATGATAATACTTATATTGAATTCGAAAATTATTAATACCCGACACACATCCCAATCGAATACATTATTTATCTCGTGTCATGTCTACTCCAACAAAAAATGAAAAAACCACCGCGAGCGGTACCTGCAGCGGAGCTTCTCGAAATGAGTCGTAATCAACGGAGGTACGTCCGTAATAATTCCCTGATCAATCCACTGAATAAATCAAAACTTATTGTTTATCTCCAGAGGGCAAATTCAATCGGACCGGCTGTCTGTGCTGTGAATAATTATTCTGAATACGTTATTGAGCCATCAGCCTGGGCCGATACAGTGCAATAACTTACGCGCCTCCGGGGAGTCGGCGATGCTGCCACTGCCTCTCCTACAGGGTCATAATTGAAAATTGAAATTTGTTTAGGACCGCACCGAGCTCCTAATTCGATTTTGGCGACGGTTCGCGCGCAATCGGGAAGCAATAACAATAAATAATCCGAGGTGAATCACTATGTTTAATTTCGCAATCGCTGGGAAAATATGTTGTCGGGGAGCGTTGTTGTTTGAAAGGGTAAGTTGATCTTTGTTGTATCCTGTTGTCTCAAACAAGAGTGGCATGGAAAATTGATTTCAAGCTTATTTCAGCCGAGCTTGTCAAATTCATGTGGCAAAAATGCGCATGACATTTTAGTTTAGTTCCACACAAATTTCACGTTGATTGAATACGTTACTTACTTGATTGAATTTTGTTTTCGTTGACAATACCAAAATAAAATACAGCTGACTCATAATACTGAATAAGTACTGAACTTTTGATGATATAAGCTCCTTTTCCAAACAACTTAAAAGGTATTTAGAAAATTGAAAGCTAGTTTCAGACCGTTAGGCAACTATATGTGGAACATTAAGATTATTAACTGCAAAGAGCCGATGCTATAAACCTCTATACTGTACCAACTTTATGGGCCTTAAGCTGCGGCTCGGCTGGGAATGTGTCTTCTCATAGATACGCATTATGAGGGACATCTCCCCTTTCTGTCCTTACCTTGGGAGTCATTCTTCCGTCGGGCGCTTCCCTCCGGAGCGTGTAACTCCTCCAACGTATCAAACGTTACTACGATATAAAGTACATTATAGCCACTTCGATTCTTATTTTACTGTAGTACGAGTATTTGTTGGATTCAGTGCAAGCAGTCTTTGTTTTTAGATATTTTCATCTGGGCAAAAACGAATAAAGGGAGGTTAATGTCAATGAGACCCACATTAACGTACTAGTCGCGCGTGACAAGTGATATGACAAAAACAAAAGTGTACGCGCACGTGAACACGCTATATTGGCAATATCCAAGAAACGTCGCCGATACAATGGAGAGAGACACGTCCCGTTATTAGCTGGGGGGTTTCTTAGTTCCCGGGCCCCCGCTATCACTCACCTATCCGTATCGCGGCTCCCCCTACACTAATCACACAGGATGTGCTATAGACGCGCCATGCATATTTATCATTGCCTCCTCCGAATTCTCACCGTTCGATCCGACCGGGACGTGGATGTTTTTCATTTGCTCGACTTATTTATTTAGTGGGGCTCCAGGTACACGTAGGGGCTTAATGTTTGATAAGCTCAGATTCGACCTCTTTAGTTACTGTACGCATTCTGCTCCTATTAGATCCGGGCGAGGACGGGCCCCACGTTGGTTGGTTTTGTGGGTTTAATTTAACTGGATTAAGGAATTCGTTAGACCAACTTACATGTTGTTATGAGTAAATCTTAAAATAAAATAAAATGCAACGAAATTTAAAAAAAAACACAAGGTCTTCCAATACGAATTGTCCTAGTCCCTAACTAAGTTTTAGGATTGTAGTGTTACTATCAATTAGACGTACTTAGACAACAATATACATACAAGTTTTATTAATAAGTAAATACTTAAAAAATTCAAGTCTCAGAAACAAATATTTGTCCACATCACGCAAATATTTGCTCTTACCGATTTGGATCAAATCCGGTGCCGATAGCTTTGTAGGCTTTAGTAGGGCTGAGCTGGGCTTACTAATCTTTAGATGATGAAAATTTAACTCTTGTAGATGAATGCTAACAAAAGAATTGACCACTTAATGAATAATGTGGCCATAACAAGAACATTTACAAGGCTGGCAGCGAATGCGAGCGGCATTACGACCGCAACAAACAATTTGCGTCCTCGCGAGCCCCGCGCGGACACGCACTCCCTCGCAGTAATTAAAACTTCTCTAGCGAAAATAAAACCCAATAAAAATAATTACCTTCCCGTTAACAAACGGCGGCATGTGTGAGGAGGAATACTAATGCGAAAAAGTGTAAATAAATATTTTTCATTCCAACCGAATTAAATTCCTGACGAAAGCTAATGTTTAACCGGGGAATTCTCGTGCACTTAGATCGGAGGGAGGTCGGGTTAATTAAATATGCCCCGGGTTCATTTTCAGGGAATTATTTGATCTTGCAAGCCCAATTCATTCGCTAAGATTGTGAGCTTAGATTTTAATTTTATTTTTGAGCGCGCTGCGGGCCCGCAGCACTCGGGGTAAGTTTATTCACAAAGAAACTGCATAAGCGTGAAAATCAAGTTATAGTCTTCCGTCCAAGCCTTTTGAACTAACGTAGAGTGTCATTACACAAAGTGCTGTTTTGACGTAAAAATTGAATTAAAATTCTGTATAGTAAGTCCTACCCTTAAAGCCTATTTATATTTTTTATTAATTAATTAGTCGTATGTATATCGTATGACTGTAAATCTAGGGCAAGATAGCCGCAGTCCACAAACTCACTAAACAGAGTCATAAAATAAGAAGCATGTTTTTGCTGCGCCATCGTTCGAAACATAAGCTTCCTTAACACAATAAATAATAATACCATTTGCATATCGCGGGATAACCACACCGTAATAACAGTTTCTTGCACAGTAACGGCCACTACGGCATTACATTAAACAAACACTGGAGATTTATAATCGCGGAGTGCATACGACAGGCTGCATAATTTAATAACATCACACCCTTGATTAAAACTTCGGAATAGCGCATTAGGGCTAGCAACTAAGATGCCGAAGGGCGCGGCGCTAGGAAATTAAACGGGCCATAATAATTTTGTTACGCCAGAAGCATGATTAAAATCTTACAATTAATTAGGAAAAGTTTGCATCGGCATAGGGGATGTTCCGCTGGGTCGTTAATCGCAGCTTCGGCGAGTCCCGCCGCGAGCACTGTCGCGCACGCTCGCGAGCGTTAGGCGCAACTGCTGTGCCTCCACTTTGCTTTTTAAACTAAGAATAAAGCTGGGCATTCAGGACCGCTCCAACAAGTCGAATAGACCAACGTCACACCAAAATCGATTCGATTAAGACATTTACTTTCTGGTCGTAGTATGTTCGGCCAGTTAGTCCCACCTGGTGATGATGGGCTACCTTCGTCAAATTGATACTTTCCAGCGAATGCCATGTTATAATAAGAATGATACTTCTAGGCTGGAACTGTATTCCTGGCAGTTCACCTTTGTTGTTTGATAACCAGACCATTGATCCACTGCCGTTCACTACATAAGAAGACAACTAAGTTTCCGCGATATTCGTTTCTGCAGTTATCCAGTGCGTTTGCCCTTCAGTCACGGTAAGTGCGTCTATTCAGCTCACGGGTGAGACCCGCTTGTGGGAGACCGGCCAACCGAACGCTACCGCAACCAATGCACAGACACACACTGTTTTACCCAGTTTCAGTATGGCTCCTGCTACATAAAGTATAGTTAAAGATAATAAAGTTAATACGTTTATTAAATGAACGTTGCAGTTCAACGGCTAGGTCCAGTGACTCTAACATTGTTTTGTGAAGTGCGTTAGAATGTTGATATTCGTAATAATAATGTTTACCTACATGACTAATAAAAGTAGGGTGCGATGGTAGCAGAAATACCTGTACGGTGTCGAACCGTTCAAATTTCAAAACCTTTGCGTTTAAAAGTGCTTGGCGCAGTCCGTTGGATTTCCAAATGAACGGAAAGCCAGCGCGACGCGCCAACGCGCCGTCCAAATGGAACTATCGTGAATGTCGACATTACTACGTTTTTATTGTCCAAAAGTATACACGTTTCTTAACGCTTAGTTAAAGTGGACCCGAATCTAGGCTGAGCAGCTGAGCCTGTATTTTAGGTGTCCCCGGTGCGAAGTTAATACGACGATTATAAAGTATAATCATATAATAGAATAAAAATGTTTGTATTGAATATATAACGAACTTTTTTTTTTAATTATGGAACACTATATATTTATTCTAATCACTTCTATTGGTTTTTTTGACTAAGGGCCCGTTTCACAATCGACTAGTAAATTTATCTGCTATTTAAATTTAGTTATCTGCTACTGTTAACTTGTTTATTGTCAAGTGTTAGAAAGAAAAAGGGCTAAATTTATGCGTTACTTGTCGATTGTTAAACAGGCGGTAAATATAAATTCAACGTCACGTAACAGTGTTGGACATAATTGATAAATGGAGTTAGAGATAATAATATGGTAATTCAAAAACCATAACTTGATTAAAAAGCCTAATTACTACAGAAGTTAGCAATTAGACTTACTTATTATGTTATAATAAATAAGTTACTATTAAAAAAAAAACAAAATGGTCATGTACAAAAACTACTGAAAGGAATATAAATTTAACAAGATTAGTATTTTTCCAGGTAATATAACTTTAAATGTGACAAAAGCGCTTTTATCAAAGTACAGTTTAACCAGGGTAAGTAGTACTCGGCTGTCACACTTTCCGAGGTACTTATTATAAATATGCTGACAGATGCTAGAGAGAGTGAATACGACAGAAACCCAAGTACTATCAAGACTGGTTCTATTGTGACTGCATGAAACAACGTAACAAAACAGAAACTTAAAATTGCTGATCTATATCCCGTAATTAAACAACCGTGAAGTTAAAACGCCTCGCAGATTAAAGCGAGCATTGCAGACATAACGTGCCGTGCCCTTCCGCTGGCAAGCTGGAAACCTTCATTCAGAGGTGGAAAACTTCCCCGACGATAATTGCTGGAGTGTGAAGGCGACGCCAATTTCGAGAACCGCCGCGGTCGTATGCCGAAGCTCAATTTAACAATTTATCAGCGCTCAGTGTTCGCAATCATACTATTCTAGAGCGTAATTATGTCAATTACAATGTAGATACGTTAGCTTTGAATCGAGACTAGAAACGTTGATATAATTACAGGGCTGTGAATATAATTGCCAATGCCTTTTAGCTGTTTTAATGTTTACCTCTGCGTTAGTTTATACATGTTCAGTTCGTTAAACTTTGACAAGAGACACTGGCGCATATGTAACAATGGTTAAAGTGATAAAAGATTCCCAGTGTCAATGCTTGAAGCCGGTCTCGATCCAGCGACTGAGACGGAGGGTCGTTAAACGTCAAACGGCTTAAAGTTTAAAAGGGAACAGGGTCTGAGTGCAACGTCGAAACAAAGACCTGTCGGAGGCCAAACAAGAATAGATCGCCTTGAGTAAGCTCTCGCTGTGGATACGTGGAGGGTACCTATTCCCAGTTCACGCGATTCCGGCGCGCTCTGAATTATAGATGCGCGGGCCGCGCCGGCGGTCGTGTGATTTTGAGACAATCTGATCTTGTGTTTTCCCCGTTTTGGCCCTTGAATGTTTTATTAGATCACTCCTCCAGATCGGGGTGCGTCTAATGGTCCTGCGGTTGTCTTATTATCTCTACTTTGTTTACTCCGCGTGATGTTACCACGCGGGACTACTATTCACCGATCGATACTTATCGATTGCATTCGGGAACGCAGAGTACACCTGCGTATAAAGCCATTATGCGCTATAAAAACTTCTTAAACAAATTAAAACATTCGCAATCCCCTTCAACGATACGGCTAAAGCAAATTTTGGTAATAAAGGCGAGTTTAATTACGGTTTCAAAATCGAAATCGCGCCATAACATTTCCCAGGAGTCGTGGACATTTATTGGTGTGGAGTGGGCGCGGATAAAACAATAAAGAACGGTTAACTGCGTTTTAATGTGAACAAGAACAGGACTGGACAATGGCCGTCGATTGGGGCCGGCGTGGTCAGTGCGAACTGGCCGTTGGCGGCCCCTCTAGGGCTGTGCGGCCACCGATGTTTATCGCCATCGGTATTTTGCGAGTTGCAGTCGTATTTCGACTTTCTTTACTTCAGCTCATTTCGATTTGGCTACTTTTATCGTGCAGTTACATTGCAGGGTACTTGGCTCGTACAGAAGTAGTAGGTTCTCGTATTTTAAAATTGGACTGTGGGTTTTACAATTATTTGTACACAAACCAAACATTTTTTCAATTTACTGCAGGAACTAACAATTTGAATTATTATTTAATCTAATTGCTATCGATAATTGAACTGTATAATTGGTGCAGCGCGACCGGTGTAGGTAAGTAATAAAGGTGCCCGCATAAAACTTTGAATTGCTGACCACGTTACGGTATCGAACCTGCGCCCTTTGTCTGTGTCCGGTCGCGAGATGTTTAAGAAATAAAATAAAATCTAATTTACCGGCTTGCTGCGTTTATAGGGAATGTTTTACGAGTGCTGACTCGGGCGCATTGTTCACTTTCTATACTAACCCGCCTTTTATGTGTTACCCCGAATGTAGAGTCCGTAATCCGTGAGACTCGTGAAAAGCAGGAGCTTTAGTTAACTCCGTTCCAATCAAGAATCGACACTTTAAAAATGCGTTAAAAATAAATAAAAAATTAACTGTTTATTTCAGTAATGTCCAATTGTTACATGCTTACATAAACTCTAAATCTTAATTAGGAAGATTTTTAGGCGAGTCAAGTCATAATTTAATATTTAAATGTTTATATAAACTTACTTGGGTCCTTATAAAATTTACTTATTAATTGAGGTATTGGGGAGGCCATTAATTAACATTCGCTTATATGATCTAGCTACCTGCTTGTCTGTCTTTTTATCTATCGTGTCATATGGAAGTCTGTTCAAAATACAAGGTAGTGCTCGCGTCCATACTTTCCTGCCATACTCGTTAGTACTAGATGGCACCACAAATGTTGGGAGGTATGTTATTCTACCTCAGTTGAATTCTGATGTAATTAACGAACTATTTCGCAAACGGAGCCATCATACACGAAACTGACTGCAAAACACATTCGCATCAGATAAAAGCCCATTCCTCCCTCGATATATTCGCAAAGTAAGATGTATAGCAATACACGGCACTCCGCGGACTCCAGAACTTATATCTCTTATTTATGTTCATTAGATTCGTTCCGTTGCACCACTCACATGCATTACGAGGACAATAGAAATTGGCAACATATTCGCAGATAATGCAGTTACCGAGCTTGAAGGGCAGCGGGAATTGCCTCCATACACACGGAAAAATAGCCCCAAGCAAGCTGCAAAATGTCCAAAAATACATTAGCCGCATTAGAGGAACCATTAAGGGCCGGGCTGGCCGATAACAATTAGGGTGGTTCTGGGGTCTTAAGGGGACTCAACAAGGCATACCCAGTTAGCACTGGTTTTAAGAATTAAGGACAGATTGGTTGTCGACACCTGGATTACGTCGTCGTTGGTTAGTTCAGTGAGAGACTAAATATATCTCTATCAATGACGGTTAAAGTAAATTGTTAGTATATTAAAAATACATAGCTTGTAAATATAAGGTGATTTTTTTAAATGCGTGAATTTTGTGAAGCATTTCCGTTATCAAGAGTCAAAACACCTAAAGAATAAAATTAGAAAATAAAATACTTCAAAACACCGGAGTCGACGACTGCAAAATGCATAACTTGTTGAAGGAGTAATCAAAAGACTATATAAAGTAAGGAGGAGGACAAGACGAAAGGCTAAAAATGTAAACCCTCTCTTAGATTTACTTCAGCCGTGGCGACCCTCCGGCGAACTTGCTGTAAGATGGGAAAAATTACCGAGCCCGAGAAACTTTTTTCGATTTGAATTATGAATCCTTATTTTATGCTTCGTCCTTAGAAAGTTAGTTTTACATTGCCCGTGCCCATTCTTTGACGTTACAAGAATATTAATATTGTTCAATGGATTATGCTTTATGCGGTGCTAACCCTACACAAATTTCATAAGTAGATTTTCTCTTTGTTGTAACTTGTGACATACAGAATTAATAAGCCCTATTCCAAACGACTGTTTAATAATAGATAAGACATTATAACTTTTGCTCTAACGGTTTTAATTGTTCTATTCATTTCCATGGCGGTTATTTGACTGCCCCACCACCAGTTAGAAAGAAAGTTGGTGTTGAAAGACGCCTGGGATATTAAAAGAGACTTTGACTTTCAACTTTCTAAAGAGTTTCTTGAATACATTTTTGAGTTTTAGCTTCAGTAATATAATTTAAGCGAGTGGCGCTGATATCGGTTAAGTGCAACTTTATTTCTTCGGTTTACAAACCGATGCTTCTCACGCTAGAAATGTGTGAATGTCGTGTTCTCTTCACATTATTTGCTTACATCAGCAATATGAGAGAAAAGATAAAATGTTGACAAAGCTAATAACTAGACCCCGTTATCTTGAGGCACTGTCGTCGCTTTTTTGTTTGGGATTGAATTTTCATTTATCGACCATCTCTATATCGATGTTTAGTTTATATTACACGGTTGATTCTTAGCTTTTTTAATTTCTACTCAATTTCAATATAGCAGCGTAGGTACTTAACCTTCTTAAATTAAAAGAAGTAGAAAACCTCATTATTATTACGAGATGCGATCACCTGATGCAATTATTGTGGAAAAACTGTGATAACTAACGAACTCCAGCGACTTTATTTTCCATTATTTGTTAACACATTTTTAGTAGTCATTGTCTTTGACTCATTGACAATGACATGACATGACATATACCTCTAAGTGCAATACCATACACATTTAGATAGTCAACCAAAATAAACATTCGGGCCATTTGCAACGTTAAAAGATGGCGGACGTGTAATTTGTTTTAGACTTTAATTTTTGGGTAATTAGGTGTTCAAAGTTATTTTCTGATAGTGATTTGTACTTTTTATGCCTTTGTGTCGCACAGTGATTGAAGACTTGGACTTATTTCGTGTATCTGGCATCTTTCTTCTCGTTTCAAGTGGACTCGCAGACCTCGCAGTGGTGCAGAGGTTAAAACTATCTTGACCTCTGACCTACAAATCACCGTACAACGTTGCCCCCAATCTTCCTAGAGAAGATTGGATTGTGTTTTATTGCTATATTGATTGATACTCATATATACCTTGACACTGGCGAAATCACTTCACGTGGAAACGCCATTATCCTCGCGGTAGTAGCTGTTCAAGTCGCCGCGGGGGCAAAAAAAAATAAAAAAATACATTCAATCCCTACGAATAAGCGACGTCAGTGCCTCAAGATAACGGAGTCTACTACAAAATACTACTTTTTTGTCAACTAAACCTTCTTAGATATAAATATCAAGTGAAGTAGAGAAAAAATCTTTTGCATTTAAAACATGAACAGTTGTTGTTGTATAACACAGTAAGGAGAAGAAACTGATCAGCGACTTCAGATGTATGGTACTAATATGATGTTTGTTAAAGTTTTTTCTTATCCTTACACACAAGAAAATAGAGGTTATTGTTGTTAAGATCACTATTTTCAATATGACGCCATTTTGCTTATGTCAAAAACCAAGGACTCAATTTCTATTCGCTAGGTATATAAGTTAGTAATCTTGAGTACACCCTACGTTTTCTAGTAGGTACATTGTTTTGTATTATCGAAAGAATGTAAATCCTCCGATAGAGGGCCGACGCACGGCTGTTTAAAGCGCGCGGTCCGTAGGCGCGAGTTCTTTCTCCTTGAGAAAATATGTAAACTTATAAAATTGTATTTGCATTTCATACAAGCGGGAAACATTGGCTCCGTGCGCGAACCTGCCACAAGGACTTCTGCTGGGTTCATGAGGGATCCTTCTTTGTGTTTTCCAAAAGTACTTTGAGAGTTTTCAATTGGATTCTAACTTGAAAGGCTTGGAAAAAATCATTCCAAAGATGTCTAAGTGTAATACATACATACATACATAAACTCACGCCTTCATTCCCTGAGTGGGGTAGGCAGAGCTAATTAATTACTAACAAGTCTTAAAAGAAAGTGTAATACATCCACGAAAATCAAGTGATTGACAGTATTCAACTTCGATACCATTTTATTAATTCTAGACACATGACAGACCTCATTGACATGATATGCATGTATGTACCCTTAAGCAAAAGGGAAAACAATATTTCAAAGTCAACAGAAAAAAAATGTGATACGAAAATTTGTTCCTGACATAATAAAAGCAGTAAAATATATCAAAAAGACAGCTTAATATTGAGTTAACTTCTTAATCAAAATTCTAAAATTGAATCTTAAAGATGTTAACTGGTATTAAACAAATTATCCGTTGGAAGGGGTTATCTTAAATTTTAAACTAACTTACGGGACGGGTTCGCGCCCTGACCTTTCCTGCGCCCTTTCGGTGACCATAAACGTCAAGGAACAATAAACGACTAAGAGTGACCCTACCCCGAGTTCTTGGGCCGGAGTCACCCTCGGCTGTCCACCGCCCCTGTCAAAGGCCAGCCAGCAACCCCTGGGGAAATTATTGTCGGGATTTAAAGGGCATTGCTTACGTGGAATAAAAAAACATTGCACTTATAATCGAACTTTTGTATTTTGTAATAGATCGTATCAGGTATCGGTCACGTGACTAGGCTACCGAGGCGTCTGATTATCAACGTTATAGGAAATGCGTTAATTTCATAAAAAATGAGAAGCACGGACAGCTACTTGCAGGACAAGGCACCTTGTGTCAGCAAACATACGAAAACATTGGCACGCGAATAAAATCGTTTTACCAATAGGAAGGAAACGCATTTTTAACCAAACCTAGATACATGTAGCATATTATACCTGCAGAAAATGCTACATTTTCCTATAGCTAACATCAAAAATACCAAAAACAGCTGTAGGTACTGATTGAAAAGTCACACAAGCTTTTAAAATAATTCCCAAGCAAATTGTCGATGTTTACATACTACCCCTGTTCGATCATCCCTACATCATAAGCTTATGCACTCACGGGTTTTTCAATAATTCGATTCACCCTTGGTTGTCAAAACCGTTCATGACGTCTTAGAAAAACTTTGGTTCAAATTTTATTTACTTGGATGGGATAAATTCGTCAATCAGCTTCAAAAACGCACCCCTACGAACTACGAAGGACACGCATCGACGCTTCGGTGGCGAAGTTTTTTCTCTAAATCATTGTCAATTCCAATAAAATAAGGTGAAATTAAATAAACAGCCCTCGGCAAGATGAAAGCCAGGTCTAGACGCCGTCGACTAAGACCGCACTTTTGATGGTGTTGTATTTTAAAAAGTTGGGGGAAGTTGACACTCGGACGAATTTAACCTTCCATTGTATTAATTATTCAGGGCGGTGCTTTCGTTTTAAGGTGCGCTCGCAAGAGGGCACGGAAATTTGTTTTAGAAAAATCCGAGGAAAGAATTTAGGGAAGTTGCAGTCTCGCTTGCCGTAGCATTAGCCGGGGTGGGAGAAAGTTTAATTTTGTTAGGGAATGCAGCTCCGAACGAGATAAGTTTAAGATGGACGTATCTATTTTATCGATCTTGGGGAGATGGTAAAGAATCCAATAGCCTTTGAGTACAATTTTCAACACAATTGGTTTAACCATCTGCGTGAATTATTCCCAAACTTTTTTAAAATTTTGTATTGTAATACAAACCTGTCAAAAAAGATCCTCCCTCCGAAATAAAAATCAGTCAGATACAATTAAGTCTCCGAGTACTTACTGCACGACATCGGGTGTGTACACAATGGAATATTCCTACACCAATCTCATTTGTAGATACTGGGGAGGCTTACCGTCCCACCCGGAATACTTTAACTTTTCAATTGTAACTTTTGATGGGTTTTCGAACGTAATAATAATCGCTGTATCGTCGTGATGGGGTGCGAGAATCAACGAATGCTACAAAGAATGCCAATTTTTATGCGGAAAATTGAGTTACAGCTCGACTGTATTCAGAGTTGTTATCAATCCCCATTTCGTAGTTAAATGCATATTGCAAAGATTCTTTCATCGCTAAAATTTCTCAGCGCCGAACAAGCCTTTCATAAAAAAGGTGAACGAAATAAGGAATGGAATCGGGGCAGAGTTAAAGGCAGCCGAGCTTGTCGTCGTGATCGATACTCGTTACCATTCATCCTGGCGCAGACAAGCCGGTAACATTCAATTTTTGAACATACATTTCATGATAGATAAAACTCATGAATCAGAAGTCCATATGTGAAAGCGAAAGGAGGTGGGTTCGTTTCCTTAAAAAATCCACTCTCCCAGGCGGCACGCGAGTCGAATTTCCTGTCTGATATGAATCTTCCCTACTCGCTTTAAGGTGATGTATTTTCCTATTTCTACCCTCTCGGTTACTAACAGGTCTGTTTCTTCCCGACGTCGCCCGCCTATTTCATAGAGGGCCCCTTGGTTAAATTGATTTTCAATTTGTTTGAAATGTGGTCCGCGGTACCTTGGGCAATAAGGAGGCGGAATAGCGGAAAATTATTTGACTGATGTTGCCCTTGATGAGATTCCAACTGAATTAGGCGGCTTGCAGCGTGCACTCAACTAGTCTAATTGGATTTTTATTGAAATGCTCCTTTGTCTAACAAATATATTCTTAATTAAGTACTTTTTATTTTTCATATTAGATTTTTTTATTGAAATGAAATGGAGGGCATTAAATAAATTCTGCGTGTCTTTTAATAGCTTTGATATATTGGCTCCGATTTTGAATTAAAATGTTGATTTTAAAAGAACACGCGCAACATGTTTGTAAGATTGATTTACTTTAAATTGTAAAGGCAGATTAGCTGTTAGTGCTTTGTGGAATCTTTTTTTCCTACAAAATAACTTTTAAATTCTAAAAAGCAAAGTTTCGTGATATGAAGTTATGTTATAAATATGTTGGCAATTTGATTAAATATAACTATTGGTTCTTTTAACTTAGACACACAAAGCTGTAAATCAAACAAAACACATAACAACAAATCAAAACAATCATTGCGACTCAGGAAAACAAAAGTAAGTCGCAAGTCGAGTTAAAAATTCATCTTGGTCTTCTTTTCCGAGACAATAACTTTCTATTAACTCTCGAATGTCTTTCATTTTATTGTCAAGTGATAGGGATTATTTCGTCTGACTTATAACTGCCATATATCTGCTGTCCTGTGGGGGTGGGTAGGTAGTATAAAATAAAGCTTCCTCGCGATTATATTAATACGTTGGGGGGTTCAGTACAAAATGATCCGGAGGCCGCTGTAAGCCGGCTAAGTGGCGGCTGGAGGCGAGTGAGCCTAGCACATAACTCTCATCGGCTCCGCAAGGTGGAGAGAGTAAAAGATTTTCGCTTGGAGACATTATACGACAGTCAGGTATTACGAGTCTAGTCACTGTACACTCTAAAACGCTTGTTGTTAGTTGCAGATTTGGCATGGTTTTCAAATTAACGTTAGGTAAATAAGCATATATAATTTTGATTCCTTTTTCTACTCGCGTTTAAACCGCTAATATTGATATCGTTAATGGTATCAGCATACCACCTATTGGGTAACCGAGGCGTGAAAACAATTATATAATGAGCGTTGCCATGGTTAAACAATGATATAATAACTATTATAGCATTGTTATTACCATGGTTACGGTCATTCCGGATATCATTCTTGGCGTTTAGCAAACTCTTGACATCCTTATTTGTATAATAAACCTTTCAAAATAAGTTAACACCAATTAAAATTTCGTATATTAAAAACAAAATTAATTTCGACACTAATCAATTCATGTGTTTTATAAAATAAAATAATGTTACTAAAAATAGATGATAATATCCGTCGATTTTTTATTTTGTTACCATGGTTACGTTCAATATGGCGATAAACACTTTTGTGATAAATTGTCCGAACTGTTTTTAGTAACTAACAAATTTTGCATGAAATTGAATAACTTAACAATAAAATTCAAAACCTATTAACGCCAATCGGAATAATGAAAATGACTTTGCTAACAAGTTATTTGTTCCAACAGAAAAATCGAGTAAAGTAGACGAGAAAAGTTAGCGATTGTTTATTTTTGTCTTTATCATTTTAAGCTTGTAGAAAAAGTTATGTATGCAGCGGTACATAATTAGCTCTTAAGGCACTCGTATCTTAAGAAGCTTCATTATGTACCAGTTACATAAATAACTGTTGCACGAGTAAATAATTATTTTTTCACCTCAGCAACTCAAACAAGCAGGTTTTGCTGCTTAAAAACAGTGAGCAAAATTCAATTTTGCTGCGAGCGAGAGGCAAAGTAGCTTTTTAATTATTTTTTTTAAATGCCGTGAGCATAGCTGGGGCTACTCACAACATTCGAAAAAATTGAACTTCACTTTGTTCTGTCACTTTCACTTCGATAGGAAAAAAGCGAGAGATAGAAACAACTTGATTCGAAGTTCGATTTTCAAATTCCACACATAGTAGGCCCAAAAAGAAAAGCACGTTCGGATGCACACATAACCGTAAAATTGCAAATAAAACTATCTGTTAAAGTGTGTTTATTAAAATGTGTTTATTATAACTATTTTATACAGTAGGTAGAATCATTTTTTTTATTTAATGTTTTGAAGACAAAATTAATGAAAAATAAGAAGTTTATCATGTATCTACATAATTTTGTTATCGTTTTAATAATCTTTAATTTCGTGACATAAACCGCGGGGGCAGTTTCAGAACGCATTTCAAAAATAGCGGGATTATTGTAGCCAATAGCCATAGACAAGGCCTAGTTAGGTTTTTTCAAAGCCACATTCTACATAAAGCTGTATAAAGTTGTGTTTGCACTACGGCATTATCAAGTTGAGTGACAGGTTTTATCTGTTTCATGTTTATTTTTTTCCACTTTTTATTTTATTAGTATATTGCAAAATTGCTTGTGATTGATGCATATGCGATCGTGTCGTTATTTAGTCGTGTATTCACCAAATGGTCACAACGGAAGACCTGCGTTGGCCCTACCAGCTTCACGCTGTGTTGTTCTCGCTGCTGAGGTGAAAAGTTGTATGTCTCACACGAGACCAAAGTTTTTTACGTCTCGTATCTTTGAATCCCTCGCTACGCTCAGGATTCTAACCTAGAATCACTCGCTACGCTCGTGATTCAATAATAGAATCCTTCGCTTACTCGGGATTCAAAATCATCACTCGCAGCAAAAACCAACTTTGCTCTCTTGTTGAACAAATAACTATTAATCTAAGTGTGGGAGAAACTAATATTACACAGTCAAAGACCATTTGCATTTTTGCAAAAATAGGTAAACAAAACCTAAGCTTTTACATGATATCATATCGTGATATCATACACAATTCCACACAAAAGGCCCAAGTCCCGCTAATAGATCTATACTCCTAATAACTCCTACGAAAACAATCGCGCCCGCGAGGGTGGCGTCGCGAATCGGCGATACGGACTTGCTCTGATTAATTTCAAATGATATTTGATACGTTCATCCAGGGTAGGGGAGACCTGACAAATTGCCAGATTTTCATGTCTTCGGCCTAGGGTCAGCATTAAACGTCTTCGGTATTAAACATATCGGATTAAACTGGTGTAAGATGTTACTTGATAGGATATTAAACAGGATATTATAATTGGTTAATCAACTAACATCAAAGCTTATAAGGAATTTGATTTGGGAGACTGTTATGTGGATGCTTGTAAATGCTTATTCAACAATGTTATACATCAAAATGTGAATATGATGAATATGCAATTGTGAAGTTGGATCACAAATTGGGTAACATTCGGGATAAACATTTCGTGAACGATACTGAAATAATCGTCAGAAATGACTTTATTTCGACTTTGTTGTTATTTGTGCTTTATGAAAATTAAACAACATTATGTCTTTTGTTTTATATTTGGATCGTCATAGAGTCTAGTATTTATTGACCCCTTGATCAGAAGCTCTTTATTCTACACTGAAAAAAAGCCAGTAGGTTAGGGTAGGTTAGCTACCTACTACCTACCTATGTTTAACCGATAAAACATGACTAGCTGTGTAATTTTGATCTTTAGACAACAGCTATAAACTAAGGTCATAGCAACATGGTCGCGGATAAAACCTAGTAAGATCCTGAGTTGTACCTAAGCATGGAATCAATGCAAAGTCTTACTTATACATTATCTCAAATAAAACGCGTACAACAATAATGTTTAACCGTGTAAGCAAAAAAAATATACAAATCGCCTGCATGTGTAATTCTAAAGATGTATCAAACGCGAAGACGGAAGAACTCGTTAAGGGCGAAATATAAATGAAAACGAAATTCAAAAAGCAGGCGTGCTCATTCCTCTAAGCACATAATGTTTCACATTTTTTTCTTTACCATGGATGAGACGACGCGTTACATGAAATTTTTAAAAGTCGTCGGATGGCGGCGTCTTTTGTACCCCTAGACGGAGCGATTATGTAACAATAACGCGCCGAGTATCTCGTAATAAGCGGGAAGAAAACGATAAACGTACCCGCGAAGAAATTCAGACAAATGTATGGCATACATTGTATGTTACAATTTGAATATAGGCACGCTTTTATACTTTTGAATTAATTTTAATCTATGATGCTACTACGAATCTATGATAATACTATGATGAACTTCGACTTGTAAAAATAAATATTGCCCAGTTAATTATTTTTGAATGTTGTAAAATTTTATGAAGTCATAAACACCAAAACTTAAAACTTTATTATTTTTAATTTGTCATAATGTCATAACAAAGTTTTCCGTCCATTGAATAGGCTACACTACACTGAAGTGTTGTTGTCGTACCGTTATTGGGAGACAATGAATGCAACCTCGAGGATTTCATTGTCTCCGTGGATCTCTCGACTCCGTGTAATTTAACGTTTTAGTTGGAAGCGAGCTTGTCTCTGTACCTACTTCTTTTGTCATCCGCTGGAACATCTTTATGAATATCTTATTATGAACCTAAATTGAGGAGAAGCTTACCTAGTCGTTATTTGCGTTGTAGCAATTTTTGCACAGGATTTACTCAGCCATTCGCAAACAATTTTAATTGGGTTTTTCGTGCCTGTGTAAACTTTGTACTGTCCACGAAAATGAAATGAGTTTTATATATTTTAGTAGCCTATTCCCCACTAATTTATTTATCAAACTCTGTTACATATTTTTTTTACATTTTCGTTGCAAGCTCACTTGCGTTTTAAAAGAGCTTAAGTGTAATACCACCTACCAGCGCTGACTTTAATGCGAGCATTACGCTGAGTTGGGACAATTTCGTGGCTACTTTCTTCTTGTATTTATTAATCTGTGCTTTGTTATGCATGTCACAAATAAATAATTTTCTTTCTTTCTTTCTTTCTTTCTAATAAAAAGTTAGCAAAGGTTATTTTACAACGCTCACATAATATAATAACGTTTCGAGTAAGATTCCTGTCGCGGAGGTTTACTCAGAAACACATATTGAACGTTAGATCAAATGTTGACAGCGACCTATTAAACTGATTAATACAGATGTGTCAAGCTGATTTGAATCCCGGGACACGGAGTTACGTCGCCATAGCAACTCGTAATTACAGACAGAGGAGGAGGCATCAAAAGGCATCATTACACAATCCTGCGTATATTACGTCGTTACGCGCAACACGCGTACAACTCCAACAATCTGAGACGCTGACATGCGGAGATGCTGCTAATGGAAAGAACGCGACTTTTGATAAATTCCTCGCCGTTTCCCCCCCTGAGTTTAAAGCGCGTGTGATGATGGTTCGTGAAGCAGGATTGAGTGGAAATGAGCCGGTGTGATAAGGGTGCTTTGTGGCCCTCGTGATGATGTCGACTGCTGCTGCTATTTATAGGTACTTTCTGATAACATGAAAGCTATATTTATATATAAATACACAGGTAACAGTTTTGTTAAAAATATATTATTTATGCCCCAATGTTTAACTTTTTTTGTAGCCATAAAGATAAACGAGCAGATAGGACATCTGGGCCTCTATTATACGCAATAAAAAACTATATCGTCTTTGGTCTGTTATCGTAATTGTCAACGTTTTGATAGCTCTTATTTACTTGGTAGATTTTAGACGTGTAAAAGTGCCCGTGCGGCCTACTTACTGAATAAACATATTTTATCGTTTTTTTTTATCTTGACTGTAATGGCGGGTTATGTTAAAACAATACCGTAACAGGTCCAATACGATATGGTTTTTACCGTCAGGAATAGAAGCCCTGGTCAAAGATGATACGGTTACCGCCTAGAATCTCGACCCTGATGGTAAGCAGTCACCGTCGTAGCCTTCTACCGACAGCAATGTCAGGGGCACATTCAAGTGGCTGCCTTACAGTGAACTGCGTCTACTAGCTAAAAGCTTGTTAAAGCAATTTACTATTGACGGATTTCATCATTTAATTTACAAGACAGTTCCAAATGTGGTTACAGAATTATCAACAAGTTGGTAATTCTGTAGCTTTGCCTACCCCACCCTAGGAAAGAAGGCGTGAGTTTTTTTTTCTTTCCAAATCCGTATTGAATGTTATTCAATACTTTCATACAGTTTATAATGTCTAATTTTCTCTTAAGATGTTAAAATTTCACATAGTACTAAAAGAGAAAAAAATAATCAAAACAATATTAAAAAAGGTAGCAATTATGAAAAACACTGCACGAGAGCTCAGCGCAATGCATAAACAAGTAACACTAAAATTCTATTCTGAACTAAATTGCTATGAAAACATGGCAAAAAGTAGCGGTGTGTTTACCTCGCGGCGTGCAGCGGGGCCCGCGCGAGCGCCGCTGCAGCATTTGGCGAGCCGCCCCATGTATTCCTCAGGGCTTTACCTCCCCACTCATTATACCCGATAGTTATTACTGTCATTTTTCAACTCGTTATTTACTCTGAGGAGAGCTGATAGCGCGACATTTGCCCGCAAAAGCCTAAACTCGAGATTAGGGTGAAGGATTTGCGGGATGGAGGGGGATTTTCGCGGACTAACACCAAAATTGAAAATGGTCCTTTAAACTTTATTTCCATTTCCCCTGTTTACTCTCTGAGATCATTCCAGATAAGTCCAAGCACACTGTTATTTACGAAGAGATATTTTAAATTGAATTCGAAATTAACAAACAGGTAGAAGAGGGTAAAGGTAGACAAGTTTAACTGGAAAGTATTCGCTGTTGCCTCTTTGATAATAACTAGGTATCGTCCAAACAAACTTGCATAAATGAAATGAGAAAAGTTATATTTTTCAGCGCCATTTTTACAGAGCCTACCCCAAGAGCCAGTTTCGAGAAAGGTTTATCAAAGTGTCACCGCAGATAACAACAGAAATGTCATCTTGATAACGAGTAATGAGAAAAGTTTTGGGAAGTGTCTGTGTTTTTAATTCGTTTTTTTTAAATATGAATTTGTTATTAGTTCCTCAATGAAATCCTGGTGTGTGTGTTTAAATTGAATGACCCATAACGCGGTATTACAATTTCGGAATGATAATCTATCTAAGTGGAAACCAATTTAACGTGGGGGATATCGGCGGCAGAACGACGCCTCGTTCGACTTTCAAATCACTCCGCAAATTATCAACGGAGAATTAAAATTTACCCCGGACTTCGAAGACGGTTGGTACATTAATTTATTCTTTAAAAGCTTCTCAAGTTACTTGAGGCGGTGACGTCACTTTGTCAAACATCAATTACGTTTTGACAATGATCAACGATGAAAATGGACGAGCGCACGAAGCGTTCAAATCATCGCTCATTATTAACTAGACTTCATTGCGATGTTAGAACACTGGGAGACATTGACGACGACAGAAGGTAATTTGAGATCATTTTCATAAAAGGCGCAAAATTGGCAAAGGTTTTTGTGAATTTAGACGAGTTTACAATAGGTATTTAATTTAATTTTGAACAATTTATTCAGCAAATTGGCCACATTATGTATCTTTTACAAGTCAAACCTAAGTACAAAGTGAATCTAAGAGCGCTTTGGACAAGATAATTATTTGTCGCACGTTATAAAAGAACACTAGTCTTATTCTACGAAAGCTAAAACGACGCAAACAAGTAAAATCATTTACTTAGTTAAATACTCACTGCTGATGTCCTCGTTCTATAAAGAAGTGTGCGAACTTGACCCTTATTCTAAATAAAAATATACTTGAAGCAAGCTAGTTAAGTAATCCACCCACCAGCAATTCAAGCAAAGAAAACATTCAGAAACTAGATACGAAAACTAAAGTGCAAATAAAAGCCTTTCAATGAGTACACGTGCAAGTGCATCTGCTATTAATAATTTATTCCTTCGTGACCGCACACGGAAACTTAAAAGAAAACTGACGGCGATCGACAGAGGCATTAATATCTAACGATTACCCGGTAAGAGCGGCTGATTAAACCTCACCCTAGAGTAGGGCTGCCAACCGTACTATAATATATAGTATTGTGCTATATTTTGACACTGTTAAATAAATATACAGGTTGTCCCAGGAAGTAGTGTCAAGCGGAAGTCCAGAGGTAGAGCACCTCAAGGGGCATCTGAATCACCCCCATGTATGTTCAGCAATTGTTATTAGTTTCCGAGATATTGATCATTTTAATCGGATTTTTTGTCATTTTTCCTTATGTCCGTGCTACGAAAAATCCCTAAATTCATGCATTAATTCATATTTTTTTTTGTGTTTTCGTGCATGATTAGAATCACTGTGAAAAAAGGAAATTTTTAAAGCTACATGCCAATTTATTTTTTATTACAAATGTTTGAGTAAACGCACAGAGATACTTTCTCCATACTAAGAGAACCCCGCGTTTGTTTTTCACCTAGTATGGAAAAACAAACTTTGTGAGTTTTCTCAAAAAATTGTAACGAAAAAAAAATTTGGCATGTAGCTTTAAAAACTTCCTTATTTTACAGTGATTCTAATTATGCAAGAAAACACTAAAAAAATGTGAATTAATACATGAATTTAGGGATTTTTCGTAGCACGGACATAAGGAAAAATGACAAAAATTCCGATTAAAATGATCAATATCTCGGAAACTAATAACAATTGCTGAACATACATGGGGGTGATTCAGATGCCCCTTGAGGTGCTCTACCTCTGGACTTCCGCTTGACACTACTTCCTGGGACATCCTGTATAGTACGCGAAAATACTATATTTCTGTCATTCCTTATAATACATATCGTCGGTGAAACTGCAAAACCGCGTAAGTAACATTTTAAATAAAGAACAAAATGCACATTTAAAAAAAAGTAAGGTTTATTTTGCTCTATCATAAATTTATTAGTAACGCGGTTTTGCACTATCACCGACGATATACAGTGTGGGTTAGCCGTTTCAACCAAATTTTAAGCTCCAATGTACCTACTTGGAGTGGGGAAATTGCATTTTTCAGCTCAGATAGTTGCCAATAGCACGCAGAATGTTAGTAAGTAGTAAATATTTTGCATTATATTTAATAAAGTACCTACTAATTTACACACTTTGTACAAATAAAAACTTCAAAATACTATATTTTCTTTCACTGTACTATATTTTTTATACTTTGGGATTGAAAATACTATATTACCTACCCTAGAAATAATTGGCAACCCTACCCTAGAGCAATATGATAGGGCGAACATTTATAAAAGCTAACGTAATGGATTCGCGACCACTCAGAATTAGGTTTGTAAATATTTTATGTTGTCTATTGTGAAGTGGTGTCTGGGTGATTGACAGGAGCACTCCCCAGTGGCCGAAACGCATCATTCGACAAAATGTCTGAGAAGCGTGCCATTTGTGAACATGTTGCCAGATTTGATCTCATTATTGGACAAGAGAGGCAATTAAGTGTCTATTGAATGTGACACTCAAGAGTGACGCGGCGTTAATTCTTAGTCTACCCTTATAAGGCGGTTACACATATCAATGCTGTCCGCATACATATATAAAGTATTCTGAGGCTATTTTGGTATTTTGTAATGAATCTATACAATTCTATCCCCATATATTTTGGGTATGTGTACGTTTCACAATAGACAAACATTTTATTAAATGAATCTAAAAGATTTGCAGTTGAAATTGAAATAAGTATATTTCTTTGAATTTACATTCCTTTGTAGTCAAAGGGACTAAGCAAGACCTTCAAACATAGGCATTGTGATTTTAATTCGTTTCATATTCGTATTTCTAGTGATAAAAGAGATACCTACATGTAAAGGACATATACCCGTATTAAGCTTTATCTTTGTATACGGTACAGGCTTAAATAATTTCGAATAAGCCTTCTTAAAAATGATTTTGTGGAGCTTGGTATTCAAAGCGTTATTTCAAATCAAAGAAACATGTAAAAACAAGCTATCAATTAGTATCAGAGACCGTCGCGTGGAGTGGTATTAAGTGGTATTAAGCTCTTTCAGTGCCAGGCTCCTACTAGACGGGTCAATTTTGTATGAACATTCAAGAGTTTAGTGCCGAAAGTGTTAAGCCGGGTAATGAATATATGGCGCAGCGCCGGCCTCTAGCGGCCGGTGGTAACTAGTTTGTAGTTGCAAAGGGGCTCTAAATTGAACACCTGAATAGGAACCAGGCCTCAGACGCACCGCGGCCCTAAAATGCACGAAATTAATCAACATTTAATTCTATATCGCGAACGACTGAGCAAAGGCGTTGCACGTACGAGCGCCCAGGGACTCCACCGAAATGAACCTCCAGTAGGTATTAGCCGTACGAAACTCGACCACCGCTGCAAAATATGCAAATGAAGAGGCGACTCATTTGACGAATTTTAATGGATATTTAACTGTGTTAATTATAAAGTTTCAACTTGACTTAATTCGCCGGAAACGTCCGGGCTCCCATCGCTAACACAAATGCATGTTTAAAGAGTTTTCGTGTGACGACGATTTTCCGCTCGGGGTGTCTTTGCGGTCGCCGTAGCCCGAGTTTACCTCAAATGTTAACACCTTTTGTATATATTATTTAACAAATTAGCTACAACTCTTCGGATTGTATATCGATAGGTAGAAAGATATATTGATTCTATAACATTTTTTCTTAATTTGACTCACAGAGCACGCTTAGCTTACCCAAAGGGTTCCTGTGGAATATTTTCCTTCACACGTTTATTTTTTCGAGTTTTAGTCGTTGTAACTTACCGACTGAGAAAAAGTTACTATTTTTCAACCGCAGCTTACCTGTAAATAAAAAGAAAATAGGTATTATTGGCATGGTCACAACGTACAATTAACGCTAAAATTTAGGTTTAACTGGTTATTAAAAATAAATCCCGGGAAAATTAAAAATCAAAATTTAACATTTCCCTGATTGTAAAGTTTAATCAGATGTTTTCCCTTAAGGAAGCGCTTTGGCTCGCAGACAGGCAGTGACAGATTTACGAGATAATATGTAAATAGACTGCCGTGTTGGAAAATTGTTCAACACAATTTGGGTTAATTGAATTTTTGTTCGTTAAACTTGATGTGAAGCACACCTCTCGCTTAATTACTGGCGAGGGTTTGTTAATTTATGACGGCCGGACACCTACTCTAAGGAGCAGGATAACATCGAAACTCCCTCAAGATTAATTTGCTGAGTAGGTCCTCGGCAACTTTAACTCGTTCGCCTCTGACCGAATTCCCAGGCCGCCCTTGGAGTTTAGAATTAAATTTAATGAAATAAGGGGAATCAGCAGTTGAAAGTTGTGTCTGGGGCGATGGGCAGTGCGGGATAGTTGCGGCCCGGCAGACGGCGCGGCCCCCGGCTACCGCCTTTTGCCTCTCGCCCGATATCGTAATCGATTACGACAAGGAAATAGAAATTCTTATTGGTAATACGAACTAGTGCAGCATAAACGGTATTGATCTATAAATTAAAAATAAATTTACCATCGTTGAAAAAGTGTACAGTGAAACCATTACGTTACTCAATTAATTCGGGTTTTGTCGAATGTACGTGTACGTCTCAGATGGGTTAGGAGAGGAATGGTTCAATATCGGCGGTGTAGTGCAGCGCAAGACCACTTGATAGTCAGTCCCAAAGCTATTGCACAAGCAACCGGACCGGTTTAACTCGGCTTTACCTCAAGTCAGTGCTTTCAAGCGTTCAGGCTGGCATCCAACTAAACAACCTTTGAATCGAACCAACAACCGAGTTTAATACAATAATTCCTTTAAAATACTAGTTAAATAGTGGTGCTTAATTTTTTCCAAGAGTAAATATGCAAATGAGTAGGTACTTAAGTTGTTTAGCTACACAGTCGCATTTTAGAATTAGTTCCAAGAACCACCCTCGAATTAAAAACTGGCCGCCATTTTGTCCGCTGTCTCAGAAGCCCTATGAAGACTTTTGGGCGCGTATTTAGCGGGTAGACGGGTGAAGCCCTATTATTCGGACGGGGCTAAAGACAATAAGTCTACATTGATATGTGGTTGATCTCTCGGATCAGCGTGGGTGGTGATAATTATCAA
Source organism: Acleris emargana (assembly GCA_927399475.2). Classification (NCBI taxonomy): domain Eukaryota; kingdom Metazoa; phylum Arthropoda; class Insecta; order Lepidoptera; family Tortricidae; genus Acleris; species Acleris emargana. The sequence continues at coordinate 9,231,345 of OV656849.1, forward strand.
GCTATGTCAAGGATATGACGATAATTCGCTAAAATAACAAGCTTTTCAGTGTCGACTACGACTAAAAGGAATTAAATCGTAGTATGAATTAAAAGGCCTGAAAATTGCAAATGTCAGGGTCAGAGGGCGAGTTGAAGTAAATGCAACAAGACTGCAATTAGCCGCGGAGCGAGGAGAGCGGCAGCGGCGATGAGTTACCAACTTAAGTGTCAATTCAGGGAGTGTTTGTCAAGTGCCGCCGCGGTGTAAGAGGGAAATTAAAAATTGAAAAACTCGCCGCCATGATGGCAGTGGCGTTAATGGCTGTACATAATAATTAAAGCGGGCGGCTCGTGGGCTTATGTGCGAGTCGAGTGGGGGGTGTGGCCCGGCGCCGCGAATGGGCTCTCTCAGCGACATCTGAGACGCCCGGGCCCTTTGGAGCGCCTCACTCGCCTCGACCTGTTTTATATTGCCCGGCCTGCTGCCCTGAGAGCTGCTTTACTTTGATTTAAGAGAAAAAGCCGTTTTGACGCTACACTCGGTGAAACCCTTTACAAGTTGATTTGAAAAGGGACGGAGTGCCAAACGTCAATGCTTCAGAAATGGAAAATGCTAAAGCGCCCCAAATGAGATAGACAAGTAGATAGTCTTTTTACTTTTATCTTGTCTTTTATGATAGGTAAGTCTCAAGAAGGGCTTGAAGAGGTTCATTCTTGATATGAAATTCAGAAACGTAATTTCGATAAGATGGCAGATCAAATCTACTTTAAGATTTAACTTTCTTTGCACAGTAAAGGAGGTCCTACTCCGTTTCACTGTTCAAAACAAGAATACTCGTAAATCTCGCTAATAAAATGCGTGCCTGTTTCAATTTTCTTCAACAACGGTTTTACCAAAACTACTTACCCCTTTTGCACGGGACGGCCATGTTTTTTCTTGTTTCGCGCGTCAGACTGACGTCTGACAGGCCGCCATTTTGAAAAAAAAACTCGAGTGTGGCTTCCTTCCGCATCGGTGGGCCGTCATGAGAACTATCGCGGTGACTCCCCCTTCGTTTTACATACATCGGATTCATTGTTTTAGGAGCGCGTCGTATATGCGAGGAACTTTTGTTGTTTGACGCGCCCCAGTATGAAACTCAACCGCCATGTCAGATTCGATAGTCAAATTCGCTTGCACGTACAACATCAAAGACACGTCTGATATCGCTAGCAAAGCTCTAGGAAGATTAGATTCGCCTTCGTGGGGGTTCTATTTGTAAAATTATGTTGCGTTACAAGTAGGTAATATTGCAACTTCCTTTATCATTTCCAAAAAAGTACAAAACAGACACGTGACATAGGTACTCCTGTAGAATCTCCACTTGTTTTATGCGGTAACTTAGAAACATTCAACTCAATTAATTCATTTACTCCATTTGTTATGGCCATTATTAAAATTCCACTGAGCGTACGTGGGTACACATAATTTCCCTAAGTATTTTTCCGTTGTGTAGCGCGCGGAAGCGAAGCGAGAACCGTCATCGCTCCCACTTAGTAGTTACTCCGTTCACTCCCTAGCCCTTATTGTTTTAATTGTTGCCCCTGAGAGGTGGGAGGATCGGAGCTCTTAAAGTCTTTTATATCTCAAGCGAAAATACGATGCACAGCACACATTTTTACATAAAACTGGCAGCCATTTTTGTTGTAGGTGTTTGCATTTTGTACATGGATGCTGTATAGTTTATCTACATAGTTGTACAATGTTAGTTCGTATTATAGAATAGATGTCGTTAAGCGCTAATTATGAAACTGTATTATTTTAGATAAACATTGCCGGTCGTGAGAGTTTTCCCTATACTCGTGTAAAGTCCATTTCATTTAAAGCCCGGCGCAAAATGACCGCTCACAATCACAGCAAGAGTAAATAAAAAGTGGACGATCAATAGTAGAAACAAAACAAAGCGGAGTAAAACAGTAAAACAGTTTATTTCAGCAACATTCAGTGTTGCTGTTCGTCTGATAAACAAGCTCTTGTAAATCGATTGTAATTACAACGGACCGGCGTGTAACAAAATAGAACGAGCGCGTATAAAAATATTAGGGTGCCTGTGCAAAAACAGTCGGCGGGTCAAGACGACGCAAAAAAAGGATACCCTCGGCAAACAATATGCTGGCTAAATGAATTCTGTGTACGTTTTAGGGGATTTTCCCACTTAATTTGTGTGAATCAAAACCAATTGTCTTAGAGTACCGATTGAGGTAAGGGTGTTTGCTTAGTAGCTATCTGAGAAACTGCTGGTATTTAATTATGTATCCCACTTCAAAGCTTTCATCTTATAATTGTTGAATCAAACTGCTTTAAATGCCTGCGAGCTAGGGTTGGATTGTAATAAAGTGAAAACTTGCTTTTGACCTTTAATCTAGACTTGGTTTACTTTACAACGGCACGACTTAGAAACGAGATATATTTTACTATCTAGTCACTGAGTACGCAGAATAAATCTTTGTCTTTGTGATTGGAATACACTGTTTTCACCCATCTTTATTAACATTCTTAATAATTAATAATTTTGGTATTATAGAAATAATGTTAATACAGAAAAACATATTATTTTCTTTAAATATAAAGAAAATAGAAGTGTAGCTATGAATTAATTCATTTCAATATTCACACAATCGCCATTCCAATGTAGTTAGTATCTAGGAACATACAAATGACAGCTTAATATGCAAGTTCCAATTATTTAAAACGAGAAAATTATTGCTAGAAGTTTTGAGTAAGCACAATCAAGTACCAACATAATCCGATAAACTCTTACAAACCACTCAATTCTGAATTTATCACGCGCATTGGATGGGGTAAACGCTGTATATGTTGACTTCTATCTGTTAACTGAGTTTTGTAACTTAAAAAATATAAAAGAATGAGGCAGCTATACACGTTCCTTGTTCAGATTTAATTTAATTGACGCAGTAAACTAAAAGTTCATAGCTGAGTTTCTTGCGGCGTTTCTTCTCAGCAGTGGTCTCCTCTTGTGAAGCGCTGGTAGATTCTTGACGTGTGAAAGTGCCCGTGCGGCCTACTTACTGAATAAATGTCTTTAGCTTTTATCTTTATCTGATCAATATTAATAACCTTTAATTATAAAATAATAATTTTTTATTGCAAAATCTACTTATTACAACTAGTTTATTTAGAAATTATTTATTTCCATTTATCACATAACTGACTCGTGAATTATTAGTTTAAAAGCCCGGTAACATACAATTTTTTTGTGAGACATTCCCAAATTATACATTTGATTAGTTTGAAGTATTCCAGTAGCGACTGTTGTAACAAACTGGTGGATTCATCCCTTGATTATATTTCAGCCGATGGGCGCGACCGCAGAGGCATCAACATGTCTGGCCCGCCCGCAACGCGTAAGCCTCAATTGGAATAGTTTCCATTACGCCGACCGTCCACTATCTTCTGCGTTATGCCAAGGTTTCCCGGAATGATAAATAAAGGTTGAATGCTTGACCTGTCCTTGGACGGAAGAAGCTAACTTTTTTAGATAGGTTTATCCATCAAAACTACCATATTTATAGTCATGATCATCATTTCAAAGAGTACTGATATCTTACTGTATTAAGCAGTCCAATAAAGTTACCTGGGGCCTGTTTTATAAAGCTCCAAATTACAATTTACCCGTTACAAGTTTCCATTTGACACAATCTCGACCAATGAGTGCCAGCCATTTGAGCAGTGTCGCCAGTTAAGACCTGTAAAATTGTTACTTGCAGCTTTTAAAAGTACCCCTGTAGGTAAAAATAAATGTTACTAAACAAACTTAAAATGAAATCATGAGCAGTAACCGTGACAGTAAAAGCAGGTAACAAGCAATTTTCTGCTACAAAACTCCGTATTTTCCTCCACAACACTAACTTAACACGTAAAGTCAACAACACCGTCACAGAAGGTGGCACTCCAAAGGGACTTTAGAAAAATACTACTGACAAATAAATTGGGTACATCTTTGTTGTCTATGTCCCGTTTGTTTTGTGTATTGACAAGCAATTTGTTTTCTAAAAGATCGTGTACACAGGCGTGATTGCGCCAAGGCCGCGCGCTGTTTGTATAATCCGCGGCGCTTGCCTTTGATTAGCTCCTTCAGGTTTCACTGATGAAAAACTAAGTCGACGAAAGAGAGAGTACTCTTATTTACTCTGCTCGTTTAAAATGTTCCTCCTTGACAATTTCGCGTGGGCCTGAAGTAAATATTAAAACTAAACAGAACAGTTTTTTGGCGTAATTCTAAAAGTTTAATTGCGACGTTAATATAGTTCAGCCTGCAACATCGTTTAGACTAGGATTTATAGGTTACTCGTCTAGTAACTTTAGAGAGACACATTACACGCAGGGAGATATTTACGAGCCGGCAGAATAGTTTATTTCTCCGGGTGAGTAACAATTGCAAACAAAAAAGGTCGGCGGCCACTGCACCCGCGGAAGTTCCAGCTCAAAAGTTAACTCGCCGGCCCATAAATAAACCTTCGGTTTTGCTCTGGGTCCCTCGCCGATTGCAAATTTCAAACTGAAACCGTAAAGTCGCATAAATTACAGTTTCAGACGGTTGCAAAGAGAAAAACAATCGGAAAGTAGCACTTAGCAGCTTGACTAATCGCCAGGCGGCGATGACAGCTCGCGCGATGTGGGATTTAGGCACGGCCGCACCGCAAGCCAAGGCGCCCGCCGCAACCCGTAATGCGTTTGCCGTTACTGAATTCCGTGACAAACTGCTTTTGAATAGCCAATCGGCGGCAGGATGTTTGCCAATCTCGGACTTTCTTCTCTGAGATTGGTTGCTGAATGATTTATAATGCTTTTTTAGCACCCGTAAAGGCTAATTCGCACACGAGCAAGTTATTTGTGGTACACTATTTGCGTCCACTTCTTAAATGTGTTGAATGATATTATTTTTTTTGTGCCGTGTAGTTGCCGGTTTAGAATTGTCCCACTCCATATCTTCCCGTGGAAGCCGTAAGAGGCGACTAAGGGAATAAAGGCTTGTAGTACTGTTAGGCGATGGGCTTGCTACCTGTCACTAATATACACTGTTAAAGATCTTAGCCTAATTGTGCAAATTGTGGTTACAGAGTTATCAACAAGTTTTTGGAGTTGTTGGTAATTCTATAGCTCTGCCTACCCCACTCTGGGAATGAAGGCGTGAAGGTATGTATGTATGTATGTATGTTTTTTTTTTTTTCTAATTTACTATATAATCAACTAGAGTAAAAAACCTTAGTTACTATCCCTCCTATAATACTAACCGTGCTTTTATAATAATTATACAAAAATAAGTTATAGTTTTTGACGATGCTTGTCTAGTTAGCAACTCATGGATAATAATTTGGATAAAATTTAACACAAAAAGTAAGTCCTGAATGTTCTGTTTGTATGAGGAACAAAGACAGGACGATAAATAAGTGCCACGCGCACGAAGTCACGTGCAAAAGCTATGCTGCCCTCCTAAGCCAATATACAGTGTCCCAGATAAAACTCCTGTAGCAATATAAACCTCATTACTAACAGAATAGAATTAAAACTACATTGATTATTGAATATGAGATAGAGTATGTGCCTCTTCCAAAAATCCCAAACCACGACCTCGGAACGTAGTGTAATTGAGTACCCTTTGGTCATACGCTCTCCAGGCAATTTGACCCGCCCGCTAGGCTATCTACACTACAAGTATCTACAGCAATTCTTCGAAATGTTACTTAGTGCTGCAAATCTCCTCGGTCTCAAAGAACAATCCTTGTAATTTAAATGAAGCTAGTTCTTATTGTAACGCGCTGTAGATTTATTCTGCGCCGACAGGTGCTGGATAAGGGCTGTAACAATTAACATACGCTATTAAGAGCCCGGTCCGTGCCGCCATTAGTGCGCCCGCGACTCTGCGAGGATCATTCAAAGTTGCACAATTAACATTACACCTCCAGGCAATCTGCAGCTAACCGTCTGACTGTGAGTGGAATTTGACATTAGGTTAGAGTAATGTCCTTATTTTCTATTTTCACCAAAATTACTGTTTTAAATTTAATATTACCTACTACTGTTTCAATGACAGGCTTATAGTTTAAATGGGACTACTCTGATTCATAGACAATATACATACATACATACATACATACATACCTTGACGCCTGTAATCCCAGAGTGGGATAGGCAGAGCTACAGAATCACAACTTGAAAAAAGTTGTTGATAATTCAGTAACCACAATTTGCACAAATAGGGTAAGATGTCTACCAGCATATTATAATATCATAGTCAATATTTAGGTAGAAAAATCAGGAGCATCAAATGCCAAAATCTAGCGATAAAATATATGACAGAGTATTTAAGTTGACAATATTAAGATTTTTCGCAATTATATATTTTCTGGAAAATACTCAGTAGTATTTTGACGCCGTTACGTTATTATTGTCATGATGGGTAAGCTGAGCAGATTTTGACTTTTGGAAGAATAAACAACTCGTATACAAGCATGTTATTTTACATAAGCTGAGCTTATTTCAATTGCCAGTTTTTATGAGTACTATTTTCAAATAGTGTTATGTCCCGGCCTCATAGCAATTCTGCTCCATCGCTTTTTCAATTGCCTGAAACTAACGCAGCGCAATATCCCCGCAGCTCGCAAATACGGAAGGTCTTGCATTAGTTTCTCCGCGTACTACAAATCTTGATTTGGTGCTTGATGTAGGGGCACACCCGAGTTACTGCGCGGTCGGGCCGTTCGTCTCGGCGCGAGCAGTTCATTTGCTTCACGCCTCATAACCGCAGATAAATCAGCGTCTTCGCACGTACGGATCGCAGAATACGAATACGTGGTTTTGTAAAATTTATAAAAAGAAATGATAATATTAAAAAAACATTGCTACAATAAAATAAATAATAAGGATACACGTTGTATACGCAAGCATTTTATAATAAGAGCGACAATCTCACGCAAATTGAACTAGTCCCAAACTAAGTTCTAAGCAACGATAACCAAACTTAAGGCCCGTACCGAAAAGTTTTTTTACAGAGTATGTCTACATACCAGGAAAATACTATACGGTAAACGCCATATAACTAAATTAAAGTATAATTGCTGTTCATTGTAGTTTAGTTGGTATCATAAATATACTCTGCTAAAAAAACGGTACGGGCCTTATGCAGAGAGATAAATACTTAAAGAAGAACAAAGAAAATATCCAAGACTCGAGAAAAAATTATCACTCTCATCACACAAATATTTGTCCATGCCGGGAATCTTACTCGAAAGCTCTAGCTTCATGGGCAGACGAGGGAAACCGCATCGTCCTCACAACTTATTTTTCACATTAGTTGTATTAAGGTAATCTTAAGGCTCAGATTTCTTACAAACTTTTCGGGACGTAATTGACGATAATCTTGAGATTACCTTTTTCTCAACAGGTTTGCTTGAAATGCAGGCGATTTTAGAGTTTTATAGAACTATAATAGAACAGTAATCAACAGGTTGGCACAAACATGATGCTCTCGTCCGGAAATGTAATTTTCATATTAAAGACAGACATAATGACATGTTAAAACTTGCATCCATTAATTAGTCCCCTTCCGTAGTAGTCACGCATACAGACTGGGAACTATGGCCTAGCCACTCTCACCGAAAAAGCCCACGCCATGTAAAATACTGATTACTCAAAAACTATTTTAAATTAGATAAATTCTTTGACTGTGAAATTTCAGTCCAAAAGTCACCTCGGTGGCGAGTGGTTCACACTGCTTACCTTCAGACACCAACTTTCTTTGCAAGCTATCTCCATTGTTTGGTTCGAGTTAAACTTCTGTCGGAAGCAAATGGACAGAGCCAACGTCCGCAAAATTGTTTTGTGTGAGTTCCGTCAAGGAAAACATTATGCGAGCAGCTTATGCTTTAAGGTCCCGAACAACTTTGCGTCGGTTGATAATACGAGTTTAATAGTTTTCGGAGGTGTGCGGTGGTATATTTTTGAAGAAATACTTTGTTAAGTTTATTTTAACAAAACAACAAACTTATTAAGTTGTATTGGAAATCGTAGCCAGTCAAACGAGACCGAAACAACGTCCCGTCTTTAAGAATATTCGTAATTATTCCTCAAGAAGAACGAACCTCAAAATTGAGGATCTCGCAATATTGTTCTATGCAAATGGCCTCGATGACTAAGCTGCAAGAATAACTTCGGCAAGGAGTATTGAAAGTTCAACCAAACTCTGCCCATAAAAATGTTTTGTTTGTCCTAATTGCTCCAAGTGGCTGGTAAGCCGACTTTCTGACGAGTCATTGTTTTCGACGTGCTTGTGCCGTAACAGGAATATTTCGGGGAGCACCCTCCTAGAAAATTCATGACTTTCAAAATTATTTGTAGTGGTAACAATCAACCGGATAATCTTGTGTTTGCCATTGTCAGATCTGCTCCACAAGCGGCAGGATAAGAAGTCAAACGAATAGGTTATATTTACTACAGTTTCTAAATTCTGATGGAAGTCGGGGTTGAAGTGTAGTTGGTGTAGCTATTATAGCACCTGCCTGTGTTTCAAATCTGAGAGGTCTCACCCCATTACCTTCTTGGCAGGGCGCGCGTTCGTGGATTAAGAACACTACATGTATAGTTGACTTTACTAGAGACATACAAATGTTGGTAGGCATAGATTTTTAGGGAATTAATATTTTTTTAACCACCTGAACATTGAACTGACTGAACATTGTATTTATGTAAGTTCTTAATTAAATATTTGTTCTGAAAGATTGAAAGTCGTGAACCAACAATTTCTCTCGATTAATAATATTTCATTGTTCAAAGCCGACCCCGATCTGTGTTGCCGGTCTACAGAAACAATCACTCAAATAGGCTGTTCAAATTGAATATTAATCGCCATTTTCACCGAAGAATGGGAATAATCTGAAAGGCGAGTCCAGAGAATGGAGGAAATAAATTTGTAATGCAAAGTTAGAAATTCCATTCCTGTGTTACCGATAAGTAAACGCTTTTACGAAGAGTGCGGCGCAAAGGTAAGAAAGAATACGCTTAGCATTTCGCTCTCCGACTGTGACAGGCAGAAGGAGCCGCGGGCCGACGGTGATCCGGCGGGCCGGCCGATTAAACGCCGAGCCAATAAGGTATTCCGCAATTTATTAGCCTTGCAAATTCGATGCCGCCGCTCCCCTTATGAAATATTGCAGTAGCCGCAACAGCCTCCGCGGCCGGCCATGCCGACTTCGCAACGTTACACCCCTATTTTAGCTCTAATTAAAAACCCATCAAAGAGTTTTCAGTCATTAATCATGAAACTGTTAACGGTGAATACCGACTTCCCTTCTCAGCCGAGGAAAAAAGGAGGATTAGGATATTAACAAAATGCCTAAAATATTCAGGGTTAGTGGAGTGGCAAGCCGCTTGTAAAAAATACGGCTCCGACGGAACTGATTTCGCGGGTTTAATGCGGATGAATCTTAAGTTGTTTCCAGCGGTTTAAAGGATTGAGAACCCTTCTTTTTAAATACTGGATAAAGTACCAAGGATATTTTTATGCTCCGTAATTAACCGCGGTTATACTTTTGTGTTTTTTATTTTTTACTTTTTAACGGTTCGCTTTGAGAAATTGTATTTACTTTTAAAATGTTACTGTTGAGTGATAAAAATGAAAGTGGATTAATGGTTATTTGAGACGGTAATTCTTGGTACATTGCTGTTGGGTAAGGTTCGCATCTGAATATTATTAAATTGTAGCTGAGCGAGTAGGCTAATCACGTCTGCTGTGCTTGAAGTTGGGAATGAGTTTGGTAATTGGTAACTGGATTGGTTCATAAGGCGTGTTCGGCAGCGAGTTGACTCGGCGCGGGCGGCTGTCGGCGGCACTCGCAATCGCAGTAATTCGATGTCGGCGCTAACTCGCCGTCACCCGATTATCTAAACAATCGCCGCTCGACGCGCATTGATTCCGAACACCGCTGATGAACCGCTCTGTCCACGGCTTCACGAATATTTCGCACAAACAATGCGATTTCATGCTGTTATACCGTTTATTGCTGAGTTTGTTCCAGTGTTTGTACTGTTTTAAATCGTTTGCCCATTGGAATGCTTTGTAGTTGATGATTTAAATTTATTCGTTTTCCTACCGTAACTACTAGTATTGTTACTGTGTTTATTGTGTGCTTACTGCTTGAATACTGTATGATCAAATACAAGGCTGCCCAAAGTTTTTAAGCTATCGTACTTCAGCCTATCACGTGTCTATTCACTCATATTGAATGTCTTGAGTTTGCTTTTATCATCGTATAATGTTAAATTCTGTATAAAAACAAGCTCTTTTTCATTCAATGTAAAATTTGTATTATTATTACTTAATGAAGTACTAACTAATTAGCAAAAAACACTGCAAATCTACACTATTTAACAGCAAAAGCGTGTTTTCAGTTTGAAACCGTTCATAATCGTATTAAAGTCGTATTTTCAGTTTAAAAAATCACTGGAGCGTATCTGCTGGTGAACCGAGCTGGTCAGGAGTGGGGTTTTCAATTATCCAATCAACCGCAGGTAACGGATTAGGAAAGTGCTTTGTACGTGTTTTGTGCCGACCCATATATGCTTATTGGAGCACGAAATAAATAGGTATTGTGTGTAAATAATTAATTATCGATTGAGTGCTTTTAAACTGTTATATTTGCGCATAACGTATGCGGAATGAAATTTGCACAATGTTTGTAACCTTATAAAATAAAAAAAATGTTTGTAATGATAACCTGTCATGTATTTTTATAAACAATCTACTAACAAATTTTAATGTAAAAAGTAATTTGGCCCCATGCGTGCTGCTTTTCGACAATTTGCTGGCACTTTATCCATGGCTGTTGTATAAGTCGAAGTTGGCATTTTTTTCAGTTCTAATTTAATTTTTCGAATTAGAGCCTGTATAGTTTTTGGCCGGAAATTATTCGCGTAAACACGCCTTTTTAGATTGGCCCAAAAATCTTCGATCGGGCGAAGTTGTGGTACGTTAGGCGGATTTGAATCCTTTGGTACATATGGGATTCCTAGCTCCTCCATTTTCGCCAGGGTGTTCTTTGAATAATGGCTAGATGCTAGATCGGGCCAAAACACAACATTAGTTCCTCTGTGATGTGTTTTCATGAAATCACGTACAATCGGCAAACAACCCTGCATGTATCGTTCAGCATTGACTGCTAAACCAGATTCAAAAAACACCGGTTTCGACATACCGCGAGGGCTAATTGCAAGCCATAACAAAACCTTTTTTGGAAACTTAGTGTGCTCCACATATTTTACTGATTCTTCAGCTGGGATATTGGCGTTTTGAAAATAAAAGTTACCCTGCCATTCATTGCCGTCTAAGGTGAAATAGGATTCATCGTCCATAATGCACTCTACGTCGTTTTTTGCATAGAAAATGTTTTTGACCAGAGATGTAAGTCTTTTCTTCTGGGTAAGTTTTTGGTTTTCGGACACGGTGGGTTTTACTTTTCTTGCTCGTTTCACAATGCCCATATCATGTAGATACTTTTTCACTGTTTTGCCATCGCAGTTAAATTTTTTTCCGAGTTCTCTGTAGGATTTAGCTACCCGACCCGCCGTAATTTTTCTCAGTTGGCTTCTTTTCAAAGATTGGCTTAAAGAACACACTTTGCCCGAACCTGGTTTTCTAGTAGTCGTATGTCGAAGAGAATAGGATGATAATATATTATATACCGTCCTTCGACTCTCCCCCATTTCTGTAAAATGTTTAACAATGCTCGACTTCGGCCAATCTGGATGTGTGTCGCGAAAATCACACACGTTTTTTCGACGCATTTCTTCGAGATTTGCCATATTTTTTTACACAAATCCTACAAGCGAATGACTTGTGCATCACTTTGACGGATGATACAGAAAACAAAAGATAATATCAAGTTTTAAATATCGAATCATTTACTCTTATACATTTGTATAAAAACTTTATGCAAATTTCATTCCGCATACGTTACCATACTCAGATTTCATTGCTATGAGTTATGCTAGTTGAAACAGGCGGTATGTTAACGAGTTCACACGCCACCTGATGGTAAGAAGGATCTGTGATCCATAGACATTTGAATTCGCAAGACTACAGAACGACTAAAGACGACAATAAAATATTTGAATTTGAATTTTATACAATCTTAAGACTGCAATCCTAAGACCGCAAATCCGTTGCAAACCCTTAGAACTAAGATGGAGTTCCTCCATGCTAGTAATTTCAACGGTTGTCTTATCCCAACACCAGAACACAAACCTCTAATAAAATTGCATAATATACCCATGCATGGTTTGAAGGGTAACTTCTCAAAACGGGCGGTCCGAATGAATTCGAAAAAATACAGGATACGTGTGACTAAATAAATATATACTTAGTTAGTTTTTCTTTGTTAGAAAAAAACTCTATATTTTACGCAAATATATTATTCTTCCAAATGCCTCAGGGTCAAGATGCGTAACGCTTTAAGTAAACGAATTGTGAAAATCGTCAAAATGTATAGGATTGACGTAAGCTGATGTCAGATCGCGTCGACTGCTTATGTCTATTCCATAGATTCAAGTTAATAGAAAACAGAATAACAATAAAAAGTTTTAAATAACCCGACTGTTACTTACCAACTTTAAATCTTTATAAATCCTAAATGATGAAAGCATGTTTTTTTGCAAAACACCCTTTAAAAAATGTTACAAATGTTACTCGACTTCTGGATGTCTGAATGCAACTGTCAACCTATTTTAATGATCCTTTTTCGTGTCAAAATCTGATCATAGGATCCATGAAATGTCCACGTAACTCCTAAATAATTTGGAGTCAGTTCATTGTTTTTTTTAATATGTATTACAATCCATTTGTTTGTGTGGTTGGTTGGTTTTGTCTGTATGATAGTTGGATTTAACAATGGAACGTATGTGGTGGGGTTTGGATTGTTTCGGTTTTGTTGCTTGGTGTTCAACGTCGATCTAGGCGACTTTTACCAAATCCACTCATTATAACTCATTATACATTATACTCATTATATGGGATAAGTTCGCCTATGTACATTATTTATATTGATGCAAACATGTCTGTAATTGTTTATGTGCAATAAAGAGTTTTACATACATACATACATACATAACCAAGGGAGTATTCATTGTGAGATCCAAACGGACGAAGTTGCGGGTAAAACAAAGTAAATATTCTTCACACCGTAAAAATAGACAGATGCCAACGTTTGATCAATGTATTAAAATTGAACACACTCAAAAATGTCCCTTGACTTCAAGAAAAAGCATTTCAAGTCAAACGAAGAGCTATCGAAGCCTCTTTATTTGTCAATGCACTTAGTTTTCATGTACTTCTGTCTGGATGACACAGAAATAATCCTCTCGTGTGCCGTATCTCAAAGCTACGTGGAACACGGGTAGCAGCGTCGGACGCACTCGAGTGCTCTTCGGCGACCACTCGATAACCGAATCGGAATCACGACTGATATCGATTATGGCCGATGATCCCCGAAACAATGGGCCCTTTATCACGGCTGTCGGTTAAATTCACGCTCTGGATTATAACAGGATTATATATTTATATATTTACGTACCTGTGTGGTCACCAGGTTAGAATACTGCCACTCCATGTCTTCTCGTGGATGTCGTAAGAGGCGACTAAGGGAATAATAAAGGCTTCTAGTACTCTTAGGCGATGGGTTTGCAACCTGTCACTAATACACTGTTAAACATCTTAGCCTGATTGTGCAAAACGTGCTTACAGAATTATCAACAACTTATTTAAGAGGGCTTGGTAATTCTGTAGCTCTGCCTACCCCACTCTGGGAATGAAGGCGTGAGTTTATGTATGTATGTATATATTTACGTAAGCGTTGAAGATTCATGCGGGTAGCGCATTATTTTTGCGTAATGGCTACTTCCGCTTCCCGCTTCGCAAGTTCTTAACGAATAATTCATAATTAATATTTGGATTTACAGTCAAAACAATGTTTTCACGAAATAAAGTTATTGGCTGTAAAGATTCAAAATATTTGAGAGACTATCATTTTAAACGAGAAAGCTTTTTTTTGAAAATTGAGTTCGTAAACGAAGTACATAATAAATAACGCCTTTAATTATATACCTCATAGGAAAAACAAATGTAATAAGATTTCTTACACGCTATTTTTGAAAATAAATTCAAAGTTGACAACGTTAACTTAAACGGTACTTTTATTCGTATTTCATTGCCTCACGCAAAATTGACAAACGCAATGATTTGATTATGGATAGCCAGCAATAACGTTTTTACGATAAATCAATAAAAAGGGTCTAGGGCAGCGCCCTATTAAACCTTACGAAAACAATCCCGTAGTATAGTTTATCGTTATAGTAGCGTGATCCCAAGCCAATTTACGTTAGTTTGGGGGAACAAAGTAAAAAAGAATAACAATAAAGTAATACAATTTGGGGCCAACGGCGGCCGGCGTCGTTACCTATTTGTACGGGGGAGGTCATTTAATGAAGGAGTAGGATTCATTCCCGTCGTTATTCTATAACAAAATGACGTCGTCATTAACTAAATCGAGACCGTACCGAAACCGAACCTTTATTCGACACTCCAGATAGTCTAGTTGATTACGAAAGCTTGAACGACGGCGAACTTGATATGTCATATTTTGTTTCCGAAAATTTGGAAGTTCATCAACTTTGTTTTAACTAAAGCTCAACAATACTCAAATTTCCTTTTTAATTCAAGAGCTCCTTGTCCGAATCCGCCTTAGGCAAAATACCTGAAGAGGGCATTCTATAATTAGTTTCGTTTACAAACCCCAAAATATTGAGACGCATAGCGTCTCGTGCATCTGACGGCTCTCGTGCAACTCGGATGCAATGTAAACTTTACCTTTACCAGTTTAACGTCATTAGGGAAATTGGGATCGTTAATTTATAAAAGCCAACTGCTTCGCTATCAACGTATTTAAATAGGTAATCCCGCGGTTTGTTTTACGGGACTGATATCGGGCAATTTATCAGCGGTCGTAAACGTACGCTTAATGCAGTCGAGATCGATGTTTAATAACCGAATTGAATGAGCGATCGCTTTTACGATTGCCGTATACCTGATTTAGGTCGGCTTAACCATCGAGACAAAAAGTTGCTTATGTAAAGATTCTGATTGTTGATAACGAGCCTAACAAGACTAGAGTCATCGACTGAGTTGTTATTTGAATCGCAACAGAAGTTATTTAATTCAGTTTATGTCCACAGTGCAAAAAAGGATATTAAAAAAAAAAAAAAATTTTTTCATTAAGTGTCCACATATCCATCCGATCCATTTATCGTCTATTTTTTGTCTACGACTATGACAATGATCTATAAGTAAAAATAAGTAGCTGTGAGTACCTGATAACTAATCTTACTACTACCTACATATGTATTATGAATGCGAAAGATTCGATCGATGGATGTTTGTTACTAAATCACGCCAGAACGGATGAACTGATCTGGATGATATTTGGCACAGAGATGGATCAATAGCATTGAAAAACACATAGACTGCCAAACAGGAGTCCGTACATTAAACCAAAAGTATTTTTGACAAACTATATCATTTTACATACTTTCATTTCGCAAAAACGTGATTAACCATTACATATAACAAAGGTTGCATTGGCTTATTAAAAAAGTTAGGTTAGGTTAGACTAATAACGACAAAAAATTCAAATAAATACGACGGGAAGTATCTCTTAGTTTGGCAAATAATGATTTGGTTAAACATTAGTGAACCTACCAAACAACACTATTCCCGTGGGACAACATGAAGAATTCTACGCGGACGGAGTTGCGGGCAAAAGCTAGGAGGCTATAAGTAACCAAATAAGAATTCCTATTACTGTCATTCGCAAAACAGTGTCTAATGTGTAATTGGATTACATTCGCTACTTTTGTAATCCAAGCTCAGACATAGTAAGCTTGGTTAACAAGTCAGAACAAATGCCTATCTGGGGCAGACCATTCAGGTCAAGCTATTGAAAATAAACTGGGTTTTAAAAATCCCGATAATGAAATCCAGAAACCTTTTAATTCACCGTGTTTTGATGGGAAGTGTCAATAATGGCACGATCCAGTGTAGGGTTACCGGCCAAACATCGAGGCGCAGTGCTTAAGTGCGAAAACAAAACGGAAAGAACTCAATATGGATCAAATTACCTTTAAGCGGACTGCATTCGGATAAAAGAACGTATTGATCTCGCGCCAAGCGTTGGCTTGTTTTTTATTCGTTCACAAATTTGACAGATGTTTGCCGTATTTATTTTGGCGAAGCTTTTGACGCGTATCGAGGATTAAGTCATAACAGAGCTTAATCTGTTGGCGGCACAAAAAAATGATCACAAACTAACCGATACAAATTTTTAGATCAAAAATGCAGCAGTATCACAACTTGGAATGTATGTTACTTAATAACGTCGTTCTGGTTAAAACGTTATCTGATACCGCGGTTAAAATAATTCTTAGAATGTTAAAGTTTCTTAGAATTGGTCGCGCGTGTGTCGCTTGAGTGGCGTCGACGGCAGCCGGCGTCTAAAATTTATACAAAAAGACACGTCTTCGATAATGTTTTTCATTAAGTATAGCTTAATTGTGACCAAGTAAATTAATGTTATGGTTGGTACAAATGTAAGGAAGACATATTATGTATATCGCCTATTAACATCGCTAATTTTAAGTTTAAGATACTTTCACTAATATATTAATATATTTGGCTTTAAAATATCTTCTGAAATATCTCAATGTATCTGCACTTGTTGGGTAGAATATCTCGATTTGTAGGTACGACGTGGCCGCAGTAAAGAGCAACGAACATTATGCCTGAAACCAAATCTTAATTAAGTCTAGGCACCTCTGCAGCGGGAACTAATTAAACTTATTCCATTATTTCTGCTAACGAAATTCTAAGAGAAGGTTTGGGGACAGCCTGCCGGCGGAAGGTTTGTTGTTATTACTTTGACACCTCCGTACGGCGAGCTGGTCATTACCAATTGACCTATGTAGAAAATAGAACTGTATCTTTATACAGCGATAAACAGACTAAGAACACACACTCATTGAACATTTATTCTTTTATCTGCATGCCCAACCAATATTTAACGCCGCGCTGTCATTTAAAATTCTTTTTATTCGAGCACAGAGCAAAAAGCAAATCCCTCAATCGATTGCTCATCGTTTTCGTCATCCGAAAGCCCGGCGAGCCTGCTAGGTGCAATTTCGAAAAGTACTGATGATTCGAGCACAAAGCGAGCCGCCCGGACCCGGAGCAGAGATTAAGTAAGTAACTTGTGCGGCTTCGATTGTTCGAACGTTTACGGCACAAAGGCTGAATTTTCCAGACGGCAAGAATTTTGATGCCTCCCGCGACAATGGCAGATCAGCGAGACCCGCTACGTGCTCAGGCGAGAGGAGGCTTCATAGAACGTACACCTAGCGCTGGTATATGATATTAATTATTATCAATTTCAACAAGATCACAGGTACATTAGTAGGTATATGTCCTAGTGAATGATAAAACATCAAAAAGTACAGGGTGCTTATAATATTTTTCAACAATTTGTATAGGTACTTCTAATGCTCTTACTATTTTATTTGATGGCGACTGTACATGTCTCATTTTAAAGGACCCAGACAGGTAAAAAGACTAAAGTAAAATTAAAAGTTATTTCAATAAGACTTTTAGTGCGTATTTCCCAGATAAGAAAGTTAATTAGATTCAACGCCAATTTCCAGTCAAAAGGTACGAAAAAATGCAGGGACAAAAATACGTTACAAAAAATACATGCACGCCTCGGTAAAAAGAACTTTAAAATGTAAAAATAATTGAGTCGGCTGGTTGGCTCTTTATTCGGAAGTTTGTTGAAAATAAACAAACAAAGTTAAAAATATCCTGCGACATATCTATGGAAACAAGTCGCAAGGTTTTTATGTGCTGTGTGATTTATTTAAAAATGTTTTATTCTTATAAACGTTAAGTAAGTACGTAAGCACCTGTTTATCAAAACAAAATAAAGGGTTAAATAAGTTTCTACAGGGTGTCTAGTAAGACGCGGGACAGGCCCGCGGGGTGAATTGCAACGTGTCAACATTTCTTACCCCTTTAAAGTGACACAGGTCCGAAACTAAATGAAATACCCTTTCAAAACCTACAAAGTCATGTTTCAAATCGTATTTGCTTCAATTGTGTTTATAAATACAAATTGGCAGACAAAAGCTTATTATGAAAACAGCTCTACAACAATTTCACGCAGACATTACTTATGTCAGTTTTGGTCAGCTCAGCACTGTTAAATATTCATTAAGCTTTCAAAATACGCATTATTTTCCCCGCCCGGCGCGTTATCGCCGCAGTTTCATCAACGAATATTCCCCAACAGCTCGTTGGCATTCAGCAAAAAGTGAAAAATATTGCACCTATTGCATTTTTTAAATTACCGTTCAATATTTTAATATTTTCCACCTATGAGAAAATAAAAGTCAAAACGTGAGTTATGGAGATACCAAAAATATGGCCGAAATATTTTCTATCGTTGACATTCCATTACCGGACTGCGAAAACAAATAAATACATATAAAAGAAAAAATCCTCTTACTGCCTCCATCGCCGCATGAAAGCGGCGGTCATTTCATCCCGAGTCCACTGCAGTGTTTAAGTAAAAGGAATACACTTCTACTTTGAATGCGAGTATTATGCGAGTAAATGGAAAGGAAAAAAGAATACGGGCAGCAACTAAAAACTGCTTAGGAGCTTGCTGGCTTTCGTTTTACCTGTGAGTACCCTGCATTGTGCAATCAACATTGCATTGTAGCTACTCGGTTTAAAAATACACTTAAAGAAAATATCTCTTTACCGTGTAGTAATTTCCCCTTACACTGAGCTATTTAGATAAATTTCTACATTTGCAAATAAAGAAATAAATAAATTGTAAATAAAGGACTTAATGTATGTACACTCTGTGAATAGAAACTCCAAAAATTACTTAAGATAGGCAATTTTACTCCTAGGTAACTTTTAGTACATTATAAATTGCATTCACCCGCTCGTTTATTGAAAAGGAACCATGCAAAGTTAACAAAAAATATATCCACTACTTTAATGGAAAACATCCAAAAGTTAAGAATGGTGTATATCTTAATAAAATTATTTTAAATTTAAGAAAGGCTGTAATATCAAATAAGAAAAGTTTTCACAATCTTAAAGTAAGGCTTGAAATCATTGAGCCTACTTAGAATATTATTTTAAGATAGCTTGCCGACATGTAACCGTTTCTACCGCATATTATTTCCAGTACGGCGATTAAGCGAATAACTAACAACAATGACACTGTTGAAAGCCAACTCTATAACTACCGCTTACACTTATCGGGAGATAAAAAACGCTGATCAGCCCCGAATAGCTAAGCGTCCGGTTCCCGAAGAGTGGTTTGACGAAGGTAGCACTCCTCAACCCTTTGTCTCGCGAGAATACAATGGACAGTCGCAACGTTCAGAGATGCGATATGGGACACCCTCGCCTCACAGCTACGTGACCAAATTTCAAGCGAAATGTTTCGCAGCAACTACCTGCGGTTAAAATAAGTAATATCTCCCTAAGGGGCTCAAGGAACGCATCTTCGAGCGGCTAAAGACTTTATTGTCTGGCTCCAACCTGCTAATGAAACAGGTATTATATTCAACTATGTGTTGCAGGTGTTTTAATTAAAATTGTTGTTTTAAATTAAAAGCTTGATCAAAACTTAGGCAATTGAGACTCTCAATCTGAGGTTATTCGTGTTATATTTCGGCGTAGGTTAACATAGTTGATGAAAGATTAGTTGTAGTGAATTTGCGAACTTTGGCAAATTTATTTAATTTCTAATATTTTACGGTTCTAACTTTTCTGTTCAAAGTCAATCTACTAGCTTTAATTTGCAAAATTACACACAGACAGACGCGGCGGGGACCTCTCATCCATTTTATTTAAATTAATAAACTTAAAAATATGAATTCTTCACAAAAATTGGCTTAACACAGCGAACGGAAATTGTGTGCGGTTTTTTTGTCGTTGACATCGCTCACTACTTTTCTAGTCGACTTATTTAAAAAAAACGAAAAACTAACTTAATTGCCACTTTCATGAAAAACCACGTAATTATTACCTTATTGATACGAATACTAAACACCAGGCCCGTTGAAAACCAGGCAATGTAGGCAAAGTACTTAAAATATGAATGCTAGCAATTTTTACAAATATTTTTTACAAATAACGAAGTGTACAGTCACCTGCAGAGAAAAGGTACCCCCCCCTCATGATAAGGATTGTTTTTTTTCGAATACCTATGGTTAGATTATAATGATTTTGAGTTAATGTGTAGACAATAGTAAAACCATCAATTCACCGAAAAATCATATAAATTGAACCACAGGTTTTTGAAAAAAAACGATCCTTACCAGGGGGGGGGGGTACCTTTTCTCTGCAGCTGACTGTACATATTCCTCAAGCCAAATTTGCTAAATTAAACGTACTTTCACTAAATTGCCAGGCTTTTTCCATCGTTTATAGTAAATTTTACGAATTTATTTCAAACCTACATATTAATGCAAAAACGATTTCCAACTAATATCCGCTAGGCCGTTCCATTCGCTGTGGTCAGCCGGTCAAAGGGTTTGTTAAGTTTTGACTAGACCGGAAGCCGTCCTCGGTGCTCCTTCACTCATTGTGTGCTCTTCTTTTTTGCCTTTTTCACTTTTTTCCCGACTGAGTGCGCTTATTCTTTGAACCCTGTATATTTTTATTTGGACATTTGCGTCTGATCCCGCGCGCCCTCCACGCTTAAGTTGTTGGTAATTTTAGTTTGTGCATTGCAGGTTTGTTTTGAATTTCTACTGAACAAATTGCTGTGGAAGTTTTTGCGCGGACTAATTTAGACTATGTTTAAAGACATTGTTATTGATAGAAGTTTTACTTTAAATGTTGTTACCCAGTTAGTATCCGGCATTAAAGTATGAATCTAGTATGTTAGTGTCTTTGTCATTCATTGATTCGATTCGATTAGCTAAAAGTATTCCAAACCAAGCGTAATAACACAACACAAAGCATACATAATGATGCGTGAATGTACACCTAAATGTATGTAAAACAACCCTGTAAGACACAGACACACTTAAAAATACATCATCCTATAGACAAGCGTTTAAATTGAACATTCGTGTAGTTCATCAAACCCTTTCATTAAACGCTATCCAGTTATATCGCGGACTTCGCAAAACACTGCCCTACTAATGACAGGCCGGGCTCGCGGCGCTCGTCCGTCCTCGTCTACTTTGCCAAAGAATCATCCCAAACTTATTCGCCCTTTCAACCCGCCGTCCAGCTTAACCCTCTGTAATTAGTAACATGCTAGTTTGTTCCTGGTTCTCGTCAGACGGTACTTTTGAAACTGAATGGGGGAAACTAGTTTTGCATTTAAAATGTACCATTTTATACGATCCGCTTTTTTCAGATTTTTTGTTGCTGTAACAAAGCTCTGAGGCTAGAAATTTATAAAATAGCTAGGTATCTAATTGCGGAAGCAAAAAAACTATAACGAAAGTAACGAAGCAATCCCGAGAATTCTAAACTTGAGTACGTTCGATAAAAAGAGGGCTACGCAAAGTAGAATTTAATAAGGACTCCAGCAAAAAACCTTGGCACAACTACAGGGCGTGCATGCGATGCGTGCAGCTGACGCCAAAAATATGGCATATTATGATGTCCCTAATCTACTTCACGGTCCGTCGGACGGCTGTCGATAACAATAACCGACTTAATACGCCCGATAATCGCGTTTGCTATTCGAAAACATCCGTGATTGACACTTTTGGTGACGTTTGAGTTTAGGACGCCCCAATTTCTGAAGCAATTGATTTACATTATGCCAAGGGGAGTACGTTTTACGCAAATGAAATAAATCTCTCGAGGTTAGAAATCTGATGGCCCTGAAAATTTCGTTTCGAAAGTTTAGATTTGGATCTTTGTTTGATTAACTTACTGGCCAAGAACTTGGATTTAATATTAACATGTTTAGGTAAGAAACAGATATGCAGTCAGAATTGATTTAAATTCTTAGTCATTTATAATTTACACTGGTTGATTTGCAATTTATTAAACGGATAAACTTCATCAAAGTGTTAATCATCGTTTTGCTATTCTTGAGTTTGTCAATTAATTTAACATAAATATTATCTATGTTATTCGAATTCTGGAATAAACTTTCAGATAAATTAATATTCAAATTATGACAGCGTAATAGCTCGTGAAACTTAATTGCATGTTTTAACCAAAGTCTACATAATTTTTGGATATAAGATGTTTATCTACATTCAATCTTATTTTATTAAGTGTTAAAGAGTATGTAAGAAGATATCTATGTGACTTGCCGCACTAAATAGAAAGCGCTAAAATAGGTTTTTTATCATCGCAGTACATGATCATATTTTTTAATTCCGTACAAACATATTGGCTTACAAATTGTTAAACTTTACTAATCTAATCTTGATTTGTTCATGAATTGTGTTATGTTTCAAGTTAATAAACCAACACGGTATGACATTTTTTTCTCAAACCGTCACGTACAGTAAAGGAAATTGATTCCTAGACCATTTTGGACTATGTCATGGTGACGTAATCAATCAAAACGTAAGAGACTTCTTATGATTTTATTTAGTGTCACTTTGACATAGTCCAAAATGGTCTAGGAATCAATTTCCTTTACCTTACCTCCTACAAATACAAACAGATTTTGGGATAACACTGAGGAATACATAAAAAATATTTGTTTTTTGAATGAAAGTCTTAAGGTTTAAAGGAAATACATGTCAAGTAACTATCAAGATATCAATTTTGTAACATTATGTGATTACGTACTTTACCTACTTATGTGCTTACTGTTTAATAGTTTACTAGGTACTAGATTTCGAGAGAGATCTTTTTTTTAAATGAAATTCTATAAAATTTACATTGACGAACGCAAGACAGTACTTATTTTATATATTTTTCTTTGCAGTTTTTATGTTAATGCGCACTAATTAAAAAATCTAGTATCAAGTAAATCAACTTCCAATAAACTGCCATTACAGCAGGATTAGCGGATGTGCCAAACAATTAAACACGCGAATGATAACTATTGTACCAAGTGGCATACATCGCGCGCATCCATTAAACGTGGTGAGGTTTAATGATACAAGTTCCCGCATTCATTTAGCCTGAGCAAACTGTTTAAGCCCACAATGCGTAATGGATGGCAAATTGCACATTAATATTGTGGCAGGATGACCGCGTCTCCGCTAGGCCTCTAAACCCTATAACAGTAATAACAATTACAAATTACCGCAACTGTGCTAAATTATTATGTCCCGATATAATTTACCAATAATCCTGAACATCGCTGTTAACTTAATTGATGCCCGTGTTTGTTGGGAGTTCTTGTTTCGGCCGAAGGGTATATTGCAGTTTATAATCGGGACATATTTTATTTATTGCATGAGCATGGTAAAGGTATGATGCATGATTTATTACAAAAAAAACACCCTGTAAATTTCATTACTATGCAAATAATGAAATTTACA
Source organism: Acleris emargana (assembly GCA_927399475.2). Classification (NCBI taxonomy): domain Eukaryota; kingdom Metazoa; phylum Arthropoda; class Insecta; order Lepidoptera; family Tortricidae; genus Acleris; species Acleris emargana. The sequence continues at coordinate 9,254,973 of OV656849.1, forward strand.
GGATGTTGCTTCTCTGTGTACGTAAGAGGATTTTTAAAAGAGTAAATTCAAACAGATGCATTCATTGTAATAAGACTAATAAGTGCCTAAATAGTTTTGACTGAAAATACAGATATTTATTAGGTATGTATGTATTCATTGATTTACATTTAAATAATAAAACTTAATGATTGTTATCTGAAAGATTCTTAATTACAAATTGATTGTAATCGTAGGATGACGGAACCAGTAATGGACAAGGACCAATGATGGAGACTAATTTCTTATTTTACAGAAGATAAGGGTTATTCATTCATTTACAACAATCAATTTAAAACCGTATGAAATTTGAATTAAGAGTGAAGTGTCTATTACTGGTGCCTGTCAGCTAAAAGTATCCATCATTGGTGCCGTCACCGTAATAATTTTGTAGCAATTTTTAATTAAAACAAGTACTGATTTCTCTTGTTACAATGAACCAGATTGTTAATATTGCGCCTTTAATTAAACGATAATATTTTTAGGTAAAATCATTTCGACGAAATCAACACTGAAAACTTGAATTCTGTGGAAACGAAATAAAACCTTATAGGTATTTTTACTTCACGTACAGCATATTTCTATTTTTATTTTGTTAAAGCAATGTTATGCTGGAGTTATTTTAGATAAAATGCATAATTCAATTGCTATAAAAAGTTTAGACTAGGTTGGATTTATAAGTTTTCTATCAAAACATTGCATTATAAATTATAAAAAATCGGAATTTTGATCAATTCGGAATTATGACACTTCGGAATTAGGTATGTACCCTATACATAAATACATAGACACATGTTTTTCAACACAAAATTTGAAGTTATTTCCTACAAGTGAAACTTCAAAAAGCTCCGCCTATACCTACGTCTCGGGCTTCAAGTGTGTACGGCAAAATATTAACTACTTGTTCTACAACTGTATTAAAATCCTCATTCTCGGCATCATTGTCGGGAGGGCAATGAAACAAAAGAATTATTGCGTCTCGCTTCCACGCATTGATATGAATATTTTCATCTCGCATTACACCGTGGGCCCTTGAGAGCGTCTCACTTGCGAATGTGTTAGTGACAGTAGCGTTTACATTACAAATGTGTGCGTGGCTCAACAAGAACACGTTGTTTTACAAATGCATCTAAGCGGAATTTACCAAGATTTTAGGAAATATTACGTATTCATAATGTTACGGTTTAATAACATAACGCTTCAAAGGTTACAACACAAACGTAAGCGATGTTAATAATACTACCTGGCTACCAGTACCCTTATTACCATGAGTTACAATTACCGTACTTGCTAGCGAGTCGAATGCTCTGTCCCTCGCACTCTATAAGAATACTGCGAGGTCTGCGAGGGACAGAGCATTCGACTCGCTAACGAGTACCGTAATTGTGACTCATGGTAAGGGTTACATTTGGGTATACATTTGCACTCTCAAAACTACAATCCTAAGACTGCGAACGAAGTGCCATCCCTGAGGGCCAAGATGCCTCTATGCTAGTAATTTCACTGGTTATCTTACCCCCACACCGGAACATAATAATATGAACACTGCAGTTTTGGAGGTGGGAGGACCTTGTGCAGGGTCCGTCCGGGTTGGTGCCACCATCTTATCCATTAACCTACCGCCAAGCAGCAGTGTTCGCATTGTTGTGTTCCGGTTTGGGGATAAGACAGCCGGTGAAATGACTAGCATAGAGGCATTCCATCTTCGGCCTCAGGGTTGGCAACGCATTTGCAGTCTTAGGATTGCGGTCTTATGAATGCGAATGTCTATGGGTCACAGTTTCCACTTACCATCAGGTGGCCTGTGTGCCCGTTTGCCTTCCTATGATAAAAAAAAAAAAAAAAAAAAAAAGCCGGAGGTTCAAGGATGAAATGCAAAAAATGTACTAAAAACTTACCTTTTCTGTGTCTCACGTGGTATTTGCTTTTTGGATTGGTTGGAGTACAACACGATTGTTCAAAGTAGAAATTGTATGAGCTCTCCACTTCGGACGTCTGCTGCACTGCCTGGGACCGAACCTGCCACCCGACCCCGAGCAGCAGGAAGACCAACCACCGGACTATCAAAGTGAAACATCCCATAGTCCGCGCACTTGGATACATAGTTATGTAAAATCACTAGCACTCACTGAAAGTCAAGATTCGCTTTAACTGTTTGACGAAGGCTTCGCGAAAAGTTTTCTGTAAAGTAGAAATAAGGAGCTATGAAACTCGACTAGCGAAAACTGTCACACTTTAAATCATTATCATGTATGTTATATGGGTTTATGGGTAGTTCGGACTAGGTACATTACTCTATTCTATAGGTACTGGGTGAAAAAATGATATTGGAGGGTTATCGTATTGTAAACGTTACGACACCTCTTATTTACTTGACCGTAATTGCGAACGAGTTAATAATAATACCATAACCGTTTTACCGTATAGAATCTCACCCAATGTAGTGTAAAATCTAACGAAATCGTACTTTATAAAAAAAAAACGTATTCGTCTTGTTTTCTCAATTAACTTATCGTAGGTGGGTACTAAAGCTGACTGAAAAAGCAAGATAAATACGACAGACTTTGACCAAAAACGATGTCGTATTAGTTCACCACATCGTCTGTATCTAGTTAAACTCCAACATGAAATTTAAATGGCGTGAAAGTTTCTATTTAAATTCTTACACGAAACCAAATTATACGAAGGAAAAAGTCAGGTATAAGGAAACTAGTAGTTATTTGATAAGATACCTCGTGCGTGCTACAATGTAATTACAATAATTATCGTGAAAGGTATCTTTATGTCAATCACCAGTACCTAAATCCAGCACATTTCGATCGGCTTATTATATTTTTCTTTTGTATTATAATATGTTATTAACGGAGTGACTCCGCCTTTTGATTTGAACGATATCAACGGTTCGTGAACAAGGGCGATTGGAGAAATTTTAGTTTAGTTTTACTTAATTGTAGAGAAGTTTCGTAGAGACTTTTCGGAAATGTGTTATGTGATTTATGTCATTTAGCGTTTTAGTTTTAGTTAAGATTATGTTTCGTTTTAATTTTTGTTTGTCTTGAAGATGTTAAGAAATCGTTGAGTGATAGTAATTAGACAAAATAAATATATTTACAAAATACATTTACCTACAAAGTTTGAATTTGTTAAGTATTGTCTTTATAACACTGAATACTTTATTAATTCTAAGTTGAAATGTAAGTAAATGTCAACCGCGGCGCGCGAGCCCGCTGCAGTAGGCCTAAATGACTCCCCGGGGCCGGCGCGGCGCCTTGCGACGGGATCGGAGCCTTACATACAATCATGCTGTTCTTTAAAGCTTAATATGTTTGATAGTACTGGCAACTTATTAAAAGTAACAAATAAATTGTCACATTAAAAAATGCATTGTAAAACTTGCTTTTGATATTTCTGTTACTTGTCGTGAAGCTTAGCTAACAAATTATTAATCATGAGTAACTAGACATGATGCTGTGGCCAAATATAGTCATTAATATGTTTTTTCTGTAAAAATATTATAATGCGACGGAACAAAAACGACTGAATAATTTACCCAGGCTACACGCCATTTGCCGCCAACATTAAATAATAAATCTAATAAAGGGATCTAAAAAACAGCAACATACATGCCCATTTTCACAATAAGAATGACAATTTTGCTTGTTGATTTTACATTAAAAAAGTGTATGGCTGTGGGGTTGGTTAATGGGTGTATGGGCCATTACGGCCCACCGTCGGCTAAGCACACCTCTGTAATGGAAACCGCACGGCGATATGCAACAGGGGTACGCCGCCATTACATAGCTGCCCTTTATTTTAACCTATTATAGGACACATTTTGCCGGATTTAACGGTCACATTCCAAATAAAGTCCAAATAAAATTAGGTTTAGGAACCGTTACGAAAGGTAACGGGTTTAGGATTCGACCAACATAAAAGGGGCTATTTCACAGAGATAATAGAATAGGTAAATGCTTATCTTGTTACTGGGTTCAAGTTTAAATAAAATAGAACGCTTGTTAAGCCGACTCGAACGGAACGCCCCGTTAGATTGGGTCGGTTATTTTTGGTACCCGGAGGCGATTTTCGATATTTTATCTATGTTTGAAGCTATAGTATATAAAGTTGATTTTCTTTTTATAAAGTTGTCTAACACCTGCTACGGTATTCGTGGTAATGAAGGCTACTTTTTTATCTATTTTTAAATTATTTGTAACGTATGGTTAAGTAAATATTACAAGCCTTCATTGATTCGCTGATGCACACTGTTTAACACGATACTGATAATGTATATTGATATGGTGATTGCGCTTCATGTTTGAATAAACGCAGATAAAATAATAGGTATCCTAGGGCTGTTTAAGTCTATACTCGCGGATATTTCACGGAATAGCCACCAGTGAATAAATAAATATCATCCGGTAAATTTAACTCAAAGTGTGGGCCCAGCCCTCGTCACATGACATGACCGATATCTTCCGCTGAATGCTATCAGGGATCGTCTCGTGAAAGAGTCCGGTGATGAATTAAATAAACGAGGCCTAAAAGGGATAGACATGTTTACCCTTCAAGATGTTTTTTGTGATAAACTTGCGAATCCAGATAGCGTTCTTATTTTCATATTGTCGCCGGACTGAGGGTTATATAACGAAGTATGTCCCTCTACCAAATTCGCGTGAAACCGCTAAGTCATCATGTTATCAAAGCGAATGATTGTATGTTAAGCATTTTGCACATGAATAAATGACGTGGAGTTACAAAAAGTGTGAGTGCCTGGTTATCACGTGGAGAGGCGAGGGGTCTCTAAATTTTACTGAAATGATTAATGATATCGGTTTAGCGCATGAATGAGTTTGGTTCAATTGACAGTAGATCTTTCTGAGTAAACATTTCCAATCTCCCCCAGTTTCAAATCATACTTAAAGAGTATCAACATTAAACTCGTTCCGTATTTTATTTGTATCCTGCGGGATCAAGGAGACGCTTTGGGGATATGATTTACAAGAAGAAATGAAAAGTACGTTAAAAAATCATCCATCATCCGTAGTCCTGACTGGAGGTTCTAAATTGATCATTTCGTTATATATGTCTCCTTGAGGATTTACTCCGCAATTGAGTTGTATTTTTTAGCTTCTTTGGTAGCTAGGTCTCATTCCGCTCTCTTGAGCTCGCTGTTATGAAGAAATTAATTAAAATTAATTAAGAAGTGGTCTCTGCCTACCCCTCTGGGAAACAGGCGTGATTTAATGTATGTATGTATGTACATAGAACGTTTTGAATAGCTTCATATTATTCAACGACTTATTCAGGTACCATAACCGGATCGCACGTTTTCGAAGAAAAAAGTTGTTGGAACATCTCTCGCAGGCCGCTCTCGGTCATTCGAACCGGTTCTATAATGATGTCTTCATTACCGGTGATTCACTGCGGCTCCACTTATTTTTACTTGGCTATGAAAGCGGAGGTAATGTTTTTATCAGCTTGGTGTGAATGCTTTTTATGCGCAACACCTAACGTAATTTATGTTTTTAAAATTTTAAGAATACATTAGGGTAGTATTCGCTTCTCATGTTTTGTTAACGCAGTATGATTTTGTGACAGATCAAAGATGACATCTAATTTTTCATATTTTTGGCTAGGTAGCAATGTAAAAGTATGCAGTATGTATTATTGAGTATCTTTGTCTTTTATTTTCGGGCAGAATTGGCTTATATTGTTAGCAACTTTAAGACTTGTCTGTAAGTATAATACTTCTTCTAACTAACAGTTTACCCAAAATTTGTAATTTTTAAAGTTGGTTAAAATGATAACGCTTCAAATAAGAAATAGCTGATACCGTCCCAAAATGTAGCAAAGGCTCATTAAGCAGATTTTAATCTGTTTTAATATCAGTCGATCTCGTTTCGCAATACAATTATACCGTTACTGCCCATTTCACGACAGGCTTCGTTCATTATGAGGGAAGAATGTTAAGAAATTTCATCCGACAACCCATTGAGGCAGCCCTCCCAATTGTACGAAGGTGTTCCAATTGAATGGTAGGTGGAATGGGGTACGAGTATAATGAAATTTCGCCTCGATAAAGACCACTGAGCCTGTAATACAATACTCGATGTTTCCTCCGCAGCCCGTATCAATATCACACTGCTAAAATGCATAAATATATCTGCGCAACACATCTCCGTTAAGCGAATTAACACTTGCTTGAATTGAAGTAGAACATGATACTGCAGGCAATATTTGTAAAGGACTGCAAAATTGTGCGGTAAATAAACGCTGGAGCGATTCTGGTAATCAGTTTTACAATTCATTTGTCAAATCTAGAGAACCGACTTAGGATATATTATTGTTGTCAACTGCTTCTTAAATTCATGGTAATAATGTAACCGTATCAATTAAATTATATCGGGAAACAGGATACAAATTGTCTATTGAGCTGGACCAAGAATCTAATTAATAATTGTGTTAATGAGAAGTAGGTAATCCACGCGAACAAATGGGCTGCCCAGAAGAGATACGGTTCGGTCCCTGGAAATTGCCTCTGAATTAATAATTAATACAATACTGAAACGGCAGCAAATTGTAAGCTTCTTAACAAGGGCGCTGAATAAATATCAGTGAGCCGATAGTGGAACCAATGTGTAATATATAATGCACACTAAAATTACTTTCAAGTGAGATTAAATCTGGATCTATATTTACATGTTATTCTGGTTTTACAGCGGTTGCGTGAATATTGTATGAATCCTGCTGATGCGTTTTGGTCGGAGTGTTTAATATTCTTCACTGTACATTGGTAATTCCGTAAACACATTGGAAACTTATTATTAAATTTTCATTATTATTTAAGTCGTACAACAGTTATTTAGATCGAAGATATCTAGTAAGCTTTAATGCATTTATTCAATAGAAAGTAGTTTCACAAGTTAGTTGATATTACCAGACCTAAGCATGCACACTTAATTATCGAATTAGATTTTGTCTCCTATTCAAACGCGACCTGGCATATTAATTATTACTTCAATCAATATTAGGCGTAGGTACTCTAGAGCTTGTGTTATGGTTATGATTGCGACTAACACACGACAAGTTAGTTATTAATACTATTTGGTTACATAAACCTCAAGTCTAATTAGTTTCTGGAGTATAAAATCAATTAAATGCTACGAGAGGCACAATCGCTCGCAGCCGCAACCTCAAGAAATTGTTCACAGGACCCCCGTACAAACTTGTACGAATTACTGGTTAACTATTACTATATATCCCTTATTAGCTGGAAATGTTATGGATTATAAGACTACTATTTCATTGTTAAATTAGAATACGGGTGGAAATAGTAATTTCTGCGAGAATCCCGCTCGGGTTGTATGGAACCTTCCTTTGATCTTTTGTGGAAATTGTAACTGTTCCGAATTTGTGTACCTAATATTTAGGGAGCTATTACAAAGATACGGGAAGAGGATAAGTTATCCTTTGATTTTAATACGGTCAGCTATTACAAATTGACGAGGATTATGAGTGGTTAAACGGTTTCATGTTTTTGTTCAAACTGAGCACCTATTGTATTGTTTTTATAGCGATAATTTGTGTTGCTATTTATTATTTTTGGTAATGTTGAAAACATTACACACAAACAAACAATCAGCACCTATTAAATTTGCAAATTAATTCTAAACAAATGTATGTTTCAAACGTACAACCAACTGACCTTTCTGACTAATCTGAACATTGGTAGAAATTGATCAAATCACCCATATTGTAAGCTTCGGGTAAGATATATTTGATACCTGCTTCCCCTACAAAGCCCGAGTTTGGGGAGGATTCGCTTCAATGGATTCCCGCCACGTACCGATGCACGTAAATATCGGCCTCTTGTATTATTGATACAAATAGAGATATCAATTGTTTTGGACAATAACCCTATAACAATGAAGGTATATTTGGTGGGAAAATTGGTATTGTTGTGATGGGCATAGGGGAGTAATAAATGATTTTGTATCAAAATTTAAAATCAGTTGTTTGTGTGATCCGTGGTTTGATTACTAAAACAGCTGTTGCTGTAACTATGATTTAAGCTTGAAGTAACCCTATGTTTTGAAACTTTTTCAGTTTTTAAATCTGTACTTATTGCATTGGTTAAAGATTTTTTCAATCAGGGCAAAATCAGACATTTATGTATTTGCTAAACACATCAAAGTTGCTGTTGTTAGCAGATTCTCAGAACTAGCATTATTTGTCAAAGTAAGAAATGAAAATATTCATAATAAATAGTTGGCATACGGAATTTGAAATATTACTTAACTGTTAACGACTAATAATAAAGAGTACTAAAAATAAATGCTTTTTTAAATATTAAACACACGTTTCGGAAAGTGTAGTTAAGTATAATACGAGTGATATTTCAAGAACCAGAAGTAAAAAGTTTTTCTTTATTGAAATTAGCGTTACAAGAGGTAAAAAAATTGTTTTCACACTCTTTTAAATTTCACTTGTATTACATTTTTGTGCCCAATTCTGTTTGGCGTGGCTAGCTAATAATTAAGATGTCTATTCAGGGAGTTTCCGTCGGTATTTAGCATCAAGACATCATTTGCAAGGGAGCAATGGATAATTTTCAAAGGGAGCCCTATGTTTACGGCCATTTTCTATGTGTTAGTAGCGTCTGTGTTCTGCGTCTATTTATACTTTAGGTTGTTGAACCCGTTAGAGCTGCAGATGGACGAGGTTATAGAGAATCTGTGCCGGGAATAATGATGTCTACTTTATCTTCATTCACTCACTGTTTAGATAAATTAGTTGCATTACCAACACCGTAAATATTATCTAGTTTGACGGGCTTTTTAGTTTCTTAATCCCGTACAAATAATTCAGAAATATCATTACTCTTTAGAGGTTACTTTAGACTTCAGAAAAACATCAAGTTTTTTAGGAAACTATTCCATAATGGTGGCTATGAATCATTCTCTTTAACATTAGTCACTGCATTTGTATCATTCTGGAGCTAAGTATGTTAAACAAGAATTGTTTTGTTTGACCAAATATTTACTGCACCGTAGATATTTGTAATTGCGACGCATTTAGAGAATGCTTTGCTTCCGTTGCTATCATTTCTTTTCATTAACTGTTGGATTTGGATATCGCTTGCAATTGATCTGTTTTGATGGCGTTTATAGAGAATGTCCATTACGGACTAACCGTTTAAACATCGTGACTATATTTTTTTGTTAAAACCACGAAATGTGCCGGACTTGTACTAAATTATCCCACGATAATATTGTAGCTTTGTGTAGAGCACGAGAGTGGTGCGTCGACCAACCTCATCCGTAATCCGTTGAACCAAACACGTTGCAGTTTCACAAAAAATCAAAGAACTCACAGAGAAACAAACCACTTTATTTCCGAGTACTATAAACAGACGTACACAATTGCGAATTTAACGTAAACGAAACATTCTCTCAGAAAACAAGTTTTTGTATTCGAAGAGTTACGGAGAAGTTTAACGCGGGGATGTCACACACGTCCATCGCGCGTGCCGGCCGGCGCAGAACTAACTGGCTGGTGCCATTCCATACAAAACTTTTAAGTCACGGAGACGGCAAAGCTATGTCGCGCCTCTACGACTCACGCACACAGACGCGCGCAGTACCCTATGCACAAATACGAAGGCATGCTCCCAAGTTCACTAAATAAACGAACACCAACACAAACAAGCGGCAACACCGTCTACCCCCTGTGCACGAGACTCGCGAGCGAGACGAGAATATAAACAATTCACTCCGAACCCCTAGTAGGACAGAGAAGCGAATACCGCAACAGATGTATATTATTTCACCCAGGTAAGTATTGGAACTGTTAGAGTGTGCGACGGAGATCGCGCAAGTATTTAGCTTATGAGAGACCGGCCGTGTCGGAAAGGGACGGAAACTGTTAAAGTCACCCACTACAGTACATTCCTTACTGATACCGGCGCGCCGTCGTCGTACCTTTCGATCGTTCAAGTGGCAGATGAAGCTTTTAGGGCTGCCAGCTGATGCAAAATACATTTGATTCTCAATCAAGTGACTAGAGATAATGGTGTCAACTTATCTCTATATTAATTCTGTCCCGTTATTGGCTACCTGACTGACAGATAGCCACAGATACGCAATTACTTTACCAAGAACCATGATAAGTACCTTTTTGTTAGAAAAGGATTATTACGGGTTCTAGGGATTTAAATTCGGGAAATTCGGCATAAATTGTGAAAATAGCGGGATATTGATTCAACAGCTAAGAATTTTCTAATTTTAATTAAAACTGCTATACTTAATCAATCAGGTGCTGTATCAAATATTGAATTGTTTGAAACAAAATAAGTGAAGGTAGTATAATGTTTTAAAGTACTTAACTGTATTTTTTATAGGTTATATTTAATTTTATTACCCAACGTTGACTTTCTTTAATAACAACCTGATAAGAATTATAATATGATTTGATTGTAAGCTTAATATTGTAAAAGTAATGTTAAATGATTTATACAGAAGTCAGAACTACGGGTTTAAGAAACTAAAAACCGGCTAAACAAAGCTAATTCTCACACGAGCTGCAACGCAACCCTACATCAAGACGTCACAAAGTAGCAGGTAGCGGTGCAAGGTCCTGCCTACGACGTACTGTGCCGAATTTTCGGACGCATTGCATACTTTTTTGCATACTCCGCCTCGACTCTTTGTTCCGCGTGCACGTTCCGTCGGCGGCGTAACGATGTCTTTATTAAATACACTAGTTTTTATGACGGGTTTTCCTTTTTGTTTAAAATGGGACTAGACTGATTGCATCTAGATTAAATGTTGTATTGCTTTAGTGTTAAACTTCCATTAAAAAAAGTCCTAACTGAATGCGGTTGAATAACATTAGATAAAAGATTTTTTAAACATTGCTTATGATATTATACAATTAGCATTATACATATACAACAATGAATTGTTGAGCAGGAAAACGTGTAAATACTCAAAATTTTCTAAACTAATAAATATTAGCAATATGAATAAAAATAAAATCAAAAACTTATTTATGATGGTGCAAGATAACCACATAAAAAGTTTCGATACGTTTTCCTACATAAACCGTGTCCCTTAGACAAGATACAATGTTTACATATTTGGATGACAAAGTTATCATTAAGTTATTTTTGGTGTTTGATTAAGGCCAAGCATTTTTATCTTTTAGATAGTCCTCGACCCTATAGTAAGCTTTAGACATCAAAGACTTTTTAAGTTATTTTTAAGTACTGGAAATGGTAACTTTAAAACTACGTCAGATAATTTATTATAGCACATTACATTTTATAAAATCATTTTTTTTTGCCGTGTGGTTGCCGGGTTAGAATAGTGCCACTCCATGTCTACCCGTGGATGTCGTAAGAGGTGACTAAGGGAGGCTTATAGTACTGTTAGGCGATGGGCTTGCCACTGTCACTAATACACTGGGAAACATCTTAGCCTACTTTTGCAAAATGTGGTTACAAAATTATTAATAAGTTTTAAGACTCGTTGATAATTCTTTGGCTCTGCCTACCCGACTCTGGGATTGAAGGCGTGAGTTTATGTATGTATGTATGTATGTATTTTTTTTATTTCTTGTATTCAAATTAAGTATACTTATCTTAATTCTTAATAAAATAGTCTTAGCCTAATTGTGCAAATTGTGGTTACAGAATTATCAACATTTTTTTAGGTTTGTTGGCAATTCTGTAGCTCTGCCACTCTGGAAATTAAGGCATGAGTTTATGTATGTTAGTATGTAGTCTTGATTTTTAATGACATAAATAATATTCTCATAAATAAATTGTGACGCTACTGTCAAAAAAATAATTCCTTTAAATAGTAATCCTAAGGAATCACGGGAGTTTAGGTTATATATAGAACGAATGGCTCTTTTTTGTAACACGAATATAGTTTGTATGTCAGCAGCTTTTCCCCAAACCGAAATACCGTACAACATAACACCATGAAAATAATTATAATAAACTAAAAGAGCCGTCTTAACATTGGTAAGTTGCCTAATTTTCCTAATAGCGCGCTTTTAGGAAAATTAGGCAACTTACTAATGTTAAGACATTATATACACGCTATAGCGTAAGCTGCCGAACTTTTTTTACCTGCTAGTACTGCTATATGGGGACTCCATTACAAGTTTTTGTCTATAATTATCCCTAAGAACCACCATTTTCAAACACTCATAAAATAGAAATATAATCAATTCCACCGGTCTAACAATAAGCAAAGCGAAATTAATACATTTAGTTTTCTAAGTAGTAAATTGTTACTAGTAAATCAATTATGTACTTTACCTAGCGTGGCGTTTATCCTACTGTAATCGACGGATTTTGGTCTACCTTGAAAATCAATGATGTATCATCAGCAAATAGCACAATATCACAAAGGTTATCTACCGTGGGTAAGTCATTTATATAAACCAGAAATAAGAAAGGATCTAATATAGAGCCCTGAGGCACACCTAATTTAACAGCTGCTCCAATGGACTGCGTTTTGATTTACAACCACCGTTTGTGTTCTATCACTAAGATATGAAGACATAAGATTTAGACAATTATTTTACAGACCATAATGTTCTAATGTATAAGAGTCGCATGATCTACGTAATCGAAAGCTTTAGAAAGGTCACAAAAATCCTTTTGCATCACAAGATTTCTCCCAGATATTGTATATGTATATATTTAATGAGTACAGAAGCTGCGTCAGTTGTGGATCGTCCTCTGGTGAAGCCAAACTGATTACTGTTAAGCAGTTTATTTCTATATATTTTAAGAGGATTGTGAAGCGCCGTTATAATCGCATTGCTGTCAAAAAAATCCATATAAATTTAGCTCCGGCCGTTAACGTTTCTCACCCTCTAATGCTCCATTCCTATATTCAAGAAACGAATCGTTTTATTTACGGCCAGTAGCGTAATGACATTTATTTGCTACATACAAAATGTGTCAAATTTTAACGAGACGTCACTATTCTACCAACGGTTTTGAATATAGGAACGCACCCTTAATCAGTCCAATTTCCACGATTTTTGAATATGTTGTAGGTATTATAAAGAACTAGGTCTGTATCTGTACGTTTCTGTTTTATGTTTTTTAAATCTATTTAATTCTAAGAAGTATTTTCGTGAAAAGGAAAACGTACAGTGTAGTTTTTCATGATATCTACAACGTATTCAAAAATCGTTAAAATCTTCCTAAGTTAAAGCCTAGCTCTTAACAATAACTTCTCAAAAACTTTACTTAAAACAGGTAGAATAGAAATGGGACGGAAATTCGTTAAATCATTCATCTCGCCCGATTTAAAAAAAGGTATAACTTTACAATATTTTAAGATTTGGAAAGAACCCCTCTGAAATGCAAATATTGAAGATTAAAGCTTAGTGATTTGTAATTATATCTATGACATGATGATTGACTTTAGCTGACGTTCCCCACAAATCCTCAGTTTTTTTAAATTGCAAAGAAGAAGAACTTTAAATGCCTTACTTAACAATATAAATTGAGTCTGCGTGGCTAAAACCAAAGCTTACATCAAATTTAATAACATTAGCACATTTTGAGACTCAATCGCAGATGATTGAAGACATTTCGTGGTATGAATGGCTATACATATGGTGGAGAAATTATTCTCGAATGCTACGTCTTTGTTTGACGTATTTGTGCCAGCCTTGTTTAGGGTGATTTGATGTTTCTCTATGTATAATTTTCCTCCTTTTTACCTTATTGTCAGAAACTTTGAGCTTAAGACTTAAAAAGTTTGACTAAGCAGTTAAGCAAACTTGCTTGCTTGCGTAAAGAAGCCAGCGTTCTGGTTTTCATCCCTCTCTCTATGTAGTTCTACTTCTATGAATGCCTACAGTAGCTCATTCACTAAACTTGGTTTTGCGACCCAGAAACAGTTTTCATCTTAAAATTGTTAATAAATAATGAAATACTTTACGTAAGTAAAAAACGATCAGGATTTTTTAAAGGATATACTGAGTAGACTTCGTCGGATAGTGGTTTGCATGCCTATCAAGATCCTTTAAAATGCCCGATATGTGTCTCGATTTATTTACATTAGGTACATTTTGTTTGGCAGAAAACTGGGATCCATCTCCAACGATGTTTAAACAATGCTCTTTAGTTTTTTATTTAGCTACCTTTTTGTCTACCATTTGCTGTCATAAAAAATAGAGAGATAACTTAGCACCGTGTATAACGACCAGTAAGAGTATTGTTTTGGTACTTCAAGAATTTCGGTAGACTGACTTAGATAGCAAGATAGCAATCTACAAAATTACTTAGAATGAAATGACACGTCAAGTACACTTAGTTTTTTGACGTGACGTCTTTTTTACGCCATCGACAGAACAATCATAAACAGGCCTTTATCTCAAAATTGTTTCCCGCCGAGAGCCTCGCAAAAAATTCTCAGATGCAGTGTCGGAGAGCGTCGGGCGTAACGCTTCTGCGAAACTCGAGCCGGTCCAGACGCTAATGCGCCGCGACACCGGATCACAACACGTTCCCAACTAACACACAAATTAGTGTGGTATTATGTTCACCCGCTTTATTTTTACACCCTTTTCATAAAAAAAAGTCGTAAAAGACCTTTTCTTTACTTCAACAACCCACATGGCCAAAACCGAACCGAATCCCCAAACAATTTTTAAAGTCTAACCGTTAGTCACTTTGCCTAACTTGAGTACAATTTTTCATAACAGTCGCTAATAGTTCCTTACTACTTAACTACAAAACATGGTTACCATTTTATTTTTTATTTAATATAATAAAGACTACAGTAGCATATTCTAATATGACTCGCCAAACTGTTACGTTTATCGGCGAGACGCGCTCAGTTTTACACTAGGTACTTAACATAATTATCCTAATATCTAATCGGCGACTAAATTATGTTTGGCTATACATAGATAGACACAGCGGCATTCATATAGGTGGGTATGCAGGTGTTCGTTTCCCGACGATCGCAGCAAGCGTCAGCTGTTTTTGTAATACCTACATGTTGTCCTTTTTATTCTATTGACGCTGGCTAGTTATAGAGAAGCAAATTCTTTTATCAATTTTTGCTTATTTTAGTCTCTTGTCTAAGTATTTATTAAAAAAATACATTTTTAAACATACAAACTGAAGATAATTTAAAGCAACTCAGAAAAAAATAGTTGCGGTCTTAGTGATGCATAAGCTATCTAAATTCTGCCCTGCGTTTAAGCGCTACTCCGTTTGGCCTTTGAACTACCAACTATCAATAGATCAAAGTAAAATTTACAATGATATTATTTGAACCATGCGAATGAGATTTCACGTCATAAATGTTTGCTATTGTACCACCTGAATAAAGCTCTCTGATCTATTTAAAATAATATCTGTGAATATGCGCAAAAAATAAATAAAGAAGACGTTACTGCCTGGTGATCGGACACGATCCAAAAACGAAGTTGTGCTTCGCTTTAGACCCGTCAAAATAGATGGGTTTCACTTAACTATGATTACCAATTCCTTAATAGGAATCAACATGGCGGATGCTTAAAAAACACAAAATGCGTGAAATATGACGTGTTTCTGACAGTTTGACACGGGTAGAGTGTTTGCGTACACTTCATTAACTTACCGCGGCCGAGATATTCCGAGCGTCGATGGGATCCACGGGAATACCGGCGAATCATGTTCTTTGTCAGATTAACAGAACAGAGCACAATAAAAATACACAAATATTATAGATAGTTCATTGTGTACAGGGCTCTATTCAACACAGTAAAAACCATATCGTGTTTGAGCTGTTATCGTATTGTCACCGTTTTGATAGCTCTTATTTACTTGACAGTAATGGCGGGTGACGTCATAACAATACCATTACAGGTTAACTACGATATCGTTTTACCGCCTAGAATACCGGCCTTGATCTATTACAACTTCTATTACTCTATTACACTTGTATGTAACAAAAATATTATTAAAAGAAGTGAACTCACTACCTAGGTTGACCTGGGTATCGATAGCTCTTATTTGCATGGCCGAGTTAAAAACAACACCCAATACCATAACGAGTCAAAGACAATATGGTTTTACCTCCGGGTAGCACAAGTTGCCCGCGACTTTTTTGTCGCTCGGATCTCCCTTTCTATCTAGTCAGTAACGATAGAGAAGCACTGAGCGACAAACGAGATAATACAACTTGTCCTACCCGTGCAGTAGAATAGCGATGTTATGGTATTTTTTTAGTGAACAAATATAGTAAAGCTTAAAACATCAACTCCGCTGCAATGTTAATGCAAATCAGCGTTGTAGGCCTATATGATATGTCACAGTAGTTGATAAAACATCAACCTAATACCATCAATAAATTGTTTTGACTTTACTCACCACGCAGCGCGGATTCAAAGTGAAAAGAGGGACAGCGCCATAAGCGCGAAATAATGACGACGCATTGTGGCTTCTTAGGATCAAGCAAGTCGCTATTATATTTCTTCCGAGGAGCCCACAATGGCGTGCCGTGGCTTTGCTGTCAGCGATACAATAAGCAGCTGCTCAGGGTTTATTTTGTAGTTGCTGACTAAAGCGTACGGCAGATGACGTAACGTTACCTGTCTTTAAGGCTGCCCGAGAGAAATACGCCGACGACAACGTCTCTTAAGTTGGAACTTATCGCTTTTGTGCTGGCACCATTGTGTTCGGTGTGCATAACCTCAGTGGCATTTGTAAAGGAGTAATACTTTATCTTGGCAATGGTCGTAAAGGAGAGTAGGGTTTAGAACAATCCGATAACGTTGCTGAAAAGCTTCGCCTAATCCATACCTAATAGATTTCAGGTGTCCCAATGACTTTTTAATGCAAAACCAACGCTAGCCAGTTGCGAGACCAAAATGCTCCAACAAGCGGAAGGGCGGCCAACGTTCAGAATCCCCGAGCAGCAATAACAAAAGTGAGTCGGACTAACCATTGATTTAGATTTTATGTTAGGTGAACAAAAAGTGAGTGGCTTTGTGCGGTATCTGAAAAGTCTGGCCACTGGATGGCACTCGAAATGCGCTCTCGCTATGAAAACCGACCGAATAGAATTACGTATTTTGGGGCGACAGGTGAATACTAAAAGACATTCCATTGTTGGTAAGGCAAATCTGCGTACGTTGTTGCTTCGTCAGTTTTGTTGCATCGCTCGCCACCAAATAAGTAAAAATGCACGAACTCCGAACAATCGTTGAGGAATTTTTAAAATTTAATCAGTTAATTTTAAGGGATGACTCAACAGAATTAAAAGAGTTCTCAAACATTACAGCTCTACACAAACTTTCGCTCTAGAAGAGTATACAAGCCGTTTGTGCTCCGCATGAAGTTATTCGAGGCTATTTACGAGAGCAAACATCACTCGCTAAACGCTGTAGTTGTACAAGTTGAACTTTACAGAGCGGTTAGTCGGCTCTTTCGTATTTCCTACTTAATAAATGTCCAAATGGCGAGTGGCGGGCCAGGCCAAGCCCCGACACTAACTCGACGGGGGCCTGACGGCACCGCACACAGAGCTAAAAATGATCGAGTTGCTTCACTTGCCACACTTGACGTTTCACTGAGTTGGCACGCCAAGTAGAGATATTGCTCTTAATATTAGAAAACTTTGCATTTTGCTAAGCCAGATGGTGAACTGATACGATCGGAAATATTTTATATAACAAACGTAAGCGGTGCGGTGCGAGTAATACACCCTTTTATTTGATGATTACATCGAACTACCTAATTCGAATTGACGAAGTAACAAATTGCGAAGCAGTTGACTCGATTTCTGATTTGGTTAATGTACGACTAGCTATTTTTGTGTATTACAAGCGTTTTTCCGATTCTCATGGAGAATCGATCAGGTGTAACGGGGATTGAATTAAGTCGGCGGTTGGCTGCGATCAATCAGGCGTCAGTGTTATTGTTGTGATTTGTTGCGGCTGGCGGAGCCGCGGCCCTCCAGCGCCCATTAGTTTGATTAGCTCGTCCGACCCACGCACGCTGATTGTGCGAGCGTTCGGCTTTGATTGATTCCTCAAATGGCACCGATCCAGTACTCGCTTTATTTCCATCGATACCTTGTTGCCGGTTTCGATACGACGACTTCCTTCGCTCCAACGCCCCTGTATAAACCCTTTACGCTCCCACTATGGAGTTATTTAGGAGCACGGGTAAACGAGGATTACGGTGTTTACTCTATTGCCTAAAACCGTTTCAGTGTCAATGCGAGGTAAATGTGTTTGGACGAAACGACATTCCCAACAAAATATAGCCGAGGGTAAAGATGGGGAAGACTGACAAAAACCCGCGAATAAAGGAGAGGTCGTGACGACGGACCAGAGGTCGCTTAAGGTGCCCGCTTCAATGACGATATTATGTTTATTTAGCTTAAAAAGGGAGACACACTTTCTTACCTTTGCTCTATAGAGGTATGTTACCGTGAAAAGCGTATGACATTTAAAAGGAATTCTAGTGTACATGCTTAAAAAGATATCGTGAGATGGATTGGGTTTGTGTGGGCATGGGCATTGTTCGCTTTATATGTTTTCTTCCTACTTCTAAAATGTATTATTCGTAAAATAAATGTGTTCAATGCAAAACAGTTTTGTTTCAATTGCCACATTAATATTGTTTCATAGTAAAAATGAACAATTTCAGGCCTAGGCATACAAAGCTTACAAAGCGAATTAGGGGTATCGCAACACAAGGTAAGAATTTAAGTAATTTTTGCGAAAGGATCTTGTAGTAAATTAGTTTTCGTTCATTCCTAAATACGTGACCGGATTACATAATTACATTATCCCGGGGTACTCGGGCGCGGCGGAGATGCGTATCGTATCGATTGAGGGAGTTTCGGTAGATCGAAGCTCGGCTACAACTCACCAAGTGGACCATCAAACTGCAGGAAAAGGACAAAACAAAATGTATAAAGGAAATTGCTTCCACAAATCCACTCGTATCTTGAACAATAAACGTGGAACCGCTCGGGCGCCCTAATAGCAATGAAATCACGAAACCAAAACTGTCTCCCATGTCAGACTCAGCTCGATATGGGCCCGCTTGACAATTTCATAGACGACCTATCTGTAATGCCCTCGTAAAATGAACCTTCGGAAATTGTTACTGTCCGATATTTTGTAAGTATTTCGAATATGAAAATATTACATAATACTTTGCATATCAGTGTTTGACTTGGTATTACTGCAGAAATATTTTCATTATGTAAAATATGTATAAATGGTTTTTTTTAACATAATTTTGTTTATTATAGCAACGTTTATGCGCTTACTGAAAAAGGTATTATATTTCTAATAAAAACGACTTTTAAAGTCGTTATTTTCGAAATATTACAAACCATATTTTTCAAGTTTTGTTAATATCATTCAAATCTCGTATTTCTTAACTTTCAGAAGATGATGTCTAAATTATAGCTAGCAGAAATATGTAGGTAGGTACCCGTTTTTTTTAAATGTAAATCTATTGAAATAATGGTTTGGCGTATACA
The DNA here is from genome assembly GCA_927399475.2 of Acleris emargana. NCBI lineage: Eukaryota > Metazoa > Arthropoda > Insecta > Lepidoptera > Tortricidae > Acleris > Acleris emargana. The sequence goes on from OV656849.1 coordinate 9,274,520, forward strand.
TTGTGTAGGTGTAAATAATTTATATACTTTTATAATTACGATCCTATTATTACATTATCAAAAACAGTAACGTTGCGATATCTCATCATATACTCTTCCTAAGTCTATGGGAACCCTCAGTATAGCCGTAGTAAGCAATCGGCGTAAGCACAAAATATACGAGTCCAGTAGTAGCCAGTACACGGCACAATGCTACGTGACCGCGTGAGGTGACGCCACTAGTAACATTTTCCTGATTTGTTATCTTTGATCGTAAAATAATCTTGAAAGATTCAGGAGAGTGTAGCTAAAGTTATGGTATATTTAATTAAAAACTGTTCTATTTTATAAAGGTTAGAATGTAACGTTTGATGTAAATGATTAAAATAGAAGAGAAAAACAAGATTAAGAATTTAATAGAAGGAAAGAAAAACTGGTCAAGTCGGTCACTCTGATACGGAACCTTAAAAAGTAAAATCTTCATCGTATTAAAAGATTTAAAGAAGAGTGTTAATAATTAAGCTGTTAATTACGCTGCCAAAAACAATTATTAAACATTGTCGATCATAGAAAAAGGTTGCAAAAGTACAAAAATAAAATAAACTTAAAAGTAATTCTTCTTTAAAATTTAAATTATCGTTCAATCCAACCACCTATATGTAGATAGATGTGTTTTATATTTATCTTCCTTAGTTTATTTAGTCAGCAATTGGTATACCTAAGCACGAAATATACGTGTCCAATACAGAAGCCAATACACGAAACAAACTTATATTTTATAACCACGAGGAGAGAAAGGACGAGTATTCTTAGTCGATCTTTTTTTTTACTTCCATAAAAATATAAAGAACAATGTGGGTTCTTCACGGTTATTGGAACTACAATGTAAGTACGATGTATATACTATCAATATCTAATGTCAAGTCATAGAATAACAGTCAATCTGACTCTCAGGGCCGTATATATATATGAACTAATCTTTAGAGAGACGCCTATCTCAAGTCTAAGTAGACGACTTTTTACTATTCAAAGAATTTTTTATGGATAATTTGTTTAACAAATTATTGGTATATGAAATTAAATACCGTATTAAATCAAAAAGATAATTTTTAGTTACAGATGACTGGGTATTTTTTTTATCGACGGATGGACAAACCGTATTTTTTAACTGGTCTAGTCACCGATAGATGACACTAAAAAAGGTCTTTCTTGCCTGTTAATTGGTCAGTGCAGTTCGTCAATTGACTGTGCTAATTAGAAAAAATACAATTTTAACGGAAACGATTATTGTCAATTTATTGCTGTGTTACCTATCAATAGTGTTAAAATATGCTTAAAACCATGTTTAATTTCGAGTTTAATACATTGTTGCATAATTATATTCAGCATAGACTGTCAAAAGTCTAAAATCAATTTACTCTGAATGGTATTAAAAACGTATTTTAAATTCGCAAAAAAACAGTCTAACATTAATAATAGAGGCTAATTAGTATAACGTTGGTAATGATTTTTATATTCGTAAATATTTAAAGAAATTAAAAAAATCTATATCTCGAAATATGGCATAATGTACATTATGTATATTTTTTACAGTGTTTGAAATTACAATAATGGTTAAAATAAAACGGCTTGTGCTAGAAGTTATTAAAACTGTATTAAATTTCATGAACTACTAGAGGATATGGAAGAATAATGTAGAAAATTGCCTGTCAGACGCACTCCACCGTGGTCAAAGGATAAATAAAGCTTTAAGAAAAAATGCCAAAGCCGATTAGAACATTTCTTGCACATTTAAGCTCATACGAGAATGCGAATAAACGGACGGAGCAAAGTGAAACACTTTGTATTATTTATTGCTATAAAAGTTTTTAAAAATGTCATATTTAATAATGTTCCTAGTTGCCTTTAAGCGTTTTATTAAATGCGAAGCAAAGCGAATTCATTAACTTTGAAAATGAAATTTCATTCGTTTAAAATACAAATTAAAAAAATATATTACTAAGGATCCACAAGATCTTTGATCTTAACTATTTATGGTGGTAAAGTACCCGTATGTTACTGGACAAATAAATAAAAGTCCAATGTCCAATTTTCAAATAATTAAACTGATAATTTATCTCTAAGTATAAATAGCCGATAAATCTTTGTTGTGCTAAGAGTATAAATTATGAGTCGGAGTCCGTTCAATGTTTTGTAAAATGTAACAGTAAGTATTGGTTATGAATTAGGTTTCTAGATCAAAGAGCCAATGATTTATAGACGAAGTTAAACTGTACACAATTTTGTTTCAAATCTGTAACATACCATCAGAAAAACACTAATAAGAAGCAGAGCCGCGACAAATTATAGTTACGAGAGAGGTTTGTTTCAAAACTTTTGAAGAAGCTTTTTTTGATTTGGGGAAGGACATGAAGGGAAGGACAGGAAGCACATCCTTTAGCAGTGAAAACAAAAAATAACATAAAAAACCTTAATCCATTATAAGGTTTTCTCACGTGATTGTTCAACCCCTTCTATTCTAAACATATTCTCAATCGATATCTTTCAGCTCAAAGGATCCAAAGGAGTTATTAAGACAAGTTACACGTCAGGAAATTGTTACCCTAAGTTTCGAGTGTGCCGTATTCAATGTGAACCTCGCAAGTTCATGATTACTTGCGTAGTCTTGGAAGAGATACGTATGATGAGTTGAAGTTTTAGGCAAAGCTAATGACCTCTAGACGTTATGAAAATGAGTACCTACTAACGTGCAAGTGATACAGACAGCCTGTGCAGAGCTAGACAAACTTTGGCAAGCCAAAAGGTAGCAACAGCTACACGTAAAATGAGTCACTTAGAGCCGTGCATCGGTTTTGTTAACGTAACGTAACGTTTTGTTAACGGGATGGTCTAACGATATACGTCATAGTCTTTCAGAATAATTTACAACGGTGACGCCATTGGCAGTGGCGATGATGGTGCAATGAGTTACTCCTAGGGTGTTGATTTGTGATCGTAAGGTACCGAGTTCATTATCCGATGAAAGAAAATAACGTGAGGTAACTGGGATACTACATAAGCCGCCGTAGGACTGTAAAGATAACTTAAATCCCGTTATTGTTAGCTGATTAGGTTTGCTCGTAGCCTACGAGTATCACTCAAATTAAATTACTTTTATTAAATTAATATTTTTTTACTTAAAACACGCCCAAAACATAAGACTGCTAAAAAGAAAAAAGTAAAAGGTCACGTCAATATTGAAAATGCGAATTGAAAAAACAATTTCCAAACACAAAAAGCTGACATTTGTGTTGTCGGGACGAGAAGTGTCAAAGTTAAATTGAATATTAGAGAGGAGTGATCCCGCTTCAGAAGTTTCTCTGGTTCTCGCTGACTAGTTAATCCAATGCCACAATTTACTTCGACTTGGATATTCTAGACTAAAACAATTGACTGTTAAGTAGTCGCTTAGTTTATGCATTCTTACTCTCTCACAATTTGTGTGCTTTCTATCAACTGGTCTAGCCGTCAACGTAGCTTATCTCTTATTCATTGAAAAGATAATAGCTTTAAAGCAATGTTTCCTTAGTGATTGTCCATTTATTATGTTAAATATGTGCGCAGTTAACTTGGTAAAGTAATCACAGCGCATTAAAGTACTAAACAAATAAGCGACGTTGACAATGATTGGACAAATATTGCGTATCTACGTAAAATAATAGACAATGATTTTGTTATAAGGAGCACGAGCCGGATAGATTCAATCGAAACAAAACACAAAGTATGACGATTTCCGTAAGCACTAATACAGACATCTCTTTGCCTGACTCGGGTGCTTAAACGAAAATTTTCTACCAATTTAAAGTTGCGCCCATTTTCAATAGGAAAAATTCGCTTCGTTATGCATCAAAGTCTTATAAACGTAAAACACCTAGAGTAACAAGTGCCCCGAGTACGATTTTTTTCTTTCTATTGGGTAATAACGACGCGTTGGCCTAGTTGGTAGTGATCCTGCCTACGAAGCTAGCAGTTCTGGGTTCAAATCCCGGTAAGGGCAGATATTTGTGTGATGAGCGCGAATATTTGTTCCCGAGTCATGGGTGTTTTTCTATGTATTTAAGTATATATTTTTCTATATAAGTATGTTTATCGTTGTCTAGTACCCATAGTACAAGCCTAGAGCTTAGTTTGGGACTAGCTCAATTTGTGTGACATTGTGTCCTGATATATCGTATATCGTAACTGTCGTTAACGTAACGTTATCGGGAAGATTGTATGGTGATTAGAATCAGCGCTCCCGTGTCCATACCTAACTACCCGCCAAGGCCCTACACAAGATGCATTCGGTATTCGTTGTGTTCGTTATGTTCTGTCAGACGGCCGCGTCGAGCGCCTACGTCAATTCCATATTTTATTTTGACACATTATATTTTGTCTGATTTTGAAAATGGTTTACGTTAGCGTTACGTAACTTGTCCAGCCTCAATTGTCTGTTAACTTTGACGTTGATTTTCTTATTGTCATCTAGTATTACTTTAGGATAGTAACATAAGTCAATTTTAGGGGGTTTACGCTACGGATGGATTGCGCAAAACTTTAGTACCTACATGTTTGATTTGATGATTGAAATATTCATGCTCGAGCTACTGTCCTTATTTCACTTGCATCTCGCTATACGTGGTGCGAGAAGCGGAGGAGACCAACTGAATTCGGACGCAAATATGCATAATCCTCTAATTTAAATTCAAATACAAATTTATGTTTATTTTGCATCAAACTGATTTATAATTGTTTGTAAGTCTTAACATTGGTTAATACTTAATAACTAATAATGATTTAGGTTTTCAAATAAATTTGAAGGCGAAATCTGTGTAATTTTCCATTCTATGAAATAGGCAAGCCAATCATAATCGATCTGCGGCCTATCGAATTTTGCAACGGTAGAATTATTTACATACAGGGTGCCTCTGACCTTGGGGCTTTAAATGGAATGATCGATTCTACTCGCTAAACGGAACTACTTTTGTTCTGCGACATTAAAAAATAACTTAAGTTTCGATAACTAATTGATGTAAAAGTCTAATTGTAAAATCAGTGTATTCAATACTGGCCATCTAATCACTATCTCATGGTACGGGGGCGACATTTCCTTGGTACGAGGCCTAAAGGAAAATAGAGAATTGGATCGCGTACATTGAAAATTACATTTAAGTTGTATGAAAAAAAAAAATTTTTGTTTGGCATATTTTTAATAACTTACAGAACAAAAGAAGTTCAGTTTCAGGAGTAGAAACGTTCCATGCATTTAAAGCCCCAAGGTCAGAGACACCCTATATACTACCAGTACTAGTTAAAAGGGGTAAGGTTTGACGTATTTTTACACATTTACAATAACAACACCCTCAGATTATTAATTTATATTCATAACTAAGAAAATAAGAGGTAATTTGTGACGAAGAACTTAGAACTAATAAAAAAAAACACAGTAAGAATATTTCTTCTGCGTTCTATCTAGAAAAAATAAGCCTGATTAACAATTTAAAGACAATTTGTGCTTGATAAATAAGCACAAGCTTTATACTTATACATTGCGGTTTCCTCATTTCTTATTCTGACAATTAACGTTAGGTATAAATCGAAAACCTAGCCGGCCAAGCTTATTGAAACTCGTGAATTCTTTATGGAAGGCACTTTAAGTCAATGTCAACGCACGCAATGATTAGGCTCCAATTAATTCTAAATTGACTAGAATTCAAAGTTATCAAAATTATTATGAAATTGATAAGGTTGTCTGCGATTCCACTATTTGCTCAGTATTTAGTTCTTGCCACAGTCACAGTATAAGCAGTAGTTCGTCTTTAAACGAAGGTATCTCGTGCGGCTTGCATGTGTGCGTGCCTCGACCATACGCGCCGCGAGCCACCACAAGCAAGCTGAACAGGACTCTTTAAACCGGTTTAAGGTTGGCGCAGACATAACCGCCTGGCACCAGATCGGCTCAAACTGAGACATTAGAAATTGAGCTTTGATTTGTGTTATATACAGATACATTTTTAAACGTTAAAGTGAAAACAATAGCTGGACGAAGGCCTCGCGTCGTCCACTGAAAAATCTATCGTACTTACATAAATCAAAGCTCACTTTTGCAATGTCTCACTTTGACCTGATCCGGTACCGAGCGGTTATGACTGCGCCAACCTTTAGTCGGAGCCGCGACGCGTTTTCGCTGAATCTGATTGCGTGTGTATTAAGTATTGAGAGACGCGAATTGACGCAACCGTAGTGCCCGAGCGGCAATAGGTAACAGAAACTCCTAAAAGGCCGGAGACGAACGACTTTTCTTTTTATACTATGCTACAGTAAATAAATTGAATACTCGTTACCAAATTGTTTACTGCTTACCACGTACCAGAATGAAATGAAAGGTATGGATTAAGATGTCCGAAGCCCTGGTAGATTCACTCCATGTTACCGACGCGTAAAAGAGCCGTCATGTGTGGCCAATTTACTGAATAAATATTTTGAATTTTGACTTTGAATTTTGAATCGCTTTTTGGTGATATGAGCAGGTACATACTTTAGTCTAATATTAAGAAACCTTTTTGTGGGGTTTTGCTTGAGACTATCATCAATAGCCTTTTTGTAGAAAATACGCGCCAAGTTTTGGAAGTAGTTCACGAATGTTACGCAGACGGACGAAGTTACGGGGTAAACGCTAGTGTTGTATTCTCGTAAACATCATAAAGGCAAACATCCCATGCAGTGTTAGTAATACGTGTTGTTTATTTGACACGGACAGATTGACAGCGACACAGAAGGTATCTGTAACCTAATAGTGTAGATGTGAGATTAAGCGCCCGGCGGCGGCCGCTTCTGGAGGCTACTTATTGGGAAGAAAAACGGGCATATCGGGTAATAAATTTATAGTCGACTAAAACCGATCGAGATGATCTGAAGAAATTTAAAACTCTTGAGTTAGGTACGAAGTATATTGTGTTTCCAAAATTCCAGTAGTAGTAAGTATACCAAGTATAGAAAAAAGTGAACGGCAATAGTCATATATAATTAAATATTAGTGGGGTAAATATCCAGTGCATGTGGTTAGTGAGTACGAGCATTGATCTTTTCAACACCATGTCAAATATTATTGGCTTTTTCTTATTCGCCAATATCAGAAAACTACAGACAATTTCCACCATACGGCTATACATTTTCATTTTTGCTTGCAACATTTTTTTCCGTCCTTGCCGTTGAAAAAGTTAACACTGCGCCCAGCGTCCAGAGGCGCCCTCATTAATATGTGTTTTCATATAATAAAATAAATAGTACAGTGCAACCATTTTCTGTATAGTGATCGGAAATCTTCGTTTTTATATGACACACGACTGACAAATATACTGTCAGTTGCGAGTGCAAGCGTGATAACGATAGTCAGCCGTAAGCTATTAAGAAACTTGGAATACCGTAATGTCTTGAAATCGAAGAATGTTTTTTTTTGCACGAATGAATACATAATTTCAGATTCATTTAATTTTAAATTTATTGAGTATGAGCAAGAAAATGTTGTTATTTCTACTACTCGCTCATAGATGGCGCTACTAGTAGATCAACGTGTTCGACCACACTCACGGCCGCTGTATTGATAATCAGATCTTGAGCAGGGTTCATAAGAGTTTTCTACGACTTGACATTTACTTTCTTGAAATGGGCATTTCACTCACGCCTCACTCAATATCTGTTTATTAAACAATTTATAAACATAAATTATTTTATAATAGCACTATTTATAAATTCCCTATCAAAAGACTAGACATATGACTTCCAATGATTTACTACGAATATGAGCCATTGAGGTCCCTATGGCCACCTTCCGTCTCCATCTTGTAGCAGCTCAATGGAACCATAAATAATATTATTATTGTATTGTCATCTGAATTGCATAAGTATGCCGAATTTCTGGTCAATCCGAGAATTAGAAGTAGATTGAAATTTACTTCTAATATAATGATTACATGTTACATGTTTGTTACGGCCGCACTCAGAGTCAGTTAATATCGGTTAAATCATTCCTGGCGACGATTTTTAAAAGACAAGTTTAAACAAGGAATGAATTAATAGTTACTAAAATGTCTCTAAAACTGTAAGTGCGGTGATTAGTTACAACTGTTACAACTGAAGCATTTTTTTTTCCTAAAAACTATCATCCACGTATGTCTAAAGGGCCGTATTTAAAAGAACTAATCATGGATAATATTAATAAAGTCCATCTAAAAACATGCCAAAAAAAAAACCATGACTCGACGTATACTTTGACGTATCTTGGGATGAGCATCCTAGCTAAGATTATGAATACAGCCCTAAGACTTGAAAACGTAAGTCAAAGTGACAGCGATATGTAATGTTAAATTAAATCCCTTTCAATTTCTACAAAACCTATCACGTCACCCTGTCACCCGTTAGAAAAAGGTTCGTATCACCGACAGTGTAAGCATTTCGCTAAAGTCACGTAAGACGTTGTATTAAAGATTAAATACATCGGCTGATTCTGGAGGCAGGCCACGTCCAATTAGGGCTGGGTCCCAGGGGAGCGGGATCATGCCTGACCACTGTTTAGTTGTGTCTGACATCGCACACATATACGAGTTTATGTCGTTTTTAATCTCGCAAGCGTTTGGATGGGTCTGTTGTCTGCCGCGTTGAGGCTATGAAATATGGTTTGGGAAGAGCAGGGCTCGGAAACTGGTGAATATTTAAACCGTTTTCGGACATTGACGCTAAATGTGAATCGACTACGGTTTGGGTTAGGGTTAACGGTTTACGGTAAATTCGGTTTTACACAAATCTCGATTTGTCGAGCTAAATGAACCGGTTAATTTGAACTAGACGCTTCAGTATGAATAATATATTCTAGAAAGAGCGACGAACTCTTATGCTATCTCTTTTACACTAGCCCCGATTTTAATGGTTTTACGTTACGTTACGTTACGTCACTTGAATTCGGCCGCGTAGTTGGCTGGTTGGATCATATTTTACTTGTGGGAGGTCCTTGTGCAGGGTCCGTCCGGGTTGGTACCACCATCTTATCCATTACCCTACCGCCAAGCAGCAGTGTTCGCACTGTTGTGTTCCGGTTTGGGGATAAGACAGCCGGTGAAATGACTAGCATAGAGGCATTTCATCTTAGTCCTCAGGGTTGGCAGTGCAGTTGCAGTCTTGTGAATGCGAATGTCTATGGGTCACAGTTTCCACTTACCATCAGGTGGCCTGTGTGCTCGTCTGCCTTCCCATGCCATAAAAAAAAAACTTCCGTATGAGTCTGAGTTTAACTGGTTAATAGAGGTTTATAACAGTTCTTCAATTCTTCTTCCTATTTACCGGATGTCTAAATATATTTTTTAACCGGGTAAGAGATGAACGAAATTATAACAGTTTTAAGAACGATATTAACCGCTATCAATGATGGTTTTGATTACAGTTTCTATGTACTTGCAATAGAAGATTATTCAACAAACTAGTCATAATGACAGGAGATGTTTAACCACGCGAGCGGAGCGATAGTGGCTATAGTTCCAGTGTCATTATGGTTGTTTAGTCTCGCGTTAAACACTCTACTTTTCACTTTGAATGCGAGGAAAAAATCGATGGTTCTAAACAAAATTGCAATATTTATTATAAAAAACTTTTTTTCAAGATTGTTTTTTTTTCTAAAGTGACGCTTGAAATGCTTAGTATATTTGCAAACAGATTCATACTTAAAAACTAGTTTATAACTAATTCGTCCATGCATAATAAAGTCAATTCATAATTATAATGAAATAGATTCAAATTGGTAATCATTAATAGGGTTTTCACGAAATTAAATCGTTTCTTTTTTATATTTATGCACAGGTGTCGTTTTGAGTTTATGTCCACTCCCTAAAAAATGTCTACATAATCACTGAAAATCCTCCATTTAGGGGCTTTCAGAGTAAATTGAAAAAATCTTTAATTCCTAGAGATTAATAAGGAGCTTTAGTCCCGATGTGCAGAGGCTAAAGTAACATTTTAAGAGCATGAGAAGTGAAAAAATGATTCCTAGTTTCCAGAAATAGCGCGTCCTTTGAGTATAATAATAACATTAGAATGTTTTTCTTGTAAGGTTACGGAATGACACTGACATCTTACTGTGTGTATCCGTTTGTGAAAAGGGCCAAAAAAGGTTCGGCGGCGATGCCAGTAAACATTACAGAGTATTGTGGAAGTGAAAGAGGTAATGTTAGTACATAAATGGAATTCGAATTGAGAGGATTACGTTGCCATTGTATTACGAAATGGAGTATTATGGTGTATGTTTGAAGAAATTGTTATTTGTCCTTGTTTTTTAATGAGAGACAGAAAAACAGGCTGAACTAAGAACATCTGTACCTGTACGAATTAAACACGTAAACTGTTTATAGATACATATATTCACAATCCTTATCGGTAAACCCTTTGGCTGTCATAGGGGATTAATCAATATTTCTGAGAAACAAAGCAATAGAGCTACAGTGCAATTGCTCTGAAAAGGACTTTCGGGTTTGTACATCTCTCTCACTCGCTCTCATACGCTTTATGCTAGTCTAACGGACTTTACCAGAACCCGAGTTCTTAGAAGCTGTTACGCTGCACGAGTAGTTTTAACTGCAATACTTTTACGCTGGTTTAGATTATATATAAAGAGTGTGACTTGAATAAAAATACGATTCCAAGTTTGTTAGGAGAAATATTTATTTACTGCCAGCACACCATCCAAACGTATCTAATGACAGGCGCGCAAAAGTCATTACAAGACGGGGAATAAGTCGTAAAGCTACCTTCCCTGCAAGTCCATTACGCTATGCGGAATGATATCTCCTGCGCCGCTTACGACCGGGTCTTACTGCAAACACGGCCCGAATTTAATCTCTTCCCCGTTTTATCTACGAGCCAATGAGAAGAAAACTTCATTTTGTGCGTAAACAGGGGTAACCGGGTCCTTTTTACGCACAGTCGGTTCGGGGTTGATTGATATCCAAAGGCCAGAATGCCGTGTGCGAAATATGCGAACGGACGTTTACTTATACTCCTTAAATTTGCATAAGTACTTTAAGTATGTATCTCGAGAGCCAAGTACGAGGGAACCTGTATAAGAGCCGTGTTAATGACGGACTCGATTTCTTGATCTCGACTGTAGTGCTTGTCTCATGATGCGTCAAAAATGACAGTTTTCTGTGATTTGACGTTACTCTAGTGACGGGCATCTCGAGCAAGATGAGTTTATTAATACGGCTCTAAAACTGTATAGCGGGGTAAAATAGTACGGCACGTTTATTTTGTAATTAACGCATATTTCCAGGAAACCGATTTTTGACTTTAGAGCGCTCGAAAGTTTCACTCGGAAGTGAGCAAAATCTGTGAACCCGTTTTTTGAAATATGAGCGGTAGAATTGAAAACGAATGTTGTGGACCACTCGTCTTAAAATTTTCTATCGCTCTTAATTTCAAAAATACGATTTCATAGATTTTGCTCACTTCCGAGTGAAACTATCGAACGTGTAAAGTAAAATAGGCACATAAGTATATCCGATTTTGACCTGGATATATAATTAAATTAGAACATTTTTAATAAGGTAGATTTTGCAGCTTCAATAGCTGAAAAATCCAAAATAATAAAATATCCTATAATGCCACTTATCTACCAATCATCGTCTTCCTATGCCTCGTGGTCATCTGCACCTCCTGTACTGTCGTTTCCTACTAAGATAAAAACGTTACAGATCTATAAGCTGTGTCCACATGTTAGGGTTAAAACTGAAAAACGGTTCTACATTAATGTTACATTGTTGTTCGTTTCTTGAGAAACTGACCAATTTGATTTCATACATTTGTGTTTGGAACCTAGATATACAGCGTTGCTCGGTCTCTCTTATTTTCAGTTTTCCTGTGGGAGCAATTCAGAATTTAGGAGATTCGCAATCAAGTAATGCAATTTAGCAATATCGTTATTATTACGCAGACCTTTTTTATTGTATTTCTAAATTGAGATAGTTATGATTAGTTTCAGAAATAAAATCTTCAATATGTTCAGTTACTTAATTTAAACATTAAATTATAGTAACAAAACACTTTATCAAACAGAAGCTTTACGAATTCGACATTGTTTGAAATTTGTTCCCGTCTATTATCGTGTTTCACAAGAAAACAACTATGTCGATTTTAATAATTAATTTAAGATCTTATAGGTCTTTATTGAAGCGTCATCTAGTATTTCTCAAGCAAATGTTAAAAACAAGATGAATCATCTGTAAACTCATTCTGTTCTGTTCTGTGATTTACTTGACATGTAATTATTATTATCAATAAAATGAACTATGAACTACTATGTTCCTAGAACTTCATATGACATAACATAATATACTACATATGGTCGGCGATACTGCTACACCGAGTAACTAACAAATTTGTGATAGAGCAAACAAACCTTATGTTCGTATTAAAAAGGTGCGTTTTTTTTTTTTTTATATCATAGGGAGGCAAACGAGCACACAGGCCACCTGATGGTAAGTGGAAACTGTGACCCATAGACATTCGCATTCACAAGACCGCAATCCTAAGACTGCAAATGCGTTGCCAACCCTGAGGACGAAGATGGAATGCCTCTATGCTAGAAATTTCACCGGCTGTCTTATCCCCAAACCGGAACACAACAATGCGAACACTGCTGCTTGGCGGTAGGTTAATGGATAAGATGGTGGTACCAACCCGGACGGACCCTGCGCAAGGTCCTCCCACAAGTTCCTCGTTTTGCTCTTTATTTAAAATGTTACTTACGCGGTTTTGAAGTTTCACCGACGATATGGCAACGAAGCCCCTTGTTGATTGCTATCTCTTTTAATAATCATACAAAATTATAAAGCTATCCGTTTTCTTGAAATAGCTAAGTAATGAATACCATCAATTAAAAGATGAAAATAACCTATTACTTAAATTGGAAATCGCAATGCCGTCGAATAAATTTCAATCAATTTGAATAATATCTATTTTAATATCGGTCAGATTTATTTCAGTCATCTTTAAAACTGTAAATTGGAAAATATAATACAAATAAGCCGTTGTTGATAGAATCCAAGATGCTTGCTCGCTAAAACCTGTTTGCATATCGATATAGATATTTAGAGGTTTTCTGTACGGTGAATATCGATACGAATTTTATGCGATCCGTTTGAGCATTTTTATTGAATATCGGAAACGTATTTGTGGTTGAAATGAGATCTTTTGATATTGTTTTAGAGGCCTCTTATTCTTTGGCGTTTGAAGTTTGGAGGGAAATTTCCGTCAGTTTTTCTGAGATTCAGACAATACGATTATTGGAAGGAGATATATTGGTGTTATGTGATTTGAAATGAGGGCAAATCGGAGCTTTTGTTTGATAATGATAACCATTAGACGTAATAAATAATATGAGATCACGAAAAAAAAACGTCACGTTGCACTGTCACAGGCAGAATCACATTCCCATTAACCCAATTAATTAATGAGGGCAATAATAAAAACAACTATTTTCGTGTATTTCTCACAACAAAGAATAACAGATATCGTGTAGAAGACGTTAATCAGCGTCGCCTGTCCTGGGAGGTTTCCTCACAGTGGGTTTTCCCTTCATTTCCTTAAGGACATTCGTGTTTCCGAGTCTCGGGCAACATAAATATTATCAGATGATGACATTCCCGCGTGGAATGAAAGATGCACAGAGATAGGTGTTGCGAGAATTAAATCAAGTTAATAATGCAGCGAAATGTGGCGGATTTGTTACACTAATGCATTCCATTTTTCATTCGCGGTTATTTCCTTGTTTTGTACGAAGTCAGGATATTATGGTGTGTAAAACATTTTTGTAAGTCGGCGTTCTAACATGGCGAAGATAAATATGATATTCATGAAAAAGTTTTATGATATACTTAGTATCTACTCAAATCGTTGCTGAAATTATTAAAACGTTATTTAACGTTATTATATTTATGATGATAAAAATATTCTTTACCATTATATTATTATGTATTCCCCTAATTCATAAACTCACTAAAAACCTATTTTAATTAAAGTATTCTATGTACGTTTCTGCCAAACACATGTCACAATGACAGAGCATATTTTAAGCATCTTTAGTTCAGAGGGATATGTTTTCAATCTACAACGGCATGCACGATTACAAATAGACGTATCGACCTTTGAACCTTATTACAATGCAATAAGGTATCTTTGTAGTTGATATTGACGCAAACCTGCAACTTTAAAATAGAGGCAATACATAGCGCATGCTGTCGTGGAAAACAGTATACTTACTCATATTATTATGTCACCTGTGTGACGGACACACTGACCAATTGAATTGAATTAAGACGCCGGGAGTTAACCCTCAAGCTCAAACTTTTAATGGCACACAATGGAACACCTAGTTGGTCTTCTAAAGAAGACCGAAATAAAGAAGTATGTTGTGTCAAATTTTCATAGCGTTTTGAGGCGACGACAAACGGTGACGCTTGGACATCATATAAATAAATTTTATTTGTATATGTCATTACGGTTATCTCGTCAGCGTAATATAACTTACTCAAACTGCTCCCTGAGTCCCTGAGGACGATGTTTTACTTTTTATCAAGTAAGTAACGGTCACTCATTGCGATTGATATCAGCGCCCTCTAGTATGTAGACATAGACGTTGACTTTCATATCGTCATCGAGCAGTAAAGAAGAATTACGTAAAGTAATTAATGAATGGTTCCTGCTACTGATAGAAGAAGAAGAAAAAAAAATACATTGATTGACAAAACCTTATGACTCACGTATATTAAAATAAAAGAAAACAATAAGGGAAGAGGAAATGTGTGCCTTCGCGGCAGCGGCAGTGAAACGGATACTGGCTCAGCAAAATGCTGACGTGTTCTGACACCTACGCGCCCATTCAACGTTATCATATCGTCAACGTTACAACGACAATAATAACAAGTCAAAAGCAATACCTATTGTTTCCACCATGAAGAATAATGGCCAAGAACATGGTTACATATCCCTAATTGTTCGTACTTGAATTACTGTACTGTGTTAGTACGATTTCAACAAAATCGTTTAGATTTGTAAACCATTGTGGCAGCTTTGCAGTTATTTAGCGTATTTGACCGTACCGTGCAGAGTGTAGTCAATCGAGCGTAGGGCGCGCGTCATTTGTTCCGGCGATCGCCTGCCCCTCGACAAACAGAGTGATTCTAAACAACCAGTTTTAAAACGCATTTGTCTGTTTCATCTTTCAATGTAGATACAGGGAAGCTAGCTAGCTTGAAAAAAATGGGGTTACACAACACATGTTTTTAAATGTAGTTAAGTAACGTTTCATCTCAATACGAAACCTCACCCACTTAACATGAATAATGTTCCTATAAATCTTCCAAGTTTAAATGGAAAGATTAAGATTTCTGCTTACTTACCGAAAATATTTTCTTTAACAGTGTATCCAGTTTACTCAGGGTTTTGATAATACCCGACAATGCAGCAGAACAGGTAAGAATTGAAAGAATACTTATTTTATGAAGATATTTTGTCATTTTTAGTTTTACGCTGCTCATAAATATAAAACTTTTATATAAGACACCCTTTTCGAAACTGAGAAAACAATGACGAATGAATCCTCCCTCAATGTGAAAAGTTAATTATCCAGAGGAGTGAAATAATCGAACTTAAATGTCAAACTGTCTTCATCGTAAAATAGCAATGTTTATTCTCTAAATCATTCGCGCTAGAATATTTTCGTAACAAACGTGTCAAAGTACGGTGTTAAATATCTTAATTAAATGACACGTTATAGTATAATCAACGCCATATTACAAAGTTATCCTGTCAAAATTGTATCAAAAATTTCAACTGTAGGTACCTATTTACAAAAAACACCCCGTATGCGGAGGGTAAAATGTCTGGTGATACTCACGGAGTTCCGCCGTACGAATGAGCCATTCGTTGTTAGTGCATGGCCATCTATACTTTTAATTGGCGGCAGTACATTTGCCTGCGAGCGACAGACTTGTTGATGAGGGCAAGTCGGCCTGCAATGGCCACATTCATCTGGTTACAATATTTAAATATAAAAACGTTCAGGTAACGAATTTATACTATTAGCAGAACGTTCGTTCATATTACTTTTAATACTTGGTTTTAATATGACTCTAATAGAGTCACGTATTTTATCATTAAATCAATCGGAATATATATAAGGATCTCTAAAAGAGCAAAAGGTGTTAGAGATATTTTAGCACCTTGTATGTTCAAGTATAATTGATAGTGAACGTACATGACCCGTGCAAGCGTCGTATGACCTTACCAATTGTTAAATCGTTATAACAAAATCATTGTTTACTTCATAGTTTTACAGAAGCTCATAACAGATGGCGCTAGTTGTACGCATTAGTAAAGGTTGTCCTTCATGCTTCAAAGGTACACACAGCAACACATCTAGCTATACACTTCAGAAATCTGAAATATTGCATGAAAGAGAGTCGCACTAGAATGCATAGAAGTTGACATAATACACATCTCTTTCTTTTTCTCTCTGCTCTGTCTTTAATGGTTAGTAAGGTGTGATGTTGTGTGTACAAAAATGCTGCAATGTATAAGTTCGAGTAAAAAATGCAAAAATTAGGGTTGCACTTTACATAAATATATGCAATATCTATCTATAAGAATCAGTGTTGTATTTTTGGGACTCATGACGGCTATAAGATCCACCACAACAAAACAAAGTCCGCTTGCCATACAGAACCAAATACTGGGAAACTCGATCGCATAAAAAAAAACTTCACCTCGTCATACTTTGTACGTTTTCTTTTTATTTACCAGACCCACGGCTTTAATATGAAATGTATTCCGCGTATCATCATTACTCAAGGAAGGCATTAGAGTTTAAATGTCCGTGCCATTTACAAAATTAAATAATGAACGAAACTTTTCAAATTTTTAATTATCACTGCATTGACTGTGCCACAGGCACCGAGCACCAGGAAACAATACCAAATCCATTCAATTATATAAACTTTTAATTAATATTAATAGGGGCGCTCGGTTTCAAAGCAAAGAATACTGCTCGCAGATAAAAAGTTCTTAGAAATCCGCGTTATTCGCAGCTGTGGACTGTAAATTAATGCGAAAACAATAAAGAGTCGGAGGAGCGGAGTCCGAAAACAGATGATGAGTCGAGGCGAAGAGCCGCGAATAAAAATTAATTCCAAATGGTTATTAGTGGCCGAGAACAAAAGGAGACTGGTGTGAGTGAGCCAGGCTGCAATAAACGTCACGACAAGAGAGATAGGAAATTAAACGAAACTAAAGCGAAGTCGGTCGTGCGACATCTGGGGGAGGAAGTTTGGGGAAGCCCATTCAGCAGCTCTCGAAAAAAAACTAAATTAAGTCCGGACGCCTGATTCTGTTTACCCTGTACTATGCCCTGTGAGCGACAGGTTAAAAAAGTAGCTCTTTTGTTTCTCCCGTTTTTTTCACTCTGCTGCTCGAGCTTCGTTGGAACTTACGAAAACAAGTGCTGTGAGCGAACAAAGAGCTGCTGTAGTTTGACAGCACTCGCAGCTTATAAAAAAAATAAAAAATGTGTATCATGATGCATTCAGTAAGAGAAGTACAGAAACGAGTTGCTTCGGAAACTATTTCAAAATAAGAAAGCATTTTAAATTCAAAGCACATTATATGACATATACCTAAGTACATAAAATTTGGAAATTATAAACAAACTCGCATTTTTATTATTTTTTTCCTAATGATAAATACTGACTACAACCTGTTTAAACCGTCCCACGTTCAACATGATTCCTTCCTTAAAGCACTTACCTTTGGGCAGTGGTTCTATGACCACTTTGACGGCGCCCACGCAGGCCAGCGCCGACAGTATCCATAGCAACGGCATCGCGCCCCGCAACGGCGGGCGCAAACGTACTTCCGACGTCATCGTGGCTCACTCTACGTGTTCCACATGGTAAAATCCTGAAACAAAGGAAAAACGAATAAAGTTTTCTTTCAATACGGCGTGTTCTATTAATATGTATAGTATTACAAAGTAAACACAGGTAAATATAGAAATAAGTACGTCTTCGTTACTTTAAGTCAAACTTATTTTTCTCATTCTGGGAAATGAAATAACATTGCATTACTAAAACGTTCTTCTAACAAAATAGTGAAATGTCGTAACGGCAACACAACGCAAGGCCTTTGAATGTCCTCGCGGCAAACAGATCCAATCTCTGTCATGAACCCAATCCTTCAACTTTGCGAAAGCGAGTTCGCCTAATATCTAGTGCCTTTGCATTTATGAATAATAACTGGAAAAAGTTAAACTCTGAAAGCCGCCTCCATCTGAATATTGTAGAATTCCAAAGATAACGTGCCAAAAGAAAAAGGCTTTCTTTTTTATTCCTCTCTGTGTTTATTCTCGCTGGGAAGTTCGCGAGGTGGATTAAGATTGTCTCTCAATTCTATCGGATTATTTAAGTAATTTCAGTTTCGTAAAGTATACGTATAATCTTTTGCAAAATGAGTTTTTTGAGGCGAGCAATTGTTTGTTGTGAAGGTAATTGTATTTCTTTTATGTTTAGTTCAGATCCTCTTTGTAATTTTTTTATGACATGGAAAAAGCAAATATGAATGCAGGCTAATAGGCTAATACGGGTTAGTGGACTCTAAAGCCAATGGACTTCAGACAGTTTTCGACTTGTCACCTTGCAACGCTGAGGATTAAGATGCAATGCCTTATATTAGTCACTTTTGTATACAGATGTAGTGAATAATCCTTTCCCATCGTTTTTTGTCGGATAAGTTCGTACTAATCTTGCTTTCTCAGTTGGCTTATTGATGGGTGCTGAAGCTAATTGAGAAAGCAAGAGAAATAAGAACTTATCCGATACGAAACGATGGGAAAGGATTAATTATTCAATACATCTGTACTATAGTTACATTCAGGGCCTCTGATAAACACGGTAAAACCATATTACTTTTGACATATCGTATCGTATTGTCAACATTACCATAACTCTTATTTACTTGACTGTCGAGTTAAAAACAAGACTCTTCAAAAGCAATATTGTTTAGAGTTCCAGCGGGCCAAAAAAATAACAGTAACTTACCGAAAGCCGAAAGTTTCTTGAAACCACACTTTTTAACCTTATAATCATGCTACTTAACTTTTACTTTTCACATACAATATTCACGTAAGATAATCACATTCACAAAGATAAAAAAACTAAACATCGCAACTAAAATAAAGACTCGGACAGACAGACCACGAAACACGTCATAATGTCTGTTAAGAAACGGCACGTACAAATTCTGCTAAAGTGAATATACATTGAAGCGAAATTAAGCAAATGCGTGTACCGTGAGGTTAGTAATAATAGATGGCTGTTTGGGATTGCACGGGTAAGCTGCAGTAATTGCAGAGTGCATCATTAGAACGGCACAATAGGGAAGGGGAACGCGGGACTAACTGCACGCGCGACCAAATTTAGGTGCCCTTGTTTTAAAAATGTTACTTAAGTTAGTCTCTGCAACAGGGCAAGTGCTCCCTTTTGCCTACGAAGACAAATGGCAGTATCTCAAACAAAACTCCTGGAACAAGTGCAATCTGTTAACTAATATAACGGGTGAGGGTTGAATTTGCTTTGGCTAGTGAATTTGAGATACCGCCTATTGGTTTTTGAGGGTGAGGGAGAGGTCTTTGTTATAATATTTTTTCTCTGTTATTTTTAGGTTTCAGTACTCAAAGGGCAAAAATGGGACCCTAGTACTAAGACTCCGCTGTCCGTCTGTCTGTCTGTCACCAGGCTCGCAAACTGAACAGAACCGGACGAACCGTTATAACAAGTTGAAATTTTCACAGATGATGTATTTCTGTTGCCGCTATAACATACAAATACTAAAAACAGAATCAAATGAATATATAATATATCCCATACAACCAACATGTTTTTCTATAGATAATGGTACGGAACCCTTCGTGCGAGAGTCCGACTCGCACTTGGCGGGTTTTTTAGTTCATAGAATGCAAACGCACGTATTTTAATTATGCATTTATATTTAAAAATATAACTGCATAATTATAATACGCCCTTAACTTTCCTAAAGGTATTAATTCTGATACCACAATGGAAATATGAAACGAATATTATATGCAACGTAAACAGAATGTTACAATATTCAACTCTGGGATGATGAGCATTAGACTGGAGGCAACACTACGGAATAGCATATTTACTCTCTGTCCCTTTCCCGCATCTATCTACTTTACAGTTTAAGACATTAGGTGTTAATTGTCATTGGTTTCAGGAACGAGTATAGAACTCCGTTTTGAATTTAAACACATTTTACGTGTGATTTTGTAACATATTTTGAAATAACGTTTGACTTTCTTAAACATTTAAATTAGTGGTCAAGTGCAAGCTTTTAGCGGGTGGTAGGACCTTATGCAGGGTCCGTCCGGATCGCTACCACCATCTTATCCATTAACCTACCGCCAAACAGCAGTGTTCGCATTGTTGTGTTGCGGTTTGGAGATAAGACAGCCGGTGAAATGACCAGCATAGAGGCATTCCATCTTAGTCCTCAGGGTTGGCAACGCATTTGCAGTCTTAGGATTGCATTGCAGTCTTGTGAATGCGAATGTCTATGGGTCACAGTCCACTTACCATCAGGTGGCCTGTGTGCTCGATTGTCTTCGCAATGCCATAAAAAAAAAGCTGTGCAAGTCAGATCCGTAACAAACTTAAACCTCTGCATAGTACAGAATGTTATTTTTTTTAAAAAAATATAGGTTTTTTTTCCTCACTGCTTACGAACAACATTATGAACCTGTGTTTTCAGTATTTGTTGTTAAAATACAGGATGGAGTAGTATACAGTCATTGCAATTTTCTAACACGTTTTGTTTTTCAGACTATTACAAATTTTCACCCAATGTGAGCATTCAAGAAGGTACAATAAATACATCCTTTATAGCATTAAGCTAATCGTCGGTGAAACTGGAAAACCGCGTAAGTAAATTTTTAAATAAGGAGAAAAATGCACCTTTTTAATAGGATAGTAAGGTTTATTTTGCTCTATCATAAATTTGTTAGTTACGCGGTTTTGCAGTATCACCGACGTAATGTCAACTGGCAATGCCAGGACGGGCACTATTATACAAAATTAAACTAAGCTACTGAAAGTAAAATAAAACTAAGCTTCTCAAATATTAAAGTTGTAAATAATAATCACCACTATAAAAAGAACACCCCCTCTAGCAGGTCCGCTCGCGGCATGGTCCCTATGACACTGGCTGCATTACCTTTTTTTTGATCCCTAATATAGCTGCAAAGAACCAAAAACCTTATTTGCCTGTTTGTGGCGTCGTGTATTCGTGCTGTGCTTTTAGAGGTCATCGATTTTTAAATTCTCTTCATTACACTGATAAGTCCAGGGTTCAGATTTTTCATAGCACGGTAGAACTAAACCAAGATGTGGAGTGGACATTTAAATTAAAACTCGCGTTATACTTATACTGAATTATTTATTTCATTCTACAATATTGAAATAAAAAAAGCAATCGTTAAGTGCTTATAATATATTGTATTACCGGATTAATAAAGTATTTATTTTTTGATAAAAGTACCTAATAAGATCATCACCATAATGTGTAGCTATATGAACAATGCCTTTCATCAGGTAATGGTAAAATATATAAAACATTGTTAATGATATAAATAAACTGTGGAATGGCATGATGATGGGTATGAGTATGGGGCGAGTTTTAATATGAATGTCGACTCCATATTTATATTTAGTCTAACCCGACTGTAAAAACTCTGAACCCTAATTATACCCATTAAACCCAGCCAACTAAATGCATGTACGGACAAACGCAATGAGAAAGGATATTTATTTATAGCCGTTTGCCTTGTGACGTCTATAGTGGCGTATTGTGACTGACTGGAATCATCACGATATGTCCGATGTCCATTAGTACCTAATTCTGTTTCACGATAATTGCCACCACGACTTGTTATTGACCCGTGACATGATACATCCATGATACATGGTGTTCGCTTCGGTTCAGCGAAAATTGTTAGTAATATTTCTAGGATTTCAATCGTACTGCATTTTTATTTGTCGTCAAATAGTACATTACTGCAGAGGCCGTGAAGTAAGGGAATGGTGGACGAGTTTGGGGAAGACAATCAGTGTTCCGGCCGAAGATTGTATAGTGCTTTTCTCAAGCAATGTGAGGATTTATAAAAATTAAAATAACTGCCAGGTAATCAAATAAAATTGTTCAATACCGCGTAAAAATATAGTACATACATGTTGTTTTTTTTTTAATGTCGCAAGTATGGTTACGGAGTGTAGTGGTGGTTGGCAGTATATACCTACCTAACTTTTCCTTTTTTAGTTTAATGTTAGTAAGCAAATTTAAAAAGTTAGAGCAGCGGACAATAATGGTTTTTCTTAGGTTTTTCATACATTACTTTTTGTCCTGAGTCTTGTGATTACTTGTTGTTGTTCTTGTAGGGAGCCATAAACAAGAATCTTCATGTCTTCATTTCGTGATATTAACGCATTCATTTCCGAGCATGTTTGAGAAAACATATTTTTAATGGCAACGAGAGTGCAAACAAGTACACAGAGATGTCTGATGCCAAAGCCAATACGTTACCAACCCTGAGGGTTAAGATTAAATGCCTGAAACCTACTAGTGCCTCCTTTCCCGGCGGTAAAAACCATATCGTCTTTTACTTGTGGGAGGACCTTGTGCAGGGTCCGACCGGGTTGGTACCACCATCATATCCATTAACCTACCGCCAAGCAGCAGTGTTTGCATTGTTGTGTTCCGGTTTGGGGATAAGACAGCTGGTGAAATGACTAGCATAGAGGCATTCCATCTTAGTCCCCAGGGTTGGCAACGCATTAGCAGTCTTAGGATTGCGGTCTTGTGAATGCGAATGTCTATGGGTCACAGTTTCCACTTACCATCAGGTGGCCTGTGTGCTCGTTTGCCTTCCTATGCCAAAAAAAAAAAACTTTAAAACAATACAAAGACGCTATGGTTATTACCGCCGGGAATAGACGCTTAACTATCTTAGCAAAACAAAACAACGCAAACTCTTGCAATTTCTGAACTAATCGTCGTTTTTCCTTATAATAATATGTCTTCATAATTGGGATTGTTCTTATTTTTACAATTACTCTTATTCGAAAACCATTTCGAGGAATAGGGTTTTAAAGCCGTTCTGTATTATTACGTTTTTGAAATATTTATCTATTTTGGATAATAATAATAATTAATTAATTAATTAATTAATTATAATTACTACAGACGCCGGGAAGTAGGTGGTTGCAGGCCGAGTTCATATAGACGGCCGAGCGAAGCGAGGTCGGATAGTTACGAGGCTGGCAACCCCTTTTCACGGCGAGGTATGTATAGTGCTTTTCTCAAACATGTGCAATGAAATAAAAAAAAACATCACTCAAAAAACATTTGTGTAATAGGCATTAACGCGGATATTTTTGGTCCGAACCACACAGATACAAAAAAAAACGATTTTCAGGTATTCAGCCTGCTCATAAAACCAGCTGTCGTGGCCATATTAAAATTAAAAAAAAATTACTTCCCGGCCTAGGCCTTCAATTTTGTATGAAATTCCTTTACAGTTCTCTAGAGTTGTTCCGTCGGGAACGTGGCACTTTGAAGCCTAAAATAACTAACATAACGCCGACATTACATAGCATGTTTGAAAAAAGTAAATTTAACCTTTGTTTGACTTTCGTTTTCGACTTGAAGCCCTCCTAGGTGTATCATATGGATTAGGCGAAAACCGCTTAAAATAGTACCTAAAGTAGGGACACCGAGTGATGGCACTTGACACATCTGAAAATAGTGTTGTGAAACACTCCATTTAGTTAAATACGGTCCACGCTAACGGTACCTCTGAAGACTCTTCTGCCAGTCACACAATCGACTCACGAAAACACTCCATTTAGTTAAATGGAGTGTTTCACAACACTATTTTCAGATGTGTCAAGTGCCATCACTCGGTGTCCCTACTATAATGTTGATGTATGATCAGATATCATTTAATTGTTATAATTTATTAGAAAAAGCCATCCCAAATTTAATATAATGATGTCATCCATAAAATGTCTGCTAAATAAATAAAGATATTAAAACAAAACAATTGGGTCAAATACAATATTAATGAAACTAGTCTCTCAAAATTACCTATTCTTTCGAACTAGAATGTAAAAACCGTGAGTTAATTTTTTTGGTCTATCCTCATTGTCCTCATGTTTTGTTACACGGTTAATTTTCAGAACGAATAAAAAATAACAAGCTCGTTCATCCCCTTATCACCTAGCGTTCCAGTGTTTTTCCTTGTGAAAACGTCGCTTCAAAAACCAATAATTAAAAATGTGTGAGCTCAATGCACCTATCGGTTCTTTTCCCCTTCAGGAGGAAGGTGGCTGTATTCAGCGCAGACTCGAATTAAGCCAGGAGGCGTGGCCGCAGCACCTGATTAAAGCATCAAAGATTCCACCCTGAGACCGGCCAGTAATTATTTGGGCTTTACAGTGAAGCCTTTATGCGATGAACATAGGAATAGAACTAGGTGGTAATCCTGCTGTGCTTATGAGTAACTACTTTGGTGCACGAGTGTTTTTAATTTTGTAGTAGCATAGATAAGAAAAATGGCGATCTAATTTAAAGGATAACCTTTCTAAATTCTCAATAATCTAAGAAAAATTGTAAAATAAAAGTCTTGGAACAACAAAGTGGTTTCTATGCGTACGTTTGTCAAAGGATCGAAGTAAATATCGACATAAGCAATATTTTGATAGGAAGTTGTGTCAAAATTAAAAGACCTTTATTCTTATTTAATCTTTTATATTTTGTACTCTGTATTTAAGCAACAGTAGGCACATTTTCAGATGATTAGTTAACCAGCAGTAGGTAAATTGTTTTTTGTCGTTATACAAACCAATCGTATATTATCAATGCAGCGATGCGTAGTTCAATAAAACAAATACGAATACTTTTAAAACAACAAAACCAATGAATCGAGACTTTACTGCTATACATTAATCGCAACGATAACACTCCCAACAACGAACCGATCTTTCTCAGTGCTCGAACCCAACCACGACTATTCGAAAATTAACAGCAAAAACCGCAGCCTGAAAATTGCTTTTAGGGTTATATTAAAAACAACCAAAGACCGCCTTTGATATTTGGAAAGTTCTCTGAAATAATTTTGGACGGATTTTAACGTTATTTTGTAATAAAAGTGACCGATAGCGAATTATTTGTAGTCATGATTTTAACCATTGCTTAAAAAAGTGCTTAACTTTTTCAACGGAAAAAATGCATAAAAAAAGCCAAGTTTAAAAGTTGGAAACATTTTACGACACATTTTTACCCTTTTCTACTCCTTGCTTTTTACTCTCCTCTTCTTATTGTATAATAAATTAAACTGTTAAAGGTTTATCATATCAATAAAAGTAATGCTCCCAATCATTAATAAATAATATGGAAAAGTAAATGATTACAACCACCAAAAAGACAAGGACTTTACAAAAATGTATAAATATAAAAATTAAACATGGCTGAAGGTCATACGAACACCGAGCGATTAGCACAAAAGCTGTGCGACATAAAAGAATTCGTCACAAGGAGCCCGCACGTGCGCGGTGCCGTTCCTCGCACCTTGTCCTCTTCAAATCTCATGTAATAATGAGACAAGCTCGAGTCCCTTTGAAGGAAATTTTTAATAAAACGCCTTAAAAGGGTTATAAAAGCAGCGCTATCTAAAAAAAGTAATTGAGCCCGCTTGGCGACGGTGTTATATCCTTTTTGTTGGGTAATAAGTTTTGAAGTTTAATTTTTTCATGGTTGACGGCGTTTTGATATTTAGCTAGGGAATCTAGAGTCGGATATTATTTTTGCTGGAATGTACTTAGGCAAGGGTGTTTAGGCAAGAGTGAATGGGAATATTGGAAGGAGAAGGCCAAGGCGAACGTTCCACGATCAGATCGGGGACGTATTAAGAAAGGGTCAGGTCAGGAGACCCTAAACTGACACACTTGTGGGAGGACCTTGTGCTGGGTCCGTCCGGGTTGGTACCACCATCTTATCCATTAACCTACCGCCAAGCAGCAGTGTTTTTTTTTTTTTATTGTAAATATATAAAAAATTTTTTACATAGTACCATAATCTAAATGTCGCCAAACTGTGTGTCAGTTTGTTGGCGACTGATGCGCTCAGTAATCTAATACTACTTGGTAGGTACATAGACAATAGTGCTTACTTACTAACTAACTTAATTTACGTTTGAAGTGCCAGAATGGTTATAAATTTTATCTATATTTTACACATTATTCAATTAATCAACCCTAACAGGACTTACTATCAGACAGTAATATTTGTTTAACTTTTGTTTTCAAGAAGCCTATTTTTAATTTATTTTCATCTAGTAGTAGGGGGTATTTGTTATAAATTTTGGGAGTCAAGTATTCTTTAGTTCTCTGTCCATAATAGTTTTTAGCTGATGGTTGGAACAGTTCTCCTCTCCTAATAGACCTAGTACAATGACTACTTTGCTTTTTTAATTTAAAATTATCAGTATAATAACTATCTAATACATTTAGGTAAACAACTTTAGAATGCACTGGTAGAATCTTGCAGATCGAAAATAATCTATCATAGTTATGTCTATACTTATACCTAGCTTTTTTGGTTACTAAATATTTAATTAACCTTATTTGTAACTGTCTCACTTGGTCCAGATACGTTTTAAAGGTAAGCCCGTAGCAGCTCAATCCATAGCTCAGCAGAGAGTCGGCGAGCGCGTGGTACACGATGCGCAGGGTGCGCTTGTTCACTATTCTACTTAAGTGATAGAACTGACCTAGTATCGATCCTAGTCTGTTACAGACTTGAATTATGTGCGGTTTCCAATTAAAATGTTTATCAATTAACAATCCCAAATATTTAAATTTATCAACTACATCTAATGTATCACAATTACATTGCAAATTATTAACATTACATTACATCACATTACATTGTAATTATTTTGCATTGTTGTGTTCCGGTTTGGGGTTAAGACAGCCGGTGAAATGACTAGCATAGAGGCATTCCATCTTAGTTCTCAGGTTTGGCCACGCATTTGCAGTCTTGTGAATGCGAATGTCTATGGGTCAAAGTTTCTTCTTACCATCAGGTGGCCTGTGTGATCGTTTGCCTTCCCACGCAATAAAAAAAAACTAAACATGTGTGTGAAGAGACTTATGAATGTGGACGAAGCGAGGGAAGTTGGTCTGGATCGTAGCAAGTGGAAGGAAGTCCCTACGGGAAAGAGTCGTGATTGTATGTATGTATGTACTTTAGTTACTTTTTTTTTAATGTCCTTGTTTAACATATTAAATGAGTTATTGGGATTGAACGGAATCAACAGAAAGATGTTAGTAATTATGTTACTCTGGGAAAGAAGGCGTGAGTGTATGTCGGTATGTATGTAAAGCAATGTCAAAATAAGAGTTTTGTCGAATACACTTGCGACGAACATTTTATGTCTGTGACATTTATTTCTCTGCAAATATATATTTTTTTCTTTGTACAGCAAAAACAAATTTAAAATTGTCATTTCAACCAAAAAAAAACAACGCTATAGATAGCCGGCGCTCATGAAAAATGTATCGCCAATTCGCTAAAGCGGTTCTCTCCGAAAAACTAATAAGAATTTGAATATTCTATTTCCGCGGCGTTGATAGCAAACAAAATTAGTGAAATTGCCGTGAATGGGGTTAAAAAGTGTTGTAATTATGCCCTCGTCGGGTCGTTAACAATAGTTTAGGGCGCTCGAGCGCAGCGGAAGCAGCCGGGACGGTAATTGCGTTATATTAAAATATATTACGTAATCATTATAATATACTACACAGCATATATTAAGTATGCAACGAGTTTAGAAGAGTGAATGATGAAAAATTAATATTGAGGTCATAATCTTTTCATATACGGGCAAAATGTTCACATTATGTTGTTAAATTTTCACTGTGGCGAAAGTCATTTTCCGCCAGAGTTTGCATTAGTTATGTACACAATTTATACATTCTTAAAACATAATAGTTTAAAAGCACGAAATATCTTTCAACGCAATGAAAATTCGTCGAAGAGATACACAATGGTAATGAAATTTTTCGAAATGGTGGATCTTGTTTTGTTTTTACGTTTTTTGATATACTCGTAATTTTCTTAGATTTTTAATTACCAGTATGAGTCGGTCACCACGTATTATTTTAGTAGATGTAGGCTGGCAAATAACATGTGTGGGTATACAAACAAAATCTCACCATATATGGGCTTCTTTTTGAATTTTTGAATGACTGTTAGCTTTGTATGGAAGTCTACGATAATCGTTGCGTAAATAATTGTACAGTTAAGCACTTGTGATCCTAAATCGTCTCATTATCTTCATATGCAAATAAACTGTCGTAATTGCCGAAATCTTAAAACGGAGAAAGTTCAACAACCTCTTATTGACGCAACTCAAACCGTCTGCTCCAAGCAATGATCTCCAGAGATTCTAATTCCACTTAATTTAAGGCGCGTAAACAAAGCAAGGATATATTTTGAAGATAATCAGCTTCACGGTTACCATTAAATACAAGGATTCTCGGCGTCTTTGTCAACTTATTAACGCTATAAAAGTGAGAGGCTGACGATAGTCCGTGCTGTGTCTTTTTACACTATGCGGTAACGACACGATAGTGTAGCACCGTTAAGGAGTCGTTGTCTGAGTAATATATGAGAATGGGCAGGTTTATTTCACCTTTTATATCGCAATAAAAAAAAAACAAGTTTTATACTTAACCTTACATTAGGCCACTTATAAAAGTTGAGCGGTACGCTTAGCTTCCAACATTTTTTTTTCGGAGAGGAAATGTCATCACGCTTCGTCCCCCCCCGGCTAGGGTAGCCGATGGGGCAATGCGAGAGCAGAGGTGGAAGCATACCGTCTAAAACCTCTCAGGTGTTAACCTCCAATGGGCTGTTAAATATAACCGAATGGAATGAGAGGAATTAAAAACACGTGGATATTTGTACACACAAACTTAATCCTTGTTCGATATCGCTGCCAGTTCTCGTAAAGTGTAAAGAACCCTCGCAAGAAATAATCGGAAGACGCTTTATCAAGCAAATAGTCTGTTCAAGACAAAGGAATATTTTCTAGCCTATTATCAAAATTATAGACGGACGGGAATGAGCCGGGGACAATGCTGCCAGGTTTCTCTTGTTTTAATGACGTCGATTGTACAGTTACCACCATAAATATCTGTATAATTTAGTGCCTTGTCGCTTTAACGTCGTGTTTGAACTACCGCATGAAATTGTTAAAGCGAATATAGCGATAAGGTACTAAAGGGTATGCATTTGGTTAAGAATATTGCCGTAGGCGTCCGAGTAACATTCAACATTGTTTAAGCTCAGCATGGCCGGAGATTTATGATGTTGACCTGTCAAATATACACGATTAAGGTTATGTCGTAAGTTATCATACGGCCTACATTGACTTTGTTTTTTGTGTATTCATTGCAATCGTGAGCAATCTTGTAATTAATTATGTTTATTGTAAAGTAAGGTCAATTTGGCTGTCTTATATTTCAAAGGGAATTATGGAGATTGAAACTTAGTGCAACATTTTCAAATTGCATGTGTAAATGGAATCTTAGTCACAATTAACTGATCATTCACTCCTAAGGATGCTCAGTATAGTCAAGGGCATTAATATCTATGCAGCCATCGCGTCAAATATAAGTATACACGGACCTTATTGCCAGTGGCATAATGGTGTATAGATATTTGGGTAAGGACAAAAAAGTTGGCCACGCTAACTCAATCAATTAATTTTTCTATTAAACTTTTCCGTCGTGGCACGAAATTTACCCATACAATTGTAGAGATACTTTTCGCACAATTTTTCGGAACATTTTTCGAATTCTTTGTTTGTATGGTAACGGCGCTTAACTATGGTCTAACTCTTTGGACCTTACCCATTTTTGACGTCTCGGGAACGTATATACCTATATATTTATGCCCTTGAATAAATAATATATGTATATATATATGGCATTGTCACACGTAATAGGGTAATATTATCTTATAAAATTATACATGATAGTAATTTAAGCATCCAGCGCGGAACAATGGCGCGAGGTCACAGCGGGCCCTTTTTGTGCGGACTAAATATCTGCGCGCATGCTCTCGCCGCGGCCTTTGCGCCTCTATTCCATGGGTTCCAGCATTTTTATGAGTATTAAAATATATTTAACAATATCCATTTTTTATTTTCATTATTTTAAGCGTTTAATCTATCATCAAAATGTTTTGAAAAAACCCTAAGTACCGTTATGACCCTGCTTATTCCGACGAATAAGGTCGTGTTGGTGACTAAGGCCTTTATTCCATCGATAATTAAATCACTAATATTAAATTCGACATGGAAGAAAGGTTTAAGGTAGTTTTTATCGAATAATAATGCAAATAAAATAAAATATAACTATCAATAGATGTCTTAGTACTTTTACCATATAATGAATAAGTTTCACAACAATAGCTTTGAAACTGATTTTTTTAAACATAAAAAACCTTCTCCTGTAAAGTTGACTTTTTGTAGTCGCGCCCTTATTCGTTGGATGCGACGAAATATTCGCACTCATCACACAAATATCTGCCCTTACCGGGATTTGAACCCAGGACCACTACTCTACGTAGGTACCAATTAGACCAGCGCAACGTCAAAATGTAAGGAATATAATTACATTTATGACATTTGTATAAAGTGAAAAGTTTACCTGTTTTTTTATTAGAAACGTATTTTTTGCGGTAGCGTGTATAATTCTTATTAATTTCTTTATTACCGTTTGATGTTATTTAAGTACAAGTATAATTGTACTTATTAATTGAGAAAAAAACTTCTGCTTAAGTTTCTTGCAACACGCTTCTTCTCTGCAATGATGGCCTTGTCCGAAGCGCTAATAGATTCACACCATATTACCAACGTGTAAACCTTATATAGGTACCTAATTTAATTGATAAATCATTTTATTTATATTCATTAACGTAACAAAATAATAAACAGTTTTATTCCTATTCTCAATTGATCGAAGTATTAGAAACAAAGAAATGTGTCAAAATCTCAAAAATAAATTGATAAGCTTAATTTATCTCAACTAGGCTGTATGACGACTGGTTAGATCAGTTTCTCGAAATCATTTATTTCCTGAAGCGTATTTTCCAGTAGCATTTTTTCCCATTCATCAATTTACACCAGTCGTATTTATTCCTTACATGATTTTTTCATTCGCAGATTTCTCCATTTGCGAATTAAGTCTAACGCAAATATTGCTAATGGCATATATTTTACAATCGTAATTTTTCGTGGAGACTTTTTCTCTCACTAATTTTTTACCTCTATTCCCACTAGTTCAGTTGTCCAGTTCAGTTGACTGAACTAGTGGGATTCTTTTTCTCGTTTGTACAGCTGACTGAACCTGGCCAAAATGTATATCATATCATAAAAAAGAGGTAGGTTTAGGTTATGTTAAATGTTTAGCAGGCCTGAAAGGCCAAAAACGACACTAGGTATAAGGATATACCCGCTTCGTCTACGTTCTTAACTAAGATTTCACAAGTCTGCATATGATGCCATAGTTTTTCTCTGTGGTCGCCACCACAACACCAATGTCTTGCAAAAAATAGCAAAGTCAAATCTAGCAAATTAACAACTTTGAGTCAGATTACCACGTACAAGTGTGACCCTAAGGCACCGATAAGCTTGCTTTTAAACCTGTCATTTGCCGAACGTTCTCTAAATAACAACAAAAGAACCGCACGGCAGCGTTCGTAAAGGAAATCTATACGGCAGTGTGTGCAGCGGATGGCGCGGACAACAAAGGTGGCTCAGTCTTTGTAGGTACGTAGCCGCCGTTTAGCAGCCTAGGCCGCGTTAGTTCCAACAGTATGCTAATTTGAATTTACATAACACTTTTTACATGGTTTAAACTAGCTGCTTATTAGTAAAGTTCACTTATTACTCTTCTAGAAGTGCACCTAGCCCACGTAAACATTAGTTTCTTTGTGATAGCTGGAATGAATGATATATTGCGTATAACAATAAAAAATCAATAGATAAAAAACATTGTTGGTGTAAGTTATTTCTTTGCAAAATGTGTGTTGTAATCTGAAAGCAGCTGTGAGTGTGTTTCACTGTAATTTATAACAAGTAACGATAACTATGTTTCTCTTAATTTCTGTGATACAAAGAGGTGCCTTTACATGCCCATATGCGACCATAGCCTCGGTAAAAAGTTGCCCAAGAAAGGTTGGTTCTGCTCCTGGAACCTGTTAAGTTATTTCACCTTAGTTGTCATTTTATAATTAACTCAGGATCCCTTATTCCTATCGCCAGCTGTAGGGATGAATTCGCAGTTTTATTCACATAAGACCACCATCCACAAACCATAGTAAGTAAAATTACAAGTGAAAATTAGACGAGAAGATTTTTATTTTCTTAAATCACTGTATTTTTCTCAGCAAAATGAAGCAGCCGTAAACAGAAACCGAATTTTACAGGCCCTAGCCGGCATAATAGAGGCGTCCGATAAAATGCCGGAGTGACAGCCCGGCCGACGGTGCACTTTTCGAATATTTTTGCTTTTAATTTGCTTCTGTCGTCTACCGTCGCCGCGCAATTGTTTTTTTGTTTCCCCAGTTTCATTAAAAAGACGCTACTGAAATGTTGACATTCGCTTTGAAAGATACCTAACGTTGCCGGTGGCAGTTTTAATTTACCAATCTATAAGTTTAATCTTGTTCAAAGCAACATATGCTCACGAAATGTAGGTTAAAAGCG
The DNA here is from genome assembly GCA_927399475.2 of Acleris emargana. NCBI lineage: Eukaryota > Metazoa > Arthropoda > Insecta > Lepidoptera > Tortricidae > Acleris > Acleris emargana. Next base: position 9,307,458 of record OV656849.1, read on the forward strand.
CATTGTTTAAACGTTATGCTCAAACAATCTAATTTAAATGCGTTCTCATATTTGGACGACTCAAAATATACTCTCAAGAGTCTAGTGCAATTTCAAATGTCAGCTAGATAAAACCCAGTCAACATATTGTCGCGTCGTTCATGAGTTCCGTAGCAGTTTACTACATACACAAAATCACATCCACAAACTTTGTGAATCTTTGCCGCAATAGCAGTTCGTATTTTCAGTAAGTATGAACGTTTAATTGCCTGTATCTCAACAACCAATAAAGCCTACTTAAAATACTTGACCAAGAGAAAACCGTATAGTAAACAATTACCGGTCCAGACGGAATAACTCGTGCACACTCATAACTCGCCTATTTAGATATGCACAGTCTACTTGTAGTTACGGGAAAATAAGCAGCAAATTTTCACACCCTAGCTTTTAATGACCTCACAGCCGTACCGACGGCAAAAAAGACTTTACGCATCCTTAGCACAGAATTTAATTAAACCGAACAAATTTAATTATTCTATGAATAATAAACAAATTTCCAGTCTAAAAAGAAATTACAAAATTATAACGTGGTTTTATTTTTGCATACTGTAATTATTTTTAACCTTAAAACGATTTCACATTTTTAGAAAGTTATTTTTGTAAATTGCCGTCTGCAGGTAAAACTAAATTTGGGAGGGTGTTTAGTTTTTGTCAGTAATCGTTATTTTTAAATGTATCAAATCTGTCGACAGAAGTCACATTTAAGTGGCAGAATCACAAGAAACACGATACCCAACTAAAACCAGAGAACGTCGGCCCCATTTTTTTCCCGACGTTACGATCTAATTTCGCGAACCGTCTCTCCGGCTCCTCTCCACAATCCACAAAGTAGCGAAAGTGGCGCAAAGTGCTCACCGCGGCAGACAATCCGTGCACGCCATTGTTGTCTTTGATTTAGACACCGCAATGAACACACGACCTACGTATCGCAATCACGGCTACACCGTTAAACACGAACCGTAACTAGCACACCTAAAACTGAGCGTAGAACTATTTATTCATTATTTATAAATACGATCGACAAAAAAAAACAAGTGCCAAATCTCCCAATAAAATCACTCACGACGAACAAAAATCGTCAAAAACTCTAGAACATTTTTCATTTCATCACGTCGTTCATATTAAGTTGAGAGGTAAATATGCACGCAATTTTCATCCATTCCATTCCTAATGACTTTCACTGACACGGCGCAAAACCCCTCATTTTACACTTTGACGCGTTCGCTTACGCTTAGTCCTGTCGCGATGACATTTTCCAATGGAAGCGAAAATGAGAAAACTTGCAAAGAATGCTTCTTTCACTGTAAAATAAGGTTTAAAATCAAACGGGAACAGTACTCGAGCGGGGTGACTTTTGTCTATTCTGGGTCTCCAAGGATAAGTTTTCGTCATTGTAGCAAAAAAGGCTCAACTCGCTTTCACATTTACTTTCAAATAGTGTCTTAAATTATGTAGTTAAAGTTCAAAATATTTGTCTGGCAATTGTGAATGTATTGCAAACGGCATGGAGTAGTTTCCGCCGTCGGATCGTTTTGTCTATTGGTAATGTGAGAGTCGGTTCCCACCTCTAAACAACAGAGTGTTACCTTTTTCACACTTTTTATGTGGGGACTTCTCAATAGAAGTCAGCGTGTGTGAATATTTCGTGATAACCGCGGTGTCGTGTTACGATTCAATAGCGGTTCTTTGATAATGTTCGAAGTACGCCTTTGTTTTTAATTTATTGTGAAGCTGTGGCAGTGTACCTCATGATACCAACTTGTTAACATGTACTTAAAATGTTTGTGAGTTGGCATGTGACGGTATTGAAAATCTACACCGGTGCTTCTTAAGTACTGTTACTAAGTAAGCATCGGCGAACATATCGATGAGGCTGTAAAATGATAATGAACTCGCCCAGGAATACCTGGCCTGACCAATATTCCGTGCAGTCGCGTGCCGGGCATTCTCCTTCCAACTATGAAATATGAAGTCGGAGACACGCCGGCATGGTCAGCGCAACACGAAATTTCTGAAACTATGGTCTACACTACATGAACAATCGACAACTATGCTTGGAAATTTGTTGTTCGATAGTTGGGAGTGTGTAGTTTACTAATACCACACATTGTATAATGGTATACGGTAATCGATTAATTTTAATTGTTAATGATGGAAACGTCACTGGAAATGACCTTTAAAATCGATAGCAGTTTTAGTCAAATTTCACGGTTGTAGTATATCTTAGTAATTGATTATGGATTCATAACACTTAGTAAGCAAGTAATGTGTCATCGATTTTGCATAACACTGATGGCCTAATTCCGTCCGCACTTCACCGTAAGGGCAACCGGTAAAAGGAGTGTTGCCCGCGGTGATGCCTGTCATGCGGGAGAGATTCCCCCTTTTCTGCATTTACGTAACTTTTACAACATGCTTTTACACTTTCGGGCGTCCGCGATACGGGGAAAGTCGGCCTAGGTATGCGGAAACTTTGCCAGTTTACCTGGTCCTTTGCGTTTTTGTTGCTGATAACTTTGAAGAGCGAATTCAAGTGTTCATTGAGGCAATAGGTTCGGATCGAGATTTTGACGGTAGCGGTGCTTTTTAGAATGCCATACCCAGACTAAATAAAGTTAATCTAACTGCCAAACCATTGAGAAATCAAACCTAGATTTTTAACGATGAAAAAAAATATAATAACTTACATAAAAATAATGTTTTGTTTGTATTTTCATCGGTAATGATCCTTACAAAATATATTTGGTTTGGTTTAGTAATGAAGAATTTGAAATAAAAACAAGCTGCTTGTTGGCGTTACGTTTTTCGTTATATCCGCAGGAACAAGACAGGCGTGTGCACGCCGTGTGAAATGAGGTTTTTGTTTAAAATATTATGATCTCATGAGTTAGAGAGGGATGCTATCAGTCATCGCTCAGAACTAACTTGTCAGCTCTGATGAATGTGTGAAATTGTCCTGTTAATAAATAAATATAAGGTCAGGCTGGGTTATTTCGGCTAAGGAGTAATAACTATTGAACACATATTATAATTTTAAAATCAGTATAAAAATTACTATTACCCCTCAGTCGAAACAGCCGAACCCGGCCTTACAGCGTTTTAAATTTTAATGTGACCTCATTGCGGGTGTCCCTCGGAACCTCTAATATCTGTTGTCCTAACGCATCGTAAATTCGAATTATTGTTTGTCATTAATTGGTTTTCAGCTTAGTTAGATAATTTTTTAAGTTTTCTAAAAATACTTGTTGTTAGGTTAGGTTAGGATTGTATTTTATTATAAATGTATAACAACACTAAAATCAAATGACAAATGACGATTAGAGATTTTAATATGGACCCCATCATTGCTCGTTCACGAATGACGATGGTTCGCAAGTACCGTAAAATGGGGTGACTTTAGAAAAACGAGGCGACTTTGATAATTTTTTGAATCGTCGATTTTGTGCAATATCAAAGTCATTATTTAGCTCTTTCACGACATTACTTTCATATGTCTCATATGCGAGCGAACAATATTTATAGTTGACGTATTTTCAGACCAATTGGATTTAAAAACTTGGAAACAGAAAAACACTATATTTTGACATGCTTCAGGGGTGACTTTGATATTGTGATGTAAGACACAGGGATAATCAAAGTAGCCCCATTTTAAGAAATGAGATTTTAGGCTGCATAATGTTTTTTTTCTACTTGGTTGTCTACCGTATTCTGCCTCAAGCTGCTTTAAGTTACTCCAAATAATTATTTATTTTTACTTTTATATGTCTCTGTTAGTATTTATTCACAAGGTCTAAAATTTTGTTAACGCCGTTTCTGTAAACTTTGTTTTGTACTAAATAATGTCTGCCGCTTTCTGCTTTCTTATTTTACTCAATCACCCAAAGGTTAGCTGGAAGAGATCCCTTAAAGGGATAAGTTCGCCTTTGTACATTCTAACTCTGTATTGTATTAGATTTTCTGTTTATTTTTTTTGTGTACAATAAAGTGTTTACATACATACATACATAAGTAGTCGCTAATATAATATTTTTAATTAATTATTTTAATATTAAATACGGGAGTTACAGAAGATTTATTTTTAAAATTAATCAAACTAACCCCATTTTACGGTACCTACGAATAGGAAAATTGACAAATCGTTATCAAAGCACTCCTATAACTCATAAGTCGGTAGTATCAAGAGCACTAAAGGCGTCCATTCCATTGTTTTCATCCGATATCGCACTTCAAAACACAAAACGAATAGAATAATAGGCCCTGGTCCAAGAATTCCAGTTATGCCATTAATCATCTTCGAAATTCAATACATTGACACGCGCGGCGCGAGTGGGGCGGCCATTATCCGGATTCCACAGATTTTATGTTTCAGTTTCTATAGCGAGACCGAATAATTCGAATATCACCACTTAGGTATTCGAATATGCAGACTGGCGATCGGTATGCTAACTCTGCCCTCTATCGATTGTTTGCACACGGGTGTTTGTTGGCGTTTCAAGATTGTATGCTGTTTGCACTGGCTTGATTGATAATTTATTCATACGCTGCAAAGCGATGCGTTTCAATAAATGCTTTGATTAGTATGGCCTGTCATTAAACTATACTTTACTTCGCTCGCTTGTATTTATACGCAGAAAAAGCTTGATCAAAGAGACGGTCGCCGATTTAAAAATACTCCATCTTGGGTTTTATGAAAACCCTCGTTATATTTAAGACAGTACTGATTTTTAACATCTATATTCCTTCAATATTTTACAAGCTACTGAATAAAACGAGGTTCATTTTTGTCGAGAAGTTTAATCCCGCGTCTGAACCTTTCTATTAGGCGGGATACTGTTATAGTATACACGGTTCAAAGGAAATACTGAGGAGGAATAGTAATACTTTCGACTACTTTATGGATTTAACCGTCGCATTTTTAAGGCGACGAAACGTGACCAGCGTCGCTGAACGCCCATTGTTCGGTTTCAAGCACTTCACCAAAGTTGTCTAAGTTTTTTTCTCTACAAAAGAGTGGATTCACTTATTTGAGTTACAGCCTCGTAATAAATTCCGAGGGTCGGAGCTAATAAAAAGAGATAACAACGAGTAATGTTTTCCGTTTGTTGATGAAGTGGCTCGCTAACAAAATACTAGGATACGCGTGGAATGCTCGAAACGGACGCGGCTGAAATTCATACAGGCCTCGTTGCGGGCTCGTGTGGCTTCCATCTCAAAGGAGAGCCCGTTCCCTTAATTACGCTGCCCAGAATAATACTAAAGTTAGTGCACAATATTGTTTGCTGTTCAGTAACAACAAACAACTAACAAATGAGCGCTAACTTTGCACCCAAAGCACTAGTCTTCAATCAGAAATTACCCTAAACCAAACATTAACCAATTACATCGACCCATTCACAGTTCATCAAGACAGGATATCTTTTATAATTGATATTCGCAGTACCCAATAAAAATACAAGGACATTTGTCTGGTCTGTGGCGCGTTTCATTTCAGCCGAGATAGGTTCTTGGCACGCCTAGTGATCCGTCTGCAATCGCAGACTAATCTCTGTTTGATTTCAATTAACGCCGTCCGCCGCACCGCGGGCACTGTCCGACGAGTTATTCTTAAATTTCCCGACGGGAATGAACTACAAAAATAACGATACGGTTCCATATTCAAATGTAGAATAATATGGAGTTCTGTTTTAAAATTGAACAAATCAATGCCACAGTGTAATGGCATGAACGTATGAGTTCGTATCATTTGCTGCCGTCTCAAATGGCCCTAACATTTAAAAATGGTTATTGTACCATTGCTAACTAAAAAATGTAGACATGCGCTTTTGAAGTTATTAAAATTAATCGGTCATAAAGTACCTAGTCAAAGATACAAAAGTTGTAACGCGCCATAGTTTGATTTCCGTGTAAGCGCGTTACAGAGTCGAGCGCAAACAAAATTCTCCAAGTGCTGCTTTGTTCAGAACCGGAATCGTAAACAAAACGTAGACTTAATTGAGATAATGTAAACAAAGTATTTCCATCAGTGAGCGGAACAAATAAGAGTATGCTGCATTGGCCCTGTTTGTGCCTACCTATACATGTGCGTGCCCATTTAATTTTGTTAGTACTTTGCTCTGCGGAGTATTTGGAATTTGCACTTTAGGTAATCAGCCATAAAGGGTGCGGGAAGCTAGTAATATTTGTATGTACCTATAACATTTGCTCACTGGAAAATAATAGACTTCAAACGTGAGCCAGTTGAAAGGTTAACAAATCGTCATGCAAACATAATGAGTCAAGGAACAACAAAATGAGACGTATCGGAAAACTTTTACCTGTGCAAGAACGTTCTCGTAAATATTCTGAACTTTAAGTTTGAATTAAGCGTTAAGTAATCAAATTAATCTACTCGTTATGTTAGTTATTTACTGATTCCTGTAACAATGTTTTTATTATCGATCAACAATCGTTACGGGTGGCAAACATTTATAACATGTTTGTGTTAATATCTATTGTTCTCAATTGATAACGTAAAGGCGGCTAAACCTGCTAAACGGATTTGGGTGGAATTTGGCACAAACATAGATAAACGATAAACGGCTATATGGATATTCTTTTTAATTTGATAAGTCGCACGGTTCCCGATTTAATAAACCAATTCTTGGAAATCACACGCTAAGGACAGTACGTCATAGGCATCAATGTTTACATAATGATAGGATAAGAAGAGAAACTATTAATAGTTATTTTACTAATGATTAGTTAGACTTTGAATTAAGGCATAATATTATTTCATCGTCGAATTACATTTCTAATCCGACTTCTAGTAAATAGAAAAAAGCTATTGAAAAAGTTAAGATAAAACGGTCTGATATTGTTATCCAATTGTCATAGGCCCTTAATAACCAACGATTATTCTATCTATATCATTGGACATTAACCTACATCAAGCAAATACACCTAAAGTTAATATGATTGTATAGTTGGAGCAACCCCTCAGACAGCAACGCAATCATCGTACAGTCCGTTTTAGCTCATTAGCTTGATATCGCAGCGAAGATTGGACTTTCAAACCGACTATTAGAAGTTTTCTTATTAGAAGTTACCCTATTACAACTTGTCTAGATGCACCTAATTCCGATCAATGAGAAATCAAATGGAAAATCGGAGCTAACTATGAAGTAGTTGCCAGATATAAGATAGGGTTAACGAGAAAAGATAGACGAGGTTTTAGCACCCTTTTCATTTTAACATTTATTGGATATTTTTCATCTATTTCTTTAACAAAATTATTTCTGAACGAAGAATAAAGAAAATTGCTCAATTTGTGTAATTACTATTTCATAAATTTATTGTTTTTTGTTAATTATGTAATGTTGTGCATGCCTCTTCCCGCTTTTTTTTCGCAAAGGCTGAATTATTTTAAGTCATAATTAAGTTTAAGCTTTTCAGAGAGTTACATTATAATGTGTTATGATAATAATTATTTAATATGAATCCGACAAGCATCTGTATTATCTAACTTGAATAGGAAAAAAATTAAGTGGCGAGTCGGGCAATAAACGTCAGTTTCCTTACTTTTTGTACCTCCCACTACCTGCTTTTTTGATATTTAAAAAAAACTGAACCAAGTTAAAAAAGCTTATTTTTACCTTGACTACGAATGATAAAAACCTCGTTTTTTTATTATTAAAGTGCAAACACTTTCTTCTTCTTATGGACTACTGTAAAAAAAAACTTACATGGCTTACTTTAAAAAAAAATCGTCGAGGTCTAAAAAATGTTTGAAGTTTGAACCAACTTTTACAGGAGGATGATAATAAAATATACTTGCGCGCAATAAAACGGAACCACGTTTTACGGTATTTTTTAACAAAATGATTATTATTAAAGCAACTGGCAACAGTGTAAATACGAGTAGGCGGAATTTTGTTTTTTTAGTTTAGCTGCTTACAACTTTCTCGGTTAACTATCCTTAGCTAGAAGGAGATAATACTCAAAATAAGCTCCTGTAAACCAGGACTTAAGTTAGACTTGAGACTGGGAAGTGAAAAATAAAGTAAAGCAAAAACATTGTACTTAACTTAGCTGTTCATGGATAGGTTATTGTACAACATAACATATTTCAAAAAGTAGTAAAAGAAAAAAGAAAGACGGCAATATAAACGAAAGAGTTAAAACCAAAATTATCATGTAGCTACTTCAATTATTTCATATAAACGCCACAACGGTGATAATAACCCTGACATTATATATTGGCACACTTAGATATGATCATTATACATGTTTTATACTGCAGGAAAAGGGAGGGCACAGTTCAGCGAGCATATTAAACCGTTAAGTGTTTTGATAAACACAGACAAGGGGGTTAAGCGATGATGCGATTCAGTTCGGAATTTGGGAAATCATCGCCGATCTGAACACGTACAGGCTTCACCCCCGCCGCCGTGGGTGGGTAGCTATAGCTCTGGCGATGGAGGGCTCGTTTGATAATATCTCCCTCTTAGTATTCATTATAATGATTCGTTGCATACTTATTAGTTTGCGTTAATTTAGACATCGATGACTGGTTTGAGGTTTAGTTTGTATGCACACCGACAGCCAAACCAAATCATAACTTTTTGAGTGTAATCAATTCAATCGCGTTGTAATAATAATTTACAAATTTTAAACATAAAAGTCTCTTCAACTAATTCAATATTTCACTTTGAAATGTTAATGAATTTTCGATAGGTCAGTGATTTGAATGCAAATTGAAGGAATCTCGTTTGAATGGAAAATTATTAAAGTTGTTTCGCTAACAACCAGTACCTATTTAATTAAATGTGTGGAAGCCGAGAACAACAGATAAACAGAATGAGGGAACAAGATAAAACAACACCGTCCTAAACAATCCGATATTCTAATGACATATTAAAAGTGGCCGTGTAGCGAACAGAAGGCCCGAGTGGTCCCGCGCCCGAATTAGCCATCAGGATCAGTGCGACAAAGAGCCAGGGGCTTATCTGCCGGATTTAGATGAACTGAACCCTCGGCGACGATACAAAATAATAGCCTGCTCGATAGCGTCATTGTTTGAGCATGAAATTAAAATTGAACGGGGTTCACACGTGCGCACCGCCGAGATAAGGGGCGCCGGCCGCGATCGATCCGCGGATCGCGATGTTTGCCGGCCCGCGCTGATTTACTTAAGGGGTTTGCTCTTTCCTTTATTTCATGTCTAACACAACAAGTGCGCGTGGGACATTGTCCTCCGGTTATTAGGGGTGCTATTGGCACCTCCCAATCGATACCTCCGTGTTGATTTGATTTTAAATGAGACGAGATTCAATCAACGGCGTTTGTCATTTTGGAAATTGGCTAACGTGTCTCCCTCGAAATTAGAGCTATTAGGTCCCCCCCGAAGGCTTTTGGATGTATATTCGATTATTTAGCTATTAACAAACAGGTATAGGTTGTTGCGGTGGATGCAATTTAATTTATCGGCGATGTATTGTGTGCTCGGGGCGGCGCGGCGGCGAGTGCAGTCAGTTTGCGATCCCGCCGATGCTCTTGCAGAATTTTGGCCGGCGTTATTTGTTTAAGCCTCTGGGAATAGACGGCCGAAGATTGATTAACTTTAGATTAATACTCTAAAATAATTAATTAACTAAATTAAATATTTGAAACTTGCAACATTTACTGCCAATATTGAGGTGATTATGCTAGTTAAAACAGAATGTTAAGTAAATATCTCAGTAATTCAATGAAACAATGTTAAACCATAATGAACAATGTATTTTTAAGTGGAAACGGTAAAATTTAATTAGTTGCCCGCCAGCGCCAATAAGCCAGATTCCCGTTGTAAAGAAGTTACACTCTACACGAGCCAAAAAGGAAGGGGTTGGGCACAAATCATGAACTCTTTATGCAAATCCGGCCAGAGCAACAGGATTACACGGGAGCATCTGTGTCTACACGGGCTAATGAGATTAATAACACCAAGTGCTCGTCGAGTGTGTGGCTCTTCGCTCTTGTGCAGTGCTCAGATTTTATTTTTAAAGGCCCGAGCGGCTAAGAACGTTTTTAAATTGTTAAATTCGTTGGGTTTTGGAGCACAACAAGGATTGTATTTGTCATATTTTTTCCTGCTAGGTATACCCGCTTTCATTAAATGGGACTGGTTCCAAGTCACCACGAGCCCACAGTACTCGTCGGGGGCTTCACATCCATTGTTGAATAACTTTGCAGATTTGTATGCATAAGACGTTTCCTGATGCAATGCGACAAAACCAGTTTATCATGGAGCGAAAACTGCTTTAAATCTTCAATCTAGCATTACTTTTTAGGGTTCCGTAGTCAGTCTCGAAGTCTTTTTAGTTTTGCCATATCCCTCCATCTGTCTGTCTCCCTATCAATGTCACAAAGCTGTTTTTTTATTCATTAGAAATAAATAACGCGCACAAGGACAAAATATTAAATAACTTAAATAACCTCCTATACAAATGTACCCCAAGAAATGTATGTTTTAATTACAACATAAAGATATTATGTTCTATTCTCTAGCCTGGTTTTGTGACCGTCTGCTTGGCAAAAACATCTCGTCTAAGGAATAAAGACGACGGGAATGAAGTTGGTAAAAACTAAATCGTTTTTTTATGGCATATAGAAGGCAAATGAGCATAGAGTCCACCTGATGGTAAGTGGAAACTGTGACCCATAGACATTCGCATTCACAAGACTGCAAATGCACTGCCAACCCTGAGGACTAAGATGGAATGCCTCTATGCTATTCATTTCACTGGCTGTCTTATCCCCGAACCAGAACACAACAATAATTTGGCGGTATATTAATGGATAAAATGGTGGTAGCGATCCAGAGGGACCCTGCTCAAGGTCCTATCACCTGCTAATCACCCGTAAATATTGCCGACTAATCATGTAGTGCTCTATTGTTGGCCACCTACCAATTATTGATGGCGATAATTCAACAATCACTAGGTGCCAGTAACTGGTATTTTAGCTACGTTAAAGTTCAAGGACCCGAAAGTAGGCATATACGTCATTATAATAATAGAGGCCAGAAGAGGCCAGAAGAGCAGAGCAGAAACATTGCTAGCCAATTTTATTTGGTTCGTTAGTGTTAACCCACAGCCATGGCTATTGGTCTGAGAAACTCAAAATTAAACTTGAAATTCAAAGTTAATTTGACATATTTATAAATTATAAAATCACTGGTAAAATCGAGCAAATAAATATGATTTTTTGATTACAGAAGGTGACCAGGTAAGTATTTCTTTGATGCTAGATACATACATTGCATGCGTGAATACCTACGATAAAATCCCTAGTCGAAATGCATCAAGGTAATGAAAGGGAAACTAAGCCATTTAGAATATTACAAGATATGGAAATCCATGTATAAGCTACCCCACTGCGGTTAAGTATTAAATTTTTATGAGCCTTATTCACGAAACTCCGAGGATTATGCGAGGATATGTAGTAAATAAATACATTTTGAAACAATACTTGAATAACCAACTAAAGAGTAGCAAAATGTATATCAACTCGCCAATCAACTGAAGATTGTCTCACATTATATTTCGTCAATGTTACCTATTAAATTAACGCAAAATTGCAATTTACATGCAGAACCTGCACAATAGTATCCCGTTGACAAATATTATTACCTGAAAATTGCGTATCCAAACGAACACTACCCTCGGATTGTAAAACCCCATTTTCTATCATCGACGGCGGTTCCATCGGCGACCACACGCCCGCACTGCACCCCTATCGGTGTCGGCTCGATACCCAAACACGATTAACAGAATATAAATGTCGCATTGATAAATCGGGTCGGTGCTAACTGCTAAATAGCGTGTGAGTAATGACGCGAGCGCAGAACAATGTACGATCAGATGACGTATATTGCACTTTACGTTTTGTAAATGCGATATCGGGTCCAAGGTGTGAAAATGGAAAGCTGGGCACTGAACCGGTTAGGGACGAAGTCGAAGAATGTTTGCAATTGCAGTTTTGGAGGTGGGAGGACCTTGTGCAGGGTCCGTCCGGGTTGGTACAGTCAGCGTCAAAAGAAACTGATCACTTAAATACCTTGTCGCTTTACTGTCACATAAGCAATGTCAAACAAGATTGTCTAATGTGTTAATGCGATAAAGTACAAAAGTAGCTTGAAGTGACCAGTTACTTTTGACGCTGACTGTACCACCATCTTATCCATTAACCTACCGCCAAGCAGCAGTGTTCGCATTGTTGTGTTCCGGTTTGGGGATAAGACAGCCGGTGAAATGACTAGCATAGAGGCATTCCATCTTCGGCCTCAGGGTTGGCAACGCATTTGCAGTCTTAGGATTGCGGTCTTGTGAATGCGAATGTCTATGGGTCACAGTTTCCACTTACCATCAGGTGGCCTGTGTGCTCGTTTGCCTTCCTATGATATAAAAAAAAAAAAAAAAAAAAAAAAAAAAAAAAAAAAAAAAAAAAAAAAAAAAAACATTTCACCACAATCAAAGCACGCATTTTTTTAAAATAAACAAAGCTTTGAACCGAAGAGGTCGTTGATCGTCCGTCTGATGCTGACATGTAGGTTTTAACCGAAAAATCCTTTCAACTTAAAGAAACGGTGAACACAATAAAGCCTTTGCTAAAGAGGTTAGTTACCTATGGATATCAATGGAAAGATTTAATCAAAACTAAAAAGTTTTTACCATTAGGCGTTGACAGTTTTGTGTTGAACCTCATGTTTCCCAATGGTTCTTTTATTTGCTTTCCTGTAATTATCCTGGCTGGTAATCCACGGAACGAGCAAGTTTTCATATTAAGGCGCTATCAGCGTTTATGGCTTGTTTGCATGCAATTCTATCGACACGCTTCTTGTGTTTGCTTATTTTGGGTAGTTTCCTACCGCCGGAATTGATTCTAGCTTCGTTACGAGCTAGTATGTCGATATTTGTATTACTATCATGCTGACGTCGCGGTCAGTAGTACCTTATGAAGGCAAAACTGAAGACATGCCTGATACAAAGTACAAAATTAAATATAAACTCTAACTTTCTAATAAACAGGAAATTTCCATTAAAACTTATTGAAAAAATTGAGATAAATTAGATAATAAGTAGGTACTTAGGTTCATTTATTCAACCTATCAGCCCACTACGTGCTAAGTGAATGTACATAAATAAATAAAAATCCATTTTACATTTACTGTGAATCTGTGATTATTTCAAGAGTACGTTGATCCGTGCAACTGAAGAGCATGATAAATATGAATTACCGATTCAGATAACAGATTGAACGATGACATTGAAATAAGATGAGTGCAATATACACATTATTATTCAGGTACTGTGTAAATCAGTAGAAACTTTCGCCTTAAATTGCATTATAGGCATACAATCAGAGGCCATTAAAGACGAGTTAATTTAAGGTAAATGTTTTACTATAACTTGCCGTAGACCTCACAATTTAAAGTAGACTTTTCTTTAACATTTCGTTAACAAAGCTAACTCTTGAAGGGTTAAATTGGTAAAGCGATTTACTTAAGTCTACAAAGGTTGGATGAACTCTAATCTCTTTTATATCCCAAAATCTACGAATATTTGCCACAAGAGACGGCTTAATCTATTTTAATGTTTGAGATATTCTAAGGTTATGACAGCTGTTTTAACGAGCGTGTGTTGAAAGAGGGCTGATGCTGGGGAAACTGGTTCGTGGAGACTGGAAGCATTACATACATTTTCTTAAACAGTTATTTGAGACGGTTTTATTTAACTAGTTGGAGACATACCAAGCAACGAAGAAACGCGGGTGCATTATACAGCAAACGTGACAGCTAATTGACGATTACACTTTTTACTCTGATGATTTAACAAATAGTTAAACAAAGCACGGCGATTCAAAAAAATAAAATGAACATCAAATTACTAAAACCACTTACAGACGCCCTCCACGTTCATGGACGGTCATACTACACTATTTTAATTGGACCTCCGTCTTTATGACGGCAATGCTATAGCCGGTACGATACACGACTGCCATAGCATTCGCGTCCATAAACGTGTTCAAGATCAAAAGTTATTATTTATTTTCGATATTTTTCTTTCAAAAATTCTTGTTACTGACTGATTGACTGACAAGCTGTAATAACTGTGGTCTGAAAAGAAGAATTTATGAGTGTATTTTTCTTTGAAAGTTAAAACGTGAACTAAGCAGAGAATTTCAAAAACAAGGGTAAAGCAAGGTTTGTTTCATAAAATCACGATATTTTCTTGTCACACATGAATTTTTGATGATGCTTTAGCGTCATGCAACTCATGCAGTAGAAGCGACGCGAAACTAGTGTCGCAAAAGCGTTGTGCTAAGCGGACGTGTTTAAAAATATAGTAGAGATGACATTTTTCACGGTTGGATAGCAGAGCAAAGTATAAAGTTAATTATACTCCGGAGAAAAAAGCTTTGACGCTACCAGTCACTCATTTCAAGAGGCATGAAATAAGTATCTTGATTTGAATTCTGCTATGACTACGCGTATGACATAGTGGAGCTTTCTCTAGCAGTAAAATATTCTTACCTATTGACTACAATTCATTATTCTAAATTCTAAATATTTATTTCGTAAATTGGCCACACGAGGGCTCTTTGACACGTCGGTAATATGGAGGGAATCTACTAGCGCTTCGGATAAGAACATCATTGCTGAGAAGAAGGCGCTGCCAGAAACTCCAACGCATTATAAAAATAATACAAAAGCTTTTTTGTTGGTTTTTCCTTATCTTACGCAGCAGAGTTTGGTAAGCGATAAAAGCCTTCTACGCGAACGGAGTCGCTAGCAATTACTAGTACTAGTAGAAGTAATAGTAGTAGTAAAGATCTTTATAACGATGATAATTGCACAAAGATGGCTACCAGGCTAGAGAATAGGGTGGCCCAAAAACCATTTCTGTTGTTTTTTGACCAGGGCACCCCGGTAATTTATTACTTCCTACTACCTTATTACGATACCCAAATTATAGCTTTCTAGTTTAAGTGCAAAACGGTGCTCAAAGGACATTAAAATTTATTAAAATTTGCATTTTCATACAAAATTATCAAAAATATTTTGTTTATAGAGTTAAAATATTAATTCCAAACGTAAAGAGGACTATTGAATTAAAAGCCTTAAAAGCATTTTTAACATCAGACTAGGATTATGAGTTTGATTACTAGTGAGTGCCAAAATGCTAAAATGAGTAAGTTTCTTACATGAAAAAAAACTAGTATTTCGAAATTATTTATATTAAATATGATTAAAAACTATAATAAATAACGTTCAATTACACGATAATCTTCAGTAACTAATTTCCGGATACATTGGTTTTTGAATATTCGCAATCCCGATATGCAAACTTTGAGGTCGTTGAGCACCGCTTTATTTTTGGTTTAGAGAACTGAAAGTTCACATAAATTCGTTTTGAAACATAAGTAACCAAATAAGCGGGTGCCGTGACTTTTAACTGCACTTTGTTTTTTTCCCATACAATCGTGGGCCACCCTACTAGAGAACCACATAGGTTACACTTCATCCTTAAAACTTACAGTTTCCGAAGAAATAGCAAACAACAACTTCTACGCAGACGCTAGTACTATAGGACAATATTTTAAGTATAAATAAAGTGCAATAGTTCCTTAATAAAAATTGGCTTTGGGTATAGTCACTTTATAGAAAAGCATAAGAAATAACGTAAGAGAGCGAGTGAAAGATAGATTATACGCGAAGGTTGTTAAAGACCTTGGGCTCTATTTTACTCAGTAAAACCATATTGCTTTTGGCATTTTATTATTTTGTTGCTCGGCAGACATTACTGTTAAATAAAAAGTGTTTTCGTAAGCGTAAGTTGCTTTTACCGATACACTGTTTTACTGTGCAAAACAAATAGTTTAAGAAAAATATACTATATACGACTTGGGGACCTTGAGGAGACGAGGATACTCATTTCTCAAAGGCCGGCAACTCCGCTGCAATACCTCTCCTGGTAATGGAGGTGTCCATAGGGCAACGGTGATCACTTCATATTCAGGTGAGCCGATAGTCTCTAGCATCAAAGAAAATTTTATGACCAACATCGAACCGCGAATGTCTATGCAACACCAAAACATCTATTGTATTTTTTGCACCACTGGCCCACCGCCCATAAACCATCCACCGCCCGCTGCAGCCTACGACTAAGTACACAATATGAGCGGTGGCCATATTTAACCGTTATCACGCCGGCGCGCAGACCTGGCGGCGTATTCATCGCTCTATGATTTACTCACGGCTTATCCCACATACGGGTGACTTGTGGAGGGTTAAATGTACCTTTAGTGAACTTGAACTTGGAGATATGCTTAGTTACTCGTAGTTTCGAAGTGTAAGTAAACTCTTGTGAGAGGTTGAGGTGCAAGTAGTCTGAGTAAAGTCAATCTTATCAACTGTGATGGAAATTTCAATATTTTAAAATGTTTTATATCATGAGTTTTTTCGTGTCTGATGCTTAGGCTGCACGCTGTTAGAAATGTTCTTTTATTATTAACTAACAAAATAACTGCGACTATCTTCTTTCTTTTTTTTCCCTATTTTGATCATTTTTGAAAAACCTTTTCTTATTACAGTTTAGGGTACTTAGTAATATTTACTGCAAATTTCAACCCTTAAGTTTAGGGCTTTAGGCTGTGCGTTCTTAGTGCAAGATTAAAGAAATTGCACTTACTAGTATGCATTGAATATGATCCATGTTCGAAATCTGTTCGATTCGAAGTTTCGAAGTAGCCGTGGTACTATTTATTTGTAGAATTATATATAAATTCACCATTAGTAATAGTAACAGTCGCTTAAAAACAAAGTAATGATAAGTCATAGAAGGTACATGATGACATTGATGACATATTGCAAAACGTTACTTACATTTGTTGTGATTCCAATGTTGACGATAAGGTGCAGCTCTACTGTCAAGTGATTCAGAGCGATCACAATATGAACCAATATGATTACGATATAGAATCAAGATTACCAATAATTTTGTAAAATAGGGTCTCTGCTTGTATATGCATGATATAAATATAAGCGCCATAAACCCAATGTATTTAATTTTTTCTTACGCAAAAACAGAAAGCGTTGGTGTTTTTGTCCGTAATAAATCTTGTTCTATGCAGGTGTCAAGTCAAAAAGGTTAAAAATGACTAGTTTATTTTCAATCCTCTTCTATCAGCTGTGCACAATAAACGATATTTATCTCCAACATACACGCATTATTTTATCTTACATTTATGTGATGGCGCCAGCATGCGCGCCAAGCCATGCGGACCGATTCCGTGCATTAAGATTTGGTCTATTTGCAGCGGGGGGCCGCCCGACCGAGGCCGAGATAATGTTACACACAAATATATTGCGGAAAGTCGATAAGTGCTTCCAGGAGAGATTTCAGCGGTCGTTATGACTGTTACAGTTATGTTTGAAACGTGTTGTAAGGGTTCATTGGTGAAGTAGGCACTTGTGGATTTAATACGTACTTATTCGAATTATTTGTTATTTTTTCATCTACGATCGTTTAATTGTAAGAACGATGTATTTGGTGTTCATAAAAATACATAGAGTTTATTTAATGTCTTTAAGTTTTTATTACAGCGATTGAATAAAAAGACCAGAAGACGCAGCATGGGTAGGCCTCCAACAAGGTGGACCAACAGCGTGGCTAAGGTTGCGGGAAACCGAGAGATGTAAGGGACGACTTTCACCTGTAATGATGATGATGGAATACTTATAGTAAACTGTTTTTTTTTTCGAATCCCTAATTTAAAAAGTCAGCTTATCTTCACAAAAGATGTGTTAACAAATCATTATCATGAAATCATCATCAAAATTAAAAATTAAAATATATGCAATAAACTTTTAAAAGATTTGCTTATCACCAAATGTTACTACACAGTTAATACATATTTAGAAGATAAACTTTTATAATTGACATTATTACATTGAATATGCATATTATTATAAAAGTAAAAAAAACTATAATACTAACATTAATAAATGATCAGGCAAATATAACAGTTAATTAGAATTATAAAACAAAGGAAAATAATGATCACTAATACCGTAAAAAATACAAAAAAAAAACTTATGACAACCATGTCTATTTACTTATAGCAAAAAATAATTCAAAATACTTCAATTTTTTAACATGTATACCACAATGATTACAACAATTTATTTTATTTTATATTACTGTTGCTTATTAGTTTTGTGACAATTCTGAGTTTTGACACATTTTCCTGCTCAACTACGCATGAATAATTATGAATTTTTGGTGTTATGTGAGATTCATTGTTTTATATAATGCTAGGTTAAGTTTATTATTGTATAATATCATTAGCAATATTTAAAAAACGACTTACTGTTGAGTTTCTTGCGGCGTTTCTTCTCAGCAGTGGTCTCTTGCGAAGCGCTGGTAGATTTTTGACGTGTAAAAGTGCCCGTGCGGCCTACTTACTGAATAAACATCTTTTATTTTATTTTTTTATCTTTTTATCAACATCTTTCATGCCCCTAACGCCAGGCATCTCATACACAACACCTACGTTGATACAAACTCATTAATTGAGAAATCCAAAGCCTATGGTGATAGACAATTTTCGCGTGCTCATTAGACCATTCGCACGCGAACTATGCAAATACCGATGGTAACCTATCCAATCACGCAGCGTTGTTGTACTGACAGAGATGTCAGTCGGCACGGGAAACGCTTATTTTCGAGACTATAATTTGACTACATCCGAATTTTGATTATATCCGCTGCTTTTTGGACTGGAAATCTGTTCAAACCTGTATTGGATCGTAAACTGACAGCTTGCGAATGAAGTCTAGTTGACCTAAATCTGGAAAATAATAGTTAACCAAACCAAACGCTGAGCTTCCTTCCTATTGCCCAGTTGCACAAACGTTCGTTTAATTGATTGACACCTAAAGCCGCGTGCTAACACTTTTTACCTTGGCTGCTTAAATTGATACAAGCGTGTCCTAATTAACACATTTGCGCTACATAATAAGCGTTTGTGAAACTGTGTGTAAAGTCAATAGCAATAATATTTGAGTCCAATGTTGGATCGTATTATAGCTGGTGACGGACGGCACGTCCTTTTTTAGGGTTCCGTAGTCAAACTAGGAACCCTTTAGTTTGGAGTTTCTTGCGGCGCTTCTTCTCCGCAATGATGGTCTTGTCCGAAGCGCTAGTAGATTCACTCCATGTTACCGACGTGTAAAAGAGCCCTCATGTGGCCAATTTACTGAATAAATATTTTGATTTTTGATTTGATTTTTTTGCCATGTACCGTCCGTCGGTCCGTCCGTCTGCAGCCTAGCTCAGAGACTCTTAGTACGAGAAAGCTGTAATTAGGCACAAATATACACATTAGTCACGCTAACAAAGTGGTAAAATAAAATCTTGAAAAACATTTTTTTTACTGTACCTCCCCACACGTAACGTAGGGATGTCTATCCCATACAGTGATGTGCAGTTCCCGGGAATATTCCCACACAAAGGGAACATTGGGGAATTTTGAAAGTGTATAGGTTTACATATTGTGTGATTGAGGATTATATAAAAACGTTATTCATTGAACTATTTACCGAGAAATTAAATAGTGTAACTCACTTACGAAAGTAAATTCCCAATGTTCCCGGGAACTACTGAAAATACTGATTTTGTTTTGAAGTTTATTTTCAATAGCAATAAGGTCCATTTTGACTGGCTTAAATTTAAATAAATAAACAATAAAAATTGTTTTCAAATGTACAGATTGAGCCCTTCATATGACACCCCATTTGCTATAATCAAATGACTTTCATTTTCGATCCCCCCATTCTAGACCCCTTTTCAATTATTTATTAAAAAAAAAATTACGTGAAACAGATGCGGTCAAGAAAACTATGCCGAATTTCAAGTTGACTGCTGTGACATACAGACAGGTCAACTAAGTCCCACCATAAGGGTTCCTTTGTACTATTTTGGTACGGAACCCCAAAAAGACAGCAAAAGACATAAAAATACATATATTATTAAGTGTTTTTATATGAAACCATTTTGTTTTGTGCTATTTAATTTGATGTCGTGTTATAAGACATGAGCTAATGGGGTAATTTGCCCACGCCAGATCTCGCAATTCGCACCCGCTTCTCTGTACCAAATCTAAGCTGCGTCATTGCATTGAATCTGATGATGCAGTCGCAGACAGGCCGGGTCATTATCATTATCGTACCACTCCGCATCCATTAATCACGTTGGTATTCTTGATTCATACCTCACCCCTCGCCCCTAACCCCTTCGCTACCCTACCTGGACGCACTCGTGCATTCACCCTTCCCTTATCAGTTTTGATGCTACCGAGTCGCGAGGACAGCGAGGGACTTTGCCCAATAATTGTCACGTTCACATTTGTTTTGGTAGTTTTGAGATATTATCTTTGTTATAGGGTACGGGCTAACATAGCAGATGTCGATTGTGTTCAAATATGAATCAATTTAAATGGAAACACTTTTTTCATTTAGGTTTTTTCTAGATCGATAGTTTGATTTTTTGATTATTTACATAAAACATAAACATAAACTCACGCCTTCATTCCCAAAGTGGGGTAGGCAGAGCTACAGAATTACCAACAACTCTAAAAACTTGTTGATAACTCTGTAACCACATTTTGCACAATCAGGCTAAGATGTTTACCAGCGAATTAGTGACAGGTTGCAAGCCCATCGCCTAACAGTACTACAAGCCTTTATTCCCTTAGTCACCTCATACGACATCCACGGGAAGACATGGAGTGGCACTATTCTAACCCGGCAACCACACGGGCAAATCAGTGCCTCCAGTGAATAAGGGAATAACTCAAAAACGGCACTTTTCAGGAGAGCAAGAAAACGATATTTTGATACAAGATGTTTAGAATTTGAACTTTTTATGTTTAATTATGTTAGCTATCGTGTTTACCTTTAGTTTTATATATACATGTCTAATGACCCGACCCTATAAATATATTTTTTTTCTGTTTTTTTGCAGTTATGCCCTTACTCACGTGTACTTTATGGTAATAACTCAACTTATTCACTTAACTTTTATTGACCTTTTAGCGACAAAACGACTTATACCCTTACGCACGATGAGCGTAAACGCAGAACACGACTTATACTATAATTAAATTATAGTCTAATAGAAATAAGACGACTTATAAGGCATGTCATTTGTTACTTAAGGATTTAATTGAGGCTGTATAATAAAACAACCATGCATATAACTTGAAAAACTGTAATGTTAATAACAGTGTTGTATACTAGTGTAATATTAATTACAATCAATCTACCCTCAGAATAACCGTAACCCTCAGCCTCACTTTTTTGCAGTATATAAATCAAATAGTATTATCATCATCCTCGCGGTCTTCATCAAAATTATTCATTAACGTATTCAAATCGAATAAAAAAAAAACGTAAAATGGAATAAAACGCACTTAAGGAAAAACATTTTTTTTGCACGTAGGAGCATAACTCAAATTATTTAAATACAGTTTTATGTGAAAACTTAGAAAACACATATCACGCCATCTGCATTAGCTTCCGAGATTACCAAGCCATCGAAAGTAATAAGAAGCCGGCTCTGCGAAATTTACAAAGTAAGAAATTTTAATATTTTGACACATTATATTTAATAAAATGTTTGTATCTGCAACCTTTTTACCCCCAGTTTTTACCTCTTCATTTTCACATTGAGCACTTTTTTACAAGCTTTTTTACGTATGTGATCATCGGGCGGAATCTAATAAAAAAAACAATTCACTTTAGTCATGACATGACACAAGTAAAATCACCAATATAATTATTAATTTATTATCTAACCAGGTAATTCCCTAATTCAATCTATCTCAATCTATTCACTCTCAATTGCACACATGAGCATACCCAACAGAAAACGAGAAAAAGTAGTAAAAAAAGGTTAATACCTAATTTTATCGTACCATTTGTTATCAAGATCTGTTTACTTAACTGAGGTTTTAAACTATCCTCTTCAGAAAATACTTTGCAGATAGAATAACAATAAATCTAACAACTTTTGAGTAGGTAGGTAGTTAGTAAAACATTCATTGCGGTCGTCACCAACTGAAGGCCAAGCAGACGAAAGATAAATAATATGAAATGCAATAGGTACTTACTTTTTTGGGTGGATTTATCACTAAGTTCGCAATGTTCCTTCCGCGATTCATGTTTGTATTTAAAAACACAACTAAAGTATCACCTTCTTAACACGTTACGACGACAGACAATACAGTGAGTTCGAACAAAAAGTCAGTTTAATATTATTTATTTATAACAATGGTCGTAAATTTAACAATTATAATATCAAAAACAACTTTTAATAAAATAAAAAATATTTGTTGTTGTACAATATCGCACAAAAAGTCAAAAGAAAAAGAGTATTAAATAAAAAGTAAAAAGTAATAATATGAGTTGTTTCCGTGCAGCACACCCATTTAACCAATAGCAACACGGCATGGATGCGAAAATATCCAATGGCGTTACTGGGAGCAACGACACTAAACGAGTTATTTCTTTATGCTCATATTAGAATTAATGACATAACTCTGTTTATGTCAATAGTCGTGTTTACGTTACTGGCACAAAATGAATTATGTCTTTACTCAAAAATATAACTATACATATGTCTTCGGGTTCGTGAGTAATTTTGATTCAAGACAACTAATGCCTTTGTAAGCATCTAAAATGGTGGATAAAATAACTTATAACTTTAAGAACACCGAACTTATACCCTTTGGGTCATTGAAAAAACCAGGTTAGAAGGCAGCTAGAGATATGTCCTTTTGATATGTTGTGTAGTTTGACGAGCTGAATCCAATGGTACAATAAAAACCAAAGGGCATAACTCGTCTCATTCCGTTATTCACTGGAGGCACTGAAATTATCCTGACGAAGTGCTGTAAAATTTAACAAGGACGATATAATACTATCGTATAAGGGCCCTTTATCGGGATCCCTTTTAAACGCATTTTATTTTTCGCAACACCCTTTTAGGCTGACAATGCAGAATTTAATAAACGTCTATTTTGAAGATAAGGTTAGGTTAGAGTAGGTTAGTTTTTTATAATAATGAAAATAGAACCGGTCAAACGATTTTATGCGCAAAGATACATTATGCGTAAAAAAGTTAAAATATTTTGTTATTTTTAACTCAGTTTCATGTTTTTTCTTTATTTTTTTCATAAAACAACTTTAGTACATTGTCTCCCTATTCTACTAGGTAACATATTGCTTTTGATGTGTTATGGTTTTGTTTTTACCAAGGCCGTCATTAATGTCAAGTAAATATGAGAACTATCGTAACGTTGATAATACAATAATATCGTCTGTGATACTGCAATATCGCGTAACTAATAAATTCAATAAGTTACAAAATGTACCTTTACGACCAGACATAGAAGTTACTGTGGCAAAAATTTCAATTAACTAGGGACTTCCTTCCGATATAAATTTATCGATAACTGTTTCAAATACTTATTTCAAAGTGACATTTCATAGTTGATAGGTATTAAATTCACCGGATTAAATAGATTACAACATGTTATAAAGTGAATATAATGATAGGTAATATTTAATTTAAGTAATTCACAGGCATACTTTTTACGGATTTAAAAATACAAATTAACATCAATTTTAATAATAAAAAAAATATATTAACGTGTTTCTTACACAAAAACTTCTTTTAATGATATTCAATCAAGCTATCCATACAAAGTAAACTGAAACCAAGAGAGAGTGCCTTGCAGCAAAGGCCTATTTAGGTAAATTGTATGCCATTGTGTAGCGTAATAGTATTCTCTAATATAATACCTGCTCAGTTTTCCGCGATTATATGGAAGACTAAAAAATAAGAAAAATATAGGTACAGTCAAAGTCAAAAGTAAGTGATCAAAATTAACATTTCAAAACATGTTCAAGCATGACGCCCCAGATAAAACAGATTATAACAAAGTGTCATTTTCAACTGAATATTTAATTAGTCAAAAGAAAATGATCATAAAAGATGCCATAACTGTCTCTTTACAGAACATTTCAAAAAATAATAATTATTTATTTTACCTAAGTGTCAAGACTGTCAAGTGTCCAACAAGATAAAGTCAAAATTACAAAATCTCGAAATGAAAACTAGGGTAATCACGGCAATAAAAAAGGATTTATTCTAAATGTTGCAAAAAAAAAACAAAGCGAAGTAGTAGGAACTTATTTCAACCCTTGACGGAAATGAGAGGTGTTATAGTTGTTTCGCGTGTTTGTCTTACGCGTATAACCGACGTTAACCGAACGTCTGACTTGTATTCCGAGGTGGTCTTGAGAAGACATGAAGGCCCAAACATTCATATTCACTTACATGTGATACTTTGGTAGTATTACTGACTATTGCTATTTTTGAAAATCAGTTTAATTTGGAACACTCAGTAATGACTATAACTGTTTGAATGGCATGTCACTTACTTATGACACATTACGAGCTAATTTACTTATGCTAAACTACAATAAACAGAGATATCTGTCTTAATTTATTGTATATACTATTTTGAGACCCTATTTCATCAGTTTCTTTTGCTGTTGACTGTACCTACTTAGATAATATTTTTTTTGTGTTACGGTGTATGGAAATTTGGAAGACTCGCATAACACTAAACAAAAGAAAGAAACGTATATTTTATATGACGACTTTATAAAAAAGTACAATTTATCGATAAATTAATATCGTTCGGAAGTCCTTAGGACAATTTTATTCGTGCCACACAAACTTCCATGTCTGTTTATGACTTATTTGCTACGGTGTATTTTTAACCTTATTTAATTTGTTATTTACGAGGTATTGCATTATCATCGACGATATGCCAAAAACAATATGGTTTCAGAGGGTAGAATATTATAGTGGTCCTGTAATACTTTTTGCACGAGGCGTCTAAATCCGGGCCTGCATTGTTTGCCGTCGGGTCTATTCCACTAATGCGGCGGTTAAAGGCTCCAATACTGCCAACATTCCCATTTGCTGTTGTTCGTAATGAGCCAGTTATTGAATAATTTGCGTTTAGACCAAATTATGAGGGATTTAACAAATAATTTAATCTTAATCGGATTTAAGAAAATACATTTTGGCAGCCTCAAACCTCTGTAATCTAATCTTGGTATATTCAAACTGTTTTACCGTCATCAGTGTTATTATGATATCAAAATTGAGAAGTCAAATTAAGTTTTTTTGTATGATTTCTGGTATACACCATCCAATAATAATGATACACTAAAAAAAAAATTACAATTGAAACCCATTTAACTAATTGGTTTACGTGGTTTCTTATTGTGCGAACATTTTTTTATTTCACTCGCATTTTATTAAGAGACAAAGAGTCCAGTTGATTCGCCTCATTACAAGTTTTTATATTACTTTTAAATACTGTGACTGAATTTAAATGCTACATATATGAACATCATATATGTACACTAATTCTGTATTATTTTTTCTGTAGGTGTGATAATGGGGCCGGAAGGTGGTCATAGAATTCCACTTAATAGGTAAGTTAGTTTCATTGACTCGGAACTCGTTAAGTAGTTTATTGTAAACGTGTCGGCTAGGTATGCAAGGAAAAGTAAAGTCCACAAAGCTTCTTTTTTCTTCAATGGCATAGATAAGGCAAACAAGCACACAGACTACCTGATGCTAATGTTGATGCTGATCTGACTGCGATTCTACGACTTCAAATGCGTTACTCACCCTCGAGACTAAGATGGAATGCCTCTATTAGTCATTTTATCTGTTGTGTTATCCTCATCGGAATATAATAACGCATTAAAGTATAATTACAATATGCTTAAATAAAATGAATGAAACAAACTGAAATTAAAAATCGGCTTTAGATTTTAATTGGGATTGTTTTATTTTTATGATTACTCTAATTCGAAAACCATTTCGAGGAACAGGGTTTAAAAGCCGTTCTGAATCATCAAGTTTTTGATATATTACTCTTTTTTTGATATTTCGACAAAAGTATATTTAACCTTTGTTTGACTTTCGTTTTCGGCATGAAGCCCTCCTAGGTGTATCTTACGGGTTACACGAAAACCGCTTGAAATAGTATGTTTCAATACACTATTACAATCACTTTTTATCATTAGATATTATTTCATTTTTGTAATTTCTTAGCAATAGCCAACCCAAGTTCAAAATAATCATGTCATCCATAAAATGCCAGCTAATGTGTGTGTGTCAAATACAAAATTAATGAAATTGGAATCTTAAAAATACCTATTCTTTCAAATTAGAATGTAAAAACCGGGAGTAATTTTTTTTGGACCATCCCAATTGTAATAATCTTGAAACTTGGCTAATCTTTCACTTAAAACTACGACAAAAGAGACAATGTTGAAGTCTTAGCGCAGTATAGCCTAAATGCAGCAGAAGAATTCCTTAGAGTGCTAGTTAATTCCGCACAATTGCAGATACTTAGCTGACAATTAAGGAAGACAATAGCACTTGCGATAAAGCAGGACACAATGAGACACTATATCAGGCGGTAATAGCTTGAGTCAGCGTAATTGAGTCCGACCAATCGGATATCGGCATGACATTACTCTGAATCACGAGTGTAATGCTATCATGCTGGACATGGCCTGATTGCACCATTATAATTGGACGGTGTCAAGTTTGTGTAACTGGCTCGATTAGATTCTTATCGGTTGATTATTGATTGATTGCTTGGTGGTGATGATTAGCTATCAATCAATCATAAGGCTTATTTCCAAGGGCTCGGAGTAGTTAATGTTACCTGCTTAAGCCTGTTTTAGCCTTTTTTGATTGCTAGCGGGTTTGGAGTTGTTAGATTTTAGAACGGAGAAAGTGAGTGATTGATATAATATTGTAATCCCAAATCTCAAAAACTTCTAGGAAACTTAATTTTACTGGAATAGAAGTGCGGGCTAAAGCTAGTTTTAATTTTGAAAGACATTAATTTCGAGTAGAAAAACGAAAAGTTAAAACCATTTTTACTGTACATTGGTTGCTAGTACTTTAGTCAAATAAAATTTTAGAGTTATTTAAATATTAATTTCAACAAAGCATTGCTTAAAAACTGACGGCAATGAATTTAAAAACTTTAGTAAAACAAACTGTAAGATTAGTTTAGTGAATTATAAACTTAGATACTTAAGTCTACTAGAAATTACCTTAATTAATAATAAGGTATGCCATTAAAACTTTAACAATGAAGATAGCATTAGTTTAACCACTTTTTATCTAGTATTTACGTGATCAGAATTAATTAATAACACAACTTTTGACGGAGTCAAGCTTGTTCGGGTTATTAGTAAAAATTAACAAAAATAATTCTATAATTGAATTACTTGCTTGAATATTTGTTTCGCCAAAATTAAATTCCCATTGCAGCAAAGCCATTTCGTTTGAATAATAAAATGGATTCAACGAGCAGTCATTTTGAAGCACATCTTTTTTGTCTTATAGTAGACCTTATTTTCCACTTCTACATTTATGAAAACAATAAAAATTAACTGAGGACTATCTTAATCAATTCGACTTAAAATAAAATGTTAAAATAATGAAAATACTTAATTAGCCCATTATTTGTAATTATGTCTGCAATAATCCTTTATTGTAGTTCGTGCTGTGGATTTATAATTTCAATAAACAAATAAAATAAGCCTCAGTCCCAAACTTCTAGGCTGTATTGATACTCCTTAGCTCTAGAAAGCTGTTATTTGGCTTGAATATAATGACAAAGTGGTAAAATAATATCTTTTTTTTTTAAGGCATCTTCCCTACACCTAACGTTGTAATGTTTTTTTTTGTCTACGCCGTGGGTGTCGTTGGATAGTGGTTTTCAAAACAAAACAATTGAAAACACCTTTTCGATTAAATGATTCGTTCTTCAGTAGGTACCATGCGACTAAAATGCTTTATACCTAGCGAAAATCGTTTTACGCAAATTAACTCGTACTTGTAGTTTTTGGGCATAGTTTTTTTTATTTTGTGTTTATAGGGTGCCTTTGACCTTGGGGCTTTAAATGCATGGATCGTTTCTACTCCTGAAATTGAACGTTTGTTCTGTAAGTTGTTAAAAAAAAGTCGAACTAAAATTTTATTTTTTTCATACAAGCTATTATGTAATTTTCAATGTACGCGATCCAATTCTCCATTTTCCTTTAGCCCTCTTACCAAAGTAATGTCGCCCCCGTACCATGAGATACTGACTATATTGCCATGATTGTATCCACTGATTTCACAATTAGATTGTGACATCAATTAGCTATCTAAAGTTAAGTTATTATTTAATGTTGCAGAACAAAAGTAGTTCAGTTTAGCGATTAGAATCGATCATTGCATTTAAAGCCCCAAGGTCAGAGGCACCCTGTATAGTAAAGGCGACGGAACCCTACTCTAGGCATGATCTTGCCCTGTATAGTAAAGGCGACGGAACCCTACTCTAAGCATGATCTTGCCCTGTATAGTAGAGGCGACGGAACCCTACTCTAAGCATGATCTTGCCCTGTATAGTAAAGGCGACGGAACCCTACTCTAAGCATGATCTTGCCCTGTATAGTAGAGGCGACGGAACCCTACTCTAAGCATGATCTTGCCCTGTATAGTAAAGGTGACGGAACCCTACTCTAAGCATGATCTTGCCCTGTATAGTAGAGGCGACGGAACCCTACTCTAAGCATGATCTTGCCCTGTATAGTAAAGGCGACGGAACCCTACTCTAAGCATGATCTTGCCCTGTATAGTAAAGGCGACGGAACCCTACTCTAAGCATGATCTTGCCCTGTATAGTAGAGGCGACGGAACCCTACTCTAAGCATGATCTTGCCCTGTATAGTAGAAGCGACGGAACCCTACTCTAAGCATGATCTTGCCCTGTATAGTAAAGGCGACGGAACCCTACTCTAAGCATGATCTTGCCCTGTATAGTAGAGGCGACGGAACCCTACTCTAAGCATGATCTTGCCCTGTATAGTAAAGGCGACGGAACCCTACTCTAAGCATGATCTTGCCCTGTATAGTAGAGGCGACGGAACCCTACTCTAAGCATGATCTTGCCCTGTATAGTAGAGGCGACGGAACCCTACTCTAAGCATGATCTTGCCCTTTATAGTAAAGGCGACGGAACCCTACTCTAAGCATGATCTTGCCCTGTATAGTAGAGGCGACGGAACCCTACTCTAAGCATGATCTTGCCCTGTATAGTAGAGGCGACGGAACCCTACTCTAAGCATGATCTTGCCCTGTATAGTAGAGGCGACGGAACCCTACTCTAAGCATGATCTTGCCCTGTATAGTAGAGGCGACGGAACCCTACTCTAAGCATGATCTTGCCCTGTATAGTAGAGGCGACGGAACCCTACTCTAAGCATGATCTTGCCCTGTATAGTAGAGGCGACGGAACCCTACTCTAAGCATGATCTTGCCCTGTATAGTAGAGGCGACGGAACCCTACTCTAAGCATGATCTTGCCCTGTATAGTAGAGGCGACGGAACCCTACTCTAAGCATGATCTTGCCCTGTATAGTAAAGGCGACGGAACCCTACTCTAAGCATGATCTTGCCCTGTATAGTAAAGGCGACGGAACCCTACTCTAAGCATGATCTTGCCCTGTATAGTACAGGCGACGGAACCCTACTCTAAGCATGATCTTGCCCTGTATAGTAGAGGCGACGGAACCCTACTCTAAGCATGATTTTTAATCAATGCACGGTTAATATCTTACACAAAAGAAACCAAACAACGCACGGATGATGAGTTGTAGCGATTGAGATCTCAATATTTGTCTATTAAAACGCTCCCCTCGCATTATCTATGCCCAGGGCATAGACACACGTTAGTATTTCCATCATATCACGTAATAGTGCGGGCGCGGTCTCCGATACCATCTTCCACGGGCTTCGTGACGGGGGATAGTCATGCAGGAAATCGATACGGATACCAAAGCGCATGAATATTTTAACATTTTTTGTGCCGACTTTACTGTCGCGTACAAGCTAATTGAAATACTTTGCGTTATCACGGGAATCGATGAAAAATGATTTTGATAGCGTTTGTTGGATATTTTTGGGCACACTTATGGTTTATTAAAATAATCGCTTGATGGCGTTTCTATTTTTGAACGGATTTTAATAAGCAGTCAGTTGGGCTTTCAATAACCGTACAAAATATTTATGCATCGATTATTCCGCTATTAATTTTGGTTTTAATAGATATGCTTTATTTTAATCAGCCTAGTGACAAAAAATTACAATTGGGCTAGTAATTGCCATGTCATGTCTGTCCGAGCGGTTTAACTACGAGTAAGTATCACGCGAGTAATAGGTACAATAACTTAATCGATTAGATATTACTCAATTCCTCTTCATAAAAGCCATAATTTCCTTAATTCGCCGGCAATATGGCAATACATCACAACCTGCCCATGGAAATGACACGACCGGTATTCCCAGCGTTTAATAAAAACCGTGTCATTTTTTCAGCCTCGGCAAACAAAAGGCCCTACGTACGCGCACGCAGTAGTAAATTACGCAACAATTCGAATGGAAAATGAAATGCCTGCTTCCGAACCATTAGGCAATTTGAATTTAACACTCGTTCCTTCATTTTCCTATTACCGCAGAAATTTGCGTTTTACTCATGAGTAGGGAGTTTCAGAGGGGAGTAAACAGTGCGAGTAGATACATCGCGTTACGAGCTACAAAAAGTTTTGAACTCATTTATTCAGTTTAAATTTGTGAATTTCAACAAAAACTAATTGGAGAGGAAGCATGGTTTTTACATTCAGAACGTTTACATAGCTGTGTTTTACCTTGAGATCTTAGGATGCGGATTAGTTATATCTCCAACATAACCTACGACCTCGGAGAATATTAGGTGTTATTTAAATATTCATGAAGTGACTCAAAGAAAACGTTCACTCAAAATTATTTGCCTGAATTTCTTCAAACGAATAATTTGGGCCGCGTCCTATAACATTTTCATGGCGGCAGACGAAATCGTTTTAGCTGATTTCGTAATTCCGTTGGTAAAAACCGTGTACCCAACGTCTGCTTCAAAGAGAAACGGAGTCATCCACGTGGAATAAATCAACACAAAAAATATTATGCGAGTGTGTAGATATATAATATAGAATATTGGCATGGCAGGTTGTTCGGAAACGTCGAGGAAATCATCCTGAAACGGGCTATATTGACGAATTAGCGTTCTTGTAGAACATGTCTCGAAACAAATTGGTGTCGGGTTCGGGGGAATTTTGCGGGTTAGTTTATCGACAAGATTTATGTTTTATTATAGCTTTCTTGATCTCCTTTTACGTTATTACCTCGGAAACTACTAAATTTACTAAAGTGAAAAAAAGTATTGTATGTTTTAATTTATACGTTATGGAGTTTACGTGTCCAGGAAATCAACGGACGAAAAACTAATTATCTACCTAGTGGTATTATATTATAAGGCAAAAATTTAATGAAAATACTTTACAATATTTGTAGGATTACTTATAAATCATCTTGTTTTAGCGTGTTGTTGCTAAACCTATGAGAACTGCTCAAATAAATGTCAACACGAATAAGAGCAAAAGAGTGTGTGAAAATATTATTTGACAACCTTAATTGATACACATGAGTAGGGTTAGCCAAATTGTAAAGAAGCTTTCGACGGCAGTTTTTTTTCATGAGATTATTTTTTGTGTATTCATTATTTACGTAAGAACAGCTTGACACATAACACTTTATGATTATTATTGGCTGCCAGCGTGGCGCTGTCAAGTCAATCGAATTACCATAAGAGTAACGTGTCAATTCTCTCTCCAACACGCTGAAGGTATGTGAGTAAATTTGGTATGAATAAAGTAAAAGGCTTTAAAACAAAGAGGTCGTTCGAAAGAAAATGTTTATCTCGTGTAACGAATGTCGGTAGTTAACGTAAACGGGAAGGATACAACGAACCGTTTTATCCGCCGGCGCTGCATCCGACGCTACACGTCTGCTCGGGCCAAAGGGGTGGCAAAGATTAAGTCGCGTTTTTTAATCAAACACATAGCGATTCGTCAATGGGACGATCCACTGACTAAAACAAAGCGATAAATTAAAGGAGGAAACCGGAGGCGAGCGTTCGCCGCTCGTATTGAAAGATTTACTTCCTCTGTTTAATTGCAATAACGGCTAGGCACGTTGGTATCGTATTTTTCTTTTTACACTCCGCCTCTTATTGCCTTTGGGTCGTTAAATAAATTTATGACGCCCGACAAAGTTCAGCCCACCTCTGCTGCTGCGGTGCGCGGAATTAGGTGGGAATGCGAACGGGAAATAAAAAGGTGGTCTCAGGTGCGTTGTTGCCGCTGCCCGCTAGTGCGGATTAGCTCTTGACTCGCGGCTAAATGGCCGCCCGCTCATAAAAGTTTCTTAACGCTCATAGTTTGGGGCTACCTTCCGGTTGACTCGAATTTCCCTCTCTAAAAAGTTCCGCCGGTCGCTAGCTTTGTTTCCCATTACGCCGTGTACCTATCTGCTTTGGGATTTCGTCATTACCAGAGAGAGTTAGTTGTGCCCAGCGGAAAACTTTGTTATTGAGGTATGGCTGTACGTTACAGTTTATGTCGGGCTCTGAGAGAACAGGTGTAATTTAAACGAGGAATATTATTTAATTACGGTAGGTCCCATAATATAGTTTAATTCAACCAAAGCACATTAATAACCGACACCTACACAGGATCTCAAATTAATTATTGGATTTCATTTCCTAGAACGACACGACAACTACTCGATAAAATATTCTTGTAAAAAGATTTCTAGATAAAGAACACGAAATATTTGTCATCAAATTTAAAAAAAGATTCGCGAAACAAAGAGAACGTAAAAGAAGGTTATTCGATTTTTATCCGTGTTCTTAACTAATAAAGTTGTGCGAATAAACACACTCCGTGTACTAACAAATAAAAATTAGTGCGCAAAGAGAACAAAAGAGTACAATATATTAGATTGTTTGCATAAGTTCCGTACCTACACGCAGAAAAAGGGAGAAATTCAATTACACTTTCGTTTCATAAATTAAAGGGAAATTTAGAAACTCACATTAACGCCCGGCTCCTTTAAAACCTCCGATGTAATCTGAAACAAGGAACAAACACGCCTAAATAACAATAAAATTCTAATATAAACTTTGAACACGCAACCGAAATTGTTGCTATAGGGAAAATTGACCAAATTATTATTTACGGTTAGGAATTATTACAAGGCATTATCGGAGACTGCCCGGCGGGGAGCGGCGGTCCTCTTTCCACACAGATTATTAAATTTTTGTTACCTACAATTACTCACTGTTACCTTGTTATCACAATCAACAAAATTGCCCAAAATTGCTAGTAGCATAGTATCGTATGTATGTTAGCCGCCGATACCATTCAATAATAAATTTCGAGCCGAAACTATCCAAATAATTGTTAAGTCTATTTCCAGAAAGACATTTCTGTATGGGTGAAAATGAAATAAGGCCAGTAAAAAGTTAATTAAATGGGGTACGTATTTAATATAAAGGTAAAGTTCAAAATTCATAATCGGTCACGATACATAATGGTTATAATATACTTATAGTGGTTTTATTTCTGAAACCGTAACGTTATAAAAGAAACCTAACCTAAGCTAATTGAGTTCCACACAATAATCTATTAAAATAACCCTGAAGAGTTTACGACTTCAGAATTAAAACCAGTATATAATGTGACCATTAAGTATGTATGTATGTACTTTGAACTTTATTTTAAGATCCCAATTAAATGTAAGTAAAAAGTATACACGTTTTAATCCCACGTTTATTTTAGTAATTCAATGGTAACTACCAAGAATTTGAAACTCGAGGAACCTCGGCAAATGCAGTACTATTTGGGTCATACACAGATTTAGGTTACTGTCTTTCCTGTGGACATACCCAAAGTTAACGTTTTCAAGGCCTAATTTTCTGGCTGAACCCGCATCCTCTTAAACGGCGTCAGGTCTACTTTAGTCCTAGCAAATAAAAACATAAGTTGAATGCACACAAGCCTTTAACTATTGACCACAGGAGAGACCACTTTTGTTTTAGCGAGTGTGTATGACCCATTTGCAAGCTAGGTATGGAAAAAGGGCAACCCCATGTGCATCCGGAATAATAGCCTGTTTCCCCAGCCAAAAACTGGATGAATTTGGATCTTTTCGGAAACCAAATAACGAAGACTCTTCGGTGTCCCCTTGTTTTGATAATATTATGTTGTCCAATTTGTGTTACAGATCTGTTTGACATAAACCGAAGCAACCAAGTTTTAGAGCATATTTGGAAGTGTATTAGTATTCCCAACCCACAAAACAAACTGCTATCCTCAAACTATAGCTTATTTCTCTACAGGCTGCTCTAATAAAGTTGCTCAAAATCCAACGTCATTGCACATTAGACGACGCGCTGGCCTAGTTGGTAGTGACCCTGCCTACGAAGCTAGTGGTCTTGTTCCTGAGTCATGGATGTTTACTGTGTATTTAAGTATATATTTCTGTATATATGTATTTATATCGTTGTCTATAACCCATAATACGGCTTGTACTAGTAGAGCTTAAATTGGGACTAGGTCAATTGGTGTGACATTGTCCCCTGATATTTATTTATTTTGATTTATTTATTGGAAACAAAATAACCTGGTTGAGTTACAAAAACACGGCGTTTCCTCTAACCGTCGCAATAGGAGCCATCCGCATCGCGTGGCTGTGGCTACATCAAAGACCGACCGGTACCGCTTATTGTGAGGCCACGCATCATTTCGTCCGCCTACTTGTTTGCGGTCACTGGTTTTGATCAAATTCGGAACGGTACGGTAATTTTAGAATAAAAGCCTGTTAGCATTAACGATTGCCCGGGAATATTGGCTACTGTTATTGTTATTTTAAGGCGTTTTATTGTTTCCTTCCTAGTTTTTGTTGAAAAAAGAGAAAATTATTTGCGTTATAAACTTGCGTAAATACTTACATAACGCGTGAGATAGATTTATTACTCGTTTTAACTATGACTATTTCTATGCTTAAACATTGCGTGCAGTAATCTATACATATATTATGTACAGTTATCTAAGAAAAGATGCACAAGTAAAAAAAAAAACAAATTAAATGAAACTATTGGAGAGCAATGAAAGACATTAGGGAGCATTAAGAAAGAAGTTATCGAAAAACCAACCATTACAAAAGAAAATGGTAGGAAACCTACAAACGAATTCTACTTGTGTACAATAAAATGAGTTAAACGATCGCAGATTGGGTAAAACCAGCGCGGGCTTTGTTTAAAAGTTAAAAACATTTGTTTTAAAACAGCCAGTGATTTCGCCCAAGGGGAAAAACCTACATTTTACAGCCCGTCACACGTCCGCTGTCGTTTGTCATTAGAGCTGGTTAAAATTAACATTTCGGGTTGTTTGTCATTTTATTTTGGACCCCTGTGCGAACTTGTGAGTGTGGAAAACTTTACTAATGACGAAATAATGTGACGTGGTTTAGGAAATTCTAAACATGTCTAAATATGGGGGCGGACATGTCTCAACCGGTCGTATTTGGAGGAAATTAAAGGCTTTAACTGTATTCAAAGTGACAATGTTTGGATATTGCATATGGGATTAATTATATATTTTGTTTGGACTAATGACGGCTAAGCTTGCCGTTCGAGTTTATTGAAATTTATACTCAATGTGGTTCTATAGAAGGTTATTTATGGTAGTAGTAAGAAGATATCAATTTCTGCCCGAGTTAAATAGGGCCATAAGGTAAATGTTTTTTAAAATTCGCTCGAGTAGACTGTAAAAGAATAAAGCACCTTATTTTTAGCCACTTTAACGAATTTGTAGATGTGTGCAGGCCTCAGCTTGGTTAAGGGATAATGCAACTTAAGGCCAAAAAAACTGACATTATCAATAAAAAACCTAAGTACATAAAATAGCTATCATAAAAATAAACGTTACCTAAAATGAATTTCCGAACCGGAGAGATTTAGCAAACTCGTCTATCTGTAAAGAGATCGAGATATGAAAGAATTACCAAGAATCCTGAACACCGCTAACTGAGTTGTCCCATGTCGCGGCGAACGTGGCCAAACAAAATGTAATTTCCCCCCCCAAGCGCCCACTTACGTGACCCGGGAAAGATATAACGCCTTTATTAAATTATTTCAGCTTTTATAACTGCTACAGACATGTCAGAAAAAATTAAAGCACAAAGGCCAAAAGGATTAAGTTGCGAGTTAGCGACCCCACCTGCGCAGCGTTGAAAGACTTTTGGACCTGGATCCTGTCTTTTGCTCTTAGTTGTAAAAGTAAAAATACTACGGCTTTAATTAAAACAATTAAGCTAACAAGGTATTTTAGGGTGGAGTGTTTAATGCTGTAACTTGTTACTATCATGGCTCCGAGATTCTTTTAGAGGGTGTAATTTCTTAATATTGTCTTCTCTGTTTCGTTTAC
Organism: Acleris emargana; assembly: GCA_927399475.2. Taxonomy (NCBI): domain Eukaryota; kingdom Metazoa; phylum Arthropoda; class Insecta; order Lepidoptera; family Tortricidae; genus Acleris; species Acleris emargana. The sequence continues at coordinate 9,344,041 of OV656849.1, forward strand.
AAAAGTTTTATTTAGTTATCCTTAATATTTAAGGCACTAAGTTTCTAAAGATGAGTATTTAGTTTGATTATTTTGTCTCATTTAACTTAAAAACGGATAAACCGTTGCTATGTTTTATTTTTGGGAATAGTCGATTAAAATTACTAGGTTCAATTTGGTCCTCAAAAAGAGTGAATATTTTAGAGAGAATATTAATAAAGGGTTTCTCTTAATCGAATTCAACAAAAATGTTTTTTTTAGCGATTTCGTACCCAAAGGGTTCCAACGGGACCTTATTACTAAGCCACCGCTGTCCGTCCTTCTGTCTGTCTGTCAGCGGGCTCTTCACATAAACCGTAATTGGTAGACAGTATAAATTTTCACAGAGTGCGTATTTCTATTGCTGCTATAACAAAATACGGGACTCCATGCACGCATGGCACGCTTCGTAAGCGAGTCCGACTTGCACTTGGCCAGTTTTTATGCATGGTTTTGTTTAACAAAATCATACAACGTTTACTGTTTCTAGTTTTTCTTAAGTCCTGGCAAACATATGCTACATTAAACTAATGGTTAATATAACATACATACATACATACCTTCACGCTTTCATTCCCAGAGTGGGGTAGGCAGAGCTACAGAATTACCAACAACTCTAAAAACTTGTTGATAACTCTGTAACCACAATTTTCACAATTAGGCTAAGATGTTTAACAGTGTATATTAGTGACAGGTTGCAAGCCCATCGCCTAACAGTACTACAAGCCTATATTCCCTTAGTCGCCTCTTACGACATCTACGGGAAGACATGGAGTGGCACAATTCTAAGCCGGCAACCACACGGCAATCGGCACGGTTAATATAAACTCCTGTAAAATGTTTTAAAATAACTTAAACTGCGCGCGCGACGATGGCCTAGTTGGTAGTGACCCTGTCTACGAAGCTAGCTGTCCTGGGTTCAAATCCCGGTAAGGGCAGATATTTGTGTGATGAGCGCGAATATTTGTTCATGAGTCATGGATGTTTACTATGTATTTAAGTATATATTTCTCTATATAAGTATTTATATCGTTGTCTAGTACCCATAATACAAGCCTAGAGCTTAAAATGGGACTAGGTCAATTGGTGTGACATTGTCCCCTGATATTTATTTATTATTTATTTTAAGTTAATTATTACCCGTCCTTGTTATCAAAAACTTCAAGGTACAGAAGAGCGCAAAGTAAAGATGGAACTCAGTGTGTAACCGTTTTCGCGGAAACACACGTAGCGCCGTCCTATCTAAGTTCCGGCGTTATGAAATAAACGTCCGATTATTCCCGTTATTTATGCGCGGAAGGGCGAGATCCCGCGGCCGATTGTCACTCCCCAAAACCAAATATTTTGTAACTTCGCTAAATTATCATTAAACTGCGCTTTGTTTCACTCATGCCCATTGGGCGCGCCTCCGTCTAAACTTAAATGAATTATTGTTGGTCTTACTTTCATTAATGAAATTTTAGCTTTGCTTTTTAGATTAATAATGAATTCATATCGGTATTACCAAATAATAGATTACAGATGTAGTGCATAATTGTTTTCCATCGTATTTTCTCGGCAACGTTCGTATTTGTCATGCTGCTTCTGTCAACCTCAGTACATTTTGTACTGTGACCGACTGAAATAGCAAGATATCGTATCGTATTGTATCTATTGAAACAACATTTTATAATGTTACGAGAGCATTACATAAACCCGTTGTTTACTGATTTTAAAACCTTTGTATCTTGTAGCATTAGGCATGTGCTACGACAGGTTTTAAAACTATGACCGTTTTAAAACCATTCGTAGCACCACTACGGTTCATCTCGTAGCACTATTCATCGTAGCGCCTAACGATTTTTTTCGTTTAAATATTGTTGTTAATAATTAGAAATGATCATTAGCTTCTTTGAACTTATAGTTGTAGTCAAATACGTGATAGTAAACGCCTTAAATATCAATCAAACCTACAAAATAATCCAGATATTTGAAAGTAAGCCTAAAGCTCTGAATACTTCCCAAGTCTCTTCAAGTTTGATGAGCTTGGAGGCTAAAGTTCTTTCGCATAGGCTTAGACGTCTGCGGGGAGTTTGTGTTAACTTTGATCGGTAAATCAAAGTTCCTTAATCGCCTGTAATTATGAGTTATTGGTCAAACTGTTTAGAAAATGGGTCGGTAGTGACTGAAAGGTTTATTAAGTGTTTAGTGCCTGAGGGTACTTGTCTACAGATACGATTCTAAAGGTCTGTCTTTATGTACTTATGTAAGTATGAAGTTTCTTTATTGCACGTACACTATTATAAGATATGTTTGCATCGATATTAATTGATAGATTTACTTAGGCGAACGTATTCCATAAGGGAGATCTTTCAGTTAACCTTGGTATAGAACAAGCCAGGACAATGCAAAATAATAGATAAAGTATTCACTACATGTCCATCATTTTTTTTGTAAATTTAAGAATTGCTTAAATAAATGGTTTAAAAAAAAACAATTTTACTATTTAAATGACTTTTTTGAGAACAGCGGATGCCTTTAAATAATTACTATTATTATTACCATAGATTTTTACTTAACCACTTCACCTACTTAATTAGACTTTTACCTACTCAATTAGACTAGCATTTATTGGTATTATTTAGAAAATTGATCGTTTAATGTAATTAAAAACACAATGTAAATACAATGGATAAAAGGTGTATGATTTAGTATGAATGTAGTTTTTATAGACAGGTACTAGAGAAACTGTTTTGTTTTTAATGTTGATAACATTTTTCTCGTAAATGATTTCCTAATAACGTTTTGAAATTAATGTTCCTCTATGTTACTGAATTAATTAAAAGCTTGTGATTTTGCAATGTTATAGCTACCCATTTTTATTGACTTATGTCAATTATTGTACACCATAATTATTGTAGATTGAAGTGCTGCACACACAAAGTTACTTATTACCTGTATAAAAGGTTATTTATACTTGATACCTGCAGTCATGCAATAAATATATTATTAAATTAATAAAGTGACATCGAATAACCAATATTACAGAATCAAAGAAAAAAAACACTGTTTTAATAAACTACGTACAAAGATAAGTAAATACAAATATGTACTACCATGTACGTAAACAGCAATTAAAACTGACAACAGAGCTGAGGATCTACACTCAGACTCATTCCACTGATTTATCCACAACTTTTCTATCTTTCCCTTGATGATCCGACGATTTTGTTCCTATAATACCATTAATGTGAACGATTCCTGAGATAATTTAAATTTAAGGTTTTTACAAAAAAAGTAAGGAACGCATATTAAAAAAAATCCAAAAAAATAAATACTAACACTTTTAATATTTTTTTTAAATAGCTTTGTACAAGGTAAAATTTCTGTTCCTATGCAATATTAAAAGTACACACCGGTACACGTTTAAGAATGCGAGACCAAAAAGTGAAAAAAAAACATGGTATTTTATCAGTTTATCCAACAAAAATGACAGAAAAACAGAAAAAATAACTAAATTTTGAGTTGGGTTTTATGGGACCAAAATGATTCCAAATGATCTCCCCCATTACCCCTAGAGGGGAATGGGTCGACTTACCAATAACCCTGTAAAATTCAATGTACCTAAATAAATTCGCATCAATCCATTTTTATTTTTGCCAAACCTTGTCAATAAAATGTTCGATTAATTAGGACTAAATAATAATAACGAAGAAATGTGGAGTGTCCTGAGTCGTGTTTTCACCCAGAAAAGGAATTGTCAACTTACAATGTAGCTTAAACAATCTCGCTAAGAAAATCCCAGACCATTATAAAGAAAGCCCTAAAGCTTCAAAAATTTGCCCGGAACAGAGTAATATGCTTTAAAAACCTATAGACATTAGCGTAATTTGTCCAAAACGCGCTCCGGGGAAGGCTTGAATCTCTTAAACGGCCGTGCCTTGGTCTCGCCATCTCGCTACAATCAGAGCTTATGCATAAATTTGAATTTTCAATTAAGGATACTTTGAAGAAAACTTTATTAAACATAAAGAGAAACCTTTGGTCTCTTAAGACGAAATACGTATTAAAGAACATGAATGTCTTGGAGTGGCTAACATTACTAAAAAACTGAGCAAAATAATTTTGTTTACAACGTACCTACCTTTAATGTGTATGTTCACTTTTATAAAAAAAACCTGACATTTATATACGTATTAAGTAAGTAAATATTGCCTTAATTGTAAGTGTTAATTCAAAATAAATAAAATTAGTACAAACGGGACTCAAATTTCCAGCGAGAGAATCGTAAATGTCATTTTTTAGAAATAATAAAATTTATTGCAATAAATCAATACAATAATACGAGTACTAAAGTAGTATAAACCTTTAAAAGTAAAACTTGGAATTACATATCAATAGATAAAGGATTGAGCCCGAGCGTGATAAATCTCATGCTATTTTTATATTCGTTTGAAAAACACGCCTTATGAAAGACCTCTTTTGTTGCCAGGATTTGTTACAATTACAGAAGGTTACGTACGTATGTATGTTAAATAATTGTACGAGCACAGTACGGTAAAATAACGAACATCAAAATAGACAGATACACATAAGGTTACCGTATCTTTAGTACGATTGTGTTATTGTTTGACACGAGTCATTTTGTTTCTAACGCTCCCTGTACAAAAAGTTTATAGCACCGATAATGTAATATTTTTTTTTCCATAAAATTGGCATAACCTCTCCACAGATTCCTATGTCGCGTCTCGCTGCACCCTAAAACGCCTGAAAGGAGCGATCGCGAGATATCTTAAATGAGTTTCGTTATCTCCGCGAAGAGAAAATAGGATTAATAGTTAACAGAGATCGCTCCGGGCGCTAAACGACGCCTTAGCCACCTTGTTTCTTTCCTCCATATTATCCGCTGATAATTGCTCTAGTTTGAGCGCTCAGAATCTTAATTGGCTATTTGTTTTAATATCGGTATTATTTATCAGTTTTTTATTGGAAATGTAATTCTTGGTATTGAAAAAAATAGGACACTATTAATAAACCGGTCAAGAGCGAGTTGGACTCGCGCGCCGAACGTTCCGTACCGCCGCGTGGTCGGTCATATTATATTCCGATTTCGAATCGAATCAGAGCGAGCCCAATTCACATTTTACCATTTTTTCATACGTATTTGTCGTTTTTCATCTGTGTTTTTAAGTTTGACGCTTGCATGTTTAATCATTTTTACGATTCAAGAAAAATAATAATACTTACCTACTAACTTGGAAAAAAAAAGTTTCCTTTATGGGAACCCCCTGTAATATATTAATTTATTTGAAAAAATATGTTTAATATATCCGCAATAATAAGTAATAGCACACATTATTAAATAAAAATCAATCCGCTTTCTATTACGTTTCAAAAGAAACAGCTCTATAAAGTTAAGACGGACGGACGGACAGCGTAAGCATATTATGGGCTGGGCTACCTTCGGACGGAACCCTAAAGTAGGTACGTCTAAAATATGTAAGTGATTGCATAACTCGCCAATGAACGTTATGTTTTTCGATTTTATAGTTCGAAAAAGTTTACCTATTATTTTCGAGGAAACAATTAATTTATAAATAAAATTGAATGAAAAATATTCTTTAATAAACTAGTTTCTTTTGACGAAATATTAAAATAAATACTTATTATGTTCACAGTCAACCCTACTAGTGCAAGCGGCGCGATCCAAGTACACGCTTTGCAAGCCTAGGGCTACCTCCAGCTACTCCCGTCAGCCTCAATAAACAGCAAGGTGCAAAGGTAAGCGTCCGCCGCTTTACGCCGCGTCCATCGAAATAGTCGTAAGCGGAGCATTTCAAGTAGAGCACTGACACTCTGGCAAACACAAACTTTCAGCACAGGCTTTATGCAAAAGGACCCAAGTCTATAAAGCGACCATAAAGGGCCTCTGTACAAAGAATGCAAAGTGAGCTATACCGTAAACTGGGCTAGCCTCTCTGCGGTGTCCTTTACGATAGATTTATATTCATGACACTATCTCCGACGCGTAAAATTTCGGGCAATGGCGATCCAGGAGCAGGCATATGTAATTTTGTTTGAATAAGTAAAGAGGGGAGGACAAAGGCTATTTGATCTTCCTTTCTGTCTCCGCGCGGGTAAGAATAAATAAAATAGCCTGTGGACTGTTTTATGTGATATTTCATAAATGGATTTTGAAGGATGTGTGTTATGGGATTATTGATTCCCCCTGTGTAAGCGGGAGGACACCGCTACGAATAATATAAGTATCTATTTGGTAAATACATTAACTTCAACTCTTACTAAACCACACGCTACAACGTAAACACGAATTATCTAGGATTACGTCTTGTTGGCAGTGACCTGGCCTACACAGCTAGCGCTAACAGGTCCCGGGTTGCAAATCCCGGTTAGGGTAAATATTTGTTTGATGAGAAACAGTAGCTGTATTTTTTCCTGAGTCCTAGTGGTTTTTTTTGCATTTAGTACGTTTTTCTTTATATAAGTATGTTTATCGTTGTCTAGTACGAGAAGGTACTCATAGTACAAGCTAAAACATAGTTTGGGGCTAGTTCAATTTGTGCGAGATTGTCCTCTGATGTTATGTTATATATATATATCACATATAGCATAACTATAGCGAAGTAAAAAGAAGGATATATAACATACAAAACAACAGCAACAACTCAACACACAACATCGCAACAGTACCAACAACATCGCTTCGTAACAGCTGATTTTTTGAAAAAATATTCTACATTCACGTCAGCCAATAGGTACACGGCAGATCACGCTGGAATTCGAAATTCGAAAATCATTTGCTGGTATTCGGCCTGTTCACTACCGAAGCGCATTCAGGCTTTGTTTCCTTCAAACTTAATCATTCGACATCAACAGCGTTATTCTGCAGATGAGCCAAAATAAACGTACAGGGGGGTTGTTATGACATAGCTATGCAGTTCTTTTTACGGTGAGCGTAAAGGACAGAGCTATAGCAGTTATTTAGCTCTGTCCTTTTCTTTTAGCGTAAACTGAACTGCATAACTATGTCATAATAACCCTCCAGGTCTACTCATTTGCCAGCACAGTGAACTAACTTAAAATGTCAATAGCTCGTTGAAATTATAAAGTTAGACAATAAAATAATCAACTACTTAAGGAAGATGCCAAAAATAACCAATTAATTAATTTTAGCCAGCCATTGATTTCACTGTATGACACCAAAAGCCATTAATACTGTTTCCTAACTTTTACTGGGCCCCTAAAATGGGAACAATACGACGTCGTAAACGTTGAGGCAGGATTTAATTCCGACAGGGTTTTCATAAATATTTATTAGTGCGGACTGAAAATATGTCTGAGTAGAAGAGGCTCCTGGTAGACGGCGTGACAGCCAAAACACGACGCTGCACGGGAAACAAAAAAGATAGTTCAGAATAAGACGTGTGTTAACATAATGTTAGTAGAAAAATATGAAACTGGAGCGTCCTGCCTTTTATGTTTTCTTCTTACGGGTTTGTTAAATTTAGTTTGATATGCAAGCTTTTGTGAAACATGTCAAGGCGATTCTTTTTTTCAAGGTTGTGAACTTCCGTTTTCTTGTATTATATTCTTTAATGTGGTTACAGAATTATCAACAAATTTTTAGAGTGGTTGGTAATTCTGTAGCTCTGCCTACCCCACTCTGGGAATGAAGGCGTGAGTTTATGTATGTATGTATGTATATTCTTTAACGTTATTCGTATTCTTAAATTGTATTTCCTATCATTTGATTGGTTACCAAAATTATTGCATTTTAACGTTGCAGGCTAGAACTAGATTTATCTCTTTGCTGCAAGCAGACGTTAGGGTTTAATTATAGATTATTCGATAACAATATGTATTGTATTTGACCTAAAATATTTGCGAAACCATTTCTTGCTATGTATCGGACCTACATTATAAAAAATACATCATTTCAAAGCAGGTATTGATATAATAATATCTAGAATGCATATTTTCTTGCTAAGCCATCTTTCATCGATTATAATTAGGTCACAAAAGTGAAGCTTGAGCTATGTCGCTGAACTAAGTGACTCCTCAACCTTGCCATAAGTATATTGGTTTATCCTAATTCAATGAATACCGCAGTAGTTTAAAACTAAGTGTCTAAATTGGTCGATCGCAAAATCGCATGGATGACCACAATCGGCCATAGCATTAATGAAAATGATGCCGACCACAATTTGCACGCTGCAAATGAAATCTCTCAGGGAATTGGTTAACCAATAATTAATATTTTAAACATTACAATGTGATTTAAAGCTTAAATACGCAATCAGGTGTAATTATATTCCGTTTAATGTTTTTAGGGTTCAGTACCCAAAGGGTAAAAACGGTACCCTATTACTAAGACTCCGCTGTACTACCGTACCGCGGTGATAAGTACAAACAGGGAAGGTACACAATTTATTTATTTTCCAGGTTTTATTTTACCACTCTGTTCTCGTGACTAATATGTATATTTATGCCAAATAACAGTTTTCTAGTATTAAGAGTCTCTGAGCTAGGCTGTGGACGGACAGACAGACGGATACGGATATGGCGACGGATAGTTTGAATACGGCACCCTAGAAATGAAAATGTTATATTAAAAATATGTTAATTACTGTGGCACTACTTTTCCGGGCAGCACGACGTGTGCCGGGTCCGCTATAGTTAATAATAAACGTCAGAGGCGGACGATGCCAACCTAAACCTTTACCTTTACCTTTGAATGTATTGCCTCCGAATATCTTCTAATTTAGGTGAAAGCGTTCAAACAAAGGACAGAATTTCGGATACTCCTCAAATCATCTAATAAGAAACTCTCTTAATTGGCGGGAGTCAACGTAACTTGGTTACGCTTACGTCACGTTCGTTCCACCGTGCACGCAGGGGCTGGGGACAAATTAAATTCTAAATAAAACAAGACTGTAGTGTAAAGATACCATTGCTGTATATCATAATTGACAATTCTAAATTAGAAGAAGGCATAGGTACAATAATAGAAAACAAATCTATCTTCCTATAAAAAATATTTGATTTGACTGTAGACTGATGAGAAAGCCCTAAAATACATTGATTGCAAAATCAATTAAACCGCAATGGAATTTTGATAAAATTTATTAAAATTTTGCTTTCGTTCATCTTGTTATCTTCTACTTTATTATATATTTTTAGTATATTTTATCACAACGGGCAGCGCCCCCTATGCATCTTCATTGACCCTTGTTTATTTCTGAGGTCCAATTACCCCCCGAATACTTTCAGCGCCCACTTAGGAACCTATCCTTTATATTTTTAATGGGTTTCCCTATGATGGGTTATACTTAAATCGTAGATATACACAATTAAGTTTGTAGAAAAATTTAAAAGTAGTCAGAGTGGGGGTGCCAGAGTTAAAGTAACTTGTACACAGTTTACTAGATAATAAAGGTGTGGTCACGATGTTGTATGCCAACATAAGTTACAAAAAGAAACGAGTAAATTTGGAGTTTCCATTGCGATTATGCCATTAATGACTTTAAAGGAGATCCAAACTATAGCCCAGATAGGCCGATTTCAAGATAGGTGCGATACGTCTTTATGAAGAAATGTTGATAAGAAATCGTTTGTGAAAGCGATATATTTCTATAAGAATATTTTCTCGGGTAAAAGACATTTCGGTTATTAAAAATTTAAATAAAGATAAAAATAAAGACACATTTATTCGCAACAATACTAAATGACAATACATAGATAAAAATAACAAGACACAGATAAATTGTTGCGAAACGGTCCCAACTCAGCATTCGCTAGCCGTAAAGCCAGCACTACTCTCCCGCTGGAACCACTTGGTGAAGAGACGGAAAGTGACACACTTAAAACAAAACAACGTTAAAATACAAACAACATAACATGATACATAGTTTTGAATAATTTTATCCACAATCTCAACATTTTAATAAGATTTTTATGTCGTTATTTTTGAAAATGTTTTTTTGTCTTTAGGGCGTCTGAAACTTCACAATAGTTTTGTGATAAGTGTTAAACTTTCGTTTTTTTTTCATTACTTATTATGTTGATGAGATGTGTTGATTTTTTGACAGGATTAGATATAAAAAGAGTCCGACAAATTAACTTAATGAGCACGATGCCGCAAATGGGTTCAATAGAGGGTTTTATTTTATGAGGTAGCTGTAGTACAAATTTAATATTTAAATTTTATTCAATTTGTATTTATAAACATTTAATAAATAAAATATCCTGTTTTTTGTTTTTTGTAAAGATTTTTTTGTTTAATATACTTTGATCATTCAAAAAAATATAATGAATTTAATTTTAATCATGCATGGCGAGATCTAACCAGATTGTAACCCCTTTAATTTGGGGAGCACAGAGACAATATTGCGAAATATAAAGTTGAAGCGAGGCAGAATGTCTTTTATGTCGAACGCTCGTGCCCTTACACACGCCTCAACTAATAAACCTAATAGAATATAAAGCGCAGTACACACGAGTCTCATAATTAGAGTAAGAGCGTAGATTCCTCGACACTGTAGGCACCTCAAAGAACACTTACAATAGGTAATGTACTTAACGCGATGTAGTGCCTAGTATGCATCATTACTCCGAGGAGTCGGCGGCATAGGGGAGCCGTGGAGTCGAGGGTACATTTATTATGAGTTGGGTAGTTTTTGGTCGGAGTGGCCACTATGAAAAATGTAGAGGACAATATGAGATATGTATGTAGAGAAAAATATCAGACGAACACCTTGAAAAAAACATCAAATTAATAACAAGTTGATATGACCAAAGGAAGTTGAAAAAAAAATCTTATGAAGTAATTTATTTATTGAGTAAGGTAGACAACGAAAAAAAAATTAACATAATTACAATTAATAAAATTATAATACTAGTAGTGATATGCATGCAAATAACTGGTGATATCTTTATAGATTATGGGGTTGAAATAACTGTTTCGTAAGCAATAATGTAAAAAAATACTGCTCATGCACAGTGAAAATTTATTTATAATAATACATATTATTTGTAATATTTAGTGTAAAAAATCGTGATGCTTGAAGGTCTCAAAATAGTTGAAGCATGCTTGCTGTTTGACGGCAAAATTATGTTAAACATGATCCCTTATACGTAAACACCTTTTTAAATAAACCTGAGAACTTTATATCCTAGAGAGACACAGAACGCCATAATACAAAAAAAAACTATTTGCAGATATGAAACTAGTAATAAATTTTACGACCTCTCCATGCATCAAGCTAGCGGTGCTCTCAAAGATAAAGCACATTTAGATAAATGAAAGAGAGCCGCAAGCTCCGACTGGGGCACTCTCTAAACGACAGTCTTAATTTTCCCAAAGTAATAATTAAGAGTGAAGGCCCAGCCTCGTAGGGGCCCTCTCAACTCCAACGGAGTTCGCACTAAATTTTTAAATAAGCTTAAGTACAAAGTCCGATACGTTTAAATTTAATTATATTAATTATTAAATGTTACTGTAACTTCGGCAACTGCTAAAAGGGAAGTAATTGGCTAAACGAAGCTTTCCTGTTGCTGTGTTGCAGAGTTTGAGTTTTATCGTGAAATTGTTTAAAAAATACACTTAATTAAAATAATATACGTCAAAATAAGTCCACCCGCGACGCATTCGTTATCAAAAAAACGAGTAAACAAAACTATTTTTCTACATTTTCTTCCTTTTACCACGTTTTCTTCATTCCAAACCTAAATATATTTGTTTGATGTTAGGTGTTTTTCATTTTAGTGACATATTATTTTCTTCGAATAAAATTATATATGTCATTGTTTAGTTCAGTTTGTTTATTCATTAATGTAATATTATAATATAAATTGCATTGCATGTAAAAAAAAACTTAATTACACTGAAATCAACATAAATACTAATGATCAAATACAAAAACAATTAAATACAGACACAGGTAATGCAGTATATTACATATAAATATCTAATTTGACAACGGAACTTTGAAATCGGGGTCAATTCTGAAGTGCTCTAGTTCCGATGGCTCGTAATTAAGTTGAAGTTGTCAACTGAAGGTAAAATTGGATGACATATAAATTAATAAACGGTTCTCTAACTTTCTTAAACTTCTAGACACAGCCTCGTAAACTTTATCTGTAAATAATCAAACTTAATAAGGCAGAGGCAATATATTTACCACATATCAATAAACTGAAATTTGACTTTACTACCTACATTTTATGATACAATTTTAATTGTATTTTCCCGAAAAATAACTTCATGTATTTTTACTCTTTAGAGACTTGCGATTCCATTACTGTATTTGATGTTGGTCTAGTATTTTTAGTTAACGAGGCCCTATTAAGGGTTAAAGTGTATTTCTCGATTTTCATAATTATATAATATGTATAAGTATGAATGTTGAAGAAGCGAAAGAAATTTGTCAAGATCGTAGCAAGTGGAAAGAAGTGGTCTCTGCCTACCCCTCTGGGAAACAGGCGTGATTTAATGTATGTATGTATGTATGTATAATAAATAATTTACGTCTTTTTCTTGTGAGAGATAGCACGTGAAACTTGTAAAAAATGCTACTAAGTACAAGTAGGTATTCACGTACAAAATCTTAGTAAATATAATATATTTACTTATCCATATTTCTCATTGAAGTTGTGCAAAAAATTGTTTTTTTTACTATAGAATAAAAAAAAAACAAAAAAAAAATTAGTCCTCTTCCATAAAACCGGAGATTTTCGTTGTACAAATTTTTACAGAGTCATTTACAATATTTTGAAAAAGACACTCGAAATAAACCTATTAAGTACGGAGTATTAGTTAAATACTAAAAAAACTGGTTATTTTCAGTGCGACCCACTCTATCATTTTTAAGATTAAAATTCATCTTGAATCACCTTTTATATGCGATACTAAAAAACTGAAGCAACCTCCGTATTTTCTTTATACAGGGTGACCACAACCGTTCCGCCCCAGATTAAATGATATTCTTCGCTGCAGGAGGCGGTGACTGAAGTTAAGTAATTAATTATAATTAGTCTGCTATCAAGCCGCGAATTAACCGGTTGATTTCTTTGGATATTTTCCTTTCTGAAGTGGTTAAGGCACAGTAGACTGGGTTTGGTGAACCGTTTACAAAGATACTAACAATCAGACTATTAGAAGAAGAATTTTCCTTGCTATATTTGATACAATTTGAATTTCAAACGCATTATTCGATGTTTACTCTATTTATTATTATTATATTAGGGCGTTTTCACTAAAAAGTGTACCCAATTAAGGACTGAAATTAAGAAACTTTAACTTTGTCAGTTTTGTGACGAAAATTAGCTATATATTGACGGCCGCAATGTATGGCTAATTTTCGTCACAAAACTGACAAAGTTAAAGTTCCTTAATTTCAGTCCTTAATTGGGTACACTTTTTAGTGAAAACGCCCATTATTATACCTATATTGTATGGATTCAATACAATTTGTAACTATTAAGAACTTGCTTGCGTTTTTGCGTTGGTGTTTTCCTGGTTAAGTTTATGCACTTGCACTAATCCGCTTGATGCACTTGGAATATTTTGGACCACCATTTTATCACGTGTGCCCAAACGTGGAACATATTATAAAGACTGATGATTACGTTATTAAAAGCTGGTCTGCTGTTTTGTGTCAGCTTTATACTTTGCTTAATTCTAATTAGCTCAGCGATGGAAGATACCAGGCTAAGAGGGCCCTCTCCGGGCAAAAACTCGCCAACTCGGGTCATAGTCATCTCATTTAATGCTCAAATCGTCCCTCTAAGCACTCCGGTAACTTAATTTGAACTTATAAATTATATTTTTTTAGAAATAGAGGGTGATTCGGTCTCCACGCTGTAAACGGATAACGAGGGAAAATAATTAGCGTTTGCCATTTGTTTTTTCGATCGCATGATATATCGTCATTTATCAATATTTAAATTTTATTTTATTTTATATGTCAGTTTATATAGTAAATATTTCAAGCATTTAATATAAAGTCGAGTGGTTGCAAGTTTAAACAAGGATATATTCTCCTACGCAACAACGGTTCATAAAAAATTGGTCACTAATTTACTTAACGAAATACTTAATTAACTTATCAGAATAATATTTTGATTATGATAAATGCGAATACGCATTCTCAATTAAGCCATTCAGATTGAATAAACAGGCTTTGCCACGACTAAATGAACCGTGGTGCGTGTATCTGTTTTATTACTATACAGTTAGCTTTGAAATGATTCAAATGAATAATTTGCACCAAATGAACGAGTGTATAGGCAGTTTTATTCGGAAATTGAGGTAAAATTTTTGGAACGCCCTGTTGTTTTGTGTTTGCTCCATTTGTTTGCTTTAATATTGGCTTGCAGTATTGTACTATTTCGATGCAATTTCCATAAAATATGCAATCGGTAATTTAATATTGAAAAGTCAAATTTTATACAGCTTTAATAAACCAAAAAAAAATATTGTTAGCACAATAAAAACTGTCATTTAATTTTTGCGTAACTACATCCTGTTTGACTCGTGACGTAAGAGAAAATCTCTTTTTGCCCCAGTGGATTAACATGATTGCTGGTCTTTACACGGATCTGCCCGAATCAGGCGCACCCAACGACGCGAACCAAGTCAAATAGGCGTTGCGTGTATCGAAGGACTTCCAATAAGAGGGCCGGGCCAATATATTAATCTACTGCTAATGTGGTTCCGTTGCCCTCTGGCGGCATTTAGACAGTACTAAACTCAGCCATATTGATGACTCCGCTTTGTCCATGTCGGTGGAACTTTACGCCCGTTTGAGAAGCGACCTTGCTGCGAATTACACCTAAAGGGTTCACGGGCCCTAATTCTACGGAGATTCAAGTGTAATTTGGTGGTCGGTATATAAATCACCTTGTTACGTCTGTAGGTAGGAGCCCAGAGGGTAGATTTATTTAATCACAGTGCCCTATTGCGTTGCTGAAATTGCCGGCGGTACCGACTTGACAAATGATCACCGTGGTCATCGCGAGATAACCTAGCACCCTTGCAGCATTTACACTCAATCAAACGCATGTGTAAAGTCTGTCAAATGAATTAAAGCACCCCATTATTTGAAAAGCAAAATAATATCGTCAGTAAGTAGGCGTCACTATAATACTGTCTATTAAAACGAAAAGGCAGTATGCGCATATGGATTTTGTACTGTTATAATGCCTTTTCTTTTGGCCGGCAGAATA
The DNA here is from genome assembly GCA_927399475.2 of Acleris emargana. Taxonomy (NCBI): domain Eukaryota; kingdom Metazoa; phylum Arthropoda; class Insecta; order Lepidoptera; family Tortricidae; genus Acleris; species Acleris emargana. The sequence continues at coordinate 9,359,284 of OV656849.1, forward strand.
AGTAGGTAAACTTAATTTTTATGGATGGAAAAGGAAACCCAGCAAACGGGGCACCTGATAGCAAGTGAGATCTGTAACCCTTAGATATTTCCATTTTCAAAACTAGAATCTTAAGCCTGCAATACTAAGCAAATGCGTTGCCAACCCTGAGGACGACGATGGAATGCCTCCTTGCTAGTTTTAACATTTCGTAACATTGTCATTTTTCATCAAAGCTCCGGAAAGTCGATTGCTTATCCACTGCCTCGATTCATCACTATCATCCGAAACTTGTCCACTGCACATAAAAATAGTATATTTATTCTTGATATAGGTATGTATAACAACATCGTCCCAGTACCTCAGAATGGGCTTCCAAACATTCAGACTCATTTAAATAAACGCACTATCAAATTGCATACGTCTGTTACAAAAACACTTCATAGAGACACTCCAAATTCAAATTAAGGTCTCCATCACGTTACCATACCGACGGGCCCCACTAAAACAGGTGCATGTGTGTGGAACTAATTCGGGAGAGCCTTGTACGGGGCCCGCCGGGCCACGTGCGTCACGCTCCGATAGCGGCGTTATTGTTAGCGGCGAAAAACATTTGTGAGGCTGGTAATGTGGGGTTGCCATCGTAATTTATGGTTTCGTAGTACCTATGGAGTATGGTAGTTTTGATAGTGATTATTTCAGGGTGGGGGCGTGAAATTTCTAATGTAATTGACCCCGTTATTACCAGTTAGGAAGGAGTCATTATGTTGGTACAGTGTTTTCAATACTTCGGCCGTCCCATTACTTCAATCTTCGGAATTGGTCGAACAGAATCATGTTGGCCTTACTTCAATCAGTATAAAATCCTCACAGCACCTTGCCTATACATATTCGAGGTATGCACATTTGTACATAAATATATAAATCAGTTTATCGCGACGCAACAGCTGCGTCCTCGTAAAGTTAGGTTACAATATAAATATAAACTGCATAAGCCAGCTGCAAAATTGGCACTGAGTACCAAAAATACTTACGTGATGTGTGTTACAATATACAATTATCTACCTGATATTTTTTAAAGTAAGAATTTAATGATTTATAAAAAAACTGACGATGGCATGGCTAACCGAGAAATCATTTTTTGGCATTAATGAGTTCCTAAATGAGTAAATTTAACTTTATGGTTCTTGTGAAGTTTATTGTAAAAAAAATCTAGATAATGTAATCTATATGATTAAAATTTGTACGCCAGTCCATTGGCAAATTGTGGAGGGCCTATGTTATATAACTTAAGACCATGATGTACACCCACTTTTGACAAATAAACTTATTCATTCATTCATTCATTCATTTTTGTGGATCCGCAAGGGCTTCCATCAAGGGGACCCTATTATAAAGCCTACGCTGTCCGTCCACCTGTCTGACTGTCTATACGAGTATGTCCTAAATGTTAATTACCTGTATCTTTTGAACCGTAGGGGAGAAGTGGCATGAAAGAGCCAGGTTTTGAAAGAGCCACTTGCATTATTTCGGAAGTTTTAGAACAGATTTGGTTGGCAACACTATTTTTAGGTGGCAGCACTGATTTCCCGTCCCTCACAAAATTTTTACAGTTCACCTAAAAATAGTGTTGCCAACCAAATCTGTTCTAAAACTTCCGAAATAATGCAAGTGGCTCTTTCAAAACCTGGCTCTTTCATGCCACTTCTCCCCTAATAGGTAGTGTAATACAATAAGGTTATAACCTATAAATATAATTAGCCATACCAGTTCTTTTTATTTACAGATACAACCCCAATCTTTGTATCTATTACAGTAGATAGCGGATTGATATTTTTTTCAGAATGTTATTTTGTTATTGTTATTTTGTTATTATTATTTTTTGTAGGTAATTCTGTAGCTCTGCCTACCCCACTCTGGGATTACAGGCGTGAAGGTATGTATGTATGTATGTTATTTCGCCCGATTTACTAAATTTTTTTTAAAGAAAATGCAGTAATAAAGGAAACCTCCAAACAAAAAACTTTTGTTTCAACGTGTTTTTATTTTCGTTGTATCCTTTTTTTTTTTGAGAAGACAAACGAGCACACAGGCCACCTGATGGTAAGTGGAAACTGTGACCCATAGACATTCGCATTCACAAGACTGCAATACAATCCTAAGACTGCAAATGCGTTGCCAACCCTGAGGACTAAGATGGAAAGCCTCTATGCTAGTCATTTCACCGGCTGTCTTATCACCAAACCGAAACACAACAATGCGAACATTGCTGTTTGGCGGTAGGTTAATGGATATGATGTTCCGTTGCGGATTGAAAACAATTTAGTAATGTTAAGTTTATTAATTGACACATGACAATATTCATACAACAGGCGGGTGATCCGTGATATACCATGTCATAACCTTACTTTACTAGGTTGGTAGGACCTTGTGGGGTTCGTCCAAAATGATGCCACTATATTATCCGTTAAACTGCAGCTGTTGCAGTGTTATGTTTTAGTGCGGTGACTGCAGATGAAATTGCACTAGGCATTCCAAAATTTTCCATAATTTCATCCTCAGGGTTGGCAACGGTACACAATCTTGAGATTAAAAATGTCCATAAGACTTTGGAGACATACCTATACCATCAGCTTGTGTGCTCATTTGCTTTACTCGTGCCATAAAAAAATGTGTAATATTTTTTACTAAAGGTTTAAAGAAAGCAATACTTTCAGTAACAACACTACGTATTTTCAAACTAACTAGTATAGTAAAGATACGATGTTGTTGATCAACAGGATTTGCGTTAAATCAAAATAAAAATTCCAATCGGCTGCGGCTTAAAATCGCTCCACCGCGCTTGGTTTGAGCCGAAAGCGGCATACGTTTTCACAGCAAAAGCTCTTTATCTCCAAAGCCGTCAATAATGATGCTCACGGCCGGAGCCACACTTTCATTAAGTTTCCTAGTACAACGTTGTGAACCGCAACCCTAACTCCAGTGCGACGGAGATAGAACGACGTTTATAAAGTACACTAGAAAGGGATAAAATATAATCGTATGTTCCCTCACTTGATCCTATTTATCATGCGCGCAGACTTATTAAAGCGACCAACACGCGTGTTGTTACTTTAAAGTAAAACTTTTGAGTGGATACGGAAAACTTTGGAGTCGCGCTCCTTCATTCAATTTTATTTGAAGTTAACGTTAATGTATTTTGCTAGGCGGGTAATATTGCAAGGATATAATTGCGTTATACAATAGCAAGCCTGTTTTCTAAGAAAAAAAAAGACATTTACTAACCCATTATTGACAAGCTAAGTTGACTAACAACCCACACGATATTCTATGAAAACCGCCCACTTGTTTTTAGAATAGCGTTTACTTTATTGTCGACTGAAAGCGTTCCTAAATAAACCTACGCAGAAACATATGCTTTGTGTGTTCTGCTCTTTAATCAAGTCCTGCTAACTGAATATCTACTATATAACCATTTACTGAGAAAGTTTAGATTTGTTCCAAACTTTACAAATGTTATAAAGAAAGAAAGAAAAGAAAAATACATTTATTCACTACACCCATAAGACACACAGAAAAAAGTAGAAACAGAAAACAGCAATAAAAAGAGTAGTGAGTGTGTCTTCGTGGCAGTGAATCGGACACTGGCTCAGCATACTCGTAATGCTGAGGTGCTAAACACCTATAGCGCTGATTTTCAGCCAGCTCCGGTTGTGTTATCAATGGCATGTGATGTCGGGTCAGCAAAACGAATTAAATTACACAAAGCCTTTCATCAAATTTGTCTAAAAATATGATTCGTAGATGTTTGCTATAATTATAATTCGAACAAATATTATTGTACTACATACAAAGGAGATTAGCGTAACAATAGCCTACTCGATGCCCTCCGACGTCCGACAGATTGCGATTTCCATTCATATGTAGATGGCAACAAAAAATCCAATAAACAAGACACAGGGCACTTACATCTCCCCTCCCATCATTATTGAAAAGAATGTTAACAGTACAGCCGGCTTATCCTAGGGTCGTTTTACCAAAAGAGTTAGACTAACGAATGGCCACCCCAGCGGAGTCTCTCGTTACGCATGACACTTCAATTCTGGGGTCATATTGAAAAAGGGTATTAATTCTTCTGAAGATCAAGTGAATAAGGGTTTAAGTCTACTACACTCTGGTTATGTATATAACCTTTTTATTACGAGTTAAGTCGACTTATACCCTTTTTTACTATAAGAGATCCCGAGAATTCGGCTTAAATTTAGTCAGGAATTTAAATGCGCCGATAGAGTCGATGTCGCGTTTTCTGATGGGACAATTTAGAACGGAAAGTTTTAACGGTCAAACGACTTAATTCGCTATGATAACGAAGTAATTTTTGGTCTAGTTTAAACCGTAAACATTTTATAGTAATTTTGGAGAGTTAAAATACATTCGATAGATTTTTTTTCAGTTTATGTTGAACTTGACTTTCCAATTCAATTAGCACGAGAAAATAGCCTCTACCAAGGCTTGTAACCGTATAACTACATATTGATTAAAATACAATTCGGTTAATACAAGGTCGCTTTTAACGCTTCATGATATCATGACTGTGGTTTGGTTTTTTACGCACATAACAAAAAACTGTAAACATTGCTGTGACAATTTAAGAAAGTCAAAATGGGTATGTTAGTCTGTAAGGTATTTGTAAAATATGGGCCTCTTAGCCTGAAATAAAGTTATTATATTGTATTCTGTATGTAAAGGTGAAACATCCTCAATCGGCAAACAGGCATGAGACGCTAAGAGGGCCAGAGGGTTCATAGGCCCGAGAGTAAGTCACCTCGAATTTAGTTAAGAAAAGGCGCCCTGGGTAAACTTACTACAAACAGGGATGGTTTCTTGTTATAAGTAAAACAAAAGTGTAGTTCTCCTTAGTATATTTATAAAGTTACACACACACCTGCATTTTACAGACCACTGTAGCAACCTTAGGTCATAGAAAATTATGGTAGCATTATCGACTACAGCAATAGAAAAGTCACTTAACTAGAGCGAAGTATGCACGATGTCATGTACGTGTAAGGTGAAGTTAAGTGGCAAGCAAAGACCCAAAACACATGGAGAGCGAAGAGGAGGGCTACTGCCCCAAGCCCCTCTAGGTCGCAACACGTGGCACGGAGGTCACGCCCATGTGGTTGAGCACGAAGCGCCCTTCACTGTCAATCCGGTGGTTAGGACTGTGCCTAACTTAATAATAAAACCCTGCAACAATAATTGCAGTTGTTAATACAAGAAACTTTGAAAACTAATCTATCAGCCCTAGCCATGAGGTAACAATAAGTACTTACCACAAAGTGGGTTTTATGTAGATATATAGCGTGAGCCTAGTTGAGACCGGCATACGCACGGTGCCTCCATATATATATAACGTGGCACTGGCTGAAAGAAAACGTAGCTTATTAGAATTAGGTTATGAGTAGTGCTTGCCGACATCGACGTGGCCTCTCCCGATACTCACCTTAATCAGGCACGTATATAGCCTGATGACCCTGTTTTACAAGGCAGGAGTCAGCGCTTGGGATTAGGTAGACTGCATTGAGCTATAACAAAACAGTTTACGTGAATCGACAAGTAAAGTAAAAATACACCTTTAACATGGTGGGACGCGAGAATTACTTACGGTTTATTCATATTAATATCGACGTTTGTTGTGCATTTATTCAACAGCACGCAGATATAAATAAGTACTGCCACGATGCATTAAATTGTCATCGTATAATTTGCCTGAAACAAAATGTAAATGGACATAAAAACAAATCCCACTTGGGCACGATGGAAAGAAGCATCGAATAAACACCGCAACTCACCGCTAATTGTCCATTTGTAAAGGATATTAAATTAATATAGCGAAGGTAATGCTGCCTCTTCCTCAAGCCAAATCCGAATCAGAGAGCATAGAGCGAACCTAGATGATGTGGCTAATCTTCTATGTCACTAAGGACGCGAGACTCATTTCACTCTTAAACGCTGGCAACGCTCGTACACTGTCTTAACAATTTAGAAACCAAAACCAATCCAAAACACTCCAAAAGATTATTCTAAAGATATTCCATGAATCCTGAAACAATGTAACTTGACATGCCGAAAAGTATCGAAGGATCCGAGCCTTAGTCCATAGGTCGAAGCGCAGGCGCAGTGAAACGTAACGCACGCTCACGCTTGACCGAATTATTGAAAGGCTCCGTCTCACTCCATTCATAACCAAAGCGAGAGAAAAGGACAACACTAGGTGTATTCGTTCCTCGATTTTGGTGCAGAAGCCCACCAGCGGTAGTATTGCTATATGAAAAAGCTTATAAAAAAAAACGGGTGTTACAAAGGCACCTGAGTTTGAGTTTTCTTAAAAGTTATAGGAGATTGGTATAAGACCAAACTCATAAAACTATATTTTTTTCTATACCAAGGTCATGAAACTTATAATAAAATCTTTATTTTTTTCTTAGACTAGCGGTTCCCGTGCCTACTTCGTTGCAACAACATTATTATTTGGATTAATATATAGCCTTTAACACTTACAAATGACGTGACTTTCTATTGGTAGATAAATAAAAATTCAACGTCACAAACTTTACCTCTTTACTAGTATAGATACAGAATTAAACGAATCAATTATTTAAGCGTTTTTATGCAAACAAGTAATATAGTGTACAAGTTTTCAATGAAATATTATCTACGACTCTTTTTAGTATTTTTCATACTACGGAAATAGCTCTTTGACTGATTGATTAGATAGATAAACTTTTTTATAACACTAAACATTTAAATAACCAACAGCAGAAAAATAAATGCCATTGAACCTAAGGAGCCATTTCAGCTAATTAGCAGTAGACCTCGTAATAAGGAGCCATAGCAAAAACTGGAACCAATTACCGCGGTATTAAATATTCTAGTTTTAACTATTTCCAGACAATAACACACAAAAATAGAATCTGAAAGTAGCAAAGAGAACTATTATAAATCATTTCAAAATCTTAGTATTAGATTAGTCGTTACAATTGTTACGCAAATCATTAAATAAATTGGACGCAGTTCTGCAAACGGGAACCAACCCACAAACATTTTGCAAACTGGAACCAACCTACAGGTATTCAGCATGACAGTTGACATTTGTTTGCTAAATCTTTGTGAGTTGGTTCCCGTTTGCAGAACTGCGTCCAATTGTGAGTTTACTAACGTGTGGCGCTTTGTTGGATAAACTGTTTCTGCGCTACCGTCGCGGATACTGGTGGACCCGTTTATTTGATGCACATACTAGCGCCAAAAATTCCGCTAGTCTACGAACTACGCTTCGCTCGTGTTCAATAAGTTTCGATTAAATCATAAAATCATGTTTAAAAATACCACGGTAATAGGTGCCGATTTTGAGGTATAACATTGTAACCTGATTCTAGTATTTGCCTTACCGTGTACATGCGTACACACAGATATTTGAATTTGGAGCCCTCAGTAAGTAAGTCCGAGTCATATTTGTTATTTATTGAATAAAAAATAGTTATATATCCCCAAATACTGTTTTTTTTGTAAATGGACTGTTTACGAAATATGCCTTATCTTCATTGAGACCGAAGCTGTAATTTCTGTCTACAACTTGGCGTGTTCCAGGAAGAGTAGCTTATCTACAAATTTCAAAATAAATCATATTATTTGGATTACCCGCACGTAGGTATCGAAATCGCTTTGCGATAAATGCTCATCTCGAGGAATGCGAAGTATCCACATATTAGCCGCGCCGTGCCGCTTCCACTCGGCTAGCGCTGGCTAGGTGGATTCATATTGGCGATGCGTTTGTTTTGTTCTCATTTATTTTATCAAGTAAACGTTGGGCACTGAACCGTGCTAACGCAGCAATGCGGGCCGAGTGTGCATCCGCGATAGGTTTGAAGCCGACTAATGAGTTGAGTTCTCGTTTTTAGACTGTTTAGCGAGCGTTTTATAAATAATTAGAGAGGGTTGGGGCTTGAGATGAAAGCGGGTTTAATATTATTTAATAAACTAGCTATAACGTTGCTAAGGGTGAGAGCTGAGCGGTTTTTTTTTTAATAAGGTTAACTCTATGAGTTTGCTGTTTTCTACGTATGCTATATATTTTTCAGAAAACTTAAGGTAAAAGTTTGTTTACTTAGCTCTTTTAATCATCATCTTTGAGAAACAAAGTGTATTGTATACCTACGTGGTAAAGATTGAACTACGCGATTTTAATTTGCAATTTCAGCCAAATGAATGTCCATTTTATTCAGTCAATAACAATGCATTGCCGGCGAATATAAATTACACAATCACGCATCGGCCGCGTGCCATTTCACTAAAAGCGTCGAAAGTGAGAGAGTGATTAATCGTATTTTCATTAGCTCCGCATCAAAATGACATAGTTATGAATCGCCAGTTCAATCAACTCGGTTTCAATAACAATTTTTCATTCTCGACACACTAATTAAGTGCTTTTCATAAATATTCCGTTGAAATTTTGCAACACTATGCTATTTTAAACTCTATATCCTTTAAGTTAGGTTTACATCTTGTTTAGATCGCGGTGGAGCAATAACTGACTTGAAAGCGACATCCTTAGTAACAAGTGTAAAATATTTTCCCCAATCGTTGTACCTGGCGCCCCCTAGGGATATTTCAAGGGTGAATAAGCTTGCATAATGGCAAAGGGTACAATATTTTAAATTTCAATCGCTGCGAGCGGTCCGGCGTGGGGTGGCAGAACAAAGATTTCACTCGGTGACTTTTGTCGATTCTGTAATGACTGCGACTGGAATTAGTTACAGAGAAAGTAATCAGCGGCTGCACTCTACACCCAAATACAAAGCGTAAAAAGCGTCGGGTGCAGACGTCACGTCGCTTTATTTTGGGTGTTATATTTCAAATTGGCAATTACAAAAAATAAGAAAAGTCTCTCGAAATTACAAATTAAATAGCTGCGAGAAACGTAACGCTGCTTTAAACCAAATCTCATGCTTTGAGCATCGTTGAAAAATGTGTAGTGCGCCATTTTATAATATATACAATATAAATTCTGATCTGGGAGCAAAGACAAGATATATAACGCTAACGTTAGCTATTTTCGAGAACTGCCAATGTATGGAATTGACATAAATCGCCGACGCGATAGATGGTTAACTGGTTAAGTCAATCCAATACATTTGGTCACTTGTCGAAAATCGCTAGCGTTAGCGTTATGCATCTTGTAGCCTCTCGATCCCACTGTGCATTTCAATCACCAAACTATTAGACGAGGCCAGGAATTGCGCCACCTTGTCAAAGGATCCCACTTCACACCAGCCACATCAAGCAAGTTACTGCTATTCCTATGGCGTCTTAATTTGTTTCTAATAACTTTAGCATGCTCTATAATCAAGATTATCTGGGAACCTGGGGTCAAAAACAAGTATCATTTGCATATTTTGGCGTAAATTAATCACATCGTCAATCACCAATATTAGTCTTCCTCAGCTTCTTTAAAGTACCTAATCATTGTAAATAATATTCGGCGTGACAAATCTGAGCGTAATGAATATGAATGTTTCGTTCTTTCATTTCCCGGGGCTCCCCTTCAACATCACGTTTTTTTGCCACGAGATTAATTCTCCGAATCGTTATCAACGCCTTGCGATTGCCGGCAAATTTGTAACGGCAGAGTTCACCTTTTCAGTGGAATTGCAAATTTTATGCGGCAGACAGATAAAGTGCCTATAATCATTATTATAAGTCATAAATTTGATTGAAAATCGGTACATTTTCGCAGTCGCTTATCGCGTGGCTGCAGTCGGCTTGAAAAATACCTCTCGCCGAAATCAGTGCTTCGAGCGTAGCTGAGCGACGGCTTTCCGATCGATTTGCGTTTAGTGCCACAATAAAGGTGTTTAATGCCGACATTTGCATACCAAATTACTTAAGTAAACGTGACATAAATTTAACGGTTGTAAATGTTGAGTTTTTCGTTCTGAGTTTTATCGTTGCCAGCACAATTTGGCAAACAGTTGTTAAAAGAAAGCGCGTAGTAAAGTTTGAATAATAAATTAGGATCGCTTTTGGATTATAAATCACGAAGTTGCCCCAATTTAAATTATTATTATACCTTCAAAGAAATACCAACAAAATTTAACATCAACTAACGAGACCTATGTAAACGACTAAATAATACAATATAAAAATGTAGCTTTCATTTTTATTCGGTGCCGCTAACCAGAATTTAAGTTTTTTTTTATCAAGTAAATATACCAAGACTGCGTGCAATGTATCTCTAGAGAGTGAATATTGTAACAGACGAAAATAAATCGCATTTAGCGAAACAAAGCATTCGTAATTCCCTTTCGGAAGATCTCGTTAGAGTCTTAATGAATCTATTGAGAGATCGTGAAGCGCGCCGGACACGAAAGAATGGGGGGGGGGGGGGGTTAAAGTTGCGCTAATAATTTGCGTTACTGTCTGTTTACACTGCAGTTTGGTTGTGTCTAAAACAAAAAAAATAGGTATATGCCTTTTTTGGATTTCGGGCCCACATAACAGAACTAGTTATATTGCTGTATGTCCTGCTTCCAACTCTGCGTTTGTATACCATGTCATGGGACTCTAGCTCGTAAACGAAATAAGTTACAGACATGTTTTCTGATTATGTGACGTTTTATTAAACTTTGCCGGACATTCTTAACTGACATATTTACTGCAAACTAGTTAACCTTGTTAGCCACAACTGTGTGTCTGCTTTGCTTTGCGTAAATAAATTGTTAAGAACGTCGATCACTAATTATCTTTCATTATGCTGTGCTTATTATTTGTACGAGCTTAAAAGCATGTATTGGTAACTGTTTAAAATCATATATTAAATATCAATGAATCTTCTCTAATCTTAAGAGTATGAAATTTGTGTACGCTAACGGATTTTGATATTGACTACACAAGCCTGTAAAATACGGACTCTGACGAACCGGTCTTTTCCCAGCTCATCGGAAATCCCACCAGTGAGTCACCTCCGCAGTGTACGCCGCGAGACCCGCGCTGGGACCCCGACGCCGCTCTGCGAACCATTGAGCCGAGAGAAGCCTAATGCCATTTACTCTCGCGAATTTGCACCTAGACATGACACTGCGAACCTTCTAAATGAATGCTTTTGTATGAGGGTTAAATCATAGAATCTCAAATTTAAAGCACTCTGACGTCAGAACAATAACTCGAAACATGCTTCCTTTAACAAATATAACAGAAATTATGTTGTGAAAAGTTTTTAAGATTCACGCGTAACGGTCGCAGCTTTAAACGTGAGGATTTATTACTTCTTTCTACCTTCCATGTTCTAAGTTAGGCTACATAAAAGCTATTCGTATTGAATAAATGTGCGAAGTTTCAGACTTTGCTAACTTACCATCCTATTAGGTCGGACCTTGAGAATTTACATTGTTGGACTAGTTTATTCTTTTGAAGTTAAAAGATTTCGTACACGTAAGAATATTTCCACTCAGACCGGTCTTGTGCTATTCGCATCATCCGCGTTCCCGCGATCTTTACAAGATCGTCACTCCATCTTGTTGGAAGCTTACCTACAGCTCGTCTCCCGGTCCGCGGACGCCACTCAAGAACCTTCTGACCCCATCGGCCATCACTCCTGCGAGCGATGTGCGGTCTGAGTGTAGAGCCTTGGGGGAGGCCTATGTCCAGCAGTGGACGTCTCTCGGTTAACATGATGATGATGAAGAATATTTAAGTTTGTACTAGAACTATAAAAAAAGACTGGTTACGGTAATAGTCGTTAATATTACTTTAGATTTAAAAGATCAGTTTTCTATTATTGATTACTGCCAGTGACCTACGTCATATTCCTACCATCAAATAACCAGACGTACTTATTCGGTCACATTCCAAACTTCGCAATGCATCACATTTTCACATTCATAATGCGGATAGCTGGAATTTTTTGCATGCATTTGTATTTCCCGCACGCCACGAACCGACAGTCTTCAAAAAAGGGTGGACAGGTATTCGGGTACATGACATGTGTTTACCAAACGATATATTCTGTATAAGACAATTTAAGTTTGGAGCAATATAATGTTTACAAAAAGAAACCTCGTAAAAATTATGCTCTCGGAAACAATGATAAATGAAAATAAAGAAAGAAAGAAAGAATGAAAAACATTTTATTGAACACACCTCCACCAACATAATAACATACTTAACAGAATAAAGCTTAACCTAAAGAATATATTGGTGGAATGTGACACCAATAAGAGTCCCACTCAGCATGTGTTGCAGCACTCGGTGCTACAACGCTGGTTTGTGTCGACGAAAATGTCACTGTCAAATAATATTAATCTAGTTGGGCAATAAACTTTTTTTTTGAGTATAGCCAATGCACTTACAAATAACGTGGCTTTCTATTGGAAAAATAAACCCCTACAAGTCACAAACTTTACCTCAAAAACCAGTAAACCAGTTTTATTGCCAGTCAAATTAACGTTGCACAGTTGCGTTAATGTATGAGAAATACATTCATGCATTGAAAACACTAAAGGATGGTATTTAATCACAAAAACACTAACAAAACAAACAAAAACTATAAATGTTTAATGTTATGTGACGTGGAAGTACTTATTAATAAAAAAAATCAAAATTCAAAATAAAAAACAAAATTATTTATTCATCATTCATTTGTTAATAACAACTATTATCTCTTAGCACTGAAAATAATAATTGGTCGCTTCTAACCAGATTGTGATTGTTGTGCATAAGCTTCTTGATTCCACACATCAACTAAGACGTTAGATAAATTCGCTAAATAAATTTGCTGTTGTTACTATCAATCAGGTAATTCTGTAGCTCTGCCTACCCCACTTTGGGATTACAGGCGTGAAGGTATGTATGTATGTATGTACTATCAGCTTTGGTTGATAACTAATATCTTAACTATTGTCAACTAACAGAAAATTTCTCTGAGTTGGCTCTCACTTTTTTGAGTGTACATAAATATCAAAATATTTATCATATAGGTCAAAAAACAACTCGGTATTGATAAAAGGTAAAGCCCGTAAAACGATCACACCACCCATCCTATGAAGTGTAAATAATGAACAAGATGTGCATGATGACTAAACCAAATATTTAAACTTGATGTTCATAGATTTTTTGCTACCAGATATTTGAGTCAAATTATTTACCGCAAGTCCAAACGCTCAGAGCCCTAACCTTACGTTGTTTTACAAAGCTCTAACCGCTACGGGCAACATCGTAACGATTCTTCTAGAACCCGTCCGCACCGGCAGAAAACATCCACAAAGCACGTTTACAAGCTACAGCTTGCCGAAGTGTTCTTCACCTCCCATGAACTATCAAGCTACATCAAAGCAGAGCGCACCGTAACAATATTTTCTTATGAACACTCAGAGGAATAATCTTATTAGAACGCGAATTATATTTAGGTGGAGAGCAGGCGGTGTCGCGGTGCCTCGGCGTCGACTAATTGCGTTTAGAGAGCAGTGATGCTAATGGACGGTATTAATTAATGCTAGCGTCGAATTTATGCTTAGATGTCTACTATCTATTTCCTAAAGTTGGTAACGTTTGAGCGGAAGTGTTGGTAATGGAAAAGTTTGGATTATCGTGTTTGGACCAAGGGGCACGGCCTGTGTGCCTGCGTATTTGATGTTTTAAAGTTTATACACGAGGCAGCTGAGAATATTATTAGTCTTATACAATATTCGATAAATCGAACAATCCAAGATTTAAAAAATAGGTATACTATACTTAATTAGAATAAGATTATATTGCTCAACACACCCCTTGCTGACGACCGAGGGAGTTATCTTCAACACAAAAGAGTCTAAACTGTTTATCCAGAAATAGCCAAATAAAGCGGGCTAGTTCCTTTTGATATCTAAGAGCTCATAAGAATTTGATAAAGGGATTTTTACTGAATAAAATCACAGAACAACAGTGTGTGTAAGTTTTATATTAAAATAAATCCCAAACTTAAAGTTTACAAAATGGATGACATGTTGACTATTTTTCTTCTCTACCACCAGCCATTGAAAAATCTTCATCAACACTATGGCACAGTCAAAAATTGTAAGTATCCGTCGATTAATATATTTTTATACAAAACTAATGATATATAATGAAAACATTTTGCTTAATGCTTTCTTAGTTGTTTTATTCCAACTAGTTAAATTCCTCTTTGTTTGTCTTTTATGAAACAATGCGGCAAGAATTATTATTTTTCCTGGTGATTTCCATTTTGCCGCAGTGCTGCACCTAAGTGAATTATTTTAAAAGTGCTAGATATAAAATCTAAGAATGAAAATTAAGACATTGTACGTATGAAAATTTATAATTATCTGCATTACATAAAATATAATTATTTCAGAAATAATTCATTTCATTTGGTTGCTACGAACTAATTTGTATTATCCCCGTCAATTTGGGGTCTCCCCTCTCCCGAGCCTGCAAATGCCTTTCTCAGGATTACTCCTTAACTAAGGGTACTCATCCAAATAATGAAAAATACTTTATTGAAGAAGTTTTACGAAAATGGCGGCGTGCCCACTTTATTTAACAAGAGGCATTCAAGTTATGAGTTTTAAAAAGGGTTTCTTAAAAATAACCCAATCAATTATATGTTTTTATATATTTTTTTGTATCTTTACGTTTATACTTCTGTTCGTTATTAAGTGAAAATCTCTCTCTCTCTAATATAAAAAAGTGTTTGAAATTAAACTCATCCGAAATGGCTCGACCGATTTTCGTGAAATTTTGTGTGCATATCGGTTAGGTCTGCGAATCAGACATCTATTTTTCATCCCCTAAATGTTAAGGATACACCCTATTTTTATTTTATTTTTTAGGCTAAGAATAACATACATGGCAAAACAACGTTTGCTGGGTCACCTATTATATAAATATTAATATTAAGTGGGCATTGTAATGTAATTATATATTTTTAAACGTATTTAATGTCACAATTGCACGCTAATAGTATGCTACGCTAATTTAAAACTAAAAAAAATAGAAAACTTGCAAACCGTGGATTTCTATCATTATTCCCACTTCATACTAAACTCCCTAGTTCTACTCACGAGAATTTAATATCAGTTCAAATTAGCAATATAATAAAGTGTGACGTCAGTTGCAGGAAACGCAATCACGTCAGTTATGGGTTCCGTAATTAAATATTAAGCTCGGTGTGACGTCACAGCTTACGCCATTGATTTAGTTGGCAATATCGCAGTTACCTCGCGATACAATTTGACGGTTCCAATAAAATAACTTTATTAATGTCCCTGTGTAATTTAGGAGGAGCGATCGGAGAGGGTTTGCTTTCTAATGGGTTTGGAGGAGCAGATGTACTAGTAAGTACCGACTACAAAGACGGAGGTAGAAATGCTCTAAAAGTGGGTTTTTAGACGGCTGTGCTTAGAGTGAAAAGGTTTTGTTTTTTCATTTGGCGTTTTGTGTTAATGCATCTTTTGGGAAAACTCTGTAAGTGCAGTCGACACATAAATAATTGTATCGCTAGGTACATGTATAGGTACAATAAATAGGATTAAACAAAAATACAAGTTTTTTTATTGAAAAATGACAGGCTTTTACTTTTGATTTATATTTTATACTCAATACACTTAAATATGTCATCTGTGAAAATATCAACTAAGCTAAGAAGCTATCACGGTTCACGAGATACAGCTTGGTGACAGACAGACAGATAGAAGGACAGACAAACAGACGGACAGCGGAGTCTTAAAAATAGAGTCCCGTTTTTACCCTTTGGGTACGGAACCCTAGTAAGTAAGCATTTCAGCCTAAAAAGAAGAAGAAGAAGAGGTTAGTTTAGTCTTAACCAATAACTTATATATTTATAGAGAGAGTTATACAAACAATCAGGCTTTATTACCGACACTATTCAGTTTTAGTTTTCACGGTTTTTCCTGAGTTTAAGATATTATATCCTATTGAGAGATAAAACGATCACTATCAATAACGTTTTCGATCTGTATCTGAGATTAAGGCATGTTTTTTGACAGGTTGTGATTTGCGTATGCGCTGATTCCTACTAATGAAGTAAAAAGAGAACTAGGTACTATTATAGTACCTAGTTCTCTCTAGTATAATACTAGATCACATTTTTTAAATTTTAAGTATTCTGCTTCAACGTTCGGTCAAAAACCCTTTATTAAAAATGCAATAAGTACTTTATAAACATACGCACAAACAAAATAATACTATATTTTTTACTTTTCACTTTCTTACTCTTATAATATCTCACTTTTATAATAATGACACATAATACAAGATTATTTGTATAATGATGTACGTTAAACACATGCTAAGACTTGACTGAGGTGTTCACCTAAGTCAAGTTTAGCAGCTCGTAGCTCTTTTGTTAGAGTTAAGACAACGGGTACGTGTAATTGGATGCCTTCATTATAATTTTAATGAATGTTCTTAGCAATTTCAGAACATTTGAGTCGGATTAAACACGTACGTGGTCTAATGATTTCATTAATTTACTTTATTTAGACAATGTAATAATGTTATTTTATTATTCTCCCCACATTACGCCACGACGCCACCCGACTATTAAGGGCACTATATAGACATAGTTTATCTGTAGTCCAAAGTCCGTCAGGCCGTATGTCATTGCAAAATATTTATTTTTATTTTTATTTGTTTAAGAATTACTAACAGAAGTATCGTAACAACAAATGTGACGTTACGCTAGTGATGAACAGAATGCTTATCTAATTATAAATAAACACAGCTAACTCGAGGTGTAATTGAAGACTACAGTCAATTAGTAATAGTATTTAAAAAAAAATGCTGTGTAGTTTGTGTGTAAGCGTGAATTATGTTATCAACTACGGGATGTTCCACTCTGGCTCTGAACTATTAGACTGATTTTAATAAATTGAATGTTATATGATTTATTTAGAATGCGTGTCATAGGCTACATAAAATATAATTTTGTTTATGGGTGGGTCATTCGTATTTTTCAAGCTTAAAATTGATATTCTGCTAAAAAAAATGCGGCTCATTTTCTCAGTAGTTAGTGTGCGCCTTGTACTACATACTCGTATTATGGACAACGTGTAAAACAGCCTTTATGTGACCGATTTACAAATAGACAGAATAGCAGTAATACGAAGTTAGTGATATATTACATATTACAATAAACGAGCTTTTTTGATACCGACAATCTAAAGTCAATCCTGCAAGTGCAATAAATGCAACGTAAGCGGAGCACATAACCCATAGAGTATTTCCACCCCATTGACCTTCCTAACAATTTGCAGTTTCTTAAGAATATTTGAGTTTCTGCAAGAAGAAGAGGTTACCTAACAAATATCTATGGGTAATGCAGGTAATTGGTGCAGTCATGTATACTTGAAAAGGTACGCGTTTAGACATCATATTTTTTATGGTGTATGCTATGTTTTGAATGCGTTATGTACGTCACTAAGATACGCACTTTGATTGCTGAGCCACTACACATTATGCAGTTGCTTCGTCATCATCATCATCATCAGCCTATATTAGTCCACTGCTGGACTTAGGCCTCTCCTATTGCACGCCAACGAGCACAATTCGTGGGCACTCATCTAGCTCTTGCCAGCCACCTTGCAAAGATCGTCGCTCCACTTAGTTTGAGGGCGTCCTACACTACATTTGCCGAATCGCGGTCTCCACTCCAGAATACGATAACTCCAGCGATTATCGGTTCTACGGCACAAATGACCGGCCTACTGCCACTTCAAGCTGCTAATTCGATGGGCTAACGTCGATAACATTACTTCTCTGTCGGATCACCTCATTCCGAATCCGATCTTTCAGAGAAACTCCCCACATAGCCCTATCATAATTCCCATATTACCAGTGATCACTCCAAGTATTGTTTGTAAAAATATTAATTGAAAATGTGAAAATAAAACAAAATAGCAACATAATTCTGGTTATTGTAAATTTTAAAAGGATTTTTGAACCTTCACTCATAATCATCTTTTTTTTTTCCCCATTGTGTATTTCAGAATGACTGCCCCATTTACTATTGTTAAAGTAAACGATGAGAATTTGTTCCAAATTTTCGGGCGTTTATTTTCTCCGTCTCGAATGATGAATGCATTTCAAGTGGCTAAAAGACAATCAATTTCTGTGGAAGTGGTAGGGGGCAAGTTAAAAAAATACACACTTACAAACAATGCTGGGGGCGATCACTAGTATATGGGAAAAGCATCGATAATTGAGTTTATCGATGTAGGCAATCCCTAGCTGTCATTTAATTTTGCCCCGTATATTCCTAGGTCTGGTAATAAATAACCAATGAAAACGTCAACGACATAAGGCAATAACATTAATTTAATTTCTATCACCATATTCAACATGTTGGTCAGCCAGTGCCAACTTTTATCAAGTTTCAAATGTTGGCAGTCGTTCATGTTACTAGTCATGACCATGCTGTCCGTTATATCCTTTATTGAGCCTAATTAACCTTGTTATTCAAACGTAATAAAATCAATTAGCGGTATTGCACGGCGTGTTCCACTTTACATGGAACTCCCATAGGAGTCAGTAGTATTCGCAACTAATGCGTAATTATATGCCGCTTGCACGACCATTTGCTGTATATTGCGACCTAGTACTAAAAGGTCGTAAACAGGCTATCCGTTCAATGTACATACGGTATTTGTTACATGTAGCATTTATAAACCGGATGACACAAGTATCCGTAATTATGCGAACGCTTTTGCAGAAAATCTGTTTTGCGTTTATGTTAATATTATGATAATGTTTTGATGTTTGGAATTAATTTGTTGTGCCATATATTGTCTGAGGACCTCCTCACATTATGAATTTAAATGAATTTTATGCTTTCAATTAACTAAGTCGCCACTGTATTATTTTATGTAAGAACCTACTTTGCCGCAACCGCGCAATGTTAACTTGACGATGCGTTTAGTCTCTGGTAGTGACCCTGCCTGCGAAGCTAGCGCTCTTGGGTTCAATTACCGGTATGGGCCAATATTTGTGCGATGAGCGCAAGTATTTGTTCCTGAGTCTAGGATGTTTTGTATGTAGGTACATATTCAAATATGTATTTCCCTATGTAAGTATGTATCGTTGTCCACTCCTTCAATTCACCTTTAGGTTTTCCGTTTGTATTTCATGGTTATTTAACTAATGTAAAAAAAGTATTCCTTGTTTTTGTCCGGAAGGTGTCGCATTCCGTTAGTTATAAGTTGGTACGAGTTTGTTCTAATTTCTTGTCGTGTAACTATTTTTATGTTGCAAACTTATAACTATTAAATTAAATTAATAATAATCGTCATCCATCATAATTGTTAGGTCATCTGTCTATCATTCAGGCGGTCGTCTCAGGGTGCGCTTGCCAGGTCATGGTCTCCACTCAAAAACCTTTCTGCCCCAACGGCAGAACGGCGGTTCTTCAAGCTATATGTCCTGACCATTGCCACTTCAGCCAACTAATGCGCTGCGCTATGGAGATGGCCGCTTAGATCTTCTAGAGTAGAACTTATTTGATACAAACATCCGGTTTAATGACGACCTAGAGGTCAGAGCTGATATCTCATAAACAAGACCGATTTTCATAAAACCTTGCTTAGAACGAGTCGATCCATACGTTTGGGAGCTAAAAATGCCTCAGACAGATATATACACAGATAACACCCCTCTTTATGCCCGTTCATTACGAACAAGGTTTACTCCACAAACACGACACTTGTACAACTCTTCAGCCTAATTACATAAACAAGTAACTATGATACCGATATCGCGATATTTACCAAATCGCATCGCACACGCATTCATGACGTTTCATGACAAATGGAAATATAAATGACGCGTCAAACGTAACCATTTTCGTGTCCGATGGCTATCAGAAAAT
This sequence comes from Acleris emargana, assembly GCA_927399475.2. Classification (NCBI taxonomy): domain Eukaryota; kingdom Metazoa; phylum Arthropoda; class Insecta; order Lepidoptera; family Tortricidae; genus Acleris; species Acleris emargana. The sequence goes on from OV656849.1 coordinate 9,379,196, forward strand.
TGCTCACTTTTTGCGACGGCGCGACGTGGAAGCGCCCTCTCTCGTGCCTGTAATGGAACTAGTTCATACCGGAGAATTGTTATAGTAAACATATGGCGTATGGATTAAGCAATAATAGACTCTTGGTCAACCGCATAAGCGGTTTCCACGCGAGCCATATTTTTTGTGTTCTGCTTTACCTTGCTACAAACATGCAATATCAATTGGTATAGTATTTTAAATGCAGTTACATCGATCAATATTTACAATTAGGTATTTGAGTACAGCTACATGCGCAGACTTTGGGTGATTTCAAAGGCGTTTCTGGGCGCTCTTTTTTCAATCATCTTCATCAACAAATCTAAGCTCAGTTTATTGGCAAACTATACAGTGTTGTAGCAAAAAGTTTCTACCACCGTAATAAAATTAGTTAAAACAAAGAAAATCACGCTTATAATTTGCTACATTGTTTGAAACAAATTATAAGCCAGATAAAAGTAGTTATTATAATTTTAGCTCGCAACTATACTAACTATTGGTAGGTATGTAACAAAAAAAGAAACAAGTTTAAAATATCACTATTCGTGATTTAATCAGCTCTAACATGATAATTTGGACAAGGACTCTATTGCATTTTTTGTCATATTGCACATTGTGCCCTTTTTCTATCAAACGTGTGATAATATGTGACGGTATTTATTTTATAACATGCCACTTAAGATATTTCGCTTTGCAGCAACAGTGCAGTTTGACCAATGAATTACAGAAGCATTATTTATTAAATAGAAAAATGTATATATAAAAAAAACCTAGTGTTTTCTATAGATTCAAAAATCTGTCCTAATTCCTATAACCGCAATTTAATGTCCATAAAATTTATTTATATTTAATATAGTTAGGTACTTACTAAAAATCGATCATCATAATTACCGATAGCATGAATGTACTTAATCGTAAATACATTTTCAGCTGACAAAAGCCGAAACAATGGAACAATAAACAAGCGAACTAGGGCAATTGTAAATCATTAGGCGGTGTTTATGCAATTTATACCGCGTGAACAACGTTATCAACCGTTTACTCGAAACTCACGATAAATAACACTAAGCTGATTAACATAAAACGTAGCCGACATCCGCCGATTTACCCTAAAATCTGTTAACAAATGGAGGCTCTGCATAATTAAATGACTCCACAAACTCCGCCACATGCATCGGCACAAAATTGCACAAAATTACAAAAAAATCGGTTATTGACAGATCTAACAGTTTAGTTTTCGAATGAAAATCATTTTAATATTCGAATGTCGATGCTGTTCACACCATGGTAATTGCGATAATGGTATATATATACAATGGAATCGTGCTCTGGATAGCTCATTCCCATTGGCTAGATTGATGGCCAGACTAGTCTAGCCAACGAGATTTTTGGCCATGATGGCCAGATCAGCTCTAGGTAGGTTTACGTTATGTTAGGTTTGCAGGAGGCCCGAAGGGCTAAACCATCCAGAAATAGGAGCTCCGCGTTAGCGTAGCTCCGTCAACACTGTCTAAGATAAAAAATACTAAACTGTTACGAGTATTACTTCCATTGTACTTTTTTGTATGTATCTTCCAGCTAAATAAATCTAGCCAACGGGAAAAAACCGTTGGCCAGATTAGTCTGGCCATCAATCTAGCCAATAGGAAAGACTTCTCCCCATACCCATACCTAATTCTACTGGGTAAAACCATATCACTTTTGACATGTTATCGTATTGCTAACGTTAAGACTGCTTTTAAGTACTTGACAGTAATGGCGGCGGGTTAAAAAATAGCGATGACGTCAAAAGCAATCGTTTTACCCAATAAAAAGAGGTCCTACAATAAAGTCCAGTATACAGCGTGGAAAAAAGGCTAGCCGTGGATGAGAAAGTAATGATCTTAAATATTAAGCGCAACTAATTATTCTTTAAGAAAACAATTATTTAGAAATAAAAACTGTATCCATTATCATCGAGAAAATGTTTTGTGAATAATAACTATCTTGCCCGATCCCAATAGGGTTTTAATTAAACACATTTTGCATATGGGAACGAGGATTAGAGGGTCATTATTTGGGCGTTTCAACCGCCTCACTTTCGTGGTCACATTTTTGTAGAAGTGACTTCAGATTTTGATTTTGTTTCTGGTTAGGTAACTAAGTTTACCGGACATCTATCAAATATCCAAAAACGCTATCAAAATATACGCCCAATTCTTCAAAAACATGTCCACGAAAGTGAGGCGGTTGAAACGCTCGAATAATGACCCTAGAGATGTACAAGATTCCAACTTAAGCATTACCTAAGTATTATACTGATGAGAAACAAAATCCTATTCAGTTTCTGGTTTTTTTTTGTTTACCGAAGTTTCCTGTTTTAACTCTATTATATTGAATAACGTGGTTAAGCTTAGCGAAGTAAATAATTCTAATAGGTCAAAACTTGACCGAAACTGAAACACCCTAAGTTCGTTAGGGAATTGGACGTCGCCAGCTATTCCAGGCACAATTGCGTTGCGTCAGATTCCCTTTGCGTTTGCTCCCGTCGGTCTTTACGTAGTGATGGGCGGCTAAAGGATTGCTTATTTCGTTGTTGTTACTTTATCGCTGATATGCTTATGATGGAACAATTGAGCTATTGTTATTATTATTAACTAGTTTCTGCCCGCGACTTCGTCCGCAAAGATTTCGATAATCGTTATTCCCACGGAAACTTTTAAATTTTCTGGAATAAAAGGTAGCCTATGTGTTAATCCATGGTATAAGCCATCTTCATTCCAAATTTCATCCAATTCTGTCTTGCCGTTGCAACATAAAATAAGTAATAAAGTAACACACACAAACACACACACACACACACACACACACACACACACACACACACACACACACACACACACACACACACACACACACACACACACACACACACATACACGCACAACCACGCACACACATTTCGCAGTGATAATATTAATTGGATTGAGTACAATAGATTAGAACTAGTATTCATATTTGGAATGAATACTTTCCGAGAATGGGAAAACTGAAATGCTGTTCAAAGATTTGGTAAGTACTAGTAAATTTTAACCAGCTTTTATTTAATTATAATCTAATCTAATATCAGTTGAAATCTTGCTGATTCAGTAACAATGGAATGGCCAGCAATTTACAATACATACTTGTTGGCCAAACAACTGATCTAATGGACGAATCGAAAGTTGGTCCACTGTAACAGTAGTAACCCACCGTATCGGTCTAGAAAGTACAGTGGGCAACAAAAGCTTGTATTCTAAATTCACTTTAATTATAAAAATATTTTGCAAACACTATAGTTATTATCGAAACCGCCACTGCACTATCCCGCAATTAGACCCCGGTGGTTGTTTCTCCCAGCACTTTCTGCTGTTAGCAATTCTAGTTTCAATCCGACGACGCAGCGCATTCTCTTTGGAGCTCCTTGTTGGGGCAGACCGCCGATGTTACCCGTTGTTAGCGATTCACTTGTAATTAGTAATATTCATTGAATACAATGCTTCCCTATTTTTATTATTGGGAATCAAGACGTATCTGTATAAAACACGCACTTATTGAAGTAACAAATACTATTTAAGAGCACTTTCTATTCAAAAGAATAGCCTTTTTTCTAAGGATCTAATTTGAAACATTTCATGATTGAAGGTGTTAATTATGTTATTTAAAATACTTACCTACATTAGGTACATACATACACATACCTTCACGCCTGTAATCCCAGAGTAAATAATACTAATAGTATAGTTTAATACTTTTTCAAATAAAATTAACCTCGTCTAGTTACTGTGCAAAATTGGCGGGGCTATTAAGAAAAACCGGGCAAGAGCATGTCGAACCATGCTGTTTAGGGTTCTGAAGCCATTGCTACAAAGGAATTAGGATTATCTATTGTTTGCCCGAATTTCATATGCTATAATTTTCACTTGCCCGAATTTCTTTTGCACGAATTTTATATACCCGAATGTTACATTTCCCAGAAAAGTTATCTCACATACTCTTGTTTTCCCGAAAGTTAGATGCCATAATGATACTGATGCCATACGTAATGTTTTCCATATTATTAAGTGCAATAATTTTATTTAATAGAATATTTAAACGCCATACTGAGAAGTTTATTTCCGAATCCATCCTGGGCTATGCATTTGCTGTATTAAACTACATTTGCTGTATTAAATTACTTACTCTACACTATATATAACTATATTTGTGTTCATTCACGACTGATATGGACATAAATGATCGAAACTAATGTCGACGGAGCTCCGCTGGGCGGAGCTCCTATTCCGCGTAGTTTAGGCGCTTCGCGCCTTGTTGCAACTCTAACCTAACCTATGTAGGTAAAACCATTCACCATTTACACGGATGGCAAATGACATTATGGCATGTGACAAATATGGATTAAAATGATTATGAAAAATTAAATTATTGATATTAATATTATGGGAAACAAAGATTCTGTTATTTGACTACTATGATAAATAATCAGTATATCATATGAAATAATATTATGGCAGGTGAAATTCGGGCATATGAAATTCTGGGAAGTAAAGGTGTACCAGGAATTAGACCTCGCGAAAAACTTTACTTTGCCGTTGGAAAACTGGTATCCCCATACATCGACATAAATAGGTCGCGGTCGGATTACCAACACCGCAAATAAGTTTTCGGTAGGTATAAACATTTAAACCGTTTGTAACTCAAGAACCACTGAAGTGTACTAAGTAGTGATAGTTTTCCTATTAAATTCATTATATTATGAGCTTGCATTTAAGATACTTAGAATAGAATAGAATAGAATAGAATATTTCTTTATTTTCACAAATCACATAGTTACAAATAAAGCAGTATCCGGTGGATTTCAAACTAGGCTGAGCCTGTACCTTGAAACCCATGGAGTCGGTTGACTTTACACAGAGAAATCACAATCTCAAAATAATTCACACGGACATTTAAAGTAACATAAAACAAAGTAATTAATACAATTTTATCAAATTATTATTTAAGAATTTATATAGTTTCAGGTTTTATTAACACTGGTTTACTGTGTGTGTGTGTGTGTGTGTGTGTGTGTGTGTGTGTGTGTGTGTGTGTGTGTGTGTGAGAGAGCTAGAAGAAATACCACTTATGTACTTGTATGAGAAGCCCCTACTAAGTACAGACGCTCCGAATATCCTCCGTTTCAGTATATGAAAGTTCGGCAAACCACCTTTTTACAGATTCCTTGACTTTGTGCGTAGTGCATTTCTTAAGATCGCAGGCTTTGCAGACAACATTGTAGATAAACGGGTGAACGAAGAATGCAAAACGTTTGGCATAGACTGATCTAACCGACGGAACTGGTACCCTGTATACTCGTCTACTCACAATGCAATCTTTTAGGGGTGACTTGGCAATATCTCTGTGAACTCTTACAACCTGTGAATTATCAACAGGTTTTTACAGTTGTAGGTAATTCTGTAGCTCTGCCTACCCTACTCTGGGAATACAGGCGTGAAGGTATGTATGTAGGCATGTATTTAAGATATTTTTTAGATTTTTAGCTTTTGTTGGCTGTAGGGGGGGGGGGGGGGGGAACACTTGACTCGAACAAAAATTTGCGCTTTAAAGATTAATATTTCCTAAACGGATACCCTTATCAAAAAAAATGTATTCACAATCCCGCAATATTTTGAAAGACTTATCCAATGACAAACCAAACCAAGACGAGAAAAAATATACATCCCCACGGTTACGTGTAGGGAGTTACAAAAAAAAAAAAGATTTTATTTTACCACTTTCTTGGCGTGACTAATATGTATATTTATGCCAAATTACAGCTTTCTAGTACTAAACGTCTCTGAGCTAGGCTGCGGACGGACGGACGGACAGACGGACGGACATGGCGAAACTATAAGGGTTCCTAGTTTGACTACGGAACCCTACCAATTTTAATGCAAATGAAGAACTGAGCACCTTTTAATTATTGGTAAAACTATATAGAAGACATACAAAATGTAACAAAACATGCAATAATTTATCCTGTAAGTTTTTAACCTTAATATTTATATACTGATGTAGCGTGCCACAAGTCGCCATGGGCGGTGGTAGCGACAGAGCGATTTCCCTACTATGCAATTATTTCCTTCGCCCGCCAGTCACCGCCACCGCAGTCGCTGCCGCGCCAAGTCCTGGCCAGACCGTTGAGGCAAACAACAAACATAAAATACCATTAATTACCTTTTATTGGTTTAGTTTACGCCCAAAAATATTAACGCTATGCAACCAAATAACGATTTTCCCTTATTTACAAGACCGAACTAATCATTAAAACGAACAGATACGTTCCAATTAAAAAAATCCCCTCACCCAGCTCAAACCAGGGTTAAATTGCAATTGGATCGTTGCTGGTTCGATTCCCGCAAAATGGTTCCATTAGGGCAGTACCAATTAGAGGCAAGTTATTACCAGTATTCATTAGAGATAAATTTGAATGTAATTGATACAGCACTGGTGCGGGAGAAAATGATTACGTGAGTTTCCGATGCATCGTTTTCCTCAGCGGTGGTGCGTGAAATTTTCACAATTTTAGGTATTTTTAGAACAATTTTTTTTTGCTACCTTTAGTTGTGTATACCTGTCACATTCTATGGGTATTGTAGGAAATTCCTACTTTGGCGCATTAGGAAGCGACGGAAAGTGTTAACGGAACATTAGTTAAGTTGTGTTTATGAACGTTTATGCAACAGGGGGACAGTGTCTGAAAATCCTACAAGTAGCGATAACTTACCTATATTAGTTAAAAAGTATTTGTCCAATTGTATTAATAAATGTATCGGACAAATACTCTGTAGCTAATTTATGATTTCATTTTGATATTTATCGTCTCAGATCGGCGAGACCAGTGACTAACCGATAGCCTAAGACATTGTTTTCATGGTCGTTAACTAGGTAAGTATTAGAGTTGTGTTACAACTGGGCTTCTATTTCAGGCTTATACCATGTTATAGTCGATCTTATTTACTTGAAATTAAACAACGCCGTATCGTAAACAAAATATATGGTTTCCAAGTGTGTATGGATGTGCTCTTATTTTATTTATAAATTCTATAAGAATTATTTAAAAACAGCTTAACGTGTTCCAAACCGCCACTGAATCGGCATTTAAAAGTGTTGTTAGTTTTACATGTCGACACAATTATTAAGTCCTTAGTTAACATTTAAAGGTATGCCTTAGCACAACAACTTTATTCCACGAACATGGTACTAACATTCCATTCCTTTGCCATAGTAACGTCAACAACCAAGACATTTAAATTACCAAGACACATTGAATTGCAAATGTAGGGAAGTAAAACGTTGTTTGGCGGTTTTCTGTTTTCCTATTATAAGTTGGCAGTTGCATGTAATTGCTTAATTCCACTGCGGCGATGCGAAGTTCGTCGGTGGCCTGCAGGAAACCTTACCATTATCTACCACGGGAGCTGAGATGTTTCTTGACGTCATTGCATGGAATTTAGTCAGGAATTTTAGCAATTTGAAAACGGAAAATTGAATTTGGTTGCTTGCGTTCCTTGTTGGGTTTAGGTTCTTAATGTTTTAGTCAGTTGTTGAACTAAGCGTTATCTTTAATTACTTTTTGTTTGAATTTCGAATAGGTTGTATCAGCCGCGGTTACGAAAGGAGTGACGGCAGCGATGCCATCTTTGGTGTTTAAAGGATTGTTCATCAAAGCTATTTTTCAAAATTCGTTTAAGTGTCGTTAATATCGTAGTAGTTTTTTTTAAGGAACGGAGGAGGCTATGAGGCCCTCGCGTCATATTGACATGAGTAAGAGACCTGAGAGTCGTTTGCAATCACGCTTTTCATGGCCCTTGCAACCCTTACGTCTTTAGGACGGAGGTAGAATGTCTCCTCACTAGTTATTTCACAGACTGTCATAAATACTGAGAGGCAAAGGTTCAAACATTGTTACTTCGCAGCAGGTTATTAGTGCACACGTAACATGTAATACAACATGGGGTAGCCATGCCCACGAATGCGTACTCCCAGAATTAGTTTTCCGCTACTCGCCGTATTTTTTCCATGTTGGGGGTCGAATTTCCAAAAATCTTGGTGCACTTTGTCCTCTATTTTTTTTTAAAATAAATCTTCATGTTATAAAACTTTTACCCGACTGTGTGAGTGACTGACACCGCACAGCCTTAAGAAATACGGCGAGTAGCGGGAAACTAATTCTACGATTACGAATTCGTGAGCAGCCTGTAGCTTATAAAAGATATAAAAATAATAATAAAAAATATCGCCGTTCCCGGTCTAAGAACTGCACGCAAAGCTTGCGCCAAGTTCCCAGAGCCGACACGACCCGCGTCTGATCTATATTATTATTGTTTTCACCTAGGTTTCTACACCTTCGTAACCTACTTTTATAATAAGTAGTCGAACTCACGCGTTATGTTTTACTGTTTTTTAGACATCTTGCTGAGCCTAACGAAGGGATCCTTATCCTGGTTTCCTTACTTAATGGCTAAATAACAATTGCGAAAGTGCGTTTCTTTCATTTTTACGGCTCAATGCCTCATCCAATCGAAAAGGAATTAACTACAAAGATAGTTTATAATTACCAACATTTGAAATAAAGAAAGAAACACATTTTTTGAATTTATAATCTAAGGTTTTCAAAGAAAATAGCCATAAACATCTTCTACGCAAACGGAGTCGCGGGCAAAAGCTAGTTTAAGAAGAGTTATTAATTTGGACTTGTTCATTTATTATGTGACACACGATTATTATGTGTGATACTAAATTTTAAAGAGTTGTAAGTAGCTACTGCAAATTCAGTTAAACACCGTGAATAAACATCTATCTATCTATCTATTTATTTAAAATAAAATTCGTATTTATAACTTAACTATTTGTATCTATAATTTAACTATCATTACATCACTAACCTATTTTATTTTAGGCAATAGGGAATATGCATGTTTTTTTTTTACAGCTTCAATTGAAGCTGATTCATGTAACAAACAGATCACAAAAATCATTTTTTGAATAACTATAAAAATAACCAAGATATAAGCCAACAAAGATTTGTTCCTATCTCTTTCTAGAAAAACGGAATTTTACATGGAGTTTATATGGCCGCAGTGCACAATGACGTCACGGTGCACATCGGATCTCTCTGTCTAATTAAAAGTTTGAAATGCTTATAACTTCCGTATTTCTTGACCGATTTTAATTTTAATTTCCGTTTTGGTGACCTTTTTTACGGTATTTTCATATTTTGATGAGAAATGCGATTTTTAAAATCCATGCATATTCCCTATTGGTCATTTACTTATGTTTAAATCTATTCATTCTGTATTTCTATGGAAAAATGAAAATAGTTCCGCTTAAAATAATTTAACAAAATTCTACCGGAAACAGATTGTATGGAGCAAAGTACCTAAATACTTATATATCATTCTTCTTTAAACTAAGGCATATTATAAAATACATTATTAATGGTTCAAAGATTTATTTTTAAGTTCCCTCACGAACTCTGGATAAACTTCTCACAAACACCTTCCAAAAGCTATACGTATTATAAGTACTTATTCCAAATAATATTCATAAAATGCTTATTGTCTGTGGTGGATCAATAATTAAAGTCTACGACGCTTCAAAACGAGTGGTAACCTAACCTCATGTCGGTAATTCCTTTGGAAAGCATTTACCGTAAATTATTGGCTTCAGCCGCGGTTGAAAACGGTAGAAAAACTTTTACTCAAAGGTAGTGTTTAGTCAAATAACTGTGGGGGAAATAACGAATTAGACGAACATCAATATCTAACAAGCTGCTACCCTCGTTTTTGGCGAGGGTGTATTTTGTATCGGTTTTAATAAGTTGGGTGTTTCTTTCAGTTTTTTCTAGTTTTGGGCAGCACACGCATTTAAAAATATTTACCAACACATGTTTAAAATAGTAATTGGGATAATATTGATGATACCATAGATAAACTACGCATACCTATGTAGGTACACTCAGCGTCATATAGGTACCTACATATAAAGTTTACATACTTACAATACAAAGTGCTGAAATAGTTCGTTACACCATACAATTAATATGTCGTATCGAACTATTTAAGCACTTTGAATGACGTTATAATATATGACGCTGACTGTACAGATGTCTATTCATTAATAGGTGGCGTAAAAAAAAGTATAAACCGTACTAGTAAAAGTGTAAGTAATTAAATTTCAAACATTATAAAACCTTTTTGGTGAATATAGACTGGTTTTAATCTCTAATCCAATATTCATTTGCCATTTAAACCGCTGCAGCTGGCTGTGAATGACGCTATGCGCAAAACAACTAATACTCAATATCTTATATCCGCGCCATCTAGTGGAGGGTAGTTGAAGTTGTTGGTTTTGGCGCTGTCCGCTTCAGTTGAAGTTGAGCGTAAGTGGCGCCATCCTGCATTTTGTATGCGAACTACGAAGGAGAACCTGTACTTGGTTGACGTAGATGGCGCTGATTTCAAAATTGTTTGTCTTACTACAATGATATCATAAAAGACAGAATTCGAAGAAAAACGAAATAGAAAATATACCGAATTAGCTATTTCCTTTTGTAGGTAACATAATTATTTAGATAAATACTGTAAGGACAAGACATTTTTACGCATCATGAAAGCTGAAATTACGAGTAGTTCATAGGAAAATCGTTGTAAATAAAATATTGTGTATATGTATATTCTTATTTACTATTTCTTATTGCTCACTTGTCTATCGCATTAGGTAACAGTCTTTAATGATAGATTAAAGTTATTTAATTAATAAATAAATGCATGTATATAAATACCTAATATTAATCTATAAATATTTTAATGACGCGGCGGTCTTTACTGTCATCTTAATAATAGAAATCAAAATGAAAACAATACTTTAAAAATACGCAGTCAAGATAATAAAATAGACACTTGTATTTCAATTGTAAAAATAAATTTTGAATGCGTAAAAAAGAGAAATTGATGAATGATTTTGTAATTAGTGGACGTTCGGTGCGTTAAAAAAACACAAAATGAGTATTTGATTTCATATATCTAATAATTGAATTTAAAAACATTTTAATAGTTCATTTGGTTATTTGGTAGGGTCAAATAGTACATAAGTAGCCTTTTATAAACTTGCAACTATTTAAATTACCTACTGATGTTTTTTTGTACGAAGAGTGTCCACGATTTAATTTAAAAAAGTCTTCTAATAATCTAAAAACCCAGTACGGTCGGCCTTATAAGTAGCTGTACACTTTAATTTAATGCTTTTTCAAATTTAACGTTTGAACTGCTTGGCGCATCTATAAATGGCGTTAAAGCGACAAGGTACCAAAGTGTGCAGGTACTTAAAAGGCCCGCTGCCACCTACTTATAGGTATTTTGAACAACATGACTTTCCATCAGTCGTCAATCGTTGACACGTTTGCTTGTAAATATATTAATCTCTTTTCCTTGATTGATTGTCATATTATATTTAAAGCGCACTACATTAATAAAAAGCTCTATAGCTTTAAAGAACAACAAGTAGTAGTAGTAAGTTTGGAGGTGGGAGGACCTTGTGCAGGGTCCGTCCGGGTTGGTACCACCATCTTATCCATTAACCTACCGCCAAGCAGCAGTGTTCGCATTGTTGTGTTCCGGTTTGGGGATAAGACAGCCGGTGAAATGACTAGCATAGAGGCATTCCATCTTCGGCCTCAGGGTTGGCAACGCATTTGCAGTCTTAGGATTGCGGTCTTGTGAATGCGAATGTCTATGGGTCACAGTTTCCACTTACCATCAGGTGGCCTGTGTGCTCGTTTGCCTTCCTATGATATAAAAAAAAAAAAAAAAAAAAAAAGTAAGAATAGTAAAAGCACAATAAAACCAAGCAAACAACGGACAGTGTGAAACAACGTAAATTTACATGTTGTGTTGTATGTCCCTAACTTTATTCTGTAAGCCGGCATGTAAACAACTCCGTCGCACACCTCGCCGCTAAATTACAAAGGAGTCAACAATTTCCACAACCCACGAAATCTCGTTCACATTCGCTACATAATATGTAATTAAGCATAAAAGAGGACAAAAGAAAGCACCCTTTATACCGGATGTTGTGCGGCGTTGTTAAATCTCCGTAACAAAAATATATTTTACATCTACCGGAAATACGCAATAAGATGGCCCAGTTTCGCGAAAACCGGATGTCCACAACATTTGCACTTTTTGCTGTCGCGTTCCACATCGCTTGAAAACATTTCCACAACTTTTCTCTTTTGTTAAGAAATTTTCATTTTAACATAAAGGTCACATTTATTTTGGCGCCAGGCTCGTTTTGCGAGGGCGTAACAAAACTGGGAACATACTTTTGTGATGAGCGATCCCGCACGAGACGACGACATTTTGATGTGGTTGAGCTGACACTTACCTGTATTATAATTATAAAACTTTGGGATAGTTAGCATATAATAATCCATTTCATGTTATAAAATAAAATCAACTAAACAAGAATAAGAAGGTGGTATTAAGTATAAGTAACACAGCGTCGCAAAACCTTTTTCTTCCTTATTAAATGTGGAAAAAATCTATCCAGAATGTTTTTTTTTACACCGTTTACAAGTTAAGTATCGGACCATTTTTGTGCGTTTCTCGACCTTGGTAATTTAACGCTAGCTTAGACGTAGTTCTGTCAACATGTAGTGCACCTATCGGCGCATGATGCTGACGGGTGCAAGGGTTTTATGCCATAAAATGATATTGATAGTAGCGATGATGATTTATCAAATATTGGACTTACCGGATGTATCTTTATCGTTTGACAAACCGAGTAAAAAAGATAAATGAAAACATTTGGCAAAACCGGCTAAGTGCGAGTCGGGCTCGCGCACGAAGGAATCCGTACATCCATTATCTATAAAAAATCACGTTTGTTGTATGGGAGCCGAGGGAGAGGGAGGGGGTATATTTATTTTATTCTGTTTTTAGTATTTGTTGTTAAAGAGGCAACAGAGATACATCATCTGTGAAAATTTCAACTGTCTAGTTATCACAGTTCATGAGATACAGCCTGGTGACAGACAGACGGACAGCGGAGTCTCAGTAATAGGGTCCCGTTTTTACCCTTTGGGTACGAAATCCTTAAAACATCAAGTGTTAAGGTGAGTTGATTGTGGAAGAAGCAAGTTAGAGAATTTCACCATATTAAAAACATGATTGATTATCAATTCATTCAATAAACCGTGTTAATCTTAAGTGATACAGATAACCGAATGATAGCGGGAAGATACTGTCAATATACGACCTTTTTACGTGACATCTAGCTGGAATTCAGCCTTAAATTGCATCTTGACAATGGCATAGAATTTGAAGTGTACCTGAAACAAAATCAATGTCTCATTAATATACAAAACTTATAGGCTGCACATTATTCTATGAACATTTTAGTTTAGGTAAAGAAGTAGTTGTTGTAAATGTACCAATCTTTCTCACGAAAAAAATCAATAAAAGTTACGTACTTATTTATAATGAAACACCAAATTCTACTTTTCTTTGTTTAGTCATTATCTGAAGAGTCCACTTTTTTTTACTCCTAATTTTATTTCAACAATAAAGTACGATTATGATAACTGTGTAATAAAGGTACAAGTAAACAAATCCAAGTATATCAGAAATATCAAACGTAATTTATCTAGGTAATCGCTTTACATTACTGACTACTCTATAACATTATGTAGCTGTAATGTAATCCCATCTACCTAGTTCACCATGAAACCTTCCATAACTACTTGTAATCAGTTTCACTGCCACTATCAGAACGTAAAAGGAGATAAGTTTATTTATTTTATCATTTTTCGTTCCGAAGACGAGAATAGGGAGTCGATAAAGCTAAAATCTCATTTAGCGAAGTGTCGGCTTCTGTTCCTCCGTCAATGGGATTGCTCATAAACCACGAGGAGCGAGTAGGTTTTTGGGATATCTCTATAAATAATGAAAGGGTAATTTGTACCGTAATCTTTTGTTAGAATCATAAAGGAAAAATAGACGTGGGTGGTCTCAATAAAATAGTGGTTTAGTGGTGGTTGGTTATGTAAGTAAACTCTTTATTGTACGAAAATAAATAGTTTTACAAAAAATCGTGAACGAGCGTGAACGACACCTACTCTTACTTATACACCAAACTGAAGCCATCAGTGGGTTTAATTACTCATACATATATATATTAAACAACGTTTTTAAGACGTGTACAAGTCGTTTTATTCGTTTTTAAGGCCCTATATTGTAAAAGTATCAAATGTTGTCGACGGTTTGTTTTGTTTAAGTTTTGACAAAACAAAAGTAAAACAAAATAGCAAATTCAAATATAAATAAAGCTCCGTTGAAAAAAGTCTAGTGATCCAAAACTGCTGTTAAATTGATTTCTTTACTATATTATGAATTCACGGTTTTATTAAAAAATGTTATCTTTTTTTATCTTGTTCAATTTGAGCTAAATCATATTAGTGAACAACAAATCAAATATTCAGCCTGATATTCAAATATCATCATAGCGCCTGTACGTTTTTCATGTTCTCATTTCTAAAATTTAAAATATAAATCATATCATGTGAACCGACCAATTTAGCATTATGAGTCCGCAACTACGTACTTTTGAAGACTACGCACGGCCTTAATAACGATTTAATTTCTTAACCATTATGTTTATAAGTACCTAGGTAAGTACTTATTTAAGAATAAATGATTAATAATTATCCGGTTTGTTAATAAAATTACTTTTGGTGTCAATTATACTGAGTTTACTAATTTTAATAAGTTATTTTACCAAAATTGTATGTGTAACCGACTGCGTGATGCTAGAAGAAGAGTAATGAGTTTTACAGTCTATGTATGTTGTATGTACCTATGTGATCGAACATTTGATGTTCTACTCCAGGCCAGCTCCAGAACCATTGGACCGATTCTAAGAAACATGATGTCATAGTAATTGTCATTATTTAAGAACGTGTAAATATTATCCATACTAATATTATAAATGTGAAAGTAACTCTCTCCGTTTGTCTGTTTGTTACGCCCGCACGGCGAAACTGCTGAACTGACGTTGATGTTATTTGATATGGAGATAGCCTGAACCATGGGGAAGGATATAGGGTACTTTATATCCCGGAATACTGGACGGTCCCTGAGGGAATGACGAAAATCAACTTCTATGCGGTATCCTAGACGTCAGCCAGTTTTACTGCACGTTAAATGTTAAATAGTTATAAATTATTCTGTTAATATTCAATAATAGTACTATAGCCGGTAATTTCACTATCCTAAAGCCATTAGTCAAATGTCCCATATCTAGATTTTCGTGTTAACGAATTTCAATAGCTTGCTAAACTTCTCAATCAGGACGGGTCCCGGGGAGGGTCTGATGTATCGCGGATCATAATCTATTAACGTGCTTAGAGAAGCCTATTCACTCTGACGAAGGCAAGTAATCGGAAATATCTGGTTGCATATGTACTACATACGAGTGCTTGGCTAAAATGTATAATATTAGGACCTTGTTATTTGAACTAGTAGGCCGATATTTTACTACTAGGGGGTTATTCTCTTCAGCTTCTCTCTTTTCAATTCGTCGATTAAGTATTAACTACGAAACGGAAGTTGCCCTGCTTGTTGTTAGGAACGTAAAGTAGAGTTATGTAGATACATCGCTTTGGCGGCATGATTCATCGGAGAAATCCGCGAAATTAAAACTAATTACATGCATTAATTTGTACATAATGAACTGAAGGGACGTTTAAGATGGTCAATGTTTTGTCGACGAATTGAAAAGTGAGATCGAACTACACCTGGCAGGGTTAAATGACCAAAGCACGTTGAGTGACTGACTGAGTTATTGACTAACTGACTACAGAAAGCTAAATGAAGAAGAATGAACCATACAAACCGAAAGATAAATGATGGTATAACTTAGTTCAGTTTAGACACGTCAATAGGGGTAGACCAAAAAAAAAACTAACGGTTTTTAGATTCTAATTCGAAAAAGTAGGTAATTTTGGGATATCAATTTCATTAATTTTGTATTTGACCCAATAGTTTTCTTTGAATATCTTTATTTATTTAGCAGACATTTTATGAATCATCATCATCATCATCATGTCAGCCGCAAGACGTCCACTGCTGGACATATGCCTCCCCCAAGGCTCTCCACTCAGACCGGTCTTGTGAATGACATGATTATTTTTGGGTCGGCATTTTCTTATAAATTACAACAATTAAATGATATCCAATGATAAAAAGTGATCGTAATCCTGTATTAAAACATATTATTTCAAGCGACTTCGCCTAACCCGTAACATATGTACACCGACAATATTAAAAAATAATTCAAAAACTTATTAATGCAGAACGGCTTTAAGACCCTTTTCATCGAAGTGGTTTTCGAATTGGAGTAATTGTAAAAATATGAACAATTCCAATTGTTTAGAACTGTCAGTATTTTACTTAGTATTTAAATTAAAAGCATAATTATCTTCTCCATGTAAGCGGGCCTTAATTTTTGCTTTGCCAAATAATATTACTTTTAGTGGGTATTCTTTTCCAAGAAATGTCATTAAATATTCTAATAAAATCAGCACATTCAATTAGCTATTCCATTTATCCAAAAGCCCAGCGTTCTTCAGCATCATTATTTTGATTATGTTTTTATACTACCCTCGACCCTCTATACCTTCGGCGGTAGTTCAGCATAATGAGATCCACCTAAAACAATATTCCACCTAATCTTAAAATAACGTCTCGTAAAGCCAGCCCGCAATGTACTCGACGATGTCGCAGCTTATATTAAACTCGAGGTAAGTAAACTGTTACTTATTTATTAACCCAGCGAGGGAAAGATTACGCAGTACGTGGGTCAGGGCTGACTTTATATGAATAATCTGCGTCTTTCCCTTAATCCTGGCGCTACTGGCCCAGTTAGGGGCTTAATTTGTCTTCGTTAGCCGAAACGGACTGCACTCCTTGAGGATTACCTACTTCATCAAGAGAACCGGCTAACGGTCCTTCTTCCTAATGGAACGGTGGACAGGCCTTTTTTTGGCTCAGGTGATCCATTTATTACGTGGCCGTAATGATGTACCGATTTTACAAGGAAACATAAGTAAGTTTAATAATTAATCAGTGTCGATCATTTGTTACGAGGATTATTTGACTAATGTCTTTGTATTTTTTATTTTTGCCATTGATTATTATTTACCTAAAATTAATTTACCTTATCATGTCGAGTTAGTACTTGACGTTTCAGTAATATGCTTTTTTATGCTTAGGTTTGTTTGCAAGAACACCCTTATGATCAGAAATTGTGTAATAAAGACGAACGAATGTGTTCGGTGCTTCGTTTGAGTCGATATCAAATTGATTACTGACCTTGTTATTAATTAAAATTAAAATAAGACGGATTCGAGGTCAGTACAGTTTCATTTTGCCGATTGCACATAGATGCACACCATGAGAACTCAACTTTTTTTTTACTAAACGTAAATCACGGAATGGTTGCAACTAAACGTCAGATTTTTTTATCATACGTTTTAAACGCAATTTATCTGAGGAGCGCGCCGCCCCCTCCATTGCGTGGGCGGACACCCGCGGAGAGAAATTGTCGAAGTATGGCAATCGCTGACTTTCAACTAAAATTTACGAACAACTTTCAACAACATTAGTGGTGTAGGCGTATGAGTAACACTGTCGCTAAAGTTCAAAGGCAGTATACCGGTACAAACTCCATGCTCATACTGCCTTTTAGTTTTAAGCGGCAGAACAGATGAAAATGTAACGTCTCGGATAGATGAAATTGGAATTGATTGATTGTTCTTGGGTTTGTTATGTGACTTTTAGAATGAATGAAGTTATATATCTCTGATAATGTTCTCTCTACTAACTAGTTTTGGTCTGTGACTTTGCCCACGTTTTTTTATTTACCCTAAATTTTCATTTTTACGGGATTAAATATGGAATAACACATAGGTACTTTCCCTGGGCTCCAGCTAGCTTCATATTAAATGTCATTACTTAAACCGTTTTTCTTTACATTATTTATTATTAGTACCTACTCAGTGTTCGCAAGAATTATTTAAATCTTTAAAAACGGCGAACAGGTAACCTAATTACAAGTTGTCCTGCCTGTTAACGGATGCTGACTGAACGCCTTTATCGCCCCGAATTTGTTCATAAAATCAGTAAACATTAATGTAATTAGTCAAACCAAATGCGGTCGACGCATTTAATCTCGGTCACCGAGCGAAGGGTATTTGGATGAAAATCGTTGTTGATCTTGAAAAGCCTCACATCATTTAAGTAACGATTTTCGGTTTATGTTTTCATTGAAATACGTTTAAGGGAAAGAGAGTACTTTAATACAATCATACATCTTAAGACGCAGAAGTTTTAAATAAATCTGTTTAATGCTGTTATTACCAAGAACTCAATATGTAGTCTTATTTGCAACGACATACGGCAACTTGGCATTGATTGATCTATAATATTTGTAATTACTACTCGATAAATTTTCTAAAGAAACAAAATCACAGATATATATCCATATTGCCATGTGGCTGCCGGGTTAGAATAGTGCCACTCGATGTCTTCCCGTGGATGTCGTAAGAGGCCACTAAGGGAATAAAGGCTTGTAGTATTGTTAGGCGATGGGCTTGCCACCTGTCACTAATACACTGGGAAACATCTTAGCATACTTGTGCAAAATGTGGTTACAGAATTATCAAGAAGTTTTAAGACTTGTTGGTAATTCTTTAGCTCTGCCCACCCCACTCTGGGAATGAAGGCGTGAGTTTATGTATGTATGTATGTATATCCATATGGTGTTTTTGTTGGTGTTAAGACTCTTTCTGATCCTATTGTGGCCTGGCTTACAAAATTGGAAGACGGCGGTAGCAGCAGAGGTAGCGAAGTGATGTATGAAGCTTGACATGCTGCGTCGCACTTCTCGTTGAGGCGATTTCTAAGCATACTTTATTTAATCTCTGCCTCACGTAGCGCTACATTGTCATCGCCAGGGTGCTAGTGGAGATATATTAATGTTTACTACTAAGAAATGACATGTCACCAACAACTTGACAGATTTAAGGGTTTAATATTGGCTATCAAAATTTATTTAATAACAGGTAGATTGTGATTGAGTATTTTGTTTGGTAAAAAACCGACATTACCATATGTCAGTAACGTCCCTACTAATTTCAAGATATACTCGTACTACAATAGATGGCGCTATTTCACCATAAACCACTATTCCACCGGAAACATATCAGAGCTCTCAATGCCGCAGTGAGTCAGGTCAGATCGTCTGATGACGTCATAAGTCACGTCATCCTGTCCCGTGCCATGAGTTATGGCGTGCATTTGCATCGGGGTCTGTGGATTTAGGGTGCGTTTGGTAATTCAGTGGGAGAATATGTTGAGGTTATAGGGGAACGTAGGTTGGTTTTATAGCCGTTTGATAATCAGACACATAAAAAAAGATTTTAACTATCTATCGCGGTTTTAAAAGAATCCAGTGCACTTTAATGCTAGATAGAAATAAACGCCATTTAGATTAAATGCATAATTCAATTGACAACAATTCATTTTGTGCTAAGGTAGTAAAATAAAATATCGTTTCTAGATTTTACACTGCTGATTACAGTAAAAATATCTTTGGATTTTTTTATGCAGTATTTTTTTTATATTTAGGAAAAACAGTAAAAAAAGTTGGATTGTGAAAGTTAGGAAAACACTTATAGTGCCCTTAGTACATTTATTACCAAAGGAATTCAAAAAATATACAACTGTCATGTTGTCTGACGGATTACTTGATTCTAACGACACGCTTTCGATTCTACCCAAAACAGTTTATTTATTTTAATGGCGTCTACAAATTACGTAATTAATTAAATTACGCAAAATAACAAATTTATGAACGAACGGCAGCGAATGATTGACAAGTGAGTGACATGACATGACAGTCAGTTCTGTTTATGTTTAAAGTTACTTTATTTTTATTTTATATCAGGCTAAGATCACGACATCAGTATTCCTAACTTTTTATATACGGTCTTTTTAATGACTATTTCTTTGATAAATTATTAACGACGAATTTAAGTTAAATAAAGAAAAACCAAGAAATACGGGTAGTCTAATTTTTAACCAGCTATTATAAACGCGAAAAAACAATAATGCTTTTTTTTTTTTAAATGTTGTCAATTGCTATATAAGATTAGGTTAGGTTTAATTTATTAATGATATTATTTATGAATTATGCACCTAGTGTACGTGTGGCGATGAAGCATTGAAAAATCAGCTGAGAAACCTTTTATTGGATAATCCATTATGATCCCTGAATGTACGTAATAATAGTGAATTTAAATTGTTAAATTATTATTGTTGTGTCATTAATTAATTTAAGTATATTGACATCAAATAAGTGCCTATTTATTATTCGTTTACAAACATTTTTTTGATTTGTCGTCTTTTAGTATTAGTTATGTTGACGATCTCACTGCAATTTCGTATTTTTTGTTATGAAAATCAGTTTATATTACACATTGATGAATAAATAAATAAGAGTAAACTAGATTCATGATAATAATTTGCAGTTGCATAATTTACTGTAATGATTGGCAATCATTTAATAAGCAATACATTGAAATCAAATTATAAAATATCCATCGCATGTAATCCAAACTAATCCCAATCCGTTGATTATATTCGTACCTGCCACCACGTAATGTATCACTTCATTAAATTCTGACAGAAACAAAGCGTAATAATATTAATAATTTGTCGTCGATTACCTTTTCCGTTACAGAGTCAAAAAGGCGTATTTGCAATTTAATAGTTACGTTATTTTCAACCTTCTAGTTTTTGTAAAACGATTCCAATTTGAGTTTTGTAGATGCGTTCTTTTGCCTTAGAAGAACCGGTAGTGTATAGGTGTCATCAATCACACTGTAGCGTCAGTATATTTGGCTCTTTAATTAAAGGTTTCAACAGATGGCGCCACTGCGAAGCGTCATAGATTTCAATTAATTTGTGTCACGGCACAAAATTGGTTGGCGACTATTTTATTTTAGTCGATACTTTGAATAATGGCCACCTGATAGGTATTTTGTACTGATACATGTGCTAGTTATGGTAAAAAGAATTGATAATAATCAGTGCTTTGAAAATGTAATCCCTAGGTATTTTTGAGAATTTGGCTAGTGCGAAAGTAAAGTTGTTGTCTGTCTGTTGGTTACGCGTCAACATAATGCTTACCTGATTAGAATGTCAGTATGTTAAACTCTTTGTTGTACACATATAAAAATAAACAAAAGAAAATACAGTGAGACACCAGCTATATTTAACCAATACATAACAAAGCAGATTAATCCCTTAAAGAAATCCCTTTCGACGTCAGAAAAACGAGATTTCTATACAGCAATCAGATGACCAGACGATATTCAGAGAACAGTAGAACCGATTTGTGGCCATAGACCAGATGCATTCTGCATTTGTTATCGTTATAAATATGTACAGGATTCACGTAAGCTGTCAGACGGTCGTGTCAAGCGCCTACGTCAATTAAGTACATACATTTTGTCAGTTTTCGAAAATCAGTTAAGCAACTTGTATTGCCGCACTGGACCGAAACCGCCGCATTTAGAAAGAAATAGAACTCCTTACCTACTTAACTAAGGATTTTCACAAATAAATAAATAAAAAAATAATTTTGTAAATAATCTCGACTCTATTCAGTTTTCTTATCCACTTAGCTAAATGCAGACACGGTGGTCATAATATAACTATGTCAATATAAACACTATGCCGTCAGATCGTTTAAAAAATCACTTTATAAACTTCCCGCAAACTCGAATATTAAGGCAGCGATTAAGGTCGCAGCCATCACACTCCCACTTGAGCCCTGTAAGCCAGTAATAGGCTGCCACCCACAGATCAGGATTACACTTCCCGATCACGTAGTTGCAATCTGCATGCTGGGGGGACCTGAGAAAACATGCAAAAGTGCTAAAACAATGTTTATTGACGCGCGATTTGATTGAATTTCAATGACGTTGGGAATTTGACGTGTTATTCTACAAACTTAACGTGACAAGCATTTGTTTTGACATAGCGTTTTGATTGCTTGCGCCGTTTTAGGTTATCACAGTGAAGATCTTGTAAAAAGCATGTCTGGAGCAAATCATTTTAAGACAGAATGTTTCAGCTGGTTTTAAATAATCTTTGATAAAAAAAGTCTGCGCTGAAAAGGTTGCGGTGGTTTTGGTTCCCGGTATATTGGTTTATTGTGTACATACAAGTAGATAGATGGTTCGGCAATTATTTGCCTTAATCTTTAAATAATGTTAACATGTCTGTATAGTTAAGATTTTAAGTAGCTGCCATATAAATTGTTGGATTTCCTCGACTCATCTTTAGTTGAGGTTGGGGAGTTGCTTGTCAATCAATCAAGGCAATCTTAGTTTACACACAGTACCTTTTTGTTTGAGCATAGCGCGCGTATATGTGTGAATCTTAGTTCACACCGTTTAGCGTCATTAATAAGCATTATTTATCAATTCACACATGAACGCCTTAACATAAGCCATGTCAACTAAACTAAGCCCCGGTGACACCCGTTCCTTAATTGACACGTCACACATGGTAATTACCATCCAGCCATCCATCGTCGCGATATTAAACCTGCGCAAATTTGACATGACATGACTTAGAATTAATCTCAAGAATGCCGACGACCCAATACACGCCTTGGGTGAATTTAATAAAGACCTATGCCAAAAGATTGATGGGGTAGTGACGGAATAAATTAAAAAGATGAATCCAGGGTAATGATAAGAGATCGCTTTAGGGAAACTTGTTTGTAGTAATGAAGCTAACACAACAATACCATTTTCATTATATAACAAAACCGCTGTTACTGGGCTTGAATAAATTCTACTAACGGGTGATAACAAAAAAATGAGAATTATTTGCAAGGGTGTAAAAAAATAATAGTGTAACATTTTTTTTTTTTATAGTAAGGGTTATAATACACATTTAACTATTTACAAAATTATTAATGCACGTTACGATAGGGCCCGTGATCAGCTGTTCGACGCAGTTTTGACATAATGCCCGAACAAGACCGTTGGACGGCATATTTGTCCATTTTTCGCGCACATTATTTTTAGCAGTTGGGCACAATTTTCCGCTTCTCAATTAATTTTGTAAACCAAACTGCTCAAAAAACCAGTAAAATCTTCGATTGGCGGGATTGTGGAAGGTTTCTGGGATTTCGGATTTTCGGTACAAATGGCACATTATGGGAGTCTAGAAATTGCAATGTTTTTTTGGCGTAATGCGACGATCAGGGCGATGTTGGCGATTAAATGGTATAAGTATTTTTTTCAAGCATTCACTCTATGAGAGTTTAGGATTATTGCTAAACCACTAGGTTTGAACCACAGTTTTGACACACCTTTATCGGAAAAAGCCACATAAATCATAACTTTCTGCTCAAACTTTTGCTTTTACTTGTGTTTTATATTGTCTGGTGATGTTAAAATGTTGCTGGTATAGTACCGATCATTTCCAGGTATATGGGTTTTGCTCAAAGGGAAATAACTTTCATCATCCAAAATAAACGATTTTTCGTTGTAATTTGTAACCATCCAGCGGCATTGTGATATAATGTTATATTTTTGCTGATCGGTGTATTCCAGTGCCCTTATCTTCTTGCGGCACTCCAAACCCACCTTTTTTATAGACCGGCAAATGTACGGTTGAAAACATTTAAATATTTTCGCGGCATCTCGTTGGCTCATGGAATCACTATCATTGAAAGTGATATGGAGTGTCTTCAGTCTTCCCTTGGTCATTATTTTAGCTGGTCGGCCGCTAACACGTTTGCGAGTTGTCGTCAAGGATGCAAGAATTCTATATATAGTAGAAACTGTTACATTTTCTTTGGTAAAATTATCTACTGTGTACTTTTTCCCCATGTTTATATTTTTATTATAAAAATGTACAACGCCTTTTTGCAGAGCTTCTTGTTTCGGCGTTATTTTGACAATTATAAATGATTGAAAAATGAAACAAATGAAAATCAAGAATATCAAAAGAGGTACAAATAACATCTGGAACAACTTTTTTGTCTATGGCAATAGATATTTTTTTTAAGACTACTGAAAATGATTCTCATTTTTTTGTTATCACCCGTTAGCAGGCAATCTTGCTGAAAACTCGATACTCAATACTCAATTATTAATTATCCCCATTAATACTCGTACCCATACCGTAAGATGGACAATACTCAGATAGACTATATTAAACTATACTTAATAATCTAAATAATATTTCAACTTTTCATAAAGCGTAAAATGAAGTCACTGTAAAGTACATATTTCGGAGCAAAATCAAAATGACTCGTGGTTTCAGTTTTGTTAATTATTTTTTGGATAATATTTACATTTTTACAGGATATTTAAAACCCAACTTGCTTTCATAACCAAAATGATTTTAACGATTCGGATATAATTTATGTGAAGCGAATAAAGCTACCTTAATGTTATTAATATGACTATAATCGATATAGTTTAAGACAACGTTGAAGAGAACCCGTGTAACGAAGACGATGTAAGTGGTAAAAAGATGACGGTAATGACTTTATCAAATAAATATCCGTTCTTTTTATTTATACAGGTGGTAATAAGTCAATTAAGGATGATTATATCAACTCCATATACATATATTATGAAGTATCTGGCTGGGTAAACACCATTTTTTGTTCGTCACCGTTTACAAGTTAAGTAAATTGAAACTTTTATTTAAATACATTATTACGTAATTATATACTTATCACCGCACTAATATATTTTTTAAAGACAATTACTTCGTTTTTTTCATCTTGTGTATATTAAATCGAAATTAAGCAATGACTAAATATTCATCACTTGCGACTCGCAGTGCACCGTATACGAAGTAAAGTTGGTATAAAAAATATTTGCCGACACGCAGGTGATTCAATTGATTAATTTAAATGCAGCGTTTTTAAACAGTTAAATAGGCAAAGTTTTGTTAACGCCGCGTCTGATTTATACTGACGGTCACCCCTGAGCGACGGTGACAAATGACGTCACGGCGGTCACGTGTTTTGCTTCACTCCTGCATTCAGCTGTGACGTCACGACATATCTCCTGACTTGTTTATAGCCCAAACGTGTGAGTTATTGCGTTTTGCTAGCGGCGTGACGCGAAAGATGAATTTACGACAAGAAAGTAGGCAACGTGAGAAGGAATATTCGTTGTTTGGGGACGCCACCTGCCTGACACGGGTGTAGTGACAGTTGCTTTGTTTAGGGAAGCGATGGATTAATGTGTGATATTTAGAAATAAAGGTGATTTATGGCCAGTGTCTACGCAATATTAAAGAGAAGCGTGACACTTCTAGAAGTCGAGTACGTTTAAAAAGAGATAAAATTGCAGAATGTATAGTATATAGTCAGGGACTTGGTAAAACCTTTTTTTTTACATGCTATCGTTTGTTTTTTAACGGCCGCTTTTAACGTTCACAACACAATAACATGTCGAAACATGTTTCACCGAGAAAACGTGACTTCAGTGTTTCTATAGAGTCTTGAAAACATTAGTCTGTAGGTACCTATTTGTACAGTTAGAAATATAAATACCTAACGACATTGCGCCAATATACAGGGTTATTGGTAAGTCGACCTATTCCGCTTTAGGGGTTATGGGGGAGATCATTTGCAATCATTTTGGTCCCATAATATCCTACGCAAAAGTAAGTAAAATTTTCTGTTTTTGTGTCATTTATGTTGGATAAACTGATAAAAAAACATTTTTTTTTAATTTTGGTTTCGCATTCTTAATCGTGTACAAATAATTATAATTATAATATTGCATAAGAACAGCAATTTTTCAATTGTACCTATTTGTTTGAAGAAGCGTTCCTGACTTTTTTAGCAAAATACTTAAATTTAAATTATCTCAGAAATGGTTCACTTTTGCGTAGCGTAAATGACCTCTCCCATAACCCCTACAGGGGAATAGGTCGACTTACCAATTACCCTGTATACTTACCTGTATCTTATTTTCAGTGGCATAGGGGTGCGTAGATATTCTTAACTGGTAAACAAAAAAAATCTCGAAACATTCTCAAATACATCCCTCGTGATTCAAAGATTGTTCTAATTGAGATAAATGCATTTAAGGGCCCCGTGTTTACGTTTATATTCGTCTTTCGTAATGGCTCTCGTCTTCGTTAAGATAATTACAGTGATCGTTAATAACAATGACGGATGGGACGTGATATTAATTTGACGCCAGCCGCCTTGACGGTGATGTCATAACCCGATATTAAGGGTTATAGCCTAAACGTGATGATGATTTATTAAATTAGTTTGTAAATGTGAAAACTAACACAATATTTAGGTATGAACGATGTTATGTGTTACAATTTTTTAATAATCTTTCTATTTCTGATCTTATGTACTGAATAAGAGCCAAATCAGAAGCACCCAACCAACACGTATGTGTATGAAGATATTGATTAAAGTGAAGGAAGCGAAAGTTGTATGTTTAGAGCGGTGCACGGAGCATTGCATAGTCGCTGCTGGGAGTCAGGCGTGAAGGTATGTATGTATGTATGTTTGGACAAATTTGATCCGTTTTACAGTTTACAGTTGTACACAGTGAGCATTCAATAAAAAATAATGTCAGTTTCATAAATATTCCGTGCCTATCTTTATAAAACTGACGATCTCACGTTGACACCAAAAGCCACTAAGTGACCAAAGCTCTTAAATAGCCATAACAAATGTCCCATATTAGATATACAGATTAGAAATATTATCGAGTAATGTTATGAATGTTAAAACACTGAATATTTTAAAATGTAAAAAAGATGTTTGATTACCAGACCTAGGAATATACGGGGCAAAGTTGAATGACAGCTAGGGATTGCTATATCGATAAACTGAATTATCGATGCTTTTCCCATATACTAGTGATTGCTACAAACTTTTCTTGTGAAAATAAAAAAATATTGACATTATGCAAATGAAACCAAGTAGCAACATAGTTCTGGTTATTCTTTATTTTAAAATATTTTTTTAACCTCCACTCATCATAATCATATTTTTTTTCCTTATTGTGTATTTCAGAGTGCCTTTCCCATTTAGGTACTATTGTTAATATAAACGATCAGAAATTGCTAGGAGAAAAAAAAATGATAATGAAGAATGAAGGTTAAAAAATCCTTTTATATAAGGAATAACCAGAATTATGTTGTTATTTTGTTTCATTTGCATACTTTCAATAAAAAAATATTTTCACAAACAAAGCTTGGAGTGATCACTAGTGTATGGGAAAAGCATCGATGATTGAGTTTATCGATATAGGCAATCCCTAGCTGTCATTTAATTTTGCCCCGTATATTCCTAGGTCTGTTGATTACACGTCTTGCACATTACGTAACGTTTGTGATTCGTGGTTTGTTGTATAAAGCGGATTTAGAATGAATTCTTATATTCCGTGTCCAGATTAAAGTAAAGGATATTTTTTCCCGGAAATTGTATGTTTCTCAACAATGTAGCGTTAAATTACTTGCGAGTTCGATGTGACGTTTTGTCGTAGCGCTTCTACGAATGCACGCGTAGCTCTGCTACGACCAGCAGGGTTATACCCTAACGCACTCGCAATCGTTTTCATTTTGACAGTTCGAAAGCGAATATGCATACAACATGATAACAATAACTTTGAAGTCGATTCCGATTCCGAGTGCGATAGACAATAGCCCACCTGGGCCTCTATTCAAAACGGTAAAAACCATATCGTTTTTGACCTGTTATCGTATTGTCAATGTTTTGATAGCCGTTTTTACTTGACAGTAATGGTAGCCGAGTTTCAAACAACACCATAACAGATCAAATACTGGGCCTCTATTCTCGTGGGTAAAGCCATATTTCTCTCAACCAGGGGCTCTAACATGGCTGCGTTTATCGCGTGACAAAGTTTGATTAAAGCATCCGTCACCTTTTGACACGTAGGTATATAAGTAAGAGAGTGACAGATGCTTTATCCACATTTATGTATGTACATTTAACTATTAATATATATTTCTGTATGGATAAAGCCAAAATTTCATTACTAGTAACATAAAAGTAACGCTAAAGTAACGTTAATGCTTTCACGTTACCGTAACGTAAAAGTAACGTAAAAGTGTTATAAGGCTACATGCACAATTAATGAGTTACGCAATTTACTAAAACTATTTTATCAGGATTATATTAATATTTTGAAATTATTAAAAGGATTACCAGGACTAAAAGTAATAGCTATATTTTGAAGCCTCTTTTTTAGTTAGGTGCCTGCCAGGTCCAACACCAGTGATACATCTATTGTTAGTTAAAATAAAACGAATTGTAGAATGTTTCATTCAGAGGTTTAATTAAATGAACCCTCACTAAAAGATAAAAAAGATAAAAGATGTTTATTCAGTAAGTAGGCCGCACGGGCACTTTTACACGTCAAAAATTTACCAATTTGTATTCTTATTTTGTTGTTCTTTCGCCTTCTTTCTATCTTCACGCCATTTCAAACGCTGTTCTTCTTTTTCTGTCTCTGTATATTTACTTCTTTTCGCTCTATAATAATTCAAAGCTCTTTCAGAATCTTTTTTTTTCATTTCTTTATATTTTTCTGGATTTTCTATTTTTAATTTCTCTCTGTACTTTGTTTTCTTCTCAGCTGGTGTTAATGGCATCTGCAATAAAAATGCAGAAAATCATTGAATAATAAACATAATAAAATAAAGTTGTCATCCAATGTTCTGCTAATTTAACAGTAATCAACTAGCTTTATATTGCTTTTACGTGACGTAACATAAACTTTTAAAGGGGTAACATAAGAGTAACATGAAAGTAACAGAAAAGTAACGGAAAAGTAACATAAAAACCTTCTGTCTACAGCCTTACATAGTTTTAACATGAAAACGGGAAGGAATTGTTAGCTGCGGTAATGTTCGCACAAATCTTACGTTTTCAAACGTTAGTCTTACATAAACAGGTAGAAAAATAACTTGAACATACCTTGTAAATAACAGGTACAAGTTCAACAGTTTTTTATCACGAAAACACGCCGCCGGTTCACTTGTTCAGTGACAACGAAACAAAATGGTTGACGGCTAGAATTTTGATAGTAACAGCTGCTATAAGAGTTGCTAGTGTGAAAAGATTAATTACTACTATAATCCGTTCAGAAATTGTATATAAATTCCGTAACGTAAGTAGGGTAACGTAAAAGTGCGAGAATTAAAGACAACAGAATAAAACCTAAGAAAATACTCATTTAATTTGAATCTTATAGTTTTTATAATAAAATCGACATTTCAGTAACCTCACACCATGATATGAATCAGAAACTTTAGTATTACCTAATGCCTTGGAAATTTCACTAGGATACTTTATATATTTCGGGTAGCACAAATGGACATTTCTTTTTGTAT
Source organism: Acleris emargana (assembly GCA_927399475.2). Taxonomy (NCBI): domain Eukaryota; kingdom Metazoa; phylum Arthropoda; class Insecta; order Lepidoptera; family Tortricidae; genus Acleris; species Acleris emargana. The sequence goes on from OV656849.1 coordinate 9,408,766, forward strand.
GAACTTTCTCTTTGTTATTTTGTGTTTTAATTTTTATTTTCAAAATAAATGTACTTACATACGTTTGAAATTGATGTTTGCATAGCTAGTAAATACATCACTGTTTACAATCAGAAACAAAAACTCGTCATATTTACAATTTCTTTTTTTTTAAAGCATTAGACGTAAATAAGAATATTGAAGTGTAATAAAATTTTGGCTTTACCCGTATCTATTTATGTAGGTATTTGAATGTAGTTTTATTTTTATTTTATTTATATAAGTTTTATTGGTTACTTAATGTGTTATATTCTTCTTCTTGTACACTTGTTTACTCGTTACACAACCTTTCACTCTTCTCAATCTCTCAAGGGTTAGCTGGAAGAGATCCCTTAAAGGGATAAGTTCGCCTTTGTACATATTTTTATATTAATTGTATTGTTCTGGTTGTTCTTTTGTACAATAAAGTGTTTACATACATACCTATACATACATTTGACACCCAATATAGATGCAGCTATACTAGGCTCGCAGGGGTTCTATTTAACGCGATAAAACATTTTTTTTAAAGTTTTATCGTATCATCAACGTTACCATAACTGTTATTTACCTACTTGACAGTAATGGCGGCCGGGTTAAAAACATATCCAGGGCGATGTGGTTTTACCCAGTAGAATAGCGTGCTAATTCCATCGTATCTAGTAAATAAAACTACGCAGATGGAGTCGCGGGAGTAAGACGCTTGTCCCACTGCCGGCGAGAAATCGCGTAGCTATCATCTATTTTCTCGCTCAAACAACGAACAAAAGATACGGGTCCCTCAATAAAAGTGACACAAATTTAATTCACCTATCGAATAATCGAAACAAAAAATATAGATCCCGTGTCAATAAAAGAGATACCAATAGTCAATAATAAATAAATAAGTAAGTCAATCGCTGATTCTACTCTCTTCCCACTCATCGTGGCGTTGGGATCGGTCTAAGCTAAAAAAACCGGCCAAGTGCGAGTCGGACTAGCGCACGAAGGGTTCCGTACAACAAATATAATGTCTATACAACATTAGCAAAAAACGGCAAAAAAACACGTTTGTTGTATGGGAGCCTCCCTTAAATATTTATTTTATTCTGTTTTAAGTGTTTGTTGTTAAAGCGGCAACAGAAATACATCATCTGTGAAAATTTCAAGTGTCTAGCTACCACGATTCATGAGATACAGCCTGGTGATAGACAGACAAACAGACGGACAGACGGACAGCGGAGTCTTAGTAATAGGGTCCCGTTTTTACCCTTTGGGTACGGAACCCTAAAAACCAGAATATCTTACTCACAACACAAACAACAACTTAAACACGTACAGTCTTAGTGTAATGCATCGGCGTCTTCAAAAACTGCAGCACCCAATGCATTTAGCCCCCTCTCGAAGCGTCGCGGCGGCCCCCGGCACCTGGTGAAAAGCCGACTCTTTTCAAAAGTCGAGCCACTCGCTTCACACGTAGCTCGAGACAATTACGCCTTGCGCTAACTAGAGGTGCGATTTGAGAGAGTTCTTTCCGGCTTACGACACGCATGTTTAAAAGTAAAAAGACTGAAGTGAAAGAATGAAGGTAACTTAGTTTGAATCTTGAATGGTTAGAAAGAAGAGAGTTTGACGTTGTTTGTGTGAGTTTTAATATTTTGATGTTTAGCTTAGGAACTGTGACTGAAGATCGGTTGGATAGTCTTCTTCTACTTGTGTATACTAATGAATTACCAAATAACAGTTTGTAACAAAGTTTGATACCTACTTTTTACGTTATTCATAACACATTAATAGATTTTTGAGTTTTGTGGTTTCTGAATAATTGTTTCAGATTACTTAATTGCTTGACTATGGTCTTAGAATGTTTTTTGCAAAGCGACAGTCCGAAATACCATGTCTAGTGCAGTCTTACTAACTATTTGTTTGATAGCCTTCTATTTAGATTTGATATAATAAACGAATGGTTTTAAAAAGGTCATATTTTGCGGTCAACAAAAATAAAGTTGGCCCAAACTATAGTCATGCCTTCATGAGCAATTAAAACGGATCATTTTGTATTGAATTTCCATAGAAAGTGATCCGTTTTCATTGCTCCTGAGTGTATAACGGAATGGTAACCTCGAGAGAACAAAAGGCAAGTGGTTGGGCAGGAGAAACGGTGGAAGGCTGGATTCTTAAAAGGATGGAGTATGTCTACAAAAGACCAACTGGAATGGAAGGGTATAAGAGTGTGTCCAGGGACGAAGGAAATACGGGTCTCACCAATAATTAGATTAACTTATATTTTAATAAAAATAATTCAGCAAATAAAGCTAGCTATACGGCCAGGGCCCCTAGTCAAGATGCATTACGCTAACTAGCGTTTCTATTCATTTCGTTTTTGAACCAATCGCGTCACTGGTAGATGACGTGATACGAACTATCACGTGATCAATCTGTGACGCGACTAAAAGTCTGAGTCGCTAAATGACCACATTCTAAGCGATATTGATAGAGACCCGCATGCCGGGGCTCCTATTCCTACGGAATTTGCCCTTCTGACATTTGAAGTTACTTAACCTACAATAACAACCAACACTCATCATCATTGGTCATTTTACAACTTAAGACTTTTTGAGATGTAGTCGCAAAGCGATCTGGTCGTAATTGCTATCTAGTCCTAACGACATGTGGACCTAAAGCTCCTATTATATCGATGTGATCCTTTAAAGGATGCGAAACACTATATAATCTCTTTAATCAGATCATCCTTGCCAGTTTATGGTGACATCAACGGAAAACTAGTAAAAAAAGTCAAATAAAATTCGTTCTCATTCGTTGACACGTCTAGTTAAATTTTCAATACCACCAACATCGAACACAGGCAGGCGTTCCTGTAAACGACGATTTGTTTCTACTATTTCCATCAAAAACATGAACGACTATCAAGCGAAGTGACCGGAAAATTTAATAGCCCTCCGGGCAACGTGAGCGCGGTGCAACGCGGTGCAACAGAGGCGTTTTTACATGCAGGAATAGAATTGAGCAGCCGTCGCTCAACGCATCCGACAAAACATTCTCCACGAGCTAATAATATTTCACTTAATTGAAAACCTGTGCTAATGAAAATCGATTGTCATGTTATTAACTAAGCTGTCACTGTGAAATTCTGTTTCAATTTAATTTAGCTAGGATTTTATTGATACATGAATGTAATATTGCCGTGTGGTTGCCGGCTTAGAATTGTGCCACTCCATATCTTTCCGTGGAAGTCGTAAGGCGACTAAGGGAATAAAGGCTTGTAGTACTGTTAGGCGATGGGCTTGCTACCTGTCACTAATATACACTGTTAAACATCTTAGCCTAATTGTACTAATTGCGGTTCCAGAGTTATCAACAAGTTTTTAGAGTTGTTGGTAATTCTGTAGCTCTGCCTACCCCACTCTGGGAATGAAGGCGTGAAGGTATGCATGAATGTAATACGATTTTGAATAGCTCTTAAAGTGAGGTACAATAAGTAGATTTTGTATATATTATAAAATAAGCAGTAGGTGTAGCAGTTTGACACAAATATGATTTTAATACGGAGTCAGTGAAGTAATAGGCAATATGCCAAGTTGATAGGTTCCGTTACATTGTTCTTAATGAAACTCGGTGCATTTATCACAAAATCTCAAAATGTAGAAATGTTTATCATTACTTCTGAGAATAAATGACCTGTGATTAGCAGTAATTGGATGCTTATTGATTTCATGTAACTCTTTTTCGGTACCTTATTGAACAAAATTTACGTTTTTATTGAATATAATTATTAAGTAAAATCACCTACAATATGTACGGAAAGCTTTTCAATTACTTTCTATATTGTTTAGTAGTATTTTTTGTTTATATTTACTCTACCAATTGCAGAGAACCAATATTGTTAATTGCGGGCTCGCCGCAGCTATTTTCAAAACGCACTCTGTAAAACATTGAATTTTGTATGACGTTTTGTGCCAATTTCTGTCTCTCATATTTTTGCCATCAATGGCTAAATATTTAGATATTAGATGACATCTGTATATTTAAAAAAAAAAATGGTTTTGCCCGTGATTCCGTCTGGTAGAAATAGTATGTTAAAATTAAAAATAACGTATTTGCTTTTTAGCTTCAAACTATCTCTGTACAAAGTGGTTTGGTTAAGTTAAGGTCAGGAGGGGTAAGGTATCTTATCATTTTATCGACAATCAATTAACAGATTTTAATTTTACAACCAACGATCCGCAAAAGCATGATGTGGCATATCAACGTAATGCATCTACAGGTTTAACAAATGATTTATAATTTAAATGTTTTTTTTGGCATATTTTTATTTTACGATTCAATTCTCAAATATATTCTTAATAAAAGATATGAATTAACTTTTTTTTATTTGATATCGCATAAGTTTTCAAAATTAGGTACTGCCTAGGAAAAAGGGCCCCGCGAAGCGGGGAACCGTCGATTCAAATGCAAAAAGTAGGTAGATGTAATGTTACTTTGTGCAGTAACTGTATGTAAAGTATATTAAGTTTTCAGAAGCCAAAACGTTTAGCCATGTGATTAGTGGTTAAACGGCGTATTTTTAATCTGATACATTTGTGAAACGATATATATTCGTGAAATTAATAGCATATGAAACGTTGGATCTGAAATGAACATTTGTGAAACAATTTTCGGTAAAACATTAGTGAACTGGGGTAAGTGCGACAAACCATATATTTTTCAGGAAATATTTTTGGTTAGACGGACTTTCCCCTTAGACACACTTGCTCCACCTTATCATATGTCTTGAAGATGGAAAAAACAAACAAATACACTTTCACATTCATAATATTAATAAAGGAGTAAGAATAAAGATATGAATAAGCATTGCTAGTATATTTACTATACCAGCCAAAATATGTCTACAGTTGGACATGGTCCTCTCCCAAAGATCGCCACAGCGACCGGCCTGGCGGTGCCCGCATAAATAAATATATTATACTGTTGGCTACCATTTTATGTTAAAGTCACATCGACCAGGCCGAGTAATAAACAGAAATAGCTGTATGTTGCCACAAAATATGCACAAATTATGCACCCATTCCAACGTGGTCTGCGTTTAAATGAGAAATGACACTGCAAACGAAATTGTGGCCACCATGGAAATACTAATAACAATAACGTGTGGGCATACAAAATCAAAACAGCATTTAAAATTTGCAACCAAACTTAAGCTGATGATTTGGAGATGACCGTTTTCTAAGTAGCATGTATATACAATTTTAAGAAAGAAAGAAGAGGTGAATACCTGATAGTTTGTTCAAAACCGCTAAAAAAAGGATGTAAAAACCGTACAACAAATTGCATGGGGTGCATTAACCCTTTATTTGACGATGGAACATACCATAACATATTTTTTTTTTAAATCTGTATTGGTATTTAATTTTTTTACTGGATAAAAATCCGAAGATGCTTGAATCCATGACTTTTTATTTTTTGCCCAGAAAAGGGATAAAATAAGCCTCCACATTTTATATTGGGGTTAAGAGAAAGCAAGTGAGCAGACAGGCCCCCCGACGATAAGTGAGAATTGTGACCCAAAGACCTTTGCATTCTCAAAACTACAATTTCAAGACTGCAATCATAAAACTTCAAATGCGTTGCCAATCCTGGGAACCAAGATAGAATTCCTCAATGCTAGTTTCACCGGCTGTCTTATCCCCAAACCGGAACACAACAATGCAAACACTGCTGGTTGGCGGTAGGTTAATGGATAAGATGGTGGTACCAACCCGGACGGACCCTGCACAAGGTCCTCCCACAAGTAAAGTACGTAAGTAGTAGGAAGTACATTTGGGGTCTGGAGCAAAAAAAGAGCGAAGAAGAAGCAGAGATAATTTGCACAACAGTTCGAAAATGTTACGTTCACCTGCTTTGCTTTTTTATTTCACAAAGTTATAAAAGCCGTGTGGTTGCCGGGTTAGAATAGTGCCACTCCATGTCTTCCCGTGGATGTCGTAAGAGGCGACTAAGGGAATAAAGGCTTGCAGTACTGTTAGGCGATGGGCTTGCCGCCTGTCACTAATACACTGGGAAACATCTTAGCCTACTTGTGCAAAATGTGGTTACAGAATTATCAAGAAGTTTTAAGACTTGTTGGTAATTCTTTAGCTCTGCCTACCCCACTCTGGGAATGACGGCGTGAGTTTATGTATGTATGTATGTATAAAAGAATAGTGCAGTTAAGCAGAAACTAGAATATCTTAGTAATCGTATTGCCTTCAATTAGCCCGGCTCGCTGCCCTCCCCGCCACTAATTACAGCGACCGCGCATTTTTCATACAGATCACGGAACCACTCTCAACGCTATTGATTGCGAACTTCTGGTGGGAATTACTCGCGAAGAAATTGTAAGAACGCCCACATCGGAATGCTCCTTTGTCCCCGACGTTTTATAAATTAATACGAGTAAGATAATTACGTGACTAAACAATTTTCCAACTTTCTCTGTTGCTTAGTAATTACTAATTATTGTTTGATTTAAAAAAAAATACCTTTGACTCTGTAGTAAATAGTTGATTTATTTTCGTCGTCGCCCGTTTTTTACAGTCGTTTCCATAAATTTTTGTTCATTTTAGTACCTTGTCTATTTTATGTCCTGTTTAAACTGCCATATTATATGAATTGTCACAGCGATTAAGGGCGGATTCGACCCAATGATAATAAGGTTTTATATCACCATAATTTCTAAACGCCTCAGCCGATTTAGATGTGTATGGTATCCTTTCCTCTGAATCTTTTTATCTTTCCGGGTGACATAGGATACCTAACCTGTTAAAATTTAAATAAGCATAACACAATGACAAAATTACAATTATTAATATAAAAAAAAGTCTTTCAAAAATTACAATATAGGTATCATTTGAAAGGTCTTAATGACCATTTAAAATATATACAAATATAGCATTAATAAACAGGTTTGCCAGTAAATTGTGAAAAATACTAGAAAATGCATTGGTTACTTCAAGCACATAATAATATTCAAGCACATGAAAAATTAAGATGGTTTGGTTAATAACACATTTTTATTAAAACTCTCAGCCTAGTTGTGCAAATTGTGGTTACTGAATTATCAACAACTTTTTTCAAGTTGTAATTATGTAGCTCTGCCTAGCCCACTCAGGGATTACAGACGTGAAGGTATGGTATGTATTAAACTAGGCTTAACAAGGAACTAAAAATGCACAAATTTGCAAAACTTCGCGGCCGCAGTATAAGGCTATTGGTGGTTTTTTCCTCACAACACCGCTTAGCTGCCCTCGCACAGCTCTAGTGGAAACGCAGCCTAAGGCGAGTCGAAATATGTAGTTAACGCAGCGTTGATAAACCGTCAATTTGCTGCTCAGAGGTGCCAATAACCGTGGGCCCCGTGTGAACAAGTAGTGTTAACATTACATTTAAAATTCGATTAAGTATATGAAAGTTCCCTCTACTACTTTTATGTCAATTATCACCTAATCATCTAGACCAATGTTGAAGTGAGACCTGTATAAACATTCAGTAGCATTATTTTTAATCTGACAACGAGGCTCCAGTTTTCAATAATAACAACATAATATGCCTTATTATACGACAGTTAATTACATAAGTTAGTAAGCAATATTAAGTTCTAAACAACGTTGTTAAGCTATGCCGAATTTAATATCAGGCTTTGTTAATAAACAGACTTACTTGGAACAACCGATAACTTTTTAAGATGTAATAACTTTTCAAATAAGACTAAATTGAGCAACAGATTTTTTATTTTTATTGAAACTTCGTTATTTATATCTACTACCTGATCATAATTTTCATTTCTATCATCTAATATTAATTCTAAATCTCTAAATCTTCAAACAGATTTAGAATTAAACCCAAACAAAACTCGCTATCCTAGTTTTAAATGACTATTCAGAACCCAAAGCTAGGATCGAGCGGGAGATTTCCCTCGTAATCGAGAGATCCGTGCAAAAATAAAATCAAATTAAATGCACACTTCTGGATTTTTCCGAGGCAAAGCAATGAAGGCGAAAAGGTACACAGGATGTGAGCCAGTGAAAAGAAGGCTGCACTCCCAGAGGTGCCGACACCGCAATTGGCTTTGGTATTACCTTTCCAATACGGTTTTCATGTATTGTACCGAGCACCGATAAAAAACAAATTGAACTAGTGCTCCTTTTCAGCGGCTCCCGACGACGCAGCCAAAAGCTGAGCGATAACTTTTATACTGCTTCACTCCGACACGTAAAAAGTTCTATTGAAACACACGCGAGTTATAGGGGGGAAATGACAACTAATCCGCCCGGCGAGCCGGTTCGTACGATCCACTCGTTGTTTTCTTTTTCACACTTCAACGACCTCTCGGGTGCGTATCAGCGGCGCGAGTGGCGGCGGGTGTAAATTGAAACACTTGCAAATTTACCCCATACATTATTCATACGCCGAACACCCTCGCACTGCAACACCGACAGTTACAGTTGACGCTCCAGTCAAGTTCGCAAAAAGAGACAAAGAATGTCTAATTAGTGGGATCGCGTCGCCGCGCGTCATTAGTCCTGGCGTAGACATTGGACCTATAGATAGTCTTTTGTCAGTGGTGTGAATAATTTGACAGTGGCTTTGTGACGCACAAATCGCACCCAATTCCAGAGGGCTCGCGGCACATAAGTAAAGCGGGTCAACCATTATACGTGTAACAAATGGGCTCCCGCGGTGTTAAGCTTTCCAAGACGGCCTGCGTGCAATAAGGACACGGTTCGGAAACCCAAACCTGTATTATTCTGACCCTAATAAATTTGCCAAGTCAAACCGGCGTTGTCAGACAAATGTGCCTGAACAGCCATGTAATTAGAATAGTACGCGATATCCTTTAAATTTTCAGTTCTAACCGGGCCGTCAGATAAATAACACTTTGCGCAACTGTTATTGTTTGAGTTTACGACATGACTGTGTTATGTTTTGCTAAATACTCGTATTGTATGGATGTAAACACTTTATTGTACAAAAAACAGAAAATAAAATATAATATTTATAGAATTCGGATGTACTTACAATCAGCTGCAGAGAAAAGGATACCCCCCCTCACGGTAAGGATCGATTTTCTTCGAAAATCTGTGGTTAGATTTAAATGATTTTTATGTGTTGAGTAAAATCTTCAATTCACCGAAAAATCATATAAATTTAACCACAGGTTTTTGAAAAAAAACGATTCTTACCAGGAGAGGGGTATCTTTTTCTCTGCAGCTGACTGTACAAAGGCTCACTTATCCCTTTAAGGGATCTCTTCCAGGTAACCTTCGGTTTATTGAGTAGAATAAGAAAAGTAGAATGTGGTAGACATTAATACAAAAGAAAGTTTACAGAATCTGCGTGAATTAAAATCTTAGACTGTGAATAAATACTAATAGAGACATATCTACTCGTATATGAAAGTGATAAAAATAAATATCAAAATAATTAAATACACAAACTTACATATACGAGTATATACACATACAAATGATATACATACAAATGATATACCTACATACATATCATATATAAAAATAAATAAATAAATATATGTATATGTATATAATATTATAAAATAAATAAATAGTATGAAACCTACACAAGGGTATAGTGTGACGGCAGCCAAGCTAAGATATGGAATTAAGTAGGTAATTAAGTCAGTAAACTAACAAGCTAGCTAGGAGACAAGTCGTAAAATAACTACTTTTAACTTCGTTCACTACCTATTAACTTTCCAGTTTTGACTTGCGGAGATGGCTAAGGCAATTTAATGATAGAGTGTGAAAACACCTGCAGCACTAGGAGAGGTATTGTTATTATTATTATTAGTTGGCATTTTAACCTTAGACTTGAGAATAAACAAAAAAGTCATTTTCTTACTACTAAGACATGCATGCATGTCATTGCACGTTTTTTGAGTTTTATTGTTTACGAGGCTTAGGAATAAAGCTTGAACTCGTTGTGGTTACTAAGAGAATAAGATAGGTTAAGTATCATTTCTTCTCTGAATTATCTCTTCTCGCCTTATTTAACCCAGGCACATAAGAACCTATTATAAAATTATTCTGGGTGGCTCGTTATTTTAAGCAAAAATGCAGCCAACCTTTTTTACATCAATTTATAAAATCAACACCTAAATTCCACATAAACAAAATGCAAATTTATAAAACACATTTTCCTTGAAGAGTTAAGCGTAATTTCTTTCTCGCCAAGGCGTTTCCTGAAATAAATTACAAGTGTAAAATTCACAACAACAAAAGCGGAACAAAAGGCTCGCGGCTCGCAACATCCGGGCGACCCTTCCAAACTTAGCAGCCTGATTACGGATTTCCGAATAAGAAAATAAGGAAATAATACGCCACCACGTAAACCATGCCAAGTGTTTGTGTATGATACTTGTGACATTTTTGTTTACGTCAAAAATATAAATAACAAAAACCCCTTTTATTTCTTTATTATTCCATGTCAATATTTTGTACTGAACATTTTCGATTCACTAAAACGTTAATATGAAAATCAACATAATCCATTAGGGACGGTTGTGGAGTATAATGCTTGACGTACAGATGAAATCTTGGATCTTTTTGTGGGTGACCATCTTCTACAGGTATAGGAGAGGGCGCTGGAGCAGGGGGAGCCTTGTATGAGGAGGAGGCAGCAGTTGCAGACTTTGAAGGCGTGAACGGTCCCCTACCCTCAAATTCTACTGGTGGCGTCGTTACCTTGCGCCAAAGAAACGGCTCTTTATGCATTGGCCCATGATAAAACGGCAAAGTCCTTGTATTCCGTTTAGAATCTACTGGAGCTGTCAGTTCGTACATTTCAGCTAGAGATAGATACCAATAATCCGCACCATCGCCAATAACAGGAAAAAGTCTCTTATTAGAAAATCTAGGACGATGTTTACGGACGAATTCGTTGTATTTTCGTCTAAGTCTTTTCATATATTCCGTGTAATTAATTGATGTGAGTAGTTTTTCGAAGTCAGAGAGCTGAGAAGTGGCTGGTTTAGAATAAACACCCGCGCGAGCGAAGGTTCTTAGGAGATGGTGTAGTTTAAATACCACGAACGCCAACCAATTTCTGGCTTCCTCTTCGAGGATCCTGAGGTCATCAGCTCTGCTCCTTATACCGAATTCCGCGGCCTCAGCGGCGCGGCGTTCGCCCCTCTCCGTGACGGCGGCAAGCCAGCGGCGGTAACGACGATAGCAAAACCTTGTGCGTCTTGAATAATGCCCACGCCAAAGAGCCTGTAATGAAAATAACCGGTGAAATAGTGGAATAAATCCTTACCACTTCGTTCTCGATTTGAGATCAAGTCCATACCTGAAGACGCCTAGAATTTATAGCGTAGTGCCGTGAGTGTTTCTGCCGAACAGCCCGTCGCAAGTAAGCCCTGTAAACCCTGAGAGCACTGCTGATCCTGAATGCGCATTGAATGATTATTGCATTCTTGGCCAACCACGAAATGTGTTTACGAATAAGATATCCTCTGACCATTCGCTGAAGCAACAAGACGGACATGAATCTCATGTGCCGGTGATTTTCAGCTACATCATTCCGCTGTTGCAATATCTCGTAGTATTGATCTGGTGTTGGCAATAATTTATACACTGAAGCCATTTATAAATATCGTGTTTGTCTCGGCATAACATCAACAAAAGTTGTGACGGTTGCTGTCATTTATTACCAAATGACATTTTGGACGTGCTCATTTATGGAACGCCTTCGTTTATTGCCCACTAGTTTCCCAAGGAGGTTTTAGTTATTATAATTTTCTTGACCAACTCTGTAGGTATTAACTAGCATGATGTACTAATGCCCGTACCGAAAAGTTTTTTTACATACTATATTTATGATATCAATTAAATTACAATTTACAGCAAGTATATTTAATTTAATTTATATGATGTATATTGTATAATGTACATTTACAGTTTATATATACATTTTATGGTGTGAAAGTTTTGCGGCTAAACAAGTGGATTTTTTTCTTTAAGATTGCCATTAAGTTTTCGTAGTAATTTCGGTGACTTTGTTGGCGTGTTTTTTCCACTTCTTTTTAAAATCTGTCTCTGATGTTGCTTGAGTTTTTACGCAACTTTGCTTTAACGAATGCCCAATACCGCGCGATGGGTCGTAGCTGGGGACAGTTTGGGGGTTCATATATTTGGGCACACATTGCACGTTGTGTGAAGCCATGTGGAGTCGCCAAATCGGGCCAAAACAACACATTTCCTTTATGCTGCCTTATACATGGTAAAATCATACCTTTTATATATTTCTGGACATAAATATCTGACGCTACAAAAGTTGAAATTAGGATTTTCAAGTTACGTTCGCAAAACAGTTTCTCTTCGAATTATTTTATCGTCCTGCATTTTAAATAAAAACAATACCTAACCTGATTAATTATGTCAATCGATACATCAAGATTTCACAAACTGAGGTATATAATCAGAAAAAAAAATAAACCGTATTGTATTTTATTGTAAAAACTTTTCGGTACGGGCCTTAGCTTAGCTTTTCAAAAAGTATTTTTAATTCCAATCTTGAATATTTTATCCTCTTAATTTTTTGTGCTTATAAATTCGCGTTGTATTTTACTATTATGCCCTTGACTTGAGCTGGTAATCGGTTATCAATTTCTTTCCATTTCTCTATTCGTAAATCACTAGAGGAACGCAGTCCTTAGGTGTAGTAGTAAAGCCAACACGACAAAAATGAGAATAAAATAGACTCGCACACGTCACGTGGCTGGTGTGAGGTTAAATATGTGTTGCGATTGTTATCTATCTGTGTATGCTCACGCACACGCATATGTAGGGCAAGGCATAAGCAATTGAGCTATGCGATGAAATGATTTGGTGAGTCCTCAGTCCTCACCCTCCGCGGCCCAGGTGAGTCCGAGCGAGACTTCATGCATAATTCATCAATCAAATTGGCAAGGTGTATATGACTGTTTATTTATTTTATCCCTAAAGATTACTGGTAGAAAATGAATGCAATACTTTCAGGTTGACATTTAACCAATTGTATTAGAAGAATAAAACAATGCGTTTTTTTTAAATGCTAATACAATGAAAAAACTTGGTAAATTGGATTACAAAGCGCAGTTGACGGTGTTTTCTTATATTTCTTAAGAGAGTCTTCAGATGTGGCCATGCCAGTATTTGCATTCAAAGCATGTCAGTGCAACGAACAGTACAAAAAGCACATTTGTCACCTCGAACGCATGCCTACATACATTTTCCTTACTCTCATCAAGTACCAGAGACGTGTAATGTGCGTCTTTACCATAAGTACAAAATACCTAGCACCTGGAAAAAGATCTGGAAAAAGGCATCCTACGACTTAAAACTCACATTAGTACAGTTGCTAGCGTAACAGAAGATTCGGGTGTATCGACTGTCTACCGGAAACTAAAACGGTACTTCAGAACGTACAATTTAAGTAAAATGGTTTAAAGTAAGTATTTAAGGCGGTAAAAAAGTTGTTTTTTTTTATATAGCGAAACATAGAAAACACGATGTATTTTTTTAGTTAATGTTCGTTGATCTTTTCACCGGCTAAATAATATGCAAAATCATGAAAAATAAACGATAAAATCGAGGTAACATTTCACTTCTTTTAGTTAATAAAATAATAATGGCTTCAGCCTAAGACCAGGCTTTATTCACAGCTGAACCAGTTTTCGGTACTTACACGATCTATCACATTCAGTACATTAGCGTGTTTCCCCTCAACCGCATACCTAGTTAGGCTTTAGGCACGCTTTGCTCAACCAAGCACAGTTGTGCTGTTCGCTGGCGTTCATCAATTCCTTGTGTTAATTCCTGATTCGGACATTCATTACAACGAATTACGGACGCTTTGTAATTTGGCTCTCAGTGAGGGCTCACAAGGTAATTGCAATTAATTCATTTGTGCGAAATGACGTAAGGCGCTGCATTTAAATACTCGTAATTATATTGAGTGTGCTTAATACGTTGAAATACTTTGTTTACATTAAGTACTCATTAATATCGAGCGTTTGCTCCATACGGGGCAAATTACATTTTATTTCAGTGTTTACGTTAAAAAACAAAAGAGTAAAGAAAAATAATACCTGCTAGAATTAAACAAACGCCTCGCCGTGTCATACAAATGTCATTATCGTATAGTGGTGTATTGTACAATTTGACGTTATTGTTCGACAACGCGACAGCCTAGTCGGTAGTGACCCTGCCTACGAAGTTAGCGGTCCCTGGTTCGTTCCTCGGTACGGGCAAATACACTCGCGGTCAAATAATACGGGTCAGAGTGCGTTTTTCATACTACAGAGGCTATTTCGCAGCCTTGGTTCCTCGACGCTTTGAGTGAAATCTGACGATAGACACCCCGAGCATCGGTACAGGACTTCCAAAATTCCTAGGATACCCAACTGATTGAATCCGCGGTTAACGCCGCAATTGTGCATATTCAGAAAAACATCTAAAATGGCAATAAAATGTAAGCAAATCCAAATGCTGACCCAAACTCTCTCGCTGTGGTGTTAACTGATTGTGCGATTAGTAAGGTATCTTAAGCACTTTTGACCTACTCTATTTAACCTTGAAGTATCCACCATTAAAACTCACTCAAAACTACCCCTGGCCAGGAACCAATGCTTCGAAATAGCCTCGTTTGTATGAAAAACGCACTCTGACCCGTATAGTGTGACCGAGTGTATTTGTGTGATGAGCACGAGTATTTTTTCCTGAGTCTAGGGTGTTTTCTATGTATTTATCTATATAATACTAGCTGACCCGGCAAACGTTGTTTTGCCATGTATGCAAAATTTTGGGGTGGACCACCCTTAACATTTAGGGGGATGAAAAATAGATAGTAGCCGATTCTCAGATCTACTGAATATGCATATAAAATTTCATAAGAATCCGTCAAGCCGTTTCGGAGGAGTACGGTAACTAACATTGTGACATGGAAATTTTATATATTAGAGATAAGTAAGTTTATCGTTCCCTAATACCTATAGTACAAGCCTAGTACAGCTTAGTTTGGGGCTAGGTCAATTTGTGTGAGATTGTCCCCTGATATTTATTTTACTGTATTTATTTTATAGTTAAATTATTGGAATAACTAACAGACACTTTTTGCTAACAATTTCAAATGAGAGATACAGCCTCTCTGAGTACTCAAAACACAACAAGACCACATAGTTGTTTGCAGATGAGTTTAAATATATATTAGTGTGTTGTGCAATTAATTCATTTGAATAAACGAGGCACCGGCACACAATAATGCCGGGTGCTAGCGATAAGACTGCCACTAAAACGTTTTTGTAATTACACCGGCTCCGAGATGCTGCAATGCAGTCGGAAGTAATTCCTACTAATATTCTTAAGTGTAAGTACCTGCTATGGCGCAACAATGTTTCTGTATTTACATTTGTATTTAAGAGGCTTACGGTTGAGTTTCAGGTAACTTTTGCCGTATACCGCCATTTTATTGAATTCGGAAGTTAATTGTACCAATAGAGAATCCTACCAGAGAAGGTGGCTAACTGCATAGTAATAGTATAAGCATTTTAAATTTAATGTGGTTGCCAATAGATTATAGAATCCTTTGACTACTACATTGCAGTTAACCGCCTTTTTTGGTAGGACGGCAGAATAGCGCTTGTACGTATCGTCACCCCCGCAGAATAAACCCATAAAGTGCTATTATAGGTTTTTTAATGTTCATGCATTTTTGGAATGTACAAGTTCAAATACATATCCTCATTTATTTTTAGATTTTTATGTGGATTATTAACGAAGATACGGATTTATAAGGAATTATTCTATGAAATAAAAGTATTTACAAAAAAACGATAATATTATCTTACAAAACGAAAATTTAGTTATTTTTTTGTGATATATTGTTATGATGTTATTCAAATTCATTAGAACGGGACGTTTGACAGCAAACGCCTTTATAGGTTTGTTCGTGTGCAAGCTTATAAGAAAATATTTCGCATTCCCCGGTTACATTAAACTACATTTCTGATAATATTTTTCGCACACCAGAATAAACCAATAGGTAACGCTACAGTAGCGAATTTGGATACAAGATTAATATACCTTTAATACCCATGTAATATATTATAGCATGATGTAATTATTTGTGAAACCAACTTGAATAAGCCTTTAAAAGTGATTACCAAACACTATTAAGATGTAATTATCCGTAAAGTACATTTTTGTCTATATCTTCAAGGCGGCTTTATATAAATTAACAGGAAATCCACAACAGTTAGAACTAAAAATTGGCTTTCGGATGTAATTTAAATATTATGTGTATTTTCTTTGATAGTGAAGTTATTTCAAAATTACGGTTTTTTATTTCTCCTGTAAAATTGACATTTTGAAGTTATGGGTTTATTCTGCGGGGGTGGCGGTATAATTTGTCGGACTTGGCAGAAGCTGTTTGAGCTAACCCCATTTGCTTCTGTTTAGTTCGTTAGAGAAAATACTCTTTTACCAAACGATTGTCTTCGCGTGTGATCTCCATGGACTTATTTTTGAATGGTGAAAGCTTACCATGTAGAACGCTGATTATGCTGCGTGTGGCAAATGATGAATAAAAACCAAATCTGACTGAAACAAACTTTGATAACTAGTAAAAGTCGATGCGTAGGTTGATTCGCAAATAGCGGATTTTTTAAAGTTAAGCATGGGTGCCGTGTGGTTGCCGGCTTAGAATTGAACCAATCCATGTCTTCCCGTGGAAGTCGCTTACGACGAAGGCGACTAAGGGAATAAAGGCTTGTAGTACTGTTAGGCGATGGGCTTGCTACCTGTCACTAATATACACTGTTAAACATCTTAGCCTAATTGTGCAAATTGTGGTTACAGAGTTACCAACAAGTTTTTAAAGTTGTTGGTAATTCTGTAGCTCTGCCTACCCCACTGTGGGAATGAAGGCGTGAAGATATGTATGTATCTAAGCATGGGTTTGCTTTGGAATAAAAAACCGGCCAAGTGCGAGTCGGACTCGCGCACTAAGGGTTCTATACCATTATCTATAAAAATCATGTTTGTTGTATGGGAGCCCACCTTAAATATTTATTTTATTCTGTTTTTAGTGTTTGTTGTTATAGCGGCAACATAAATACATCAACTGTGAAAATTTCAACTGTCTAGCTATCACGGTTCGTGAGATACAGCCTGGTGACAGACAGACAGACGGATAACGGAGTCCTAGAAATAGGGTTCCGTTTTTACCCTTTGGGTAGAAAACCCTAAAAAAGCTACTCCAGTTTGCATAGTCACGGTAAAGTGTAGTATGTATGTATGTACCATGTATATATGTACGTTTACCTTTTAGCCGAAAAAATTGCTGGAGCTCTTAGAATACAATGTGTACACCTATAAGTAATAAACTGACTATGTTTTTCTTAATCCGAAAGCATAGCGTATCAAACACCGAAATATACAAATATTTGCTAATCTTGATGCTGGGCACACAACGCTAAGCCTATGAGCAGGCGTTTGTCCTTGTAGACTAAACTAACCTATCACAATTACGCGGCGGTTATCGCTACACGTGCTTTGTTAACTCCTGTTTATTGTACTTACTATAATGTTATAATAGGTATATAATATAAACAGATTTTGTGAAATGTTATTATTTTATTAATTTATTTATTAATGGCTCAGAAACCATTTCAATCAGAACTAATACATATATTATGATAAAAACATATGGGTCTAGACTATTACTAAATATTTAATGGTTGGCGGTATTAGTTATACAGGGCTCTATTCATATCGTCTTTGACCTGTTATCGTAATATCAACGTTTTTTTAGCTCTTATTTACTTGACAGTAATGACGACTGAATTATAAACACCCTTTACACTCGAGCTGATACGATTGTGAGGGTTTTTTTCTAATTAAATATACATACATACATACCTTCACGCCTGTTATCCCAGAGTGGGGTAGGCAGAGCTACAGAATTACCTACAACTTTAAAAACTTGTTGATAATTTTGTAACCACATTTTGCACAAATAGGCTATAAGATGTTTACCAGCGTATTAGTGACAGGTTGCAAGCCCATCGCCTAACAGTACTACAAGCCTTTTTTCCCTTAGTCGCCTCTTACGACATCCACAGGAAGACATGGAGTGGCACTATTCTAACCCGGCAACCACACAGGAAATTAAATATGAACCGTGTAAAATAAAATAAAATAAATATTTATTTATAATACCAATAAAACGTTATGTCAAAGATTTTTGTTTTTGAAATATTATTTTTATATGGTTACCTAAACCATGCATAAGAACTACTCGTATTAATGTAATGCAGATACACTAAATGAAAATAACACAATGTTGAAATCTAACAGTAAAATTATAACGGTAGATTAATTAGACTTCTATTAATTACATTTAGTCGTAGAACATACTTGTTTTGTTACGAACCATAAAAGTGCAATTAAAAGTTTTGCTCAGACAAAAAAACAATTTTAAACCATAGTGTCAAGTTTTTATCAAGCTTTATCTTTCTGATCAAATCCTTATACTAACAGCCTCAGATCAGTGGCCCATCAGATGAGGAAGTTGGCACGAAATCTCGGGAACAAGCTGAATAAATTTTAACACCAACCTTATTAAACTTTTATCGGTAAAATCTGATAGAATTGAATGGGAAAACAACGAGAGCTTGTTCAGTTTTCCGATAACAGCGTTATCGCCGGTGATGTAGTTAAAATGTGAAAATGTTTTACCGGGAATAGATAAATGTAGTTTTGTTGCTTTTATTTTAAATGTCGTCTCATCAACATTTACGGCATAAGTATTTAATCGTAATTTACATACATACATACATATACTCACGCCTTCATTCCCAGAGTGGGGTAGGCAGAGCTACAGAATTACCAAGCACTCTTAAATAAGTTGTTGATAATTCTGTAACCACGTTTTGCACAATCAGGCTAAGATGTTTACCAGTGTATTAGTGACAGGTGGCAAGCCCATCGCCTAAGAGTACTAGAAGCCTAATTTAATATGTTAAAAAGCGTTGTTAGCTTTACATGCTTCTCATAATTGAATTTGTTTTAATTTTATTATATCTGTATATACACACCTTTGACTTAGTGTTTTATTTGATAGATGAGTGACTTGCACTAATTTGCACATACGTTAATTAGTACAATAGACGGACTACTAAATTAAATCAAACTAATGGTTGTGTATTGGAAACCCGCAATCGTGGGATAAAACTACTGGTAGTAGGTATACAATACAATACAAATACTCTTTATTGAACACCAAAATAAAACATAACACGGAACATTACATTTTAACTAGGTATAGGTATACAACAGGCGGTCTTACCGCTAAATAGCGATCTAACAGGTATTTAACACATAGGTATTGGCATTTCTTTCTCGTTATTTTTTATCATGATTAAATGATACAAATTAAAAATGTAGCGATAATGTAATAGATATTTAAGCAGTTAAAATATTTAAAAATCAATGCATTTTATTTTGTATAAAATTCAAGCGCAATCCTGTTTTCAATAAACTTAATCCGTAACCGCAAAGCCTGACCCAGTTCCCAGAGGATTTGGTGAAAATAATTGTCTTTTTTTAAGCAAAAATAATAAGTCCACCGTCGTCGTAAACGTTACTCATATCCCAAAAGCGATGAGGGGTGAACTCGAACTTCCGCATTCCTCGTCCTCTGACCGGGTCACCGTAACTTGGAGCCCATATTGCGAGTGTCTCCATGAAAAAAAGACGTGAAACTTTACTTCACCCTCTTCGCTGAACTTATTAAATGTCGCAGAAAGATATTTGACGGTTTCGGATACTTTATGGTGATTAAAATGTTAAATACGAGTATGCCGAAAGTTTTCCTTTATATTCGAGTTGAAATACTTTGTTTGAAGCGAAGTTGCGTAAGTAGATTGCTATTTTTGTAGAGATAAAACGATGGCTTTTGTACCTTTAGTATTAGTTAACTCAAATATATAACAGGCGTGTGATTATAGTAAGTAAGTTCTCACTAAAATTATGTTAAAGGTTTTAGTAAAACTGTTGCCATTTGAAGCCCAGCTGAGAATATTATAAGTAGATATTGTTAGGTGAGCGGCCGAAGTGTAAAAGTGTTATCATGATAGATCTATTCAAAATAAATCTATTTTGTTAAATAATGTATTACTGTTAAGTGAATCGGAGCCGATATATACCTGCGTGCGTTACTTTTGATATAAAAAAACCGGCCAAGTGCGACTTGAACTCGCGTAGAGGGTTCCGTATACTATACGTAATTATTATTTTAGATAGAATTCTTATAGGTTTTCCTGTTACCTACAAGCAACGAATGTTTTTTTTTCTTCAAAATTTTAGGCTAAGTAGTTCCGGAGATTAAGGGGAGGGGGAATGGTCAGTTTTCGTCTTCTTTCATTAATAAAATCAAAACTAAGTATTTATTTTACAATAATAACAAAAATATATTTGAGATCCTCATTACAAGTCCTTTCATTAGATATATGACACAGTAAGGTTTGGTGTTTGGGTCAAAGGATTACACTATCCTAACAAATTTCACTTGTTTTGGTACAGTAGATTAGGACCAAATTGGCTGTGACAGATGGACGGACAAACAGACAGACAGACTGACGCACGAGTGATCCTATAAGGGTTCGGTTTTTTTTTGTACGGAATCCTAAAAATCATATAACTAAGCACATTATTATACTTACTTAAAACAATGTTATACAAGGCAAAATTCAGGCATATACTTACTACATATGTATGTACAAAAGCAAATTACGTTAAATCGTATCTAAGCTTACCAATCCTACATCGTAACATTAACACTGTTCAATTGGCAGTACCTCTCTGTAACGATGCATTTTTAATAAGCCCATTTTACGGTTTTCTGAGTTACATAGAATAATGTAGTAGGTAAATATCAAACGTATTGAATTAAATTTGCCTGCCAACTCAGTTTACGAGGTGCTGCTCGTAACAGCGAAATGTCAACGCGTAAAAATGTCGTAATATTGTATGCAACATATACGAGCCGCACTTTATGACGGCGAAGCAATGCTCTGATGCTTTACTTGAGGTATAAACTGGGATGCAGATGCGTCCGCTAATGGCGTCTGATGTGCCGAAGGTAATGTGATCTAGAGAGGGTTGAATGACACCTCTAAACTACTATTTTATACTTACGACTGGAAGACGTCATAAGCGTAAAATTTGCTTCCTGCTTCTCCCCCATTTCTTCCTTTTATGGGTTGAATTTCAGGAAATCATTTCTCAGTCCACCTCTATATTACTACAGGAATAAGTACGAGTATGTATTCCATATTTCATGATTCTAACTTTAGTAGATGAGGTAGGATGTGCGTTGCCTATCTATTCTTTAAATAACTGTTTATTCTCGTAAGAACATAGACATCAAAATTTACTTATTTATCAACAAGTCTAACTTTCCTAACTTTCACAACAATCTTCCGCTTCTAAAAGTTACCTATATCTTCCAGAAGATAACATCAGAAAATAGTATAGACATGTCCCAGATTAAATCTAACGACATAATTTCTTGCCTGAAACTTGACACCGGCACGCCTCGAAGTTCGAGATGGTGCCGAGGTTAGAGAAAAATTAAAACTTTCGCAATATGACGCCTTAGCGAGAAGTTTCGTATGAACAGTTTCCAGGTGATGTGTGGTAACTTACTGGAGGAATAATACTTACGAGCGGCAGCCAGCGCGCAGTGGAGGCAGTGTTTCAATGTAACTATATGTAGCTTGATGATTACCAAAATTAGCAGTTTTTCTTTTCAAACTATCTAGGCTATAATTTACGACACCAATTAATAGCACTAAGCAACTAAAAACAAAACAAAAGCTATATTTAAGAATTAAATCTAATCTTTTTTTTTTTATATACACTTTAAAACCTTTTTCAAGCGTAAAATAGATTCGAACGGACGCCGTGGGCATTTTTATTTATTTGCCAGGACAAGCTTCTGATATTTTCATTACGCTTTATAATTGTATTAAGTCTTTAGATTATAGTCTCGACATTAGATTCTATTTACCATCAAGGGGGTTATTATGACATAGCAATGCGAACTGCACTAGTTAACGCTGAGAGAAAAGGACAGAGCTATATAACTGCTACAGCTCTGTCCTTTACGCTCAACGTAAAATGAACTGCATAGGTAAGTCATAATAACCCCTCGGGTGGCCTGTGTGCTCGTTCAAATACAATATGTACGGGATTGGAATGTACAAAAGCGAACTTATCCCTTTAAGTGATCTCTTTCAGCTATCATATCTTAAACTGATAAAAATCTAAAGTACATACATACATACATAAATTCAAGCCTTCATTCCCAGAGTGGGGTAGGCAGAGCTAAAGAATTACCAACAAGTCTTAAAACTTCTTGATAAATCTAAAGTAGTTAGTCAAAAAACTACAAAACACGTTCTTCCTAGATTAATGTC
The DNA here is from genome assembly GCA_927399475.2 of Acleris emargana. NCBI lineage: Eukaryota > Metazoa > Arthropoda > Insecta > Lepidoptera > Tortricidae > Acleris > Acleris emargana. The sequence continues at coordinate 9,431,297 of OV656849.1, forward strand.
GTCCAAAATCGACGACATTAGTTAAAAAACTGTTCAAAATATATATTTTAATAATAATTAAGAACCATTCTTATTACTAACTTCTTGAAACTTAAACCGCTCTCTTTATATTACTTTCCATCATAGCAAATCTGTTTAGTCAAAGTTTGTTCAAATTATCTCTAACAGTCCTCACGTGTAAACAAAATGTCGCCTGCATCCAATGGTGCACTTTAATCAACAGCTGTTTGCTTAATGAGATGACATTCAAAATGGTTTCTCACACCTTCGTAGAGCTAATACAATTTAACTTGGAACGAATTGCAGCTGTAGTTACTGAACGCATTGCGGGAACTTGGAATTGGAGGGTTTCTAAATGTAGTTTGCCCAGGGATTGGCAGTGTCGTGTTCGACAATTTTCATTGAAAATTACTGAATTCTTCCACGGGTTGATTTAAAGGACTAGAAAAATGATATTCAAAAATGACGGGCGATATAAACAAATTCAATCCAGGCTGGCAAGAATGATGATTTGCGTAACGCTGCTGGCAGATGTTAGATGCCAACAGGTTGACAGGCCAGGGACTGGATGAAATGGAGCATTTATTGGACTGATAATTCATAATATAATTATATTATATTATTTTCGTTCCTAATGTCACATGACCCATGAAAATAAGTTCTGAGAGACAATGAATCATTTAAAACCGTCTATTAAGCGAACGTTTTAGTTTAATTTGTGTATTGTTTTTGGTAGGCGCTTTTAAAAAATATTACCACTAAAACGACGCGTTACGTAAACGTTTTTAAGAAAATAATGTCTTTGCTTACTGCAAGCGCTCTCTGTCGAGCGGTCAATCGAGTGAGTGAAGTCATACGAGCGGGCTCACTAGACGGGTAAGTCGGGTAAGCTGAGAATTAGGGTTTCTGCTCGAGACTTCTCGAACTCGAGACAACTCGAGAGTTTCGCCTCCATTCGAGACGAGAAAAATATAGCCGATTCTCGAGACTCTCGAGTTCCGGCGAACACGAAATAAGGAAGTCAGGCTCGCCATTTTGCCGCTTTTAACAAATATGACGCCGCCCGCGCACTATAAACACGGGCCGCGGACTTCTCACTCGCACGCTTTGTAACGGACGTGAATGAATTGGAAGAACAAGGCACCAGCAGTTTTGAGTCACTATCAAAAAAAGCTATAGATAAAGTATATATGATTCCAGCTGAACGTGATCCACACCAAGTCACGAAAAGTTTAATTAGGAAAGAATGTAATATTTATGAGTCTACGGGAAAACGTACTTCTAATAGTCCTAATCTTGAGATGTTGTATCAAGCCCTTATGACCGTCAAGCCCACTAGCCCACAGCTTCTACAGAAAACGAGCGTGTTTTCAGTCTGACTGGAAACATAGTAACCAAGATAAGAAACCGACTATCGGACTAATCGATTAACGCTTTAATATTCTTAAAGGCGTACATTTTAAGACAAAAATCTCTATCGAAATTACCAGTTTATGTCTGATCAAAAGACTGAAAAAGTAGATTAGGTAGTTTAGGATTTATTTTAATCGTTGATTTTTTGTAAGATTTTAGTTTTTGTATGTTTGTACGAAGAGTTTTAATTGTGTTTTGTATTTCTAACTTGTAGTGCGAAGTGCAATGAAAAAATTCTGATTTTCATTTGTTTTTCATTTTATATTCAGCAATAATTTTCAATTTCTTACCAAAGACTCGAGAGTCGAGACAACTCGAGAAATTGGAGTCGAGAATTCTCGAAACTCGAGAAAAAAAATGAGGCGAGAAACCAGAAACCCTACTGAGAATGCACGCCCTTAAATAATATTTTTACGCTCTGACGGGACAACTTCAATTCGCCGGTAAGTAATTGGTCCCTCGAGTTCAAGAGAGAGTTTTTTAAGAGAATAACCTAGCAGTTTCTATTATATCATTTGACGCTCTTTGGATAAATACTAGTTTAACGTACATACGTGTTATGTAGGTACGTATTTTAAAATTCGTCAAGCCTATTGGTTCACAAAAGATCACCAACAAATATGACCTCTATGTAACTGGATAAAACCATAATGTCTTTGACGTGTTATGGAATAGTCAACGTTACGGTACCTTTTATTTGCTTAACAGTAATGGCGGCGGAGCTATAAACAACACCAAAGCACGTTAAAGGCAATATGTATCGTTTTACCCTGTAGAATAGAGGCCCAGACAAAGATACTCATCTAATTATATCCACATTAATCCACCTTAAACATAATCCTAATTTCACTCAAGTGTACTTAATGTTGTTTCCACGTACAAAGTTGCTCGTCGTTTTTACGTTTATGCGAGCAAGTACCAGTGGTACACATGTTCGAAATTGCTCCAATATACATAAAAACGACGAGCAACCTTGAATGTTGAGACTAAGCATTAGTGAGTTTTAGGGGCAAATTGTATAATCTAACAAAACCTCGTCAACCAACCAAAGTCATAAAATCTTAATGTTATAGTCTCAATCTCCAAAGTAAACTAATTATAATAAGAAGTGGACTCCGGCACAAAGGAATGATAATGTAAATGCTGACAGATTATTTACACAATTTTTATGCGATTTTTTACAAAGTAAATTATGTACCGACTTTGTGCTTTAGCGAATTAAATAATCCCAGTCCACTTCATTTCATTTGATGTATATTTTATGAAAGAAATTATAAACGCTGTGTGTTTTAAAAAGGTCTCAGAGCACTAAGTATGTTTTTTAAGTAAAAGGTACCTTTTTGCATGAGGCAAGTTGACCTAAGTTTTCTGGCGACTTGATACTCGGTAATCTAAAGATGATTTTACTAAAATACCCTTTATTTGTTTATATGAGTATTTTACATAAGTGCCCCAATTATTGGGGTAGGTAGGGTAATAATGTGAATCGCGAAGTTCTAATAAATGAAATTTGAAATTTTCCGCGATCTTTTCGTGTTAAAAATATAATCCTCCTATAAATACTTTATCTCATAAAGATTATTATAGATACATTATATCCCAGCACGATTTTTGATATCGAATGTTTATACGAAAACAAACGACATGCCATAGCCTATCAAGTAATTATTATCTTTATCTTTACTTATTTGTTCGAGTATAGTGATATGCATGCGAATGTTTTTTTTAATTACAACCATCGACGGACAATCATACATATGGCCTCCTGTCTACCGCCACCGCCCTCCTGTCTACCGCCACCGCCGCCTATAGACAGTAGCAACAGTTTTAAGCCCCGTATTGTAGCGTATTGGGAGTCTAAGCGGGAAGATCATTCCAAACTCCTATAGTAGGAAACCAGAAACGTTCTAGAGAACCGGCGTGTATTTGAGTGCAGTGACACAAGAAAATGGGCATGAACATCCTGCCGATGACGAGAAGTGCGATGGTAGTATGAAGCCGTTGGCACTAGCCTGAACAATTCATATTTCGGTCCCGGAAATAGAATAGGTATTATTTATCTTAGAACATTGAATATTTCCTGAGGGAATATCGATGAACCGACTGTTGCGTGGATGTAGTCACGGGCAAATATTTGAATTGCTGAAGAACATCACGAAACCTTTTCAAAATTCAGAATTTACACACTTCGCAATAAACGCAAACCTTATTTCTCTTTTACCCGACCTGATGTACAGGTACGATTGGAAATTGAAAATATTTTCAATCTTTCGTAGAATTTTGTTCTATTCAAAGGTGTGCAAAACATGTTCTATTCAAACTGTATCAAATGCTTTCATGCGAACCTATTGCATCTGAGACGTTTTCATTTGGCTGAGTGAATTTCACATCGACAAAAATCTTTAATCGACTTTACCTTTGCAAAACATTAATGACAAAGTTTACACTCTACAAACTAACTCTAACATAAAAAATAATTGTCCACAATCGCGTTCATATTTACACAAATAACACATTCCCTTAAGCCACCATTTATCAAACCCCACCTCCGAGTAAAAGGTATCGGCTATTCCGTATTCCACTTAAAGAGTTGTTTCGCTAGGCGAAACCCATGAATAGCAGTCTTTTGATGGAAATTTAATGAGAAAGAGGGAGCTGACCATTACCGAGACAAGAGCGCGGCTGAATGCACTGTCCGCGCGGGGGACGGGACGAGACGAAACGTTGTTGTTCAAAATTAATGTTTTACGCTTGTTTCTGTCCACTGTTGTTTAGAGTAGCCAGAGGCCTTTGCAGTTAGATGTAGATATTTGAGTATTTGAGTTTTAAGTTTCATGAAATGATAATGGAAGTACCAATTATCAACTTTATTTAATTGAATTATAAAATTACATGTTTATGAAGGAAACTTCGCATTTTATAATACAACACCTACGACATAAGTACGATAGTATTTGGGCGAGAATTTACTGCAAGAATAAGTAAATAGGTACCTACTTCAATTAAGTAAAATATTTTTCAAGATTTCGATAGGCAAATAATTCAAAATATCATATCTCTACGTAAAAGAAGCCTTTTCAAATTAAAACCTGCATTCGCTTTCATATCCTAACTGGGTATTAAGACATCCGCGGGCTAACAAGGTGCTTAACTATTTGATGAATGGCAAGCCTTTCAGGTTTAACTCGTTAGGTAAAAAACAAACCTTCACGTGCCGGTAAACGAGAGCTATTTCATACGAACCAAAGAAAACTGTAATAAGGCCGCTATAGCGTATAAACAGAACGAGTTATTTTTAACCTTAGTCCTTGACGTGATCAGAACACAACGAATGAATAATGGATTTTTTTATATTCAATTTGATATATACATTTAAAATAACCATTTTTTTTGGCATTTCTTAGAAATTGATACGGGTTACTGTAGTTTTACTTGTAATAAATAGGGAACTAAAATATATTTTCTGTTTTTCATTCTTTCTTTGACCTAATAGGTGTCCTTGTTGCGATTTAATAAGTTTTACTGAAAAAGGCCACTTGAAATGTTTTAGTTTCATTGTTTAAATAAGTATAGTGTCAGTTATTTAAAATGTTGCCAGCTTGACAAATTGCGAGCACAAATGAACGCTTTTAAAAGAAACAAAAACAAAAATACAAAATTGTTAAAAAAAATAACACCTACAATTTTTGCTTGTTACCTGACGCCGCGTTTACATTGATCGTTTTTTTTAATTCAACTGCAGGCCATTTTCTGTCATCGACGAGGGAAAACGGTTTTTTCATAGTAAATAACGAATAGTTACACGGAACGCGACCGACACATTCGGTCACCGACCTAAAGTAAACGCGCCATGACAGCCCAAAACGGAGAGTTATGTTTTGCGGATGTACCTATAGGTACAAGTATGTAAGTGGGTGTATGCATGACTAAGGGCCGTATTAATAAACTCATCTTGGCTGAAATGCGCGTCACAAGATACGTCCAAGTAAACGTCACGCCATAGAAAACTGACATTTTTGACGCATCTTGAGACAAGCATTAGAGTCGAGATTAGTTTATTAATACGGTTCTTAGTGTGTAACTTGCCTTGACAGAGTTAGAGTTACAGATGTCGTTATTTTTTTTATTAATTACGTTAGTAAGTACCATAAAATGTTCCTAGTTTGGTCCTTCATGGGTAACTATGCTCCACAGTAACTATTTCATTGATGATTAAAAGTCAAGGTCTATGACAAAATAGCTAAAAATAATCGATGTATACATCCAGCAACGAAGTGAATGAAAGCAATAGAATGATTAACAATACAGAATACCTCAATATAACCATGGAGCATAATTACCCTTGGGGGAGCAAATTAGGAAAATTTTACGGTACTATAATAAGAGTAAACTCACCAGAGTGGTCAGCCAGACCTGTAGACGGCCTCTGCCAATAATTTGTATGAGTGGGAAGAGTACGAAAGATATATTTCCCATTGTTCGCACTCATATAAGATCGACTACTGGTCTCCACAGGTAACTTTAGCCTATTTTCAGTCCTACCTGACAAAATCGCATCTGAAGACTTAGTAAATTCTATCCATACATAATATCCTTAAATGTTTGTATTAGTCGGCGCTTGCCAAATACAACGGGTCTATTAACTGTACTTAGATATATGATCTTTATTTCATCCATATCTTGTCTACGTCTTGACTGACTTTGCAACGTTATAACCCCACAAGCGGAACTGCACGAGGTTTTACGCAGCCTTCTTTACAAAAAGGGCGAATCTTTTACAGAAATTGTATTCGACTTACCTAACGTGTAACCCAAGAGAGCTATTATGCTTAGTTGTAACGCAGATGTGTCATTTTTACTTAGAAGGGCAGCGTACCATGAGCGAGAGCTCAGACGCGAGCGCAGCCGCTGTCCACCAGAGCGAGGGTAAGAACCACAGGTTCAGAATACATATAAAAAAGGGCGTATGTCACATAGAACCGCTCATTTATTAGTTACCTTATTTCTTAAAATGGGGGGTTAAATTTTCTTTCACTATCAAATTACGCATACGTCCTTTTTATTTAGAAGGGTAGGATACTCCTTTCTACCTTCTTTGTAGAATCATAGATGCATCCTTTAAGAGCTTTGGATGCTGAATAAAATCAAAGAAATGGAATAGTTTTTAATTGGTTGTAGTTGTTGGCTGGATGATCTTTTTAACCCTTTTGAAATTGACGCTTTTGTACATTTAAAGCTATCTTAATTGAGTTTTTTAAGGTTTCACATGAATTAAAGCGGTAGTAATCTTTTTTTCACAGGGTCTCATGTTATTATAACTAATTATGCTAAATGAATAAGTATTTCCCTGCAAAACCGGGATTTTCTAAAGCTTTCAAAAGCTAAAGCTATACATAATTTTGAACATTTTGTATGTAGACCAGTTGTTATCTCATAAGTCAAACAGTAACGATAACCTAGACAGTATCATTAGTTGAAATACAAAATCCCTACAATTTTCCGCGTTATGCACTCACCTAAACCAACGATACTGTATTTTTCGACGTCCGTCCCGTAAACAGAGATCTAAATCTACGCAGAGCCTAAGCAAAAAAAACTGCCAGACCATCCTTCACTTTTCCTCCCAGCGAGGCGGTGTATACATTATTCATTGTACAGCGTAGGTATGTAGGTAACCAGACGATGGGCGTGTGCAGAACAACGGGAGAAAAATCTGCTTTTAATTACCGGCTTACTACGTTACGGCGGTTTAGAATTTACTTTTGAAAACGCTACCCTTTTGCGGACAATCCATAGTGAAAATGAGCAAGGGCTATTTTGTTGCAGCGTAAAATTAGTTTTGTTGTAATTTTTGTAAAAACAAAAAATAAACGATTTGAGGAATTGATAATAAATTATACTCTTGACTTGACTCTTGCTATTTTTACACCTATATCCAAGAAAGGTAACTTAATTATATGGCTTTTTTATACATTGTATGAATGTATGTGTTTCGGTTCTTACCAAAAAGGCTGTCCAACGACAATAACTATGTAGGTTCTTACCTGAAAAAAGAGTAAACAGTATTAGTTATTGAACACAAGTGATAAACTATTAATAAGGGTAATTCTTAAGAATTTGATTATTCATCTCATTCCCCTGGCGTTTTTATTTTAATAAATTTTAACCTTGTTACAATAAAATATGAATTTTTACTTAATTATAAGCATCATTGCCGTGTGGTTGCCGGCTTAGAATTGTGCCACTCCATGTCTTCCCGTGGAAGTCGTAAGAGGCGACTAAGGGAATAAAGGCTTGTAGTACTGTTAGGCGATGGGCTTGCTACCTGTCACTAATACACAGTTAAACATCTTACATGCTCCCGAGGGTAGGTCCTGTTCCTCACCTCACGCTTGCCTTCACCGGCCGGCTGGAGTGTATAATGACGAGGAACAGACCCTCACCTCTGGCTTGCCTTTATTGGCCGGTCAGAGTGGAGTCGCAAGAGCTATATGCTCGAAGGGTGGATGTGTTGCATAAGTGGTGAGTGGGCACCTTATGGTCGTTTAAAGTCCAGAAGCACCTCTCCACCCTTAGCCCCTCTGGAACTGTTACCTCCCTGCTGCTATATATATGCGGCTATTTCGGGAGGCCCATTCTTGAGTTGGCGAGTCACCGCCTGCCATTTCAACCAAAGTAATTAGCATTGGCCAGGCAGGCGCCGTAGTTTCATCAATAGCCTAGTTCACCAATCCATATCTGTTCATTCATAGAGCCTATTGTTAATACTTCCATCCTTCTTAAATAGTCCTACACTAACCGTTGGTTGTCCGTGGGAGCATACTTTTATAGTTTGAACTCAGGGACAATCGCCGGTTGGTGTCCCATCACTTTACTAAATTAAACTTGTCTAAAGGGCCTCTGCGTGTTGGCTTCGGCTCCATGTACGCCTTCCAAAGGTCCGGGACTCCCATAGTCCCGTGAATGGTAAAGACATACAAATAATAATAATAATAATAATTATTATTTATTTATTTGCCAGTAAACACAACCACCATAACAGGATCGGTACAATAAGTATGTAGCTAATTATATTTTAATACTTAGGTATTGTGTTACTATATAACGTGAGTGTGATAAGTAGGCTTGGGACTTTTGGATGCTCGCTATGGTTTTAGATTCCACGGAGTCGCCATTATGTTAAAATATTATTTTTCGAAGTCAAAGTCAAAGTGTAAAAATAAAACATGTTAGATTTACGCTGCTATAGCGATCGGTAATAACCACGTTATTATGACTGCAATTAATTTTATCATAAATTTATTAGTTATTACACACACATGTCACAGTTCACAGGTGACGCGATATGCACACATAGGTACGATTTTCTTAATTATGTATCCTCTTTGATACTTGCGTTGTGACAGACTACTGACTGACATCTATTTTACCAATAAAAAAAATACTTGATTAATAAATTGACAGTTTTGATTAAACACGGTTTAAGCAATTTCTGATAAAATTTAAAATTAATAGTTTTACTACTTGCGAAGTTAAGTCCTGGTTAGAGCCGTATAAGGAATTAAAACATGTTGAAGAAAAGTCTTGTATATTTTGTTCTTTATGTGATGTATATTTCAAAGCCGGAAAAAAAGTGTTTATTGTTAACCATGTTAAAAGTTTTTGATAGGTCCAGAACTCGTTTAACCCCGCAAAATATAGAAAAAATAATAGTGATCCATTCTTACTACCCTTTTAATGATGAACATGAAATAGTAATAGATGATGATTATGATGCACTGATTAAAAAAGCCTGTACCTCATCAAAAAATTAGAAGTGGCGACTAATATTAGATTGAAAAAGACATTTTTTTTATTGTTACTTAAAGTATTTGTTTTAGTTTATTTTGTTTACTAGCAATAGAGTATTTTATTATTGGTAATTATATACATACAAGTTGTATGTGCTTATCCACTTTGACTTTGACTTCTAAAAAAATATTTTTACATAATGGCGACTCCGTGGATTCTAGAACCATAGCGAGCATCCAAAAGTCCCAAGCCTAGTGATAAGACAATGTTCCTTACTCCCCGTACTAGTTAACACTGTATCACGGTGGAGTAAGATCCGTCATCGTATTGATTCACTCTTAACTCTTAACTTAGGTTATATTAAGTTAATCATGTTGCAAAGTAATATAAAAATAAAGATATAAAAGTTGCTAAAATTATGAATAGAGTTGTTGGTAATTCTGTAGCTCTGCCTACCCCACTCTGGGAATGAAGGCGTGAAGGTATGTATGTATGTATGTTATAAGCATTTATCAAATAGGCTTATACATATTTATATTCATAGCTCGCTGAGTTTCAGCGACGAACCGCGTCCTCTTCCCACGGAAGCGCTACTGACTCTTGTTAGGCAGGGCGGGCGCAACGTGTCGGATCACGTTTAAGTAGGGATATGCACGTTGTTTAGTGAGGCCCCAAAGGAATAATAGGTAAGCTCCGGACAATATTTCTATCTAGATTTAAAAAAAACTATGAAAAACATAATAACTATGTTTTTTCTTTCAAATTAGAGGGGTAGGCAGAGATCACTTCTTTCCACTTGCTACGATCTTGACAAAATTTTTTCGCTTCTTCAACATTCATACGCCACGTCGGTTTCGGGTACTTAAGATTCGTCCTTTTTCCAAATTAATAACATAATGCTAACAATTGAACTCAAAACAATATTTGATTTCAATCCATATCTGGTTCTTTTCAGGGCAGGTTGTTCACAAAATGGCAAATGGACGTACCAAGGGAATGATGTTTTAGGGGTTTGATATTTTTTAAGGCTAATTCTTATTACCTTGAAGAAAGGTTAAGTGGTAATATAATGTTTTTTTTTAGTAAGTTCAAATATTTTAATTGTACTGATACTTTTCCATCTGGCCGGTGTAAATTGACCTATTCAAGAATCACCCATAATTTTATTTATTAATATACATACATACATACATTACGCCTATTTCCCAAAGGGGTAGGCAGAGACCACTTCTTTCTACTTGCTACGATCTTGACAAATCTCTTTATTTATTTATTAATCAATACTTAATTTATCTGACTGGAAATGTTTCGTAGCTTTTCTAACCCAATCTCATTAATTATTATCATCACACACAAGTAAATGATAACTTATGCACCTTGTCTATCATCATATAAACTATTGTAAATCATCATCATAAAAACACAAAAACTGAAACAATTAATCTCCTATATTGTAATGTTTCTGGTAAATATTGGATGTACTGCCCACACTTCACGCTTGGACTACTTCCTTAAACCATCAACCTATACCTACAGTGTGTTTAACAAGTTAAACACGCTGTAAACACTGCCCAAACAAAACGGATTACTGCATTTTCCCGTGAGATAAACTAAAGTAGAAACTGCATCAACAGATTGAAATTCTGTTAAACTGCAAAACAAGTTGAAAGTTTGCAGCTAATTGAAATTTAGATACGGGCTCTTCGTGCGGTCAAAGTAATGAATATAAATATGAAAGGTGAAAAAACGAACGGCACATTGAGAAATAATTGTTTTATTTTTGAATCAAGAATAACTGCAATTAATATCTTGCACACATACATACATACATACATACATACATTAAGTCACGCCATCATTCCCAGAGTGGGTAAAGGCAGAGCTACAGACTTACTTAACACTCAAAAACTTGTTGATAATTCCGTAAGCACATTTTGCACATAAAATTAACAATAACAAAATACATGAGCCGGCAATCAAACTAACTAAAACTTCCATAATCTATAGGGTCAATAGTGCGAATAAAATCACAACATTACCAAACGCGTCAATGTTGAACATACAAATTTGATATTTTGTGTCTTCTTGCAGAAAATACTGATTGGATAACATCTTTTTAATCGAGGACATTAACTATTTATTTTTCAAACCTTTCATTCAAAAATGTTCATAAAGACCTCTCTAAGTAGAGCTTAAGATTGCTTTGACAAGCATGCGTCTACCAGCGCTTCCCAAGAAGGAGGTCATACATACTATCGCTATAAGTGTTAAGAAGAATCGACGCAATAAACACAAATTTTTCACACGTGCGGTTTTTCTCGGAATATTTTTTTATTTCGTTGATATGATTTAAGCTAAAACGTGTATTTCAGTCAGTTGTTGAAAAAATCTTAGCTTATTACTAATTTAACTGTGACGGAGTTGTAAACTTGTACAGGATAAGTAGTAAAACCCTTGTAAACCAGTATACACTTATAAGCTCACCATCACCGGTACTAGCAGTTCAATTTCATTAGATTAGGTAGGTAAAGCTGCCGAGGCTGTCCGGGGACTGATTTAATTATTTTGGAATCCAGTAAAATCGATGCACCTAAAACTGGGAACTAGTTAGATATCTTAACGGCTCTAAATCAAAACGGAATACGATCCCTACAATACCCATTGTCGTAATGTTCCTATTTTGAAAATGGTTAAAAGTAGCTTAGCGAATCTTTAGTTGAGTCCACTTTCACAACGAAGATTTCATAACTGGTTATGAATAAGGATTTTTATTCACTGTTTCATAACCAGTTATTAAACAAGATTTTTTTTTCCATGTTCATAATCAGAAACTAGGTAGGTTTAGGTTATGTTAGCTTTGCAGCAGGCCCGGAGGGCCAAGCCACCCAGAAATAGGAGCTCCGCGTCAGCGGAGCTCCGTCGACACTGTCCAATTGATTTGAAATAAGTGGTATCTAGGTTCTGGTTATGAAAATGGAAAAAAAGTCTTGTTTAATAACTGGTTATGAAACAGTGAATAAATATCCTTATTCATAACCAGTTATGAAATCTTAGTTATGAAAGTGGACGAAACGGAATCTCTACATACACGTAGTATAAATTAAAGACGCTTCCCGTTGCGTCCCTCTGTATGTATGCTTAGATCTTTAAAACTACTCAACGGATTTTAATACGGTTTTCATCAAGAGATAGAGTGATTTAGGAGAAAGGGTTTAATGTAACAGTCCTGGATTATGTACGGGTGTTATAGAAAACACACATAAACCGAAGCAAAGCGAGGGCGGGTCGCTAGTAGATAATTAAAAAAAAACAATACTAATATCGCAAATGCGAAATTAACTCAGTGTGTCTGTTTCATGGCTAAAATATTGAACAGATTTCGATATCCCACTTTGTTCTAGCCTACCACCTTCTATATCGTAATTATATCGTTGACGTTAATATATTGGGTCCTTACCTATGAAATTTGCGTTTTTTTAACGTCTTTTATTTCGTACGGAATTTATTTATTTCAATTTTAACTTCCAAAATATTTTTAAATTTCATTAATACACTATGCAACAAAGGTTTTAGATACAAGTAAGTAATATGGTTCAATTTCTTACTTAATGTTTAAAATTAAAGTGTGAACTTAACTCTTTTTAAGTGCTGCAAGTTTTATGAAGCGAACTATTTTTAAGTAACTAAGATATGTATAATATAGCTTAGAAGTGTCCAATATTCCTGACAGAATTTTGCTTGGTTTGCATATGACGTTACTAAATAATCCGCAAAATTAAATGTATGAAAACCACCGTTTTCATAAAATTCTCCATATAAAACGCCAATTTCATAGGTAAGGACCTAATAGTTGTTATTCTCTTGACAGTAAAGGCGGTGACGTAAAAGAATAGCGTTTGGCTTTTAAGTACATTGGCAACAATTTAAAAAAATAATGATCCTTGTTTTTCCCTGAAAGGAAACTCAAAAAACGTCTACAAAGCCAAAAGTAAAGCTGATTCTTGAAAATCATGAAAACCGCTGGCAAAGATTGTGCAAATAAATCTACCTTTTAATATCTTAGGGGTGTAACTTAATTGGTTTCGGAATCTACGCAATTCGAGTATAATTGGACGAGCTGTCACCGGGATCGCATTAATTGAGTTTCTGTGACTAAACCCTAATACACAGGTGCTGTCGGGATCGCCAGCCGAGTTTACAACTGGGATTAAAGAGGAGCTAGACTCGTAGATATACTTTAGGTTTGTCTAAATGTGGTGTATCCTAAACAAAGTCTTGTACTTGTTTAAATACATACCGCAATTTTGTTTCATTATCTTAGACGAGTGATAATCACCTGGTATAACCTTCTTAATATTGATTTTATTTTAATATTCGGCTTAAAAGTGAAATAGGCATTGCTTTTAGTATTAGATTACTTGCCAAACCATCCGATTTGACCGGGTTCGCATTATACCGGTATTATTTCCATACTAAAATACTGGTATTCAATTTCGGTATCTCGCTTATTATTAAAAATTTAAGTTCTTCAATTAATTAATATAATAGTACAGCGTTATTAACTAAATTAAAAATCAAAAATTTCCAGGAAATGTTGCAAATTATGAAAGATATTTCAATATTAATTAATGCTTAATTCTTAATTAATGTATCCCTCTCTTATTTATTTGACTGTAACAGCGACCGAGTTCAAAGCAATTCGATAACATTTCAAAAGCATTGTAATTTTACCGAGGAGAATATAGCCCAAGGATCTACATTAAATCTCTAAATAGTAATAATAGTAATTTTATACTTTTACTATAGGACAGCCGCAAATTTTGGTGACTTTTATGAAAGTCGTAATCTTTCATCCGGTATTGCTTGCTCTAAACTATATAATAAGAAAACCTACTTGTGTTTAGTTGATTGCGTCATTTTCTATATAATTTTTAGCACTTACATTTAAACTAGAAAATCAAGGTAGTTGGCCTTTATTTAAAATTAAATGAATGTTAATTATAATTATGTTTTAAATTGTAATCCTGGCATAATAGCTTAGTGCAGCTGATAGGGGATCATCTATTTATGACGTAGTTGACTATACGTTCGTTTTATAAACGTCTGTATATAATGACGACATATCGATCAGAGCACGCTGTCCCATCATTTAATGACTATCTGAGGTTATGTGACACCCAAACCACAGCGTGACTCCTATTTTTATTATTTTTGAATTTATTTCTAACTATGTCACCTAATGGTAAGGTATATTTATATTGTTTTCAAAGAATTTTATAAATTGCCAATTATATTTAGGGCACTCCTTAAATCTGGGGATCTAGTAAAAAAGGCTTTGTTTCTTTGAAACGTATTTTCTTTTCGCGTTTTTTCTCGAACGCGATATTACCAGTCGACCATTTCCCGGCAGTTTATTTTCACAGTCGTATTTGTTCCTTGCGAATTTTATCCAGTTGCTTCTTTTCCTGGCATCATATTTTCACTGTTTTTACCATTCCAAAAATCTAATTTGACAGAGTCAACGGAGATCCGCTGTCACGGAGCACCTTTTTCTGGTATATTTTGCCCTCCGGGCCTTCTGCAAAACTGATGAAACAAAAAAACCTATCACTACATTACGATGTACTTTATTAATTTTGGGAAAAAGGTGTGACTAGGATATAAATCGAACTGGAAAAATACGACCGGGAAAATAGTCGAACGAGAACAAAAGCGATGGTGTAATAAAATATAACGGGGAAAAATTTATTTCTGTAAAATTAAGAATGGGAAAAAAGGCGAAAAAAAATATAATTTCACGGAAATTATGATTTTGTGAAAATTATTTAACAAACCCGTTTTTCGATCGCGTTCACTTCCAGAAGTATAAAAGAAAGTTAAATGTCTTACGAACCAAGATACAGTACAAGAACTATAAAAATAATCTTTCGAATCAAATCTCTATGACCGCTGACCGTACCGAACCGTACGATGGTTCCAACGGAAGAACAGCGCTGACTTTAATTACGTTAAGTTGGGACCATTTCGTGGCTTCTTTCTTCTTGTATTTGTTTATCTGTTCTTTGTTATGCATGTCACGAATAAATGTTTTTCTTTCTTTCTTTCTTTTACCTTAAGCCAAAAATAACGTTATCTTGTAAATCATTTATTACTTTTATTTTATTGGGTACATTAAACTAAATAATTAAAAGCACAAACATTAAAGAAAAATACTCGAACAAGCGCTAGCGGCAGACTTGTTCAAGTCGTTAAAACTTGAGCAATACATACAATGTTCATGTATTAATTTTAATAAATATAAGTGAGATGGTCTGGCAGCGCTCTCCTCTATTTGCAGTTCGTCGGTTCTTAAAACCAGGGTCAAGATTAGTAAGCCTGGCACCATGCTGAGTAGTGAGTATCAACCATTTAGATGTTAATTTCAGCACCGAATAAAAAAAAAATTTTTTTTTTTAGTATTGCTCACGGAATCTTTAGTTACATTTCACATAAGTATCAAAAGTCATCACATACTCGTATTCTTTCCAAATTAATAAAATTAATTAACAAATATTAGTAGGAAACCCCGAACAGTTTGTCTGTGTGTCACAGCTATCGAGCAGCTCTATGCAAAGCGTGAAAATTCAAGGCCTCCGTTTCTAATTAGGCTCCAAGACAAACAGCAGGCAGGTGAGGCATTTGAAATGGATAGGAATGCCCCAATTAGCGAAGTTTAGATCGTACATCGTCTGGGTTTAATGAAGCATTAATGATACGAGTTATAGCTAATATTGTGTAATTTATTTTGAGGTCAATTAGAGCCAAGGATTTACCCTTTTGAACCCCCGACGCCAAAAGAGGGGTCTTATAAGTTTAGTGTATCTGTTTGATTAAGACTCGTTTTTTAAAAAGAAAGCTTGTTTAATTAGGGTGTTTTTTTGTAAGATTTAATATTGGGCTTTTTAAGAGATATGAGCTCTGTATGTCACGATTTTCGGGGGTTTTTATCTACACAAATCAAGAATATACCTATATTTTATATTTTGAAACGGAGGACATTACAAATAATGCAGGGGTATTTTTGATTTGAAGACATTTTTGATTATTATGACGAGTAGTTATGTATGTAATCAGCTAAAAATTCGCATGTTAATTGTTAATCAAACGAAAAAAATGAAAACCAACTGGCAATGCGTCTAGCGCAGTCTTTCAATTTATGAAAACGTTTAATGGTTCCGTCAAAAAACCATTTCAGCTCTGAATATGACACTTTAACAGTTCCATTCTCATCCCACCGCATTCCCTACAGTTTAAAATAGTATATTTTTTAACCCGTTGTAAAGGATGGATAAAAACAATAAATACTCTTTGAATAAGTGTTGTGCTTGCGTTTTTTGTGTTGGCACGTTTTATAATTGCACTTTATCTCCCAGCGCGCTCAAGCCAAGCTAACCTGTTGAGCCAACATGTTCTTCAGATCCGTCGGTGTCGGTACATTAGACAGAAAGCAAACACTAATGACGACATTTATCACCTCGTCTGACGCAGGTAGCTTTATCTCGCAGTAAATGTATCTCCATGGTAGTGTGGTTTAAGCATTACGGAGAATTCAAGTAGTATTTTCTGATGTCTAAGCATTATGTTTAGCCTTTACACCATGTAATTTGGGTAAAATTTCTCCACCGAAAATTTCTCAAGTGCGCCCAATATCAAGTTGACATTGGGAAAATATAATCTTGCCGCAAATAATGTGAAACAATAAAAAAAAAACAGAATGTTTTTCATTAGTTTCATATTCAGAATACGTACGAATATAAACTGCATTGGTAAAAGTAAGTTTTTAACTTCATTTAGAAACTAAAATTTCAATATTTGTCTGTAGTAACTAATATTTTTATTTATTTTTAAATCAGGGACAATAAAAACAAATACACTCAGGCAAATAAGGTAAAACAATTGCCAGTCTTAAGTTCTAGCTAGAAAATATAAAACGAAACCCGGTTTGAATCAGCAAAAAGTTAAGACGACATTGTAACATACTCGTATAATTTACTTCAAGACTGGCTCAGCTTCCTCGCTAGTTCTAGGTTTCATCACTTTGCAACATTGCTATTATAACCCTACAAACTTAAACTATCTATAGCAATTCCGAAACGTATAGAAACCCTCTTTCTTTCTGGAGCCCTATTACCTAGTGAGAACTATTATGAGTCAAAAAAGCTTTAATCAAAAAAGGATATAAATCATACAAAGAGTATACGAGACAAACCCTTTATAACCTCCGAAGAAAAATAGGGAAGTTGTTAGTTTAACGTGTGTATCCATATACAGGGTGTAAGGGACGGCTCACCGAAAACTGAAACCATAGCTTCAGACCATTGTACTGAACTGAAATCCAGTGGAAATTTTCTCGTGAAAACGGAAATTTTCTCGTTTTTTACGTGAAAATGCAGTTTTCACAGTTTTTTTTACATAATGAGCTTCAGTATGTCATAATATGTTGTCCTAGATCGGTTTATATGCAAAAACATACAAAAAAAAACGAGAAAATTTTCGGTTTCCCGGGAAAAGGACAATGGGCAAAATGTCCCCACCCACCAACAGAAACGAAACATATCTCATTTGATAGATCTTGGCAACCTGATGATGTTTTACTATGACGACGATCGTCCTATGCATGGGGTTTTCTTGGAAAACCATTATCATATCGTATGGAATTGGTTTAAAAATGAACACATTCTTGCATTGCATGACTCTTGAAAGGTTTTTTTCATAGAAAAAATCCCATCGATTTAGCTACTAAAATAGTTATTTTGTCTTGTTTTGGGTCCTAACGAACATATAAACATGCATCCCGTGACTGTTGGAGGGTGGGGACGGGGTCCATACAAAATTGCCCATCACCCTTTCCGCTGGATTTCAGTTCAGTACAATGGTCGGGTACTTCCCATTTGTTCTATGGAACTGTGACGTCATAGAACTGTTAACATTTTTCTTTCCCACCAGTTCCATGGTAGAACTATTGAAACAAAAAATGTGCTATTTGTTCTATAGAACTAGAAGCACTTCAAGTTTCCCATCAGTCCCATGGAACTGTGACGTCATAGAACTGTTGCGATATTTTTTTTCCCACCAGTTCCATGGTAGAACTATTGAGACAAAAAATGTGCTATTTGTTCTATAGAACTAGAAGCACCTCAAGTTTCCCATCAGTCCCATGAAACTATGACGTCATAGAACTGTTGAGATATTTTTTTCCCAGCAGTTCCATAGTAGAACTGTTGAAACAAAAAATATTTTTTTAGTTCTATCTATATCTATCTTTTAAAAATTCAATGTTGGCAGACTACCATACTACCAGACCAGCATACTAGCAGACTATCATAAACATTTTGAAATATGTCTGTTGTCACGAGCTTTTGTTTTTTTTATTATGAAAAATAATAACTAATAGGAGTGGTAATTTTGCTATTTTGTTGCTACTATTAAATATTTTCTCTTATTTACTTGACATTAGCGAAATTACTACGGTCCATTATGAATAAAAAGAAGAAAAAGAAATAATGACTTATAATCAAACTATGTTCTTTTTAATAAATATACATATATCCAGTAATATAGAAGAGAGGTGGTGGCAAAAATATAAATGTTTTTTTATTGCAACTTCCACAACAGTGCTTGATTGAGATGACCACTTCTCCCTTGATTTTTGCATCTAAAGGATCAATAAATATTATTGATTTAATTGTTCTCTAATCACATTAAATTAAGTTCTAAAGATCATTTGAGTTTACAGTTTTTATTTTTAATTGAAATTTAGGTCAAGAGCGACTATTCTATAGAACTAAAAAAATATTTTTTGTTTCAACAGTTCTACTATGGAACTGCTGGGAAAAAAAATATCGCAACAGTTCTATGACGTCATATGAATGGGAAACTTGAGGTGCTTCTAGTTCTATAGAACAAATAGCACATTTTTTGTCTCAATAGTTCTACCATGGAACTGGTGGGAAAAAATATATCGCAACAGTTCTATGACGTCATATGAATGGGAAACTTGAGGTGCTTCTAGTTCTATAGAACAAATAGCACATTTTTTGTCTCAATAGTTCTACCATGGAACTGCTGGGAAAGAAAAATGTTAACAGTTCTATGACGTCACAGTTCCATAGAACAAATGGGAAGTACCCCAATATGGTCTGAAGCTATGGTTTCAGTTTTCGGTGAGCCGTCCCTTACACCCTGTATATGTGTTTCTGTGTGTCGAACACCGTTGCGCCCAAACGGAAAGACCGAATTGAACGCGTTTTTTTTCTATGAACGTTAGAGTTTATGAAAATCGATTGGGCCTTTAAGAAATATCATCTCCCAAAGAAGGGAGTGCCGTAATATCAGGGGTTTTTATCTTTTAAACAGTTATTCACCAGTTCAGACGGGCTATTATGGCATAACTATGCAGTTCATTTAAAGCTGAGAGAACAGAGAAAAGGACAGAGATATATAACTGCTATAGCTCTGTCCTTTACGCTCGCCGTAAAATGAACTGCATCGCTATGTCTTAATAACCCCCTATAACAGAGCTTTATAACTGTTATAGCTCTGTCCTTTACGCTATAGCAGTTATTCTTGCCGTAAAATGAACTGCATAGCTATGTCATAATAACCCCCCAGATCAGAATCTTAGAAGACTTTCAGTATAGAGAACTACAGATTTTTCAACGCCGTACATTTAGCTGACCAAAGAATAATTCAATCTATAGTTCTAGTATTTCTCAGTGCCTTTTTTTTCGATAGATAAGCAAAGAAGTACTGAAAAATCCCGTGCCCAATCTATGAATCAATCTTGCTAGGGTCACCGAATGTATTAACATCGCGACGGCAGTACAAAGTGAGCCGCTCGTTCCTTAGCGCAGACCAAGTTGCAGCTTAGTCCCCGATCTCGTTCCAGATAGTTCCATCAATCCTACGACAATGTATCGGCGTCTACTTCGCGAAACACGAACTAGGTTTTTAAAGTCCGTATCGTTTTGAAAAGTAAATACAGTTTCTTGAGTACGAAAGTGCGAGGAAGTTGCTTTTCAAAATGCAATGTTTACAACATTGTCACCCGGGCGTATGGCATCTATGGATTTAGGTTACGTTGTTGCCATTTATTTCTTGCATCAATGTCGCTCGATTAAACACAATCGATCGTTCTAATCATTTATTTGGGAAACAAACAGCAATATATGACACATTAAGAAACAAACAAAAGTTTCCACTTATAATCTAAATTACATTGCTGTTGCTCAGAAGACATGCATAAAGAACAAATATAAATAACTAAAAATATCACCATGTGAACTGTGACGGTTGCAAAATATAATGTAGTATTCATATTTCCCAATTTTAATCTCTTTCGCTGGTTGAAGCCAGCTTCGCTTCTTTTGCTGTGAGCCGCAACGTTTCATATAACTTTTTCTTGTAACAAGCAATTACGAGTACATTAGCAGTTTTAGTTGTCAAACTCCGTCGGCTTTACATTCGTTTTCAACAAGTTAGTCCTGGAAAGTTCTGGAGCGAACGCGAGACACGCAAAGGACAAACGTCTCTAATAACCAAACAAGCGCGCAGCTCAATCCGGAGGTAACTCATTGAAGTGGATCGAGCGACTAAAAGCAAATAAGTTTCACTGGTAACGAATGTATTGTTCCCGGACTACAGAAATAAAAGCAGAATGAGTGGCAATAGCTGCTCAGTTGAACGGCGGAATTGCTCTGATGAACGAGCAATGTGCCTCTAATAGCAATATCTTTTTCTCGTGTTGTTACACGGGGCGGGGTAACAAGAATGCGACTGGATTTTCTTATTTTTAATTAATGCTAGTCATCTAACGATGTTGTGGGATTGTCGAATTGCATGTTGCATTCTTTGAGTACGTTTTGTACGTACCCTGTAAGCACAACAGGTTTTTACGTTCAATAACTATGACGTTACGTTACAGCATTAAGAACTACTGTTGTTACGTTACGTAGGCATGTCCGAGTATGAATGAAAACACTTCCTAGTAATAAAAAAAGCAATGAATAACTAAATAAAAAGCAATAAATACCCCTTTCAAATTAAGCCGAATATGGGCAATCAAGGGAAGTAATTCGTGTAGTTTTGTAACTTGGTCCAACATCCGCATGAACATACTAAAAGTCCTCAAGGGTGGGGGGTGTGCTGAGGTTGTAAGGGGAGTTTGAAGGTACCTTTTTTTCAGATTTAGTTTATATTAAGAAAATAGGAAATTCGATGTGAAACAAGTAGAAAAGTGGAACAATAGCAAATACTTACATTTATATAACGAATGCACTAAATACTTGTCTACAATAAAATAAATACTTTCAAATACCCGCATAAATAATTAGAAACAAAAACATAATTATGTTATTTAAATTCTCATTTACAAATAAAAAATCACATAAACAACATAATATGTATAACTATAATCCCCATAATTAGGTACAGGCCGCAAGCAACTTCAAATTACTTTTTAAAGTAGTTGATTACGATTGCGTAATGCCGGCTATTGTTATTTAATGGGCATTTTGCGGTTATGCATGATCAGTTTGCCCTTGATCAGTTTGTTAGTTTAACGGCCTGATTTATAAAGCTACAAATTACACTTAACAGGTTGCAAGTTTCTATTTGATATAACCTCGACCAATGACGATCAGCCATTAGACCAGTGTTGCCAGTTTAGACCTGTAAAATTGTTACTTGTAGCTTTATAGAACGTGTCAATGACCTACCCATGTTCCTATGATATGACCTATTATTTTATCGAAACAACTTTCAACAAGCGTATTTTAATTTTTCGTCGAAAGGCATTCTTAGCAGTCACATACTCCCTTAACTTAAGCCAGGTAATTAATGTTTCATCCTGAAAACATAATGGTTTCAGCAGAAAATAGCGTTTGAAGAAATAATACGATCGATGAAGTGAATTTCTACATAATGATGATCAACTAATTTGATTACTAGACCACCATGGAACTAAGTCAAATTTGACGTAATCAAGCAAATCGTAAGTTCGTAAGAGACTTTTTTTTTTTTTTTTTCCCCCGCGGCGACTTGAACAGCTACTACCGCAGGGATAATGGCGTTTCCACGTGAAGTGATTTCGCCAGTGTCAAGGTTTATATGAGTATAAAACAATATAGCAATAAAACACAATCCAATCTTCTCTAGGAAGATTGGGGGCAACGTTGTACGGTGATTTGTAGGTCAGAGGTCAAGATAGTTTTAACCTCTGCACCACTGCGAGTCCACTTGAAACGAGAAGAAAGATGCCAGATACACGAAATAAGTCCAAGTCTTCAATCACTGTGCGACACAAAGGCATAAAAAGTACAAATCACTATCAGAAAAGAACTTTGAACACCTAATTACCCAAAAATTAAAGTCTAAAACAAATTACACGTCCGCCACCTTTTAACGTTGCAAATGGCCTCCAAAGAGACTTTTAACTGTGCTTTCAATGATTTTATTTATAATGTTACCTTGACATACCGTAAAACCTGGTAACTATGGTCCAAAATCTTGCAACTATAATAGTCCAAAATCAATGACCAAAAGTACAAGTTCCCATTATCTTTAGTTAAGGAAACGTGTTGTTTTATAGACATTTCTTGTTGACTAAAGGTTTAAAATGATTATACTTAAGTTATCTATGAGGAATTAAAGAAATTAGACTTGGACCACAGTTGAAGTACTGGACCATAGTTACCAGGTTTTACGGTAGTTCCATTGTGGCGTATGAATCAAATCGGTTTTTTGCATCTCCACATATAAAACTCTTCCGTGAATAACTGACTGACCAAAACGAAGAGCCTAAACCGCTGGCCTTGAAATTTGGAGGGAATTTTTGTCTACTAACTGGATTTTTGAAAATCATTCCCTAACGGGAAGAACTATGGGGAGTAGCGGGAAATTAACTCTTTGCGTATAAATTTGCGGGCTCTTCTAGTTTTAAGTTAAAGATAAATAGATATAAAAAGAATCAGCGGATCTATTTGGCATTTACGCCCCACCGATTTACTAGCGCTCTTTTAATCCGATTGTTGGAACGGATTGAATCACGATTTTTATTAACCGTCATTATTATTGATTGCGCCGGAACTGCACGCGAGTACTGCACTGAAATCTGCATTTTGCCTTTTACAGTGCAAGTTTTTAAATAACAACCAATTTTGGTTTATTTGTACGGGGTGATTGTAGAAAATTGGTTTTGTTCGTTATACTTGCCTTTGTTGTGTGATTTACTGATTTATTGATGAGACGAATATGTTGATATGAAAGAATCGGACGATAGGTAGATTTAAATTTGGTGTCTGATTGCTTCCGGGATCTTTGGAAATTGGCTCAAATATCTCCCACAAAAACGAATTTAAAAATGATCCCAACAACAGATTGCTATCGTCCAATATCCCTCCTCTGCGTTTTTTTTAAATCCTGGGGAAGATAGTAAATTCTCGTCTAACGGGTTTTCTTGAGAAATAAAAACTTTCAGATAATCAGTTCGGTTTCGGCTAAGAAAAGTCTACGGAAGACGCAGCACTTTATCTTTCAAGCAAAATATCCAGCTATCCTGATGGTGGTGATAGATATGCGGGAGTGTTCTTGAAATTCTATAAGGCGTTCGATACTGTGTCACTTAGTGAGCTGAATTACATCGGGCATGGGCAAGAAGGGTAACTCTCGAGTGGTTCCACCGCTGGCTGGTTAAGGAAGGTGAGTAGGTACATAAGTGATGATTTACCAATAATTTTTGGCGTGCCGCAGGGTAGCATCGTCGGCCCAACGCTCTTTCTTATTTATGTTGACGATATCCTTACACTTATGTTGAATGGAGAGGAGGTAATCTGTTAAGGTCTAAGATCCGAATAGGAGACGACCTTCACCTAGCTGTTTATTCGATAAAAAGTATTTTATATCAAATTTAATATGGTTAGCAATAAAATGGAGTATAGGTTGGGTAAAAATTTTCAGTCCATACGATATATATTACTTACCATACTAAATCGAATCCCCTGCTATATGGTATAGTGTCACGGATCGACATAGGAGGATGTTTTTAGCCTGGCAGAACGAGGGTTGTCAGATTGCTTGCTTTTTCAAAAAACCAATACACTCGAGCAAATATCACAACCTGGTCAGGGGCTCCACATCGGGCGCATGTTGTAGTTGTATAGTCAGATCTTATAAAGTTAAATACCTGGGACAGCATATTTATTACCGTTCTATCAAGCAGAGTCAGGAAATGCATTTATATAATAAAGAAACAACGCCGCTGCATCTCAAAGCCAGTACTTTGTATTGTTTAATATGCGCTGTGTCAATCAATATTGCAATATGGTGTGACGGTGTGGGGCAGCTTTCAAAAAATTGCACTTCTGCTACTGGAGAGGGTGCAGCGCGCAGTAATTAAAGTTAAGTTGGGGAAGCCTTTTCTTCCCTTCTGCTTTCGAGATACTGTTAATTCCTGTCGGTACATATTCGGCGGAAGAGAGAGACACACACACACACACACACACAGACGCACTCACAGTATATGTACACACATACATACTCAGACCCACAGAGCGCCGTACGCCACGTGTGCTTGTCGTGTCACACTCTGTATTATTAGTTAAATGCTTGCTTTTAAAATTGCATTTGTAGGTATAATCCATTAAATATGTTTCCCACATGGCACTCCAGGGTCCCAATATACAGGCTCAGTCTAATCTGAGGTAAACCAGATATGTATTTTTATGTATACTCGTGTGTTATTAAGAAGATTTATATATTATTTATATACATAACACATACATAAACTCACGCCTTCGTTCCCAGAGGCAGTGCTACAGAATTACCTACAACTCTAAAAACTTGTCGATAATTCAGTTACCACATTTTGAACGATTAGGCTGAGATGGTTACCAGCGTATTAATAACAGGTTGCAAGCCCATCGCCTAACAGTACTACAAGCCTTTATTCCCTTAGATATTATTTAAAAATATTAAAATAACTGTACTATTTTTAAAGAGTCACAGATACGAGTAGCTACTTGTCCTAGGGAAGTTCTATTCGTATTCAGGAATTAATTCGAAATCATAATCGATTCTAAATTAGGAGAATAATTAACACCTAAACAGCTTCTAAATCAAAACGTAGTTAACACGAGTTTTGTTGTATCAGGACCATAATCCGCGTATTCAATCCCGTAAACAACTCGCATCGGACCCGATAACCGCATTAGCGAGCGACGTGTCGCAAACAGATTGAATGCGTTGTCCATTACGACCTGTCTGTTGCATGATGGGACATGATTGATCATGAATTGAGCAATTCCGATGCCATTTTTGCGATTTCATTCCATCCCCAAAAATTTACCCAATAGCGTACCCTAAGTACTCAAGATTTTCATAATGAAACATGAGACACGACTTAATATATTTTATACTGGTGATGTTGCTCACCCAATCTTTTACGCCGAACAGCAATGGTTGTTGTCAAATTTAATTATGTTTAAATAGAGGAGAGCTTTTACTGGTTGACGTTGTGTTTGCCATTGCTGTTTGTTATTTTTAAATCCATTCAAGGGAATAATCACTATCATAAAAACCACCATGAAAAGGGCGACTAGTGAAAACAATGAAATAGTTCAATTTGAACATGCAGTTGCGCTAATAAAATAAGGAGTAGGTCTAATAAAACCAAAACCCATACGAGGACTTCGTATATTTCAAAGCATCGGAAAAACAATTTAAATGTATTCTTTCACTTTAAGTGAAACTTTTAGTCAAATTCAACTAAATAATTGACCAAACGTTGCCACAGAGACCCTTAAAAAGAAGCTACCTACCAAATTAATGAGCGTTGGACGTTGAATAATATTCAATTGAGTCCTTCACGAGCAGTCATTTATGGTCCCGAATCCATTCCACTTCGCGCGATTCCATCATTTATCATTAAAGTTAATTACCTTTAACATCTCAGTCCATTCGGCTAATTAGTTGGCTCCAAAAAATCGAGGATAATTGCGAAGAGCGATTGCCAGGATTTCCTCACTCGAGGGCCACTTTCTGATAAATAGGGTCCTTGCGAATAGTCTGATTTGATGACGCGTTTTATTCAAGCTCAACGTTGTTTAGGCTTCGTTAGAGAAAGGAATATTAATGTAACGGTATTTATTCCTACTACTAGGCTTCTATTCTTTGCTGTGAAACAATTTTGCGTTTGGCGTGTTATGGTATTGTCAAGCTTACGATAGCTCTTATTTACTTGACAGTAATGGCAGCTGAGTTGAATACAATACCATAACACGACAAAAACATATATTATTACCCAGTATAATAGAGGCCCGTTTTACTCGATGCGTATTGTCGCTACTGGTTACGAAATGCATCAAAACCATCAATTGCAGTTGATCTTGACAACAAAAAAACGATTGCTTTTAAAACGATTTCCTGTAACGAATAAATTTTGAATTAATTAATGCGGTAATTGCAAATATACCTACCCATGTCAGGTAAATTAAATTATCACCAACTTATTTTTATCCTCTAGCTAGATACAAGATTAAAATAAAGATTAGTAACAATATAATATAAATAATAATATTGTACAAGTAATCGTTATGAACGAATAAAATGGTAGGTACCTTTTTCAGCACAGAACGTACTAACTTCAAAGGTATTTAATACTTTCCAAAATTGAAAACCAAGCTATTGAAACAGGTAGAGCACAGTTCTGTTAGGTATCGATCCAATAAATCGATTACACTTTCGTTGTAAATAAATTACCTCGAATTATGGCTAACTGATTCGTGTATTAGGTTTAATAAACAAAGGTGTTCCCTCGAGGCAACCTGCAGACACGATCCCGATAAACGGTTCAAACAGCCCCTAATTATTCTATTGTGCCTGATGTTACATTCAGAAGTACAGTCATTTATACAATATTAAAATGTAATTAGCTATTAAGTATTTGTTTAATAATATAAATTCTTGCACGAAAGTTCCTGCGATATAAAGAGTGAAACCTTACTTAGATGAAAAAGTTCCAGTACATAAAATAGCAAAGTAAAAATCTGTGTAAAAACTTCAAGGCCCATTCGTAGCCGTTAAGAACTAAAAAGCTTACACTTTAGCTAAAGTACACATAAATGAAAGTCACTTCAACGCGAGAGCTGCCTTTTTGGACAAAAACTATTCGGTACTTTCAACCTCTGAAAATCCTTCTTTCCTTATCACACTTATTTTCACTTGAGACAGCAATCTTTGGTCATAGCGAGAAATGAAAATTAATGATGTTCTTGAGTATATTTTCGTGTCGGTTTGAGTACACACCATTATTTCCGTTTTTGGCTCGAGACCCTCATTTATTATGTAAGTTTCACGAATATACCCAAGATGCAGATGGTGTTGTGAATCAGGCTTATTTCAAGACAAACGTTAAGTCCCTCGTTACCTCCTCGTTTTTATCTTCAAAGTAAAATCAATTATTCAAATTGATTGCAACACAAAGGAACGAAATATTACCCCAGCTAACGTATTCTATAACATGATTCAGTTAGATGCTGTGCTCAAGTTTTAATAAGAATTTCTTTTGAAAAATAAAATTTATTTTTTGAACGTTATTTTCCTAACAATCAATTTTCACTCTGAAAAATACGCCAAAAATTTGGTATGTTAACACAAAACTGAATGAGCAAATAATCTCTAAGATCAACTATTGTTTTTGTATAAAAAGGCGTCAAGGGACATCGTTTGAGAAAAAACTCCGCGCTTCGATTTTTCTTGATTCCACCTAATTGGATTGATGGAGTAGCTTTGGCAAATCTGTCGGGCAAAGATAATGAATGAGGCTACTAGGACAAACTTTTTCGAAGGGGAACTACTCTGTGCGAAAACAGCAAGAGGCAACCCCGCTTCCTCCACTGAATAGATTCTTCGTTACGAGGGGAGCTTTAAACATTATGGAAGTTTGTGACAGTTTGATGTACTTTGAGAATCCGAATTACAAGATTGCATCATAATAAATTGTGCTGTAGCCCCGAGTTACTCTTTATCTAACTTAGGGGTAAACATTTCGTTACGGTTTTGGGAATCTCGATGGTGATTGGATGAAATTAAGGGATTGTAAACACGTGATCTAGCGCGGTGTTTGCGCATCCTCGCCTGAATGGACGTGGGGCCTTTCATGGCTTGATGAAATACAAACTGTGTCACCAGGTGTAGGTGCCTGCCAAAATTTTGGGCAACGTTTAAGCGCAAACACTGTATAATGCAAGAGGTCATCTGTATGTGACGTAAAATGAACGGTTGTTTAACAGTTAGCTTCAATTTTTAAATAACTCTCCCTTAAATAAAATGTTATATATTAAACTTTGTAGCTGTCATGGTCATTAAGTCGTGAGTCAAAGCTGTGCAGGGCTTTCAGAGAGGAGAACTTTGTTTAGAAGGAGCATCGCCGAAAGTCATTCCCCCAGTCATATTTTACATGAAATATTCTACAGTCTAGTAATTTTATGAAGCTAAATATTATCACTATCAATACTATGCGTAGTACTGCAAGAAAACATGTTAAGCTTATAATAAATATGAAATAAGAAACGGGACGGTGCAGGATATTCACAAAAAGATATACCAATGGATGTTTTGTTACGTAAACCATGATCCCCAATATTGTAACAAAATCCGAAAAAAAAACCATTTAATAAAAAGGTAATTACAAAAAAACCTAAATTCAAATAAAATCACATAAAACTAAAATATATAAAAAATATGGTAAAGGTACTCTATCTAGCACAGTACTACAGATGCCGCGCCGGCAGCATTCTCTCGTGTAATCCAACTTAGTATTAGCTTGAATGTCGTAGTTACATATTCAATTTGGTCCTTGGTACTAAATTTATAGCTATCTCTGGGTTCGACCGGACTATTGCAATGCTTATGCGTTGCCCAAGGCAGCTACCTGTCGCTATGATTTTTTTCCTATTCAAGTGAGGAGTAAATAACTATAAAATAATAAATAAATTACTATCTAAAATATCCTGGGCTAGCCAGGTAGTAGCTCCTAATTCAGTAATATGGTGAAATTTCATTTATCATAATTTGCCTCTCAAGTAAAGGGAACTAGGTAACGTCGCGGCACTTCCGCAGCGCATGATTTGCATAATAACGGAACTAAGTGTTCCACATCCCGGTAAGGGTCGAATTTGAACCATAAACACGGAATTCTACGACTCATTTTGCATAATCTCGGACAGCCGAAATTGCTCTCAGTTCGATCAATTCTCACATGTAGATTCAAGGAATTTGAATATGTTAGTTAAGTTAGGGGAATGTTCGAGTACATTCGGTGCCGGACTTATCTACTTTAGACGCTTGTTTATCTGAACGATTTTGTAAGGAACGGATCTCTTAAATAATAAATTATATTTTAAAATCATTTGTATTTATTTTTAATTAATTATGTACCTCTGCCTACCCCACTCTGGGATAAAAGGTGTGAAGGTATGTATGTATGTATAATAAATGATGTTGCAGCCGTGCCGCTTTTAGAGTTAGCTTCCAGAGCATCACTTTCTTAACACTAATTGGGATTGTTCATATTTTTTTAATTACTCTATTTAATTTTAAAACCATTTCGAGGAATAGGGTTAAGTTTTTGAAATACTTATCTATTTCGAACACTTCGACAAAAGTATATTTGACCTTTGTTTGACTTTCGTTTTTGGCTTGAAGCCTTTTGTATCTTACGGAATTAGGCGAAAACCGCTTGAATTATTATGTTTTATTACACAAACAATCACTTTTTATCATTAGACATCATTTAATTTTTGTAATTTATTAGAAATCGCCAACCCAAATTTAAAATAATCATGTCATCCATAAAATGTCTGCTAAATAATTATAGATATTAAAATAAAACCATTGGGCCAATTTCAAAAATAATGAAATAGGTCTCTTAAAATTACATATTCTTTCGAATAAGAATGTAAAAACCGTGTGTATTTTTTTTTGGTCTATCCCAATTCTCTATGATACTATACTAGAGCCGCGGTGTACCCTTGTTTTGTCGACAACCTTATCATCGAATATTATTTCAACGACAACGATTCATCGAAACTTTAGTACTAGTAATATTGTTTGGCGTTATCTTATTTCAACTACTATTTATTTAAATTTATCTTACTACGTGAAAATACTAATCAACGAATACTACTTAATCGCTGATTTGTTTCAAATTATCTTAATTGATACAACTACAAAACATTGCAATTAATTTCTTCGACGTATTACTTTAATACAATTTTATGTCCTTGTCCTTGTAATTGCACATTTATACATTTTTCAAATTATGTAGTGTGACATACAAATATGTATAATAAAACTAAAAATTACTTTTGAACTCTTCTGAAAAATAAATAAATAATATTATTGCATAACTAGTTATATCAAGAAATACAACTACGAGGCTTTCAAAGTAGGTTAGTTTAGGTTAGGACTGCGACCCCCAAGAAAACGAACTGTTGACAGAAGTGGGTTAGGTTAGGTTGGAGCTGCGACCCCCAAGAAAACGAACTGTTGACAGAAGTGGGTTAGGTTCGGTTAGAACTGCGACCCCCAAGAAAATGAACTGTTGACACGTAGCTATAATCGCGCAGAGTGAGTGATTGCGTTTAGTTTTGATAGCAAAATATTACCAATTTAAATACAAGTAAAAAAAAACATATTAAAAAAACCCGAAATTATTAGTCATGATATGAATTTTATTGAAATAAGTCAACTACTAATTAAAAGACCTCGGTTCAAATTACCTAGTATCGAGTCCTCGACGCAATGACTTGTCGATGAAATGAAAATACTTGAAACGTTGTCTTTGAAATAATATTCGATTAAAAGTCTGTCGGCAATTCAATGGTAAACCTAGAGCCGCACTTAACAATAGATTATGTAACTCTTGATTGTAAAATAGAATAGTTGCAAATGCGAACTTATCCTTGTCACGTCAATCATGTAGGTAATGTTCAGTTAGCTACATCTTATATGTTTTAGTACTTACCGTAACTAGGTAACTTATTCCACCCTGGTCCTCAGGGCTGCCAACGTATTTGCAATCTTGTGATTGCATTTGTCCATTAGGCTTCAGAGCCCACTTACCAAGTGGCCTATACACGTTTATAGTTCTAGTAGTTTCTTAATAGCGGTCGGCCATGGGGTTCCATACCCAGAGGGTTCCGATGGGACCCTATTACTAAGCCTTCACCGTCTGTCTTTCGGTCAGCGGGCTGTATCTCATGAACAATAAAAGGTTCAGTTTCACAAAGAGTATCGTTTTATAAATTAAAGGAGGCCCCGCATGGTGTGGGTCTCCTCATGTGCGAATTCGATTTGTACTTCGCCCGTATTTCTAAGAAACACGAGTGACAAATATAGGTAATGTCAATATTGCTATTTGCATGCGCCTTTGATAGAGATGCCACCTGCTATTAGGAAGCTGCGAGTATTGCACTGTACTTTCTTCATGCCATTAAAAAAAGCATCGACGTTTCTTCTACATATACTAATTAAAAAGGCACTAGATCCTAAACAATAATTTATCCTTTTGTATTTTTTGCTAGTCTCGTATACATTTAAAAAAATGCTATTGAAGGGTATAAGGGTTCCCAAATTGTACTTTGATTTTACGCCTATTGTAATCATATTGCTAAAATTACACTTTCCGAGTTCAATATTTTCTAAACGGTTCTAAAAATAAATAATAACATGTTAATAATGGTGTTTTGAGTTATATCCAATCCAATGACAATTAAAAAAAATACCTTTGCGCTATACATTTGAAGTACTTACACAAAAATAGTCGGATCTAGACCGGGGACATGACGAAAATATAAGGGTTCTTTGTTGACTACGGAACCCTAAAAAGACGTTCCTTTGGATGCGTTTAAGGTTCTACTTTCGAGCGCTCGATTTCTCAAAAATCGACCCTTTGGGTTCCTCAAGCCGACGAAAGAATCTAGGTCGAATCTGACAGCGTTGCGATAGGCAAATACCCGATGACCTAGAATAGGCAATTTATCACGACAGACCTTCGCGCCTCGCCATCAATCTTGGATCCTCAACACTCAGCTAATTATTGTCGATCAGCCCTTGACGGTTTCCTTGTGCATTTCGACAAGATTTTTTCGCAAACGACAGGATTGTTGGGCGGAAAATTAATGGATTCACTAGGTTTGGGAAAGTATCTGGTTAAGTAGGGTTAACTTCCGTTTGTTTCGTATGAATGACATTTTAGATCTTTTAAATAAGTATAGTTTATTTTGGCTACAGAGATACTTTATTAGTCGTGTCCAAAGGCGGTCTATCCGTTTTAGAACTGAAAAAAATAAAAACTAACCGCAAAACACTCAATTATGATCCGTACATACATCAACTCACAGCTCCCACCTTATTCCGAGAAGTTTTATACATTACCGATATCCAGGTTTTCATTAAAAGCAGCAATGGCAACATATCAAAGAGATCTGAGACAGATTACATTTTAGTATCCATCGACTTTAGGCATGATTAATATTTCGTTTGTAAGTTTCAGTTCAGTGTTTTATCACTCCGAAAATGTAATAAATAAATGATATAAAGTCAATACAATTACACATTTAAATGAAGCTCTCTTCATTTAAATCAGTTTTATGATAGGAAACAATACATTACCATAATTATGTTCGTGATTAATAAATGGTTCCAATTTACCTATGAATATTCTGTACTGTTTTTTACTCATTATATCACCATTAACATTAATACATTTAAAATTTAATTTACATCATCTCTAAACGTAAACCAAAATATTTTGCCCCAACGTAAAAATAACGCTGGCGTAATATTCGCCGGTAAGGGATGAGCAGGCATACACGAGTGGTTGAGGACCATTAAGTTTATTACATTTGCATCATGAGCAGTGAACTGAAATAAATGTTTGTGAAATGACGTTGTATTATGGAGGCGTCGCTTTATGGCGGCGAAAATTAAGGGTGCTGAACTCTGGTGGGTATCATATGTATAAGTTACTCGGGGAAGTGTTATGCGCCGGGAAAGAAAAGGACAGAGTATGCCAACGTAATGTTACGTAACTACGTAACAAAACAATGCGATAAAAAGTTCAAATATTTTTTCTTGATTGTGTTATAATCATTTTCTATCTTTTCCCCAAAGCATGTTTGTCTTTAAGAGCCGTCCTATAAAAGCTGTTCTGTCGGGTATTTTCGATTTTAATCTAAGGTTTTCCTCTCTTGAGACCTCTTAACGCAGCAATGGTAACGTAATCATTACGATAAACGAAAAACCAATCCAATTTGACCTCTCTACTCACAAGTATTGTGTCGCCAGCTACCCGTTTTTAAGACTACATCTGGTTCAGCACAAACAACGGCTGATAGGATTGTGAACAGTTAAATTTCAAACTCCACTTTGCCATTAATATCCCTATAACTATGTCAGTACGCCTCAAAGGCCGGCAATTCCACCATCACTTTGTCACTGGTCCGACTCGATTCCTGCTAGCTTAAAGCTTAAACGAAAGGGTGAAAAAATACTGCACATTCACCATTCGCACCCAATACTGCCGGGACTTACAAGCGCAAATAAAAATTGTAAAATCTGCGCAAATCCCTAGAGGGTTGCGGGACGCACGTTTCGCACATTTTGCACGCACACTGTCGCTCAAAATACCTAAAATAATGGACATTATGTATGTAGTATATCATTTTATTAGTTAGAAAGGACGGCGAGCACGCTAGATGGCTTTTACGTTGTTGTAACGTTATGTACTGGTGCTTTTATTACAGTTTTATGTCCCTGATATGCAATGTAATATTTATAAATATTTTTATCCAAACGCGCACCTAATTTTGTATTATGTATCTGTCTATTCAATAAATAACTCCTTACTTAATCCAAATTAGCTCATTACTTTATAGATATCGTTTTAGATATACAGCTAATGAGTATTAAGGCCTAATTATATTTTGAATATACATTCATAATATTCTAAAATGAAAAGAAATTTTTGATGACATAGAATTAAATGTATTCTTTTACACGGAAATATTCCTTCCGTATAAATGTATTATAAAGATTGAATTTGAATTTGCCAAATCAATTAATACCAAACGTAACATGGGCGATATTCTCAAACTAATATACGTACTACGTTTCAAAATGAGGTTTAATAGTCACGCATGCGTTTTAATATAGTGATACATTGTAATGTAGCGCAAGTTATCACGTCATCTGTTCTCACACCCGGCCGTGTGTTATTCCTCATTTGCGTCCACCGTACGGTGAGCTTTATGCCGCGCCACCAAGTTTCCGCTATTCGGAATGAAGACTAATACCCTTAGAAACATGAACTAAATTAGCAAGGCAGCGTTACTTGTCAGCCTATTTATGTTGGGCTTTATTTCCTGCCTTACACGCGTTCATTCTTGTAAGGTTCTTACCGTCTAGCCTCTGCTCGGAACAGTATTTATGTTTCAGCGAGTAAGACCCTAAGTTAGTAGGAAAATTAATTTATTAACCTTACACTGGCGGGTTAAATTTATAGGTTGACGATAAAATAAACGAGATACCGAAGTGTATATTACGTATAATTTTACTTAAAAATAGAAATAGCGTACGACAAGGCTCATTACGAATGCGGGTCACATAAGCGTGAGGGTGCCGTCGTAGTTATGTTGCTTGTTAGTTTAAGAGAATATCTTACTTCAGAGAAATAATATCGTTACAATACTATACTAATGTGAAATAATGTAGATGCCTTATAATTGAAAAGCTGATAAATATCGTCGTTTAATAAATGACAACGCTTTTATTTTATTTAGTCGCACGTGCACTCGTTTGTTGTTTCAAATAATTAAATAATCTTTTGCTATCCTTCTTACACACCTACGTTGCATGACACGTTAATTATTTCCATCTTACATTCCATCCCAATAATAATCACTAACAGCTGTGTTGACCATTAGTCATTCTTTAGTGACGAATTTTCATTATCGGTTTTAAAGAATAACGAGTTAATTTCTCTATAATGTATCTCAGTTTGGCGGTAAGTCTTGGAAATACTTGGATTTATTTCTTGTTCGGACTGAAATAGTATTTTTCGTAATCGTGTTATAATAGAGAGCTTTTTAGTCGAGTACCGTGTTTAGGCCACGAAGCTTGCTGAGTGGCCTAAGTAAGGTACGAGATTAAAAAGCTTAATTATGACACTATTGTGAACAATACTTTTTGTACGAGTTCATTAAAATTAATAATGTAAGTCATTAATACGAGTATATAAGAAAACTAAAAGTAGATTTTTGACAGATGATGCGACGCTGCTACGTTCCGAAACGCCACAGATTGGCAATTTTGTATCGGATCGAGGCTCCTTAAACAAGGACACATATGGAAATCCGAAGATCTATTTTCAAATTTTTTTCGGTTGTCTAGAGCGTATCGAAATAGTTATTTCGGTTGTTTCGGAAGTAACATAGACTATTCAACGATGAAAAGAGTGACGTTACAGTATTCTCTATGAAATCGTAATACAAACATTTTAATCGACGAGTACAAAAAATCTCTTTTGGTAATTTTTTGAAACATGAAATAATAACCATTACGTCAAAGTAACATTTTATTGTCAAATCGCAATTTCGAGATAACTTCCTGTTCAAGTTTGGGCACTTGTAATGAATGAAATGCTTTATAATATTAAAAGTTTAATAGATTTCATTGACGTATTTAGTATGTATGTATGTATGTAAACTCTTTATTGCACAAAAATATAAATATTACAATATAAATATTAAAGTAATGTACAAAGGCGAACTTATCCCTAAATGGGATCTCTTCCAGCTAACCCTGAAGTTAAGGAGTTAGGACAATGCATAGGGTTCGACACATAAAGTTTGCACAAAAAATATCGAAAACAGATGATAATACTAATACTTAATTAAAAAAATACTAAACGAATAAACCAGTAGGTACTCAAAGTAATATAAACTTAGGTACCTACATAAAAAAAACATATAATATAATATTATATATATTATATATAACTATAATCATTATAGGAACTCGGCTTTACGACTCATTCAGCCACAACGTTTTTAAATTTCGCTTTAGAGCGACTACAGTAGGTGATTGTCTTAAGGACAACGGAAGCTCATTCCAAAGTATCTATGCTTATTTAAAAATCTAAGAATAGGTACACTTTAACGTATCAACTGCACCCATAAAATAGTGTCACGTATCACATCAATGTTTCGCCATTATCTATTACGTAAATGGCACCGGTGATACTGCGCGCGCGATTGCTCGCCAGATACACAATCAGGTCAGCGACCTCTTCGCTCTCTCCCATTTTACCCAATGGATAGTTCTCATCACGGGCCTTATACAGTTCTTCGACCTCAGCTTTAGAG
This sequence comes from Acleris emargana, assembly GCA_927399475.2. NCBI lineage: Eukaryota > Metazoa > Arthropoda > Insecta > Lepidoptera > Tortricidae > Acleris > Acleris emargana. The sequence continues at coordinate 9,467,962 of OV656849.1, forward strand.
AATCCTGCGTTTTCCGCAAACGACGTCCTTGTTCCTCCAGGATTGACAGAACACACTCTCACCCCGTCACGAGCAAGCTCCAAAGCAACACATTTCGTCAATTGGTCAAGGGCCGCTTTTGAAATGCAGTAAGGTAAATAATCTGCGTCTTTGATGGGCTTAAACGCCGCAACACTTGATACGTTCACAATGCAACCCTTGGTCTTCACTAAATGGGGAGTAGCTAGACTAGTCAGAAGATAAATCGATCGAACATTCACAGCCATTACAGTATCATATGGTTCCACACCATCACGGATGCTACCACGCATACCAACAGCTGCATTGTTCACTAACACGTCAATTTTCTCAAAGGTTTCAACAGTTTTTCCAACAATGTTTCTTAAGTCGTCGTCGTTGCTTAATTCAGCTCTGATAATTAAGGGTTTAATTCCGTTTTCGGCTTCACATTTCGCTGCTACGTCGTTGAGTTTTTGTTCGTTTCTTGCGACGAGGACGAGCGTTGCAGATTGTTTGGCAAACAGGAAGGCAGCAGCTGCCCCGATGCCGGAACTTGCGCCAGTGATCACAACTACCTTGTTCTTGAAGTCCATCGTCGCCGCGGCCCGAGTTTAGACTGACGATAACTCCCGGACGCCGAATATTAACAAACAACTTTGACCTCGAAAGCGAACTGTCGAATTCGCCGATGTGTAACAGATTAGATAATGATGTTGAATGTTTTTTCGGTCCCTCTAATTGCTTTGGTAATGGTACGTTTGTCGAGTTGATTCGAAAGAATGCTATTAGCGTAATAAGATTCGCTCACTCGTAGAGACATCATTTTAAACGTTAGGTTAGGTATAGGTAGTACATTGTGTATTAAGATCGGTAAGTAAGGAATTACGATCGAGGCTCTAGTTTCATCACATTTGCGAGTAAATAACTATGAATTACAGCTTTAATACACAAGTCAGCACAACTATTATTACGAATTACTTGAACTTTTTTTAAGCGGTTGGCGGGCGGACTCCACAGATTATACAAATGTTTCGTTCAGAAACGTTAAGGGCAAATACGTAGTTATACATATAGCCCTGAAGGAGTGTAAAATAAAAACGACGTTTTGATACAGAAAACTATTAAAATCGATCATTAAGAACATTAATTGAGTATTTAAGTAACATGTAGCGAGATTGCAATGAAATTCCTGTTTAAATAACATTCTAAGACAATTTTTCAATTGCGTGTAAACTCTTTGCTTGAACTTGCATGACCTGTGTGCTGTACTATAAATTTAAAAAAAAATACTTACGGACCTTGGGTTTCATGCTAAAAAGAAAGGTCGAGGGTTTTATATGGGGCATTGCGGCCAAGTTAACCTGTATGTTTAGATACTGTTTACGTGCAAGTGTGATGAAAAAATTAAAAAAAAACTATATTCAAAATAGTACCTACATGAAATTGAATTTGGGGTAAAAACAACATTCTACATTCTTTTGTAAAAATATTACGGTAAATACCTTCTAAGGCTGCCTCTATCCCTATTTATGTTTTATAACTAAGTATTACGTCACCTAACACACCATCATTTAAGAATTAATATTTAATACTCTGAGTACCTATGTTTTTCATGATTAATGTTCCGACATTAGTGATTTTAACATTAATCTTCATAATGGAGCTCAGCAGCAGTTTTAATAACTTTATAGAATTAAAAAATGTGGAATCTAACGAAGATGCACCACACACGAGGTTTTTCATCACGCTACAGTCAGCTGATGTTTTCATTACTCCTCCGGGCCCAGGGGACCTCCATCTCGTTAACACTGTGTTTAAGATATGAGTAACAATCATGACGTTACGAATTTTACACCTTATTTTTTTGTTTTTATGAAAATAACTTACCTTATTTTTTTGTTTTCAAAATAACTTGCCTGTTCGTATTTAGTTACCATATGCTACTGGCTGGTTGGGTAAATTATTAGTTTTTTAATAAAACAAAATGTCATGCCAGTTTTTTGGAAGATGTAAGTTATGGTGAGATTGCTTTGTTCAAATTTGAATATTATTAATGTCTGTTTTGGTTGAGTTGAGTCTTTAGTACAAAGATATTTGTATACTTTAGCACCTAAAATATACAGAAATAAGGTGCAAGAGTGTATAAATACATTGGTACAGATGTAGCGAATAATCCTTTCCCATCGTTTTGTGTCGGATAAGTTCGTTTTTATCTTGCTTTCTCAGTTGGCTTATTGATGGGTACTGAAGCTAATTGAGAAAGAAACATAGATACGAACTTATCCGACCAAAAACGATAGGAAAGGATTATTCACTACATCTGTACCAATGTATTTATACACTCTTGCACCTTATTTCTGTATATTTTAGGTGCTAAAGTATACAAATATCTTTGTACTAAAGACTCAACTCAACCAAAACAGACATTAATAATATTCAAATTTGAACAAAGCAATCTCACCATAACTTACATCTTCCAAAAAAAAATTGATCGTGCCCTAATTATACTTATTATGAGATAAAATATGTATTTAAATACAAATTGAATTAATGTTGTTTTATAAAGTTATTGTTTTAAATATTAAAAATATTAAAAATAACCAACCAGTAAGATGCATTCGGCGAACATAAACGTTATCTAATATGTATCGGATTGACGTAAGATGGTCGTGTCGAGTGCTTATGCCAATCCATATTTTTTTTCAGTTTTCGTAAATACCTTGCGTTTACCTTAAGCATGTTATCTAGGGATCCAGTGCTGAATCTTACTAACGAATAAGCAGGCAAATAAATACAGCAAACTACGAACATAAACAAACGCCCAATAGGGAATATGCATGTTTTTTTTTTACAGCTTCAATTAAAGCTGATTCATGTAACAAACAGATCAAAAAATCATTTTTTGAATAACTATAAAAATAACCAAGATATAAGCCAACAAAGATTTGTTCCTATCTCTTTCTAGAAAAACGGAATTTTACATGGAGTTTATATGGCCGCAGTGCACAATGACGTCACGGTGCACATCGGATCTCTCTGTCTAATTAGAAGTTTGAAATGCTTATAACTTCCGTATTTCTTGACCGATTTTAATTTTAATTTCCGTTTTGGTGATCTCTTTTACGGTATTTTCATATTTTGATGAGAAATGCTATTTTTAAAATCCATGCATATTCCCTATTGACGAACATAATTAACAATACACACAAATATGTATTTTAAAGTGAATTAACTATTCAGGATTCGGATAATCCGTTCCCGACTCACTCCATCGGAGGCAAAACTACGTAATGTTGCTCCCGAGTCATGCCATTTACATGAATGATTATTCAGGCATACACCCCGCTGCATGCAGATTAGAACTCTAAAGCTACGGGGTAAAGTTTAGAGCTGTGTGGGACGTTGTCGAGACCATTTCAAAGTTTATCTGGGCAGCCCGCATGGAAAGCATTGTCCGGACCCGTCAGCCTATGTTAACACTCCTTGGTCCTACAGCACATGGTAAACATAAAATCGAATTCAATCATTCATGCGATTTTATGTAATTTGTGCTAATTACCATAATAATTGACGGGTGATTTTATTATTTTTCACGACCTTTATTAATTGTTATTGAGAACTGGGAATAGGATGGAAATAGGGCTCAAAATATCCCAATATCTTCAACTGTTTGCAAGGTCTTCTTTGCTTCTCTACTGCGATTTTGTTTGAGTTTGTTGAGAAATCTTGACTTTTTATTTAGACTGGCTTGTCTACGTATTTCCTCGGGGCATTGTCTCAAATAGTATTTATTTCCTTTTAAATAAACAAACGTATAGATGTATTTACATTTAAATAATAATTATGCACGTATAATAGTTTTTACAACGAAGTTCTAGTCGCTAATTAGTTTAACACCATTACATTTTAATTAAACATAGGTACCAGATAAAGCTTAAACGCTTAATTATGTTCGAAATTAACTTTTTAATTAAACCGCGCTCCGCAGAGCGAGCAAGAAATGGTTAAGATGAAATTAAGAGCTAGTAAACAACGACCCCGGAAAAACCAAGGAGGCCGCATCTTTGTATTACCACACTAAAATGAAAACGTAAAATACATGAAACTACTGTAATTTACACATTAAATAATACTTTTAACCTTTATATGGCAAAAATAAAACATAGGGCCTAGATAAAATGCATTTAGCGATAACGCCACCGTTAGTGATTTTAGAAAAGTGACAAAATGTATGGAATTGAAATAAGCGGCCGTAACGCGATAAATCGCCTGGAGCTTTAGCTAAAATGTAAACGGTACTAACGTTTAATTATTTTACTAAAAATGTATGGGATGTCAGTTAACCACCTGGTTTATCGCTATGCACGAGAATGTCATCCCGTAAATCTCGAGTGATAGAATAGGCAACGTTAGTAGAGTTTTCATTTTGGCTAGGGCTTCAGGAAACCTATTTAAGATGCATGCATGCATGCAATAATGCTTTAGGTATAGGTAGCAAAGTTCAAATTAAATTAACTATTGAATTATTTTTAAATAATGAAAATCTCGGTAATTATGTTTTTGGGGGTGGGAGGACCTTGTGCAGGGTCCGTCCGGGTTGGTACCACCATCTTATCCATTAACCTACCGCCAAGCAGCAGTGTTCGCATTGTTGTGTTCCGGTTAGGGGATAAGACAGCCGGTGAAATGACTAGCATAGAGGCATTCCATCTTAGTCCTCAGGGTTGGCAACGCATTTGCAGTCTTAGGATTGCGGTCTTGTGAATGCGAATGTCTATGGGTCACAGTTTCCACTTACCATCAGGTGGCCTGTGTGCTCGATTGCCTTCCTATGATATAAAAAAAAAAAAAAAAAAATGCGTTATTGGTCTAAATGTCATACCACATTATTTACTCCAAATAGGCTCTTGAATCAATGATAAAAATATTCGTGACTAGTTTATTAGCACCTTATAGTATAGGATTGACGTAAGCTGGTGACAGACAGATCGCTCGACCGCTTATGTCAAATTCGAGTCGATAGAAAACAGAAACGCAGCGTTAGCGGCGTTTGCATCTTGGCTACCCCCTCAGCTTACGCAGATATAGTTCGTTTCAAAAAAGCTGCTATAAATAAAACTATGGGTGAATGAAATTATACATGTGTGTTTAATAAATACATGTTTTTGGTTTGAAATACCGACACACAATCATGGCAACATTCGTTTCGTTCGTCGCATCGCAGCTCTATCGAAACGACCTATAATAAAATGTCCACTTACACGTGTTTCTTTTTTAAGCGAAGATTAATAATAAAGAAACCAAAAGATTATCCCTGTTCTTTAAAACATTACAAAGTTGCCGGTGTATTCGGCCGGCGCCGCGGGCAGCCGGCGACATTCGCAAGTTAGGATTTTATCATAAATCTCCGCGCCCCGCGATGGATCACTACTTGAGAAGCACCCTTCTGCCCTCATCATTTATACTTTATTATTGGGGGCTTATATACACCCTTTCCTAATAGCCAGCTTTATGCTTATATACGGTAATGCTTATCTATTCTGAAGGCATAGCTACTTAATGGTACCGGCCTTTATTTCGTTTTGACTTTCACTAAATTGGTAATGTTATGGTAACTCTCCTTCACCTTGACAGGAAAGACGGAAGTATCGTTAAAAAACATGATATGGTACTATCAAAGATGTCTAACTTAATACTTTGTAAAATAATGTAATTACAGATGTAGTTCATCAATAACGGAAATCATGTTTCGAGTAATTAAGTAAGGTAAATACGCACTTACCGGACAAAATACAATGACCCATTTATAACTGTAATTGTTTGCATAGCTAATATGTAACGTTCAAGGCTTAAAAATCAAGCTTTAAATATTGTAATTTTTTTTTTTTTTCAGTCATCAATTTAAATTTAAATTTTTAATTTTTTGGTTTATTGGGAAACAAACAGCGTACATAAATTCACATATTATACAAAAACAAAGGATAGTACAATAAGCCAAAGCAGTTTCCACTTAAAGTTAAATACATAACATTATTTAGAAAACTTATAATACAGTTAAATGATCGCATACATTTACGTAGGTAGGGTCAGGTGGGGTAAATATAAGACACGGGTAAAAATAAGACTAAGTTTTTAACACTCAAAAACTTACTCTACTTCATTCCTATTCCATTTAAAAGGAAGCATTGTGTGTTAATGCTTCCTTTTAAATGGAATAGGAATGAAGTAGAGTAAGTTTTTGAGTGTTAAAAACTTAGTCTTATTTTTACCCGTGTCTTATATTTACCCGACCTGACCCTACTTATATAATTTAATAGTTGAATCTAAATGAAGAAACTGACTGGCTGATCGATCGACGCACAGCCAAAACCGCTGGACCTAAGAACTTGTAATTTGGAGGAATATTCCTTGAATATCCTAGGGGTGCACTAAATTGATTTTAGGAAATTCATTCTACACGTACGAAGCAGCGGGCGTCTTCTTGTTTAATATAAACTCTTAAAGTAAAGTTTACACGCCCAAATATGCAATTAAAACACGCTGCAAATTAGTGACAGCCCCGAAGATTTGCATATTTAAATTGAGCTTAAAAGTGTTCGTCGGAAGCCTCAGCTGCCGCAGAAATCAATCAGTAAGCCTTTGGTCGCGGCTCGAGGCGGACGTCTGGAGTTAAAAATATACAAGATCGTACTTAACCAAACAATTTGGAAAGTTACAACATTGGTATTAAGTTTTTTTTTTTCTAGACGTGTTGCGATCTTTGACAAGCACAAAAGTAGAAGAATTAATTATGGAAAGCATGTACGGTAGAAAACGTTATTGTGTTAAACTGTTAAAACAATGATTCCATACCTATTTTATATTCAAATGAAAGAGAATCTGAGCCTTAAAATATACTTACATACATACATTAAATCACGCCTGTTTCCCAGAGGGGTAGGCAGAGACCACTTCTTTCCACTTGCTACGATCCTGACAAATTTCCTTCGCTTCTTCAACATTCATACATTGAGTCATGCACGCACGTCGGTTTCGGGTACTTAAGATTCGGCCCTTTTCCAGTATTTCTCCGATTTGATTCGAAAAAGTACGCCTAGGGCGGCCCCTTCCGACCCTTCCACACACTTTCGATCTGTATATCTCTTTCGTCAATCTTCCCTCATCCATCCTTTCCAAATGACCGAACCATCGAAGCTTGCCCTTTTCAATCTTAGTCACTACATCTTCTTTTATTCCACACTTCTCTCTGATTTTTTCATTTCTAACTCTATCAATAAGTTTCACACCACACATACTACGCAAAGAGCGCATTTCAACTGCATTTACACGACTTACATGCTTGTCCTGCCACACCCAACATTCACTAGCATACATCAGGGTAGGGGCCAGCACTCCATTGTGAACAGCCAGCCGGGCTTTTTGTGACACGCCCTGTCTTCTCACAAAGGAGTACAGGGCCCCATTAATTTGATTCCCCGCATTTACCCTCCTCTCGATATCCTTCTCACACTTACCATCTCTTGTAAACACACTTCCCAGGTATACAAATTCGCTCACTTGTTCTACTAATTCACCATTTATATTTATCACGCACTCAGTCATCTCTTCATCCTTCTCTATCACCATGATCTTGGTCTTGGCAACATTTACTTTCATCCCCTTTTGCTTAAATCCCTCATTCATCACTGTCACCATCTCCTGCAACTCAAGTACCGATGGGGCAAGTATAACTTGATCATCGGCATATAAGAGGCATTTGATTAGCAACTCTTGCACACGCAAACCCTTATCATACTCTTTCAAATCCCACATTCAACTGTCCATGAATAGATTGAACAGCCATGGTGAGGCAACACAGCCCTGTCTAACACCTTTAGAGATGTTAAACCAGGCCGAGTATGCCCCATTGATCCTGACACAGGCTCTGGAGCCCTCATAAAGGGACCTCAAAGCCTGCACCAGGTTGCTGCTCACTCCATACATAGACAACACCGTCCACAACTCCTTTCTATCTACCCTATCATAGGCCTTTTCCAGGTCCACAAAAGCACAGAAAACCTTTTGGTTGACAGCCAAGAACTTTTCTGTGATGGACCGTAGTGAAAAGACCTGATCCGTACATCCCATTCCCTTTCGAAATCCCGCTTGTACATCCCAGATTTTGTCATTCGTAACATTCAATACCCTTTCAATTAAAATCTTCGCATATACTTTGCCGACAACACTAAGGAGGCTGATACCGCGATAGTTTTTGCAGTCTTGCTGTGACCCCTTTCCTTTATACAGTGGGACGATAACGGCCTTGACCCAATCTTCCGGGACTCGGCCGCTACTCCAACATGCATTGAAAAGGCGGTACAACAGACTACCCACCAGGCCATCTCCTCTCCTCAGCATTTCTATCGACACTCTATCACAACCTGCTGATTTTCCCGCTTTCATACTTTTTAATGCTTTCATGATTTCACTCATACTAATCTCACTTTCATCTTCGCTACTTGCACCTTTACTCATGATTTCTGGCTCACGAGAAATATCTTCGCATTCAAACAAGCTTTCAAAATAAGTTTTCCATCTATCAAGCATTTTTTCTTCCTCACATATTAAGTTTCCAGACTCATCCCTCACCGCGCTTAATTTAGTTTTCTCTGATTTCCCCCGAGCCGATTTAATCAAGCTCCAAAAGAGTTTAATATTCGACCGGAAGTTGTCAGAGAAACTCCTATCATACTTTTCATTCAGTAAATCTTTCTTTCTAGCTACAACGTCTTTCACTCTTTTCTTTGATCTATTATACTCTTTTTTCTTTCTGTCGCTTAGATCTTGTCCTGGATCTACAGCTACAAAATCCAACCAACACTTTTTCTTCTCTTTCACTACATCATCTACCTCTCTATCCCACCATTCCGGACGTTCATTCTTGCTTTTTCTTCTTTTGACTACACCGCATACTTCAGTGGCCGATTTGACCATGCCATTCTTCATAATCTCCCATACATTATTAACATTATTCTCAACTTCACTGTCATTCATCTTATCGACACATTCAAAACAATCTTTCAGCTTTCTTACGTACTCATCTTGTATAACTTCGTCTTTCAGTTTCTCTACTTTTATCCTCTCTAACGCAGTGGTAGGTACGGGAACACGATGGTGCCAACGTGTGAACAGACCCCTTACTCGTGTTACCACTAAGTAGTGATCTGAACCTACGCTAACTCCTCGAAATGCTCTGGTATCTACAACTTTGTTACGCAACCGTTCATCCACAATCATCAAGTCTATCAAAGACTTCTCATTCTGCCGTCTCCATGTATACTGATGAATCTCTTTGTGATCAAACAAAGTGTTTGTCACGCAGAGATTCTTAGCCAAACATACATTGAGAAGGCATTTGCCATTCTCGTTCACTCGCTCATCACCATACTTACCCAGTACCGACTCATAACCATCCCTTTGCACGCCTGTCGAACCATTAAAATCACCTAGCAAAATCATCCTTTCATTCTCCTTGCATTTTGTTGAAACCTCATGCAAACTTTCCCAAAACTCCTCCCTTTCTTTTTTCGATTTATTCGTATCTGGGGCATAAGCCCCAATTACGAATAAACGGGTGAGACCTACCTTGAGTCTCACCCAGAGAAGTCTTGGGCTCACACATTCATACTCTTGCATACATTCAGCCATTCGCTCTGTGAGTACGATACCAACTCCCTGACGACCGTGCTCGGATACCGGAACTCCGGACCACAATGCCGTCAAGGTTGCGTGTGTGGACGTACTCACCCCTTTTTTCTTCGTTTCAGTCACACATAGAACATCTAGCTTTCTCTCTTTCATCATCATACATACCTCATCTAATTTATGTTCCATCCCTCCACAAACATTCATCGTAGCAAGGCGGCTTTCAGCGGCCCGCTTTTTGCCAACCCCCCTGCGAACACAGCGTGACGCGTGGCAAACGGCATCGCCACCGTTCCGATCCCCGGAGGGATCCGAACATACGCGCACTATTTTGCCCCCCCCAGAGTACGAAGGGCTGCCCAGGCTAGGCCTGGGGAGGGATTCTCTGGCATTGTCAGTACCCTCCTGGGGTATAAACTTTTTAAATGGTGCTCGCATGGTCCATTTTGCAGGGTCGGGTTTGAATTTGGAGTTTTCCTTCTCCTAGATAGGTAGCAGCTCAATGTTAACGACGCCTATCCCGCCGGGTTTGAATTCGGAGTTTTCCTTCTCCTAGATAGGTAGCAGCCCAATGCTAACGACGCCTATCCCGCCCGGAGGAGATCTTTCCAATGTAATAATCCCTTAATCCCTTAATCGCCTTCTACGATACCCACGGGAGGATATGGGGTGGTGCTATTCTATTCTACCGGCACCACACGGCACTCAATAATAAAATATACTTGACACACAATAATCTGATTTAGTTCTTCACAACAACAAAAAACTCTGATACTATTAGTAAATTAATCTTACCTACTATCCGGGACGTGAAGTTAATCAAAGGTATTTCGGGACATAAATAGAGCAGCTGAAATAAACCTTTGTCTTCAAAATACGTAATGAAACTGTAAGAAGAAGGCCCTTATTTGTGGTCACCTTTATAGTGGTGGATAAGGCTGCGGCTACACTGAGGCGGAGACGAGTGGAGCAGAGGTGTGAAAATAGTTTAGTGATTCCACTGAGCTGGAGACGAGTGGAGCTGAGTAGAGCCTTAAGCAGCATAGAGGGCGTCCCAAGACTCCGCTTGACTGTTTCCACTGAAGCGGAGCGCAGACAAGATGTGGATTTCAACTAATATGATTGGTCGATTCCTACACGTCTCCTCTCCGCTCCGGTCATCTCCGCTTGACTGTTTCCATTGAAGTGGAGCGGAGCCGAGATGTGGATTTCAACTAATATGATTGGTCGATCCCTACACGTCTCCTCTCCGCTCCGCTTGTCTCCGCCTCAGTGGAGCCGCAGCCTAAAGCATTCGTCTCTCTCGCACTTACATACTAGTCAGAAAGTGACAGATGTTTTATCCACGTTCATCCACATGTTATTGTTATGTAAGAATAATGAATCTGAACATTTGAAACTACTCTAGACCAAGGCTATGTCATGCAACTCGCGAACCCCGAATTAACTTTGGTTTGGTATGGTGCTGAGTTTGACGAAGACGACGCGTTAGCCCTGTTGATAATGACCCTGTCTACAAAGCTGCCGGTCCCGGGTTCAATTCCTGGTACGGGCAAATATTTGTGTGATTAGCACGAGTATTTGTTACTGAGTCTTACTCGTAATTGGATGTTTCCTATGTATTTATTTCTCCATATGAGTATTTATATCGTTGTCTAGTACCCATAATACAGGCCTAGAGCTTAGTTTGGAATTTGGTCAATTTGTGCGAGGTTTTTCATTTTTTTTTTTTAGTTTGACTTTTAAAAAGGTTACGAATATGTTAGGAGTTGAAGAAATTCGGTTGTTAGCCTAAAAGAAACAGGGTGTTCTAAAATTTATAACTATTATTTTCAGCTGTACGGTCCGAGTATTTCATAATGATAGTAAACGAGTTTAAAATGCCATACCGAAAGAATTCATCAAATATGCCTGCCCCACATACGCTGGCAGCGGGAGCGGCATACCGGCTTCCGCCCCACTTCGGGCGGAACGCAGGAAATCTTTGCGGAAATCTCCCGCACCCGATAACATTGAGAAACTTTTTGTGTTTATCTGTTTTGCGGCGTATTAGAATGAAATAGACGATAACGCGGTGCCGAATGTTCTGGGTTTTTAGTAAACGCTGAATGTGAAACAACATTAACGGATTCAAATTGAGCACTAAAGCAATGAATTTGGTTAAAAACATTTATTATATTTGACAAAACTTTAAATTATACTGTTAGGAATATCATAAAAAGTTCAATATTTATTTAGTATTGTTAAACTATGTTTATTTTTAATGTACCCCTCATTACACGTTATTAGGGAAGTCAAACAGTTTAGTATACATAAAAATATGCTGTAGTATATTATATTAGGTGGAGTAAAATTACCACATGCACTTTTTTACTGTACCCACTGTTTTAACTACGCCTCTTCCTTATCATGCCTCTCTTCTCAATCCTGCGCTTATCGCATCTATTGTCTTCCCACCGTGTAACGGATGTCATTCAGTTAGTGTTTTTTAGGTAAATAACTTCTTTGACAGAGGTGTGTGGAGTTAACCCCGTGTGCTTCTGTAGCCCACCAGAGAAAATACTGTTTAACCGAACAATTGTCTACACGTGTGGTATTCGTGGCCTTGTTTCATTAATAAGTTTATGGGTATCGTCTAAAACTCGACATTGGCAAAATACAGGTTTTAAACAATGTGTGAAAGCTTTTAATTAAGAAGAAAAAAACTAAAAGAAAATCTTTGACAAAGATTACCAAAACTGTTTGAATAACAAACAAAAGTGTTACGGTCGCGGTTGGTTGAAATATTTAATGCTCATTATGTCATGAAATAATGCAAAGCAAGACGGCAAAGCACAACTCTATCCATCAGGCTCTCAAGCTCTATGACAAGAAGGCTTACTTCTCTCATGAATATTTATAGCGCTGTTTATTCCCAAAACCGAGTTCTTTTCGAAAAAATATGTCTTAACTCGATTCGCTTTTCCACTTTGCGAAGAACTGAAATATTAATAGCTTCCGAGAACCATTTGTTGTTAGTATAACATTTAAGTGAAGCTTATGCCAAACAACCCATGCCATATTCAAAATACCTCAAGCAAAGCAAAGAGAAAATAATCTCCAATTAAGTGGAATGTAACTTGAGAAACAATAAACAACCATTTTTTTTTTTGTGAGGCACTAACATTTTTAGGGAACGACATTGACATTTGAGAACAAATATAAATCCACCTCCGTCGCAACTAAAAGACAAGTCTCACATTTTCCTGAGAGCCGTCAATATGTTTACCAAAAATTCTTTGACAATAGACAGCCTTTGTTACTCTGCCCTTTTTGTTTCGCCCAACTTCTTTGATCAATCATGACAAATTGTATTTTGTTTTAAGAGCACCCCGTAATGTAGCTTGACAGTTGTGGACTCAAAGTTTGCGTTGAGGAAAAGTTCAAGTTAATGAAGGTCCTCTTTATTGATGTCTTTTTTATAAATAAATACTATAGTGGATATTAAATTGACTGCTTTAAGTTTGCAGCCAAAATATTTACTATATGTCATCTTGTATCATCATCATAATCTGTTATAGTCGTGTTGTTGGTAGAGTATAGTTAGGGATCATTTAAACCCACCAATTGATTCTACATAAATATTTTTCAACCGTATATCTAAAAACATAAATGGAACGGGAATATAAAACATTCCGTATCTATTGAAGCCTGTGAATAGCATGTGATTTTCTAACATAATCATACAAAACAAATCCGAGATTGTGCAACCAAAGCCTTATTACCAATTATAGACGCACCCGTCGTGTATTGTCTAAGCCGAAACGATCATATCTGTCCGGCGGATCTCAAGTTAAACAATATTTTACGAGAAACGGCGAATGTCTCGGAGGCCGCGCAGAAAAATATGGCGCGCAATAAAAATGTCAAGTCAAGTCATCAGAATGGAAAGCCTGAGGCGTTTTGTCGCCAGATGTGGCACTGAATCAATGAAAAACTGTTTTCTTGCGTGCCCCACACAGGCGATATATCAGGACGCGCTGGCCGATCCTTCCCAAAGGTAGAAAAACTTTACGCGAACGTAATAATGGCTTTTGTTATGTTTGTTGACGGGACAAATGCTGATCCGCGCACCTGCTTGCCTTGACATGAGACGGGTATTTCGTCGTGAGTTCATTCTTTAGCAAATCAACCCGACCCTACTTATATTAAATTGAAAACGTGAAGTTTGATTGTAGATACTGCGTAAACATACTTACATATGTACCTGCAATGGTATCCAGTAGTGTATTTAGTATTTAGTGTGTTTGTATAGTGGATATGTTTTGGCTTTTCGTGGGCGCATTGTCAAACATTTCTAAAGCGTTAACTGCCAGAACCCGACAGTAAAACCAGGAAACGAGTTACTTCCTATCGGCTGCCATGTTTGCCACACACAATATTTTAAAGAGGCGCCGTTGTACAGAACAATGAGTTCAGAACAGTTTTCATGTCGGAAGTGGCATTACACTGAACATTAGCCGAGCCGATAAGGCGCCGACACAAATTGGAGTCAGCACGCGACCGCTGCCGTCGCATTAGACGAAAACCGCGATCATGGCTTTATGAGCACGATTTTTGTGTGATTGGATGCGGAGCCTTTAATTAATATGCACTTAGTGAACCCCAAGTCAGAACTCCTTAAACTCTTCAGCTTAGTCGAACTTTGCTTAAATCGTCGATAAAATATCTTTCAGGAATTTCCCATAATTAGCTGGATACGATGGAAAAAGAATATTAAGAGGTAAGCTCTTTTTATTAATGGGTTATAAATACCAGTTCCTCGAGCACAAACTTTTTTCATCTATTGAGTATGAATAGTTGATATGAAATCATACTAGAAAAATTGTATAGTGGTTGGAATCAGAGCTCCATTCTTGTATTTAGTATTAAATTGGGATTGACCAAAAAAATATAACTCGCGATTTTTACATTCTTATTCGAAATAATAGGTCATTTTAAGAGTCCAATTTCATTATTTTTTTATTTGACCCAATAGTTTTGTTTATATCTTTATTTATTTAGCAGACATTTAATGGATGACATGATTGTTTTACATATGGGTTGTCGTTACTAATAAATGACGACAATTAAATGATAAAAAGTGATTGTAATAGTGTATTAAAACATACTATTTCAAACGGTTATCGCCTAACCCGTAAGATACACATAGGACCGAAATAGATAAATAATTCAAAAACTGAATAATGCAGACTGGCTTTAAAACCCTATTCCTTGAAATGGTTTTTGAATTAGAGTAATTGTATAAATATGAGCGATCCCAATTATCGTAGCACATCAACATTGACATTGACGTTCGTATCGTCATCGAGTAGTCGGTTCGTGCTACGGATATATTCCTTAAAAGTTAGTCTACCTTTTCGAATAGTAAAAGCGATTTAAAAACGTGACGTATAATTGAAATGTTTGTGATAGAAGAGATACAGGGGGGTTATTATGACAAAGCTATGCAATTCAGTTTACACTTAGAAAAACGGCCAGAGCTATATAAATGCTATATCTCTGTCCTTTTCTCTCAGCGTAAACTGAACTGCATAGCAAGCTATATCTTGATAACCCTCACAGTTACATAAAGAATGAATGATATCGTCGGTGATACTGCAAAACCGCGTAAGTAACAAATTTATGATAGAGCAAAATAAACCTTACGATCTTATTAAAAAGGTGCATTTTGCTCCTTATTTAAAATGTCACTTACGCGGTTTAGCAGTTTCACCGACGATATATAATTGAACGATTGAACAATTTAACATCAATAAACTGGATATAGGCATAGTTATAATACATAATAGTACTGTATAACTAATATATTTACCATTGTTTTAACTTTTAAAAATGAAATTATTTTACCATTGCCATTGGTGGAGAACTGTCAAATATAATAATTAATATAATATCTAAAATGTAATACTGAAATTTATCAAAAATAACGTACTTTTTAACGGCATGTAATTTAATTTATGAATGCGAGAAATAAAAGGTTTTTTTTATTATTATTTTACTGCATAAAAATGGCCTGCCACAACGATCGCCATGGAGATCTGCTTCGATCGTTTAGAAAAAGTATTCGACTTACGTCTTTACTTAGAGATGAGGTCATAGTTCACAATGTTTCATGTATCCATGTCAGAGTTGTATTATATCAACGCTAGGAGCGTCATAAAACAACGGTGTATGACCCTACAAAGCGACAAATGCATAGCGCGCTGCAATTTATGTTCTTCTGCATCGGTGGGCTATAAACAAGGATCTTACACCGTAAATTCACTAAGCAAATTTAGCTTAGGGTATCCGGTTAATGCTTGCAAGGACCAAGTGTGAATTACTTGGATTTTAGTACAACATTTTGAAAGTTTTTCAGTTCAGCTAACCACTCTTTAGTAGGATAAGTATTTCTAGGGGCCTAGTCAAAATGCGTAACGCTAACTTAGTGATTTTTGAAAATAGACAAAATTATATAGAATTGACGTAAACAATGACAGATCACGTCGATCGCTCATGTCAACTTCATACATTTCGAGTAAATAGTAAACAGCAAACGGTATCAGCGTTTGTGTTTGGCTAGGCCTACTGGTAAAAACATAAATGTGAAAGTTCGTGAGGATAACTTCTCTTTCTCGCATTAACGACTCAATGGAACAGGCAGGATCTTGATCTATGATTACGGTTTGAATGTTTTCTATGTTTGCCGTGTGGTTGCCGGGTTAGAATAGTGCCACTCCATGTCTTCCCGTGGATGTCGTGAGAGGCGACTAAGGGAATAAAAGCTTGTAGTACTGTTAGGCGATGGGCTTGCCACCTGTCACTAATACACTGGGAAACATCTTAGCCTACTTGTGCAAAATGTGGTTACAGAATTATCAACAAGTTTTAAGACTTGTTGGTAATTCTTTAGCTCTACCTACCCCACTCTGGGAATGAACGCGTGAGTTTATGTATGGATGTAAGTATTACTCTTTATAAGTACGAGTACTAATTCGTTCCGATAGTTCCCGGAGGAAAAAATTCTGAGCAAAAGCAGTCAAGACCAAAAACTAACGAATAGCAAGCTTTAAAAAAACCCAACTGCTTTGGATGATGTCGTCAAAGTAATGTTACTTATCATGTATATATTTTTTATTTCGCCAATTTCATATTTAAATAATTTAAATATAGCCTATGACACTTCAGTGGTTAATACGAATCTAACCACGTATAACTTATTCAAATCGGTGTACCTGTTTAGTAGTTACGAGCGAACATTGAGTGACATATATACAAGTCAAACACATAACCCTAAACTAGACCAACTTACGAGAACTAGTAAGACTAGATTTTCGAAAGGTTTCTTAGACTAGATTTTCGTAAATCGTTAGGTTTCTTTCACGAGCGTTATGTAGCACACTCAAGTATATTATGTTTTTATGTACGTTTTACAGCTGAAAAGTGTGCCAGTAAGGCCAGCGACAGCTTCGCTAACATCTGTGGGGTCCCTTGAGAAATTCTCTGAAACGCCCGAGGCTTATTCCCTCCACGTTTATCTGTAAGCAATCAAACAAACGGCACGATAATAACATTACCAGATACAGTCAGCTTCCTATATATCTTGGCAAATTACCCCAAGTGTTAATCCCAGTTTATTGCTGCGGCTTCTGAATTTTGCTATTTTGGGTGGCATACAAAAGTAGGTATTGTTATTTTAATGCCATGACGGAACGAAGATGGTGACAAATGAGTATTTATTATGGTTACCATTTCAACGGTAGGTATATAAGGCATATTATATTACTGATTATCATAATTTTAAAGCAACGTAAGAATACGACAGCGGAAAAATAGGTAAACTTAAGTGGCAGTGGGGGGGCACATCGCTCGCTGGATTGATGGCCGATAGGGTCAGAAGAAGGTTCTTGAGTGCCGTCCGCGGACAGGGAGACGAGCTGTAGGTAGGCCTCCAACAACATGGAGTGACGACCTTGTAAGGATTGCGGGAACGCGGTGGATGCGAGAAGCACCGGTCTGAGTGGAGAGCCTTGGGGGAGGCCTATGTCCCGCAGTGGACGTCTTTCGGCTGACATGATGATGATGATGAAAGCTACGTATGAAGCATACCATAGCTTACGTACTAATAATAGTTGTATTTTTTGTCTTCGATTCTGAAGCCAGTATTGACAATACGATTCAGTAGATTCAGGTTTTTAGGTCAGCTTGATTCTGTCCTAAAGTTATCTAGTTCTCCACTCAGTATTTTCGAATTTTCGGCGAATTAAGGTTATTTTTTACATTCATAATAGCTCACCTACATAATTTTAAAATAGTACAGATCACGATTGGGATTGCCTTAAGCTTTACGTAGTAACAAAATCCATTTCGAAATTTAAGATTTTAAATCTTCATCTAATTGCGATTTTGCCCTGCAGTGGTAAACTTACACTAAAATAGGGATACTTATCTACTTACTTGAAAAAAAGTAGCCTTGCTTAACTTTTGATTTCAACTTGAAGCTTTCTACAGTGTTTCCTTTAGTTACTTTTGAAAACTGTTTGGTAAATTTCTTCCTATTTTTAGGCATTAATATACTTTACCAACCCCTCTCTAATTATTAGATTATATTATATTGTTACTACTATTAAATCTGAATCTAAAATCTAAAGTAGTAAGGTACGAGTAGGTCACTATAAAATACGTTTTAAAATTGTGTATACTTTGGAATAAAAAAATTACAGTGTCAGTTTTTTGCCTTTCCCAATTCTATTCTGTTTAGCTATAAGGCCAATCTCAATCAATATTTTGCATTTACATTTGGTACCTACATAAAAATATTCATTTTATGTTTGAAATGTGACAATGACTTCACTCCAATAAAGCCTAAAATGCTGAGCTCGAAGACTTTAAAATTTTACGAGTTGCCCTCCCTTATGATATGAGGGTGCGTGGAACAGATAAGGAGGAATCCGTGCCATAAAGGGGTTAAAAGTAAAGCACACGAGTACCGGTTTTATGGAGTTCGCGACTTCACATAACACGGCTCTTGAATTCAAATTAATTTAGTATATCATCTTTATTACAACTTCGGACGTCAAAATCAACGCCACGGGAACATGATAAAAGCTCTTTTAGATTAATTCGCAAAAAAATCGACGCAAACGCGATATCGATGGCGTTTTCAGAGTAGCAGTAGTCAAAATACCAAAAACAATTTAAAAAAAAACTCTAACAACTGTAACGTGGTAGTGCTTGACCGGTTTTTATAATGATAGTTAAGTAATGCAAGTAGGGCAACGACGACATGCAAATTTTTGAGGCTTGTAATCTTGTATGTTGTACTTCAGTTTACCGGGCAAAGCTTCCTTTCGATTACTGAGTCTGAAACTACACAGTGAATCTTTAAATTTCCCAAAACGTTAACCACAAGTTTAGTATCTAACTAAACTACACACACATCCAATCAAAGCGTGTATCAAACAGAGATTCTCATCATCCTATGCAAACTGTGCAGCATTTCAAATCAAGCATTATGCTTGTTCGTTTAGCCCGTCTTGGCAGGCGTACGCTGTCACAATAGTAATGTGGACACAGTCCAAACAGTGTGACGAACCGAGATAAATTGGGGAAGTCACATAACATAACGGGAAATGCCGAAAAACACTTCATACAACAAATAGTTTAATAATAAAGCCTGTACCGAAAAGTTTTTTTACATACCATATTCACGATAACAATAAAACTGTAACTAATAGTAAAGATATTTTATTTTAGTTATAATGAGTAATTGTGCCTTTTTACAATAAATATACACATGTTATGGTTTGAGGGTTTGGCGGCTGAAGCAGCGAATTTTTTTCTTCAAGCCCGCCATTAAGTTCTGCACAGTTGTTTCGGAGACTTTGGTGGCATGCTTTTTCCATTTATTTTTAAAATCTTCCTCTGTTACTGCTGGTGCACAGTTTTTACGTAGTTCCGCTTTTACTAACGCCCAATACCGCTCAATGGGTCGTAGTTGGGGGCAGTTAGGGGGGTTCATTTCTTTCTGCACATATTGCACATTATTCAATGCAAGACACTCCTGTGTTGCTTTGGCATAATGTGAAGTAGCCAGATCGGGCCAAAACAACACATTCCGTTCATGTTTCCTTATAAATGGTAATAAAAACCCTTTACTACATTTTTGAACATAAATATCACCATTTATGGTCCCTTTCGTTATAAATGACCGTGTGCGTTTCCCACAGGAACATATTGCTTGCCAGATCAAATATTTTTCTCCGAATTTGTCCATATAAATGTACTTATTCTTATCGCTAATATTTTTTTTTATTCTCGGTAGTGAAGAATTGGTCACCTGGTAAAGTCGAAAAATCCTTTTTCACATATGTCTCATCGTCCAAAAGAAAGCATGTTCCACTCAAATTGCACAGCAGTTTGTAAAGTTTTCGCGACCTTGTTACGGAGGTATTTTATTGTTTTACCGACTGTTTAGGGGCTTTTACTTTTTTGTAGGTTTTTAAATTCTGACGCACTTTTGCTCTTTGCACCATAGATGCACTTGTTTTAACTTTTTTTGCCACATCTCGCACAGACAAATTACAATTATTTTTGTAAGTGGACACTATTTTCTTTTCTAATTTTTTATTTGAAGGACCTGTCGGTCGTCCACTCCGAGCTTTGCCTTGGATTATATACTCGTTTAAGTATTGGTTAACAATATTTCGAACTGTGGCACGATTCATATTTACTCTCTTTCCGACCGACGCAAAAGTGGAATTAGGATTTTCCAGGTAAAGTCGCAGAACATTTTCTCTTCGAATTATTTTATCGTCCTGCATTTTAAATAAAAGCGATATTTTTCTGGAGATAATTGTGTCGATTGACAGTTCAAAATGACAGAAACGAAGTCATAAAATAAAAAAACGATTACTGACCAGTACCATATCATGTGCAGAGTTTGTAAAAAAACTTTTCGGTACAGGCCTTAATAAAAATAAGAACAAGATTAAGAACATTTCTTAAAAAGCGCAAGACGCCTAGTAATATAAGAAGAAGAGAACGTAGAACTAAGAATAAAAATGCAAAATGAGAACGATTTTGCACGCTTTTTTTGGCTAGAATTTTATTGACGTATCGTATCACCCCGGATAACTTCTACAAAATAACGACAAGGAAACAATGATCATGCATGCGTATCTTGAAAAGTGCTAGGCTCTTGTTTGTTAAAATCCGTAATGTTTTCTTGTTCTTTTTAAACTTTCGACAAAACAGAGTGTTTTGTTCGGAACTCGTGTTCGTCTACTGATTTCGATTTTTTTCTCTATTTTATACGTGTGTGCGTTGCATACTCCTCCCGCTAACAATACAGTTTTATGTTTCTGACCAGCCCGTATGAGTACCGGAAACACGAGTATATACCTCTTAATAAGATAAGATGTGATCATGAATAACATCTTATCCAATTTTATTCTTAAGCATTTCAAATATGCTCTATACTTCTCGTAATCTTGTAGTCTAGTGTTAATTTTTTTTGCCTCATTTCAACGCATATATATTTACTACCTACTTTAATTTTTTCCGACAAATTCCTAATTACATGCCTAACCATTCTCCGCATTTCCATCGACTTTGATGAAATTAATATTCCGTGATGATGACTTCGCTCACACCTTATCTCTTTGTCATAAAGCCTATTTCGTCGTTATTGGCCCATCGCACAATAAAAGCCCGATATCATTAGAGCACGAGGCTCTGATGTCACGCTCCAGAACGCGATCAATAGCTCAACATTTTTGTTCCACCGACAATCCGGTAAATATCGCATCTATGACAGCCGATATTAGTTTTCTTGACTGCTGTAATGAAATCGTTTACAATGTCAATAAACAACTTCTTGTTTGCCAAGGACTGATTGGTTGAAATACCGGGAATATTTCTGCAAGCTTTTGGGAAATTGTGGTACATCAAACTTGCCCGGAAACTGCCATATGTATTGAAGACGTCCTTAAGAAAGCTTTTGAATTACTTTGAGTGGTTTTATAAGTTGATAACTAACTACTGTTATATATTAGCGGTCTATTTTCAACTTTACTCAAATTTTCTTTCCACTGCAACGCGTTTTCATATGAAGAGTTTTTGGAGTTAACGTACAATAAGTCTTCGCTTAAATAAACATTAAACTGCCTTATCTTACCCAGTCACTGTTCCTCACATGTCGGTATAAATATACTGTAAGGCAAACTCATTCTTCTTTATTCAGTCGCTATAAATATGCTTATATATTTTGCAACCCCTATTTTGTTATGCCACTTAAATTGACCGCCCCGCTGTCCGGTGATATTTTATCTTTTTAAAGTTTATCGCTTGACGTTTGAGGGAACACGGACAATTGAATGAGCAGTTTCACACCGGTAATAACGTGGAAAAAATGCTAAGGGACGGATGAGGGTCGTTTGAAAGTGTATGTGACAGTCACTTGCTTGTCACTTGTCACCCTTGCCAGCAAATTTATTTTAGAACACTGTGTTTTACAAAAATTAGTAACGTCATTCGGTAAAATATGATTTAAAGAATAACTAAAGTCGTTAAAAATATTAATAAGTTTTAACTCTCTAACGAAATAACATGGTGTATTAATTTAAGTAGTAATATGACGCAGATGGAAAGAAAACACAATTGTGCGATGTATGAGCCTTTGTCTTCACGTTGATGGCGAAAAACCACAAAAAAGAAACGAAAATAAACGAAGGCTAGGTATCATTCTTAATAAATTAAAAGAGCGCTTCGTGTATTTTTTAAATCCCTATTGTCTTTTTAATCACTATCGTAATCTGTTAACCTGTCCACAAAGCTGACAGAGACACGCTCAAGTAAAGTCAAACTATTATATGTAACTGGGTAATTATGGTTTACAAAAATAAATAAAACCTAAAACGTCAGTCGGTGGAGACATTTTTTTAAATGTTTCTTATTCCATCTAAACATAGCACACCTTTAGAATTATAGTGACCTAATTAAACATTTCAGCTATTATAGAGACCTAACTTGAAATCCAAAAATTGATAATAAGGCCACTATAATTCTAAAGATGCAATTGATATAAACTAAGCCATGAAGCCAGAATGTGAATCATTAATAATTATATTTCCTTTCATACCTAGCAAAATCACTTAACTAAAACGACGTTGAATACATCGTTTACCTGACCCGCCCGCATACCCTGATAAGGTAGATACAGCTAAGTAGAGTCTGGCCGGTTTTCTGCTCAGTTGCCCCTCGTGCGCCACTCAATGATCTACATGAATGGAGTGTCCGGTAGGTCTTTTCAGAGTTTATCGCACTCCACGGCTGAGGGAGCCGGCACAATCGCAGGCCTTGAATACCTGAGGTAAATGTGCCTCGCTATCTAAATTCAGAGTGTTATATGGTAATTTTGCAACCCTGGAAGCTAATAAATAACGTGCACCTATCTCGCGGCACATTTGGTTACTATTAACAGCAGAATCAAATTTTAATGTAGTTATTGGCCTAGTTGGTAGTGACCCTGCCTACGAAGCTGGCGGTCCTGGGTTCAAATCCCGGTAAGGGCAGATATTTATGTGATGAGCGCGAATATTTGTTCCCGAGTCATGGATGTTTTCTATGTATTTAAGTATTTATATCGTTGTCTAGAACCCATAGTACAAGCCTTGAACTTAGTTTGGGACTAGGTCAATTGGTGTGACATTGTCATTTGATATTTATTTTTATTTATTTATTTACTAAAAAAGCTGCACGACATTATGCAATTTAATCCTGCTTCTTTATTATTCTTCAGCGAATAATACCCATAAAGGCCATTTTTAAATCTCCATCATTATTTACCTGCTCCAATTGCCCAAGGTTTACGTTATACTTGAGTCCTTATCAAAAGAATCTTAATACAAAACGTTTTACAGCATTTTACCTTGCGTTTTTCCTTCTCGTGTCATTTCTGAAGCTATCTACCGTTATAACCGCCTTCTCTCTTGACTTCGAACGTAAATCTAATTTGGGTGTATATTTTGATGGTAATGTTTAACATTTTTCAATGTTACATTGTATACAAATACTTTATTAGTAGCAATTTTTTATTATGAAAATTGAAACTGGAAAATATACACAAGGCGGTGCAGAGTAAAATATCTGAAATAATGGTTTAAATTCCTACTCTAAAATGTCGGTCTGATATTGTAAGCTACAATATTATTTTTGTATTCACTTCAATACTGCGTATCAGTACCATTTTTTTGTATTAAACCACTTTAAAAACCCGATACCTCAAACTAAGGGTTGATAACGATTTAGACCTATACTGGATCTGAATTAATTACTTACCTTGTGTTTAGGTATGACATGTAATAGCTTACAACCTTGTCCATATCATATTTATATAACTCGACGCATGCATGCGGCACATGATTCTGGAGAAACTCCAGTTCTAAATTAATTCAAGCTCCTTATAAACCATCTAAACGTTAAAGTAATAAAGTAGGTACTTTGCATCGCCCAGCATTACGCTTGCAAATTGTTCGATGCAGGTAGCGCATATCGCGTTACGTCGCCGATGCATCCACATTAGCATATCGATGGGCTGCAAATTTGAAGCGAAATAAAAATGCGCTGTAAAATGCTGTTAACAATCAAATTTGATATGCGTTTAAAATCCGATTGTGTTTGATGCTGTCGCGCTACTCGCGCTATAAAGGCAGATTTAAATTTATGGGTCAGAAGATTGATTTGTAACTAGCTTGCATTTTATTTTATTTGCATTTAAATAGGACTTATTTTAGTGCCAGAATTTTAACTGCAACTGCATTTTAATAGAACAAAATGCTCAAACTTTAACACGATCAAAATCAATCGACGGTAATTTAATAATAGCTTTTTGATCGGAAGGATTTATGATAACTTTCCAATTTCGTCAGAATCCTGCAAATAAATAAACGTTAAAGTCACGTGTCAATTTTCCAATATTTTCCCTACTTTTGACATTCCCGCGCTCAAAGGAAGAAAGTGAGCCCACGTTCATCCGCTATAAGGAAAAACGTATTCAAGCGAAAATAAAACCTTAGGCAAGTTGTACGTTTATACAGCGGGCCGGGGAGTAGTAAATCATTTTAATAATTGATCCTGGTTGAAATATTCATGAAGTTCCAGTGGAAGGATTCTGGGAAATGGATGAAAAATGTTGCGGCCCCGAGAATATTTTGCTGAACTGACCGTTCGTTCCGATCGATCTTTTGTTCGTGTTTTACCTATACTAATTAGGTAGGTATGTATTTACAAAGGAACCTTTTTAGTATTCCACGAAATTTACGTTTTTGTTCATAAAAATGATGTCATGTATTTGTTATTCCATACCTTATATAAAAATAGTTTTTCAAATGTTAATAAATACTTTGCTTTACTGACACTCGAATAACTCTGGTGAAGTCTTGTAATTGAAATTATCTAGTTATTGAAACTGACCTAAATAGCTCTCTCTAGGATCACGATTTTGAACAACGACAGGCGTGATAATTGTTCCTCTATTCTAAGAATTACAATATCACGCCTATAAGTGGTTGTTTAAACCCGTGATCCTCTAGGGAGTTATTAATATAGCATGCACGTAAAAAAATATGCATTTACTGTCTCAGTAATTAAACTCAAACTTGAACGGCGTGACATTATGTAATGTTTCCCATTACTTAAACTTAATGTGCTGCGACAAACCACTCTTTAACTTAATACCTATTTCAAGTGTTTTGAGTTGGAAACGTTGAACTACACGTTGTCAAATAAAATACGAGTAACGTGACTCCAGTCTCCAAGGAAATTCGGTAAGGAAACGGCGACCGGGGCGGATACGTGTCTCCGAATAATATGCAGAAACGTTAAGTCAGGTCATTAGGGCAGCGACCTCGAAGGGGTTCGGGTCCTTCGCGATATGCGCTTATTATAGTTATAATACGCGTGATTTTAAGGACAGGTTTACCATAACACTCAACAAATAACAAAAGTGTATTTTATGCGTTAAACATTGAATAAGGTGACCTTTATACAATTTGTTCATTACGCGATTACATCATGTCTACTGATCATTTGGTGCCACTGGCAAAAAGTAACGTAATTTCTCAAACAGTTACTGAGAATATTATCGGAAACATTTGAGAGCATTGAGAATGTTCTCTTTCCATACAAAATTTAAGAATATTCTTAGAAATTTTAGAGAATTTCTCATACGAATCTTTCACAATTTGCGAAGTTACTTTTCAGTACAATGCCAGCCTAGGGCCTCTGCGTATTGGCGTTGCTCTATGTATGCGTCCCAAAGACCCGGGTCATAACTTAATCCCTTGCTATCCATCACAGACATAACAACACACAAACAAACAAGTCTAACGAATAGCAAGCTTTAAAAAACCCAACTACTGTTTGGATAATGTCGTCAAAGTAATGTTACTTATCATGTATATCTTTTATTTGACCAATTTCACATATACATAATTTTAATATAGCCTATTATACTCTAGTAGTAGGTAAATATGAATCTAACCACGTATAACTTATTAAAATCGGTTAAGCCGTTTAGTAGTTACGAGTGGACATTGAGTCGGACAAACATACAAGTCAAACACATAACAACTCCTTCTTTTGGGCTTTGCTGCAGTCGGGTAAAAGAGGTACCTACGCAGAAGGAATTCAGGCTAGGCTTTGGACTTCGTAGAGAGGCTGAAACGATTTCAAACTATTAGAATCTAAACATCCAGATTTCATTGTAGGAAGTAACTATTGAAAATCACGTTTTTTTTTAAATTATAAGCACTGTATAGACCTAATCTTAGAATTAATTTATGTATTAAAATTAGTTTTAAAATAAATTCACAAAACAAACATGTCAATTATTCCATCGGATGCAAAGTGTACCCTTAATTGCGGTTCGTAGGAGCTGGATATAATTTAAAACCCTGAAAATGACGTGAATGAATCTTTAATATACTGTTTGAATAACAATGGCGCGCAATTTGCTTTAAGTGTAAGAACGTTTGTATTAAGATGGCCGCTGAATAAGTGGGCGCTGAAATGAATTGATTTTCCGAATTTTAATTTCTATTTAAGATATGGAAATATAGGCAATTTGCATGGACTTGACTTTATAATAAGTTTCCTTAATAATAAAGAGTCTATCTACATCAGTCAAAGAGATATGCATTTTTAAGCTAGTTTTTTTATACGTAGCTAAGTATCCTTTGATAATTTATACTAGCATTTTTCATTCTATTTTTGCTTGCGTCTATTCTAGGCAATGAACAAGATCGATACAGTGATTCTATAAATAACTTATGAAGCTAAATTTGACAGTAAAACCTGATGCGAAAAAGATAAAAATAGTCACAAGGACAATCTTGCAATTATTCAGCGAGAAAACGGAGCCCACTCAATGTGGCCACATGAAACGCCATTCAGCAAAAGCAGGCTTTTCTGCGATTGCGTAGACTGGGAAAAAACCAATGATTTTGTATGAAGTACGGTTTTAAGGCATTAGTTAAACGAACGGGCTACCTGGGGTCCCCTTTTTATTTCTTTTGACATTTATGTATTATATTATGTATGTATGTAAACAGTTAATTGTACAGAATATTTTTATTTTTGTTGTATCGTAAAAACGGTCAAACGGTAAGCGTCTATTTTGTACAAAATAAAAACAAAAACAAATCAAGATGTAAAAAAATAATCTACAAAGGCGAACTTATCCCTTTAAGGGATCTCTTCTAGCTAACCCTTGAGATACTGAGAAAACTGAGATAAAGTCTTATTTACGTGACAGTAACGGCGGATCACATGTCAAAGGCAACATCGCTTACCAAGTAGTATAGTAATATTAAATCTTAAATATGGGTGCTTACCCACCGTCCACCTCCCGAGACCACCTGGGCATTTTAGGAGACCTCAACGAAGTTGACGGAGCTCCGCTTTCACGGAGCTCCTACTTCTAGGTTATTTTGGCCCTTTGGGCCTTCTGAAGAACTAATACAACCTAAACCTATCTGTTAATTCATCAGTCTATTCTCCGTAGGTGGACCATGAGTAATTCGCTGTAAATAGGGTGTTCAGGCTTGCAAGAAGGCATTTAGTTGGTGTCACCAACCTCGCCTCAGCCCGATGTCTGGATACTATTCTGTGGGACTAATAGTATGCAGTTACTTGTTACTTGCAAAAATTGTCATCAACATAATCTTAAACACACTATTACAGAAGAATATGTCGTAAGATATGTGTCATAAAAACAAGATTATATCAAGCTAGATATGTAAACGCGTAGGTGTCACCGAAACGAATGTTCTGTTTGGATAGCTAATGGGCGACCCCGCACTTGACAGGAAATGAGCGCCCGAATGTAGGTAAAGCCGCGTTCAAACAGAACTACACTCGGAACACCTGCCGTCTTCGCCTTTGGCTGTCATGCACAGTAAAATGGTGGTAGGAAATTACATATACACGCCGTCAAATAATTTATATTATACATAGACTACGAGGTCGCATACTTGCATAATACGAAATCAATTTTAAAATAGTTAAGGCACCTAGTATTTTTTTTCTCAGTTAGTGCCCCTCTGCTGTGTAAGCCTCCCCTCCTTTTCGCCATTCTTTCCTACTACTGATTACGTGCTCCCACCAGTCGTTTTGAAAAATATGTCCCTCGAGACTTCGTACGCCTAGAACCCGTTTATCGCTATTTTCTCAGGAACTGTCCAATTTTGTGGTATAAAAAGTTGTCTGTGTGCTATTTCAGACAATAACTATCTGTGTGTGTATGTGTTTGTTTAATCCGAATCCGTTCAGCCGTCCTGGCGTTATTTACTAACAAAAATCCTAACATTCGCATTTATAATATTAGTAAGAGTAAGATTTTAATTAATTATCTCAATGCAATATATTACAATGTCCCTTTGTATTAATACATGTATTAATGCACTAAATTGTATTGTATGACTTAAAATTAATGTAATGATAGAGATTCAGTATAACACATTGAACTTTACAACTTTGTGCTAAAATGGTGCTGAGGTACGATCATTTGATAAAAATGTAAGCTTAAAACTTGGTTTGGGACCATCAATAGTTTTGTTTTAAATGTTTTTGTAGTTATTATCAGTACAGTTTTGTACTGCGTTTTGAGCTTCATTATTATTCATTAGTTTCTAGGCTCAAAATATCAAATTAAAAGAGATATAGTACTGTTAGGCGATGGGCTTGCAACCCGTCACTAATACGCTGGTAAAGATCTTAGCCTATTTGTGCAGATTGTGGTTACTGAATTGTCAACAACTTTTTGAAGTTGTAATTCTGTAGCTCTGCCTACCCCACTCTCTGGGATTACAGGCGTGAATGTATGTATGTATGTAACTCAAAGGAAACAATAATAGTTTCATAACTATTAATCTTAATTTAACTTTTATTTTTTTATCTTTATTATGTATCCGCTGTTGATATAGTTAAGAATAATTGGATTGGACAAGCATTTAATAAGCAAATAGCCTATATTATGAAACCTGTACCTGTCTGTGGTTGTGTTGTAATTACACTAAAGTATTGTTTTTCATTAAAGTATCGGTAATCGATGTGGTTGCATCTTAATCTTCACATTAAACTATCGATGACTGTTACTTTAATATAAACATTAAGATACAGGGCAAACACAGATACAGGTTCCTCACATATTGTAGAAAATGAACTAGGTACTAATACTCAAAAACAAGATGTATAAATAGGTATATGCATCAGCGCCTACAAAACATTGCAAGTGTAAACTCAGTAGATATTACAAAATGGGGAAGTCTCACCACGAACGTTAGGGGGTTCAAAGTTGGTTTGCGAAGTTTATAATTCGACGCAGGACAGGCCGCGGGTATTAAACATTTTTGAATGATATGCCCTTGTATTTAACAAACGTGTCAAGGCATAGAATATTCCCTAGCTTGTAGGACGCCATAAATACAGCCTCCTGGCCGTGGTGGCTGGCAGAATGGACGGTGGCATTCTGGACCACTGGACCAAGCTCCACTTAAATAATGTGTACACTAACATAGTTGTAGGATAACATAGTATAAGGTTTTTTGTAACTAGCCCACTAACATCTATGGATCCTAGAAGTCTGAAATAAACTATTTATATATTTATATATAATATAGGCTTATATAGGTGTGGTTGCCGGGTTAGAATAGTGCCACTCCATGTCTTCCCGTGTATGTCGTAAGAGGCGACTAAGGGAATAAAGGCTTGTAGTACTGTTAGGCGATGGGCTTGCAACTTGCCACTAATACTCTGGTTAACATCTTAGCCTACTTGTGCAAAATGTGGTTACAGAATTATCAACAAGTGTTTAGAGTTGTAGGTAATTCTGTAGCTCTGCCTACCCGACTCTGGGAACGAAGGCGTGAGTTTATGTATGTATGTAATATAGGCTTTTATTTGAAAACCACAATTGCAGGCATTGGATTATTTATAAAAAACTCTTTAGAGAGTATAAAACAAAGTCGCTTCCCGCCGTCTGTCCCTTTGTATGTAAGGTGTGGTCCGGAATAAAAGTAGCAGCACATAATATGGAATTAATTTTTATTTTGTGCTAATTTCTAAGCAGTGCATTTGTAATAGTAATCTGTAGATACTATTAAATAAAATAAACAATAAGAATGGTAAAAATTAAAGAGGGATTTCAAGTTTTCTCCTTTTACATTAAATCTCACCTAAAACTGTTTGAACAGTGTCTTTTGAGAGAATTTATGAGGTGTTTGTCATAAACATAGTTTTTTTCTTTAAATTGTCTTTTGATCATTAGTTAATATTTTTGATTTGACTTTAGTTTGAGGTAGTTACATGGATTTTCAAAAATCGTGTATTTGCCATTTTTACAGAAATTTGTCTCCCATAGAAAAACCCCTGTCAGAGGTTAGATTAGAGAAACTTCCTTACTACCCAGCGTGAAATCCAGTTTATTGGTATAACTTATTCGTATAATAATATTCTTAAAAGCATAAAACAAGTTCTGAAAATGGAAATTCAAAAGTAGAAAACGGGAAGCGAAGATTGTCAAATTGTGTTGTACAAAAAGTTATAAAGTACAATGTAATAAATATTGAGAAAACTCAAGAAATATTACAGATTTCAATATTGTTGTATTTTTATTTGATAAAAATAATAAACTGCTTCATAATAAGCAAACAATAAAAATAAAAAATCTGATAATTCCTCGCTACTTTTTTGATGAACCACTCCTTTGCCTTTATTAAAAAACGTGGAGTAACCGTCGAGTAGCTAAACCATGCTTTGTCCTTATCTGTCATATTCAAATGTCACAATGACAGATAAGGATAAAACAGCGCGGTTTTCATCAATAGAGTCGAGATAGAGAGAGACTCAAAAGGAAGGATTTCATGAAAAATAAATTTTGCATTATGTGCGGGTAGTTACAGAATATTACTTTGTTACTTTGTGTTTGATTGTTTTTTTTTGTTATATTACTTGTGGGAGGACCTTGTGCAGGGTCCGTCCGGGTTACCGCCAAGCAGCAGTGTTCGCAATGTTGTGTTCCGGTTTGGGGATAAGACAGCCGGTGAAATTACTAGCATAGACGCATTCCATCTTAGTCCTCAGGGTTGGCAACGCATTTGCAGTCTTGTGAATGCGAATGTCTATGGGTCATGGTTTCCACTTACCATCAGGCTTCCCATGCCATAAAATAAATAAAGAAATAATAAATAATTCACATAAACTGATGCAAAGCGAGGGCATGGCTAGCAAGTAATATATTTTTTTTATGTTTCAAATGATCACAGATACAATTGCATAATCAAATAAAAACATCTATACATGAACAAAGAACATGACAAAGGAGGTTTTGATTACATCAGTATCATTATAATTTCGGTGCTTCCGACAACGCTATGGATATAGTTTTATTTGTCGAGCCCTAATGGAAGAAAGCACCTCACTCTACACCCACTGACCCAATTTCGATTTTGATTACACACGTCGGGTTAACGATAGGGGTATTAACCCATAATCTCTTTTTAAGGTATAATTACAAATAAAAACGGTAAAATTATTTTGTCTTTTTATGTATGATCATATTAATTATACAAGGCTGTGAACTGTGACAAGAATGTATCAACTTTATGGTTTAATGTCGTGTGTTGTCGTTTAGTGTTTCTAATAACATAGACCAGGTACAGAGTGTTAGTAGCACTTGTTCTGTGGTGGTGGAGGGGCCGCGCGCAGGGTCCGTTCGGATCGCTACCATCATCTTATCCTTTAACCTAACTCCTAGCAGTAGTGTTAACTGTGTT